>JADLZK010009957.1:0-697615 GCA_015847255.1 Hyparrhenia diplandra
TATGTTCTTTTCTTAAAGACGTTTTATTTGTTTTAAAACAGTTAATGTTGATGATGCAATGGATGGTAGAGCAATTTAAAAGGAGTTTCAGATGGTTTGAAGCGGCGGTGCACACCACCTTCTAGTGCAACTGCCCAATCTCCAGATAATAGGATGTCTCTATCTTGGAACCAGGAAGAGAAAGATAACCACAACTTGCATCAGAGAAACTTGGAAGCGCTCATAGCCTTTCAGATGGTGATAGTAACTATG
Organism: Hyparrhenia diplandra; assembly: GCA_015847255.1. NCBI lineage: Eukaryota > Viridiplantae > Streptophyta > Magnoliopsida > Poales > Poaceae > Hyparrhenia > Hyparrhenia diplandra. Next base: position 253 of record JADLZK010009957.1, read on the forward strand.
AAGATCACACATCATCTGTGAATAGTGGATGCCATTCAGACAATGAGGTCAGTAATAGAGGACATACTTCAAATGATGTTAAGCACAGCTAAACATACTCTGGTATGGATACACAAGCCAGCGACCAAGTAGGAAAACCTACAAGGGCATATTCTGATTCTTCAAACATGTCATCTCTAAATACATTGAGGATCCAACAGGATTTCCTCCTGAGGTACACCAACCCTGCTACTACATAATTTATTTGATGAAGATCATAGGCAGTTGTTCTTACTTCCTTTTACTGATAAACCTTCTGTTCTGTTTTGGCAGTGGATGCCAACAAATGTTAGTGTGCCTTTATTGAACCTGGTTGACAAGGTATTCCAACTAAAGCGGCGGGGTTTGGATACGGTTAGTTCTGTTATAATGAACTTTATCAAAATGTTCCTCAGAATTTGTTTACTAGTTCAGAGTGTTACTGTAGTAACAAATTAAGTAAATGATACACAACAATACTGTAGAAACTTGTAACCCCAAAGGCATTTAATTGGCCTGATTGGACTGGTTACTAGATATCATCATATGGTCCCCATTTCATGTATTTTGGCAGTATTTTTTTGACAGTAACTTTTGGCAGTATATTCTCTTATGTTTGTTTAAATATGAATTTGGATGGGTTATTGCGTTTTTCGTTTCTCATAGGTCAGCCATGCACAGACCACTTTTATTTTCGCCATCCATGCTTCAAATCTACAACTTTAATCACTTCTGCAATCCACCTGTTTCTATCTTTCAATTACAAAACATGGTGTTTTTCTTGATATGTTATGGAATCTGCAGGAAACAGGTTTCTTGGAGATATCAAAACATTTTGCAGTTGGTCATGGAAGATGCAATGCGATGAATGGACTGATAAGACAAACTCAATTGGCTCGAGAGTAAGATTGGCCATTGTGCCAAAGGAATATCACTGGATCTCACGTGTAAGAGGGCACATTACGCCCCTCTTTTTCCATTATGCCCTCTCCTTCACTAGATTTGTTGTCTTGGTTCTCTTTTAAGTTTTTAGCTTGCACTGCTATATCTCTGAGTGCTCTCATGTGGCACTCTCCGCGAACATGCAAGTGAGGGTGTGTAGCCTTATGTTAAGAGAGGAGGAAATGATCCCTTAAAGCAGTCACTCTCTTTAACTCCACTCAGGAGATTTCTCAGAGTGGGCTGTGACATTGAAAAGATCACCCAAAAGCAGAGCCTAGGATAATGACCTCATACATAAAGAATATGCGGCTAGGCCCTCATGCTGTGACCCTAGGGCCCAATTCCTGGTGCTTTTGCTCCAACATACAAAAGTCTCAAACTCCCTTGAAGAATTGATGTTCTAACTTATAAGAGAGGGAGGCAACATTACACATATTTGTTCCTTTTAGTTCCATAAAATCCGCAAAAATCAATACAGCAGTATTAATTCCCTTCATTTGAGCCTTGTCAATGTGATGCCTTGCTTTTCTCCACCAATCAGCAGTGCTTGATTTCAAATTCGTGGTACTTCTAATCCATGAGATTTCCAGGTCATCCGATTAGTCATGATTGGCCGCCCTGGTCCGAGTCCCAGGTTTTGCTCTCGATTAGGAGGTCTGAGCCCGTCCAAGCTCCGAGCCAGAAATCTGGATCGCTCGAAGCAATCAATATCGCCTAAATCTGTCGCGTGATCGTCCGCCACCAGGACATATGCGTGGATGACTCAGTTTTCTGTTTTGGGGCTCGCTTTGGCTTTTGGGACTGGTATGTAGGCTGCTTTTCGGCCTTGCAGCTTTGCCTGTTAGGGTTATGAATAGACAGCAGGAGAAGAAAAGAGAATAAAAGCGACTTGTGCGCCACCAGCTAAACACTAATGCAGTTCCTGACTCTTGATGCTTCCTATGGCCCAGCTGTGCAATATAGTACACATGGATGACCAGGTGGGACGACCAGAGTCGATCACGGACCTGAGATGCGTCGTCTCCATGCTCGACCAGGTTGCGACCAGCTTTGTAATCTGAAATCATGGCTTCTAATTACATGTAATTGGAGCAAACCATGTGAAGGGGTTGTTCCAAACGCATAGTTTAAGCTTTCACATGGATCTATCTTTTGTCATATATGTGCATCTCAGCCAGTTTTCTTTATATCGTGGTCTATCGCATATTATTGCAGAAGTAATGGATTCCAAATCCTTTGTCTCTTTTTGATTTTCTGTGCAACTAATGGATTTCTTATTTACAGACCTCTTTGTGCCAGACGGTGTATATTCTTCTACCAAGTTGGATGGATATAAAGGGAAATGCAGGCACAAGTCAATTTGATAAGCTGTCATTGAGGGAGTCCTCAAATCGTGTTGTTGGTAACATAGAGCACAAGCTCTTTGTGAACTTCAGCTTGAGTAAGTCATCCAGGAAATGCCAGCGAGTGTCAAAAACTTCTTTTAGGGTTGAGTTCATATTGACTGTTCCGGGCTCATGGCATGCCTTTCTCGTTTATGCTTTTTCTCCTGAAAATGTTAGGATGATGTATGTTTGCGATTCCTACATTACTATATGGCGATGTATGAGCATGCTAATTACTGTCTGTGTCACGCAGTGCAATAGCTCTTGAATATCTGGATCTGTGGAGATGATGTCTTTCACTGCTCTGCAAAGCGGGTTACTTTGAAGTACACAAATGGAAAAACATCATTGCTGTATCCTCCAGACTTCCTAAGAAAAGGCACCACTTTAGGAGCACACCTAACAACTTGATGCTGTTACCTGCAAGTTTATATATATCTGCTCCATCACATAGCAGCCTCGGTACTGGCATGCCGCTTTTAACTTACATAATTTGGTGCAGTACTCGAAGGTGAAAAATAATATGATTTGCAAATTGCAATGCCCTTTCAGATGGAACTCCATCTACCTTGAGGTCAGCATAATTGGATACAAAAGCAGTGAATCGAGCGCGAGTGCAAGGGACATGTACTGCTTCCAAGTAAGTAAAACCACTTGCAATCTAACCTCTAAGATGAGATATCATTCTGATTCCACAACATTAATGATGTAGCTGTAGTGCAACGCTTTGCATCAAGCAGTCGATGCTATTAGAGTTATAATGTCGCGGATAGTCTTCCCAGAGCTTCCGTAGCTAATATGACGACATGTATACAGGAAGGGACGCAAAAGAGCAAGCCCTCATTCACACACCAACTCTGACCCAAGAAACTTCTTACAGGATAAAGCACATGCAACTTCAAGAGAGAGTCGAACACTTTTTGAAGGCACTGCACTTTGCCCACAGTGAGCTACTTAAACGCAGAGAGCATTGCAAAATTGTATTTTCGGTAAAGCTACTTTGGATTGAGAAGCGCTTGGTGTCTTAAACCAGCAACGATCTGTACAGATGTATGTCCAGAAGTGTATGACAGGAGTTCAGAAGTGTAAATTAGCTCCCTGGATGTAGTAAAACCAGAACAACTTACAGTGAGATCTCTTGTAGGTGTTGAATGTATGGTATCATTCCTTTATCAGATTTCTGCTGTTTGCTCTGTTTCCCTGTCTTAGTGCAGAGGCTTGTAAAAGTTTTGAAGATTCAGCTGTATAGCTGTACTGTGGTACTATGTGTTGCCGAGTAAATCAAAATGTTGTACTGAGATGCCATCACGGTGTTTCTTTTGGTCCGTTCTTCATACTCATAGGAGGCAAAAGGTATGTAACCTACTTTTTACCAAATTAAGTGATTCTCTATTGTTTTTGGATACAATATAACAATAAATACAATATCCAAAGAGCGCAAAATTTACTTGGATTTTATTAAATATTACTCAGACATTATGCCATTATCCAGGTATGCTCCATATGGTGTGTCTGACAAAATATTGTGAAGAGGAGCGAGTCCGTGCGTCTGATGATTCTCATAGGCATTTTATGCTTCCGATGAAACATACTAGATCTAGAGAGATCACTTGATGGATCATCAATCCTCCCTGATTCTCGATGGCTTGGGGTCGCATTTCCTACTGAAAAATGTCGCCGCCGTTAAGTTGTCTCATGTCTCGTGCTCCGACATGTTTGCTACTTCTTGAGATATGCCACTTTTCAGACACGGACGTGAACCATCGTGATCATGGTCTGAGTCGATCCTGTTCCTTGGTCCTCCCGGCATTTGGCTACTACTGTGAAAGCTTGACTCGGATCCATATGTAGACCTGAACTTGGTGACACCTTCTGATCACTTGGATGAAACCCCCTCAAAATGCATGCATGTGGACAGGAGGCTTGGCTGGCTGGCCCGTTCGCAGAAGACTAGAGAGACCTTTTGCTCTTGCGCCTGGGGATTTGTGTGCACCTCGATCCTCTCCAAGGCGTAAGCTGCATCTGTTTTGGTTGTGCGGTTGGCCTGCTTGTAGGTAGTCCAACTTTCCATGGCGTCTACTGAGGGAGGTCCTCTAGCTGCACCACACAAATGTCCTTCTCATTGTGGAATCGCCGCCGAGGTGACACCAGCAGTGCATAATGTCGTTTTGAATGATGTGGAGCATGGGATGGGCCGGTAGGTGAGGATGATGATATCTGTGATGAAACCGACATTGATCGGTCACTGACATGCTGGTCCGAAGTTTCGCAAAGGTTTAAAGATTACGCCGTCGAGTTAAGGCTCATCCGCACCATTCACCTAGTATGCTTAAACTCATAATGCCACAAAGTTTAGATATTACATCATCCAATACATGAGATCTTCCGCTTTATTCATAGCTATTATGACTCACAGCCCATACTTTTCTGGCCCAGATACTTATGTCCCTACCAGGTACTACCCGGCTCACACTTATAACGCTATATTCCAAATATATCCCACGCTGACATCAGTTTTGGAGCCAAGATTTATCTACTACTGAGATTGACCCGCAGTATGTCGAGAATTTAATTTGGGCTCTTCGTCATGCGAGCTATGTAACGTGCATTGCTTTAAACGCGTGGGATCCGCTGCCGGCGGCAGCTTTCTCTCTCTCCTCCTGCATGTCGCTGCCCGCGTGATGGGCCCTACGCTGTGTTGTTGTCAAGGCTTTCTTAGCGCGATGCGCGATCATTCCGCTTCCGCCTGCTTCCACTCGAGCGGTCACGGCCTCAGGTCTGCAGCCCGCGATGCAGCGGTACCTGCCGAGTAGATTTTACTGCGTTCGCGTACTGGAGATGCTGTGAATCGCGTGCGGTGCAAATCGCGTCGACCGAAATCCTATGATCAAACGCGGCGTAATAGTGATGTATATGTGATCGAGAATGAAAACGAGAAAAGAGACTCGGAAAAGAAGTTCACTTCTTGGATTGGATTAGATGAGTGATGGATTGGAATGGAGAGATGTAGATATGCATCATGCATTCATCAAAAGCCGCTACTCTTCATTGACACGCGCGCGCGTGGGAGAAGTGGGAAGCTACATATCTGACCGTAAGTCAAATATGCAGCAAATTACTTCCTTGACCTAAAACAAATGCGCATCAAACAAAGAAAACGAGGAGGGTACTACTATGTGTGGTGTGGTTATATATATATCCTCTATGTCGAGTAGCGCGGCTGCGCGGTACTACTATAGTGGTACGTGTTGAGGATCTTATTAACACCTTTTTCTTCTGTGCAAAATTGTTAAGGTGATCATCTCTGAAAAGAAATAGAAAATACTGAATCGTGTAGAGCAAGCGCAGATGTCACCACAGATTGAGTGGTCACGCCGTAAGCTTGTCACTAAAAGAATAGCGTAATAAATTCTAAAAATAATTTCGATATGAGCAAGTCTCTGAATGAACAGGTTCCATAGATGTGACGAGGAACTCTAAAGCAGAAGCTATGCTTCAATTGACATCTGCACTGTTAAGAACCCTAATAAATAGATGATATGGTGGTTGCCCTATCGCTCTCTCTGGCCGGCTGTTGTTTCAAAGGATGAACATTTCACTTTTCATATTATATTGCTATATTGTCATTTAACGCACCTACAGTTCGTTGTTTGGAAGGAGTCAGGGACTTTGTTTGGTCTAAAATGCACTCCATCGATCAAATCTCTTGGCGGTGGAATATATATGCAAGTTTGAATACATATATATTTATCTGCAGACAAGTCGGATCAGCATACAAACTCAGTGCATTAAGGGACTTGACTCCCAACCATAGAATGCAGAGTTTATGTTGTTTTGCTGGAGTGATATTAGTCCAATTTACCAATAATCGTGATTGATATATTGATGAGCGTAAATTCGCAAATATCGTTTTGATCTCCAGCTACATATATGAAAAGAAGAATACATCTATATAGGGTTCAAGAGCTGTTTTACATGTTTCTAAGTCTTATATATATATGAACTACTTTTGTCTTATCTCCTCCTCAGTAGTGTTCCAAAGTGCCATCCATATAATATAAGTGAGGCTTAGTTAGACTAGCAGCTGTCCGGTCTTGCGTAGGCGCTCCTTTATTATTCATTGTTGCACAAATACATGGATATCCATGCATGTGTCCTACAGCCAATTTCAACAAGGCTGCAGTCACATGATCAAAGAAGGGCAAAAGGTCGGATTTCGACGTCTCTCCTGGCCATCGCGATCCAGCGCCGCCATAGCCTTGCAGTCCAATCACAGATAATCTTAACTTGCTTAGCTGGAGGTTCCTCGTCCTATATATTCCTATATATCATCAGGGACGTGCATGATATTAGGGGTCACATGACTCTCTGCGTACACGACGCACACACATGCAGATATATAGTAAATTGAATTGCATTGGGTAGCACTGTCACTCAATGATTCCAAAAACACATGCATATATATATATAAGTCTGCTGGGGTATACGGAGTACTATACTACTAAACTCTTCATTTCTTGTGATGATGTGCTACTCACTGCAGGTCAACACACACCAACTCCGTCAACAAACATTGGATACTCTTCTTTCTACATCACGTACACTAGAGGCTAGAGCTTTCATTCAGTTTGCATGCGCTATGCATGTAGTTAGGTATTCTAATGGTATGAAATTGTGACTAAGCACATCAATCTACGATATACACATATTATTATATCTCCAGATATCTCCGTATACATAGCAGAAAGTGGATATACCAGTCAAATTTCTCTAATTTCAAAGAGAGTAATTAATAATCGGTGGTATGTTGCATGTTAGTAATGGCCTTTTAGGAACAAATGGTTCCCAAGCAGTAAATTTCTAGTACTACTACTGAATAATAATAGCCTATATCGCTTTCTATATAACAATGCAAGTTGAAATGATTGGAAGAACGAATTCTGCCTGGTAAGTCAACAGCTAGTGCAACTTCCTTTAGAATTGTTCCAAAAATTCTAATTCTTCCCAAAAGAAAGAGGGATACAAACCTTATCTGATAATTGGATCACTGATGATTGAGTGTATTGGGCCAATAATCTAAAACTAATCTAAGCGTGTGTTGTGCCGCAGCAAGATCGACACCGACCAGCTAAGCTTCGACGAATAGCATCGTCCGTCCGTCCGTCCATCATCCTTCCATCCATCAAACCATCCATCAGTCGTCGTCGTCGCCGGCTAGCGGGCAGTCAGATGACACGATGGATCGAAAGACCCGCAATGCAGGCTATCTCCGACGCCTTTTCGGGGCCATCCGGCCCTGCTGCTGCTGTCTCTGCATCTCCTCCGGCCATCCATCACCACCATCACCAGCAACAGCAGCAGCTTTTACGGAGGCACGAGTGCTCTATCTTACGAGCACGGCATCGATCGGATCAGCAGGTAGAGAGAGAAGACGAAGATCCCTAGACCTTGCAGCCGATCGCTTCCGTCACATCCAGGATGAGATTTCACTGATCGGCACCGATATATATCTTCGTGCCGGTCGATTGGACTCTGACTCCATCCATGGACGATCTACAATTCGTCCGTTGATGGATCGATCGTCTCCAGGCTGTATCGACTGCGCTGAGCATGCATAGGTACGCCAATTAAGCGAAGAGTAATGCGTGTGCGCGTGCGCTTTTCAGCTACATGCACGGCACCGGCAAGTCGACTCGTCAGGCATCAGTTGAGTGCTGCAAGCAGCTGGAGTGAGTGTTCTTGTGGTTAGCTGGTTGGCGAGTGATCATATCAGGAGTCATTGCTGTCACCTACCGGCTGCCGGCCGGGGACTTTCGAGATATAATGACGCACGGACGGGACAGATGATATGATCTCTCACTGCTAGCTTCCTGCGAATAGTAGTAGTTGGCCAACCCGGAGATTGTTTTAATATATTAGTATATACCTCCCTCCGCCATTTCTAAAATCATTCTAAAATAAAATGTTAGAGGATTGACTGGGTGACATGCGAGCTGACCAAATGTGTATGGTAGGATATCAACTAAGTATAGCTGGATACTCATTATGCAATTATATTATATTTTCATAGCTAGAGAAAGGCGGCAAAAGCTTTTTGCCAAGTTAATATATTAGACTGTAGAGAAACAAAAGAAACAGGAAAAAGGAAATTGGCAACCACTCTAGGACCCCTGCATGACAACTTCACAACACTCATGATCCGCTACCAATCCAGGGCCCCTAGGTTTGAGAGAGTCTACCACAGTTATCTATAGAGAACAAGCATCTGCACCAGCACGGCCCTAATACTCTGCACGACACTACTTCCCCACCGCTTGTTGAAGGAGTGATTGGCCTGTTCGAAACTGCTGGATGTGTCATCTTTACAGAGAGTCGCTACTAGCAGATTAGCTTTGGTCAGGATTTATGTTGAAAAGTTCTTTCGGTTTCATGCTCTTTCCATATGTTCCACCAAAAATAGATAATTATGCTATCAAAGCCTTTCTTTTTGAGGTTTTGTCGACTTCTTCTTTCTACGACATCGTCGCCACCATGCATGGAGTGATCCCGCGCTACTCATACTGTAAGTCCAAGTCACTGATGGGTTTCAGCCACCGCTTTAATGTTTCCTTTTCAAACTTGTTTTTGTGAATGTGCAGTCCTTTGCATAGATGGTTTCCCCAAATGTTTATAATTCTTTCAATAGTTTTAGTCAAATTTGGATTGTTTTTGACTCTTTTAAGATTCTTAGGAATGACTTGCAATTTGGAGTGGAGGAAGCAGTTCTGGATCGCCGTTGTGGCTGCTGGTCATTGAATTGTTCGTCATCTGCAGGGTGTTGTGATCGATGATAGATGCATGAAAGCACTGCACAAATAAATGCATACATACATACACATGCTTCTTCCATGAGTAGTCTCGCTCAACCTAGTAGTACGTAGTTGGTGCAAATAAACTCAAGCTAGGGCCTCCCCTCTGATAGACGGCGTCAATTCGTGGGAACAGCCAGCAAGAGCCGTGGGGGGCATGCATGCAGGTGCAGCAAGCACCGACAAGATCTCGAGTCATCATCATCATCGTCGGCGTCCTTGCTCTAGGGCAAACGAAGAAGAAGAAATCGATAAGACCTGGCATGGCATGGCTACTAGAACTGCTTTCACATCGATCGATCCCCTGCCCGCCGCACATAAAAATCCTGATCGGCTTCATCACGCGCCGCCGGGCCTTTTAATCAGTCGATCCATCGATCGAAACCCTAGTGTCTTGGATCGTCGTCGTCGTCGACCAATCTCCATCGTCGAAACTGTACGTACCAACCATATGCCAAGCCCCCGACAATGGCGGACCACGCCCACGCCGCGCGCCCTCCTCACCTGCCGACACGCCACACCGCACACAGTCGCGTCGTCGTGCTCCATCCACCTCGGAACCTCCGGTGTCCGGCCGGTCGACCACCGGTCCTCTCCTCCATTCCTCCACCGCTCCCACGCCGGCGACCGCCGCGCACGGGCCCACCCCACCGGAGACGGAAGTGGCGAGGGAGGGAGGGACAAGCTGCACGCGGACGGTTCCCCGCGGGCCCCACACATATTCCTCACGAGCTGGCCCACAGGCGGCCTGGTTGGGCGGGGGAGGCGCCAACGTGGGAGGGAAAGTGGCCGGCGGGGCCCATGAGTGGCCCACCACGGACAGCGACGTCGCGCCGAGCTGCCGAGCGCCTTGGCCGACCCCTTGACCTTTTCCACGCGTGTGGGCCCACAACAGCGACAGGTGGCGGGGCCCTCCCACCGAATCCCTCAGGATCCTCTGCGGCGCACGGGGAGGGCACCGCTGTGTTCTTTGCTCGGCTTCGGGGCGTCGACACGTGTCCCCACTGAGCAGTGTGTGAAGGGCGTACTCCTCCGTAAATGGGCGTGGGGCCACGCGAGCGCGGGTGCGCGGCAAGCTCCGTCAGGGTGGTTGGCACGTGGGGCAACCCCACCACCAAAAGCGACCCCGGGGGCAGGCAGGTGCCGGCCGGCTGCTATGACCGGTGGGGCCGGAGAGGCGTGGGCCCCGGACAGCAGTGACCCATGGGGCAGGTGTGGCCCGTGGGGCGACGTGTCGGCGTTCCAACCCCATGCGCGTCCGTGGACGGAGGGCGTTGTGCGTGCTGTGCACACCGGCGCATTTGGCCAGATTTTTTTTTTCCCTCTCTTGTTCGGTTTCCTGGTTTTTTCCCGTCCGATTCGTTCGTTCACGTGTATTATGTCTCTTAAATCCTGCCACTGTACATTCTTCTTTTTCGTAATAACCAAACGTCTTATAATTTCAAACATGCGGAATTCTTTTTTGTATATATGTGCGTATTTAATATGTGTAGTGAATTCAAATATTAATTCTCATGATATATATATCAGTAATGTTAGTTCCAACCGGTCTCAAAACATATATGCGGCGTATTAGAATCAGAATCCATATTTTTTAACCTCCGATGACTAGTCATATGGTACTTACTTATAGGAGTAAATGTTATATCAATGTATATCCATGTTATACATATAATTTAAATTATATGAATTTATTTTTGTACAAATTAATGAATCCATGTTATACATATATTTTAAATTATATGAATTTATTTTTGTAGAAATTAATGAATCCATGTCATACATATCTTTCAAATTATATGAACTTATTTTTGTAGCAAATAATAGTATCTTTTAAGGCCGCGAATCGATGATGGCCAAAAGTATATACATCTGCAAATTGGAATGTGACATATAAAAGGAAAAGGATGGAGTCTTGAACTACGACAATTATTGTGTGCAATACAAGTATGTATACATAATTTTATATTTGTATAGTACGTGTATTCAAATTCATAAATATATTGGTTTATATTAGTATTGTGTTTCTATGCATGCCACGACAACCATACCAACTTACCAACAAAACTGATAGGGATGTCTACAAGTCAATAGAGAATACATTTTTTTAGAGCTAGCAAAGGCGATAAAAAGTGTGCATGGAATCAAAAGGTGGAAAAGGACCAGGGAGGCTTCACTATGATGGGAGTGGAAAAGGAATATAATGTGGAATAGGGATCACAGCTATGTGGCTGAAACTCGCAAACACACATAAATATCGAGGCGATGAGACGTGTGAGTTGTGCCTAAGACATTTTTAAAAAAAAAGAATATGCACTAAGCAAAGTGATAATGACGACGCACATAATTTATGGTTGTTATCATGTATAGAGGGCCCATAGCTTTTTTGATTCCCCTCACTTCTTGATCTATTATAGCTAGCTTGAGGCTTTGTTACCATGCTATGGTTTATAGGATGAGTGTGTGTGTGCGTGTTGTGGGCATCTGTGTTGTAGTGTGTAATTCTTAAAAAAAAATTAAGCATACTAAGTCCATGGTGGTTTATCAGTCCTGTGAATCATCACAAACTGTATTAAATTTCATATACCGCATATTCAAGTAACAAAATCATCTAGAGACTACACACATAGTTACTATGAACATATAATATACCATGAAAATATCTATATGTTGGGTGTGCATACTAATTAATTTGTAATACCAGTGGAGAGAGAGATAAGAAGGTACAATATACTAGTACTTAGGAAGATATAATTAATTATTGGAGTAGTAGTATTTCTATTAAAAAATGATGGGTAGCCTATAAAATTATTGATGAAAATCTTTAAAATGGGTATTTCACGAGTAGCGGTACACATATTATTATTTGCATGACTTACATATTCATGTACATGTAGTATTTTTTAAAATAGAATATAATAGAAGATACATCATTTTCATGGATGGTAAGGCAACCTTTTCACTTCTGTTGCTTTTGCAACCTTTTGAGTAAATTTCAACATCTCTATCTACCCTATAGGCCCAACTAAACCAAAGAATATGTTCAAGAATGTTCTTGCCTGCATATGTGGATGTGTGGCTCTCGCACCATCAAAGTTCAATTATACATTTGAAACTATGAAGGAATGTTCTAATAAGCAATATTGAAAGTTATTCTATTCTTTGCTAGATGTATATATTTCTTGTGTTGATTTCTTGATACACTAGTTGAATATTGTTTTCTTACCAATAGTTAAATTTGATAGATTATGACTAACCGTGAGGCAACGTCATGCATAAGAGGTGGTGATGATGCTGATTGTCAACAAGGACATTAACATCACTCGTTTTTTAGTGCGTGAGAGCAGAAAATGATATGTGTTTTCTTGATTAGGACATCCATTTTTTTGATAATTACAGAACCTTTTCAGCTCTATTAATTTCTTATCATGTATGACCATGAAACATGTTGGCACATCATCACAAAAAGATGTATAAATAATAAACTAATGCTTATGTGCTAGCTCTAGCTATAGCCAACCTAGTTTGATAAAGAGCATTATATAGTCACGGATATTTTTCAAAACATCTTTCCTAGTTTCGCTGTTGTAAAACACAGTCATGTGTATATATCCAGAATCAAGTGAACAACTGGCAAATATTGTCAAGGGAAATATCCTTGCATTGCAAATGTTGTTGATGTGGTAACTGAAAAAAAAATGAACATATACCATCTTCTTGGAATATCAATCAATCAATTCCTAGTGACATGCAGCTAGACTTCGATATATTCCTGAACTTCCAATCGCTTTACATCCAAAGCCATCCATCATCATCTGACATGAGAGCAAAAGAACACAAACTAACTAATATATATCTTATTCACCAGTGCAAAGACAAGACTACCATTCATGCATGATACTACCTTCACTTAGCAGGAAGATTAAGATTTGAAGTAGACCAGTGAATAAATAAATACCCTAGCAAACAAAAAGGACATGCATCAAAGACAGTCAATACATTACATGCCCCAGTACCCTGAAGATTGGGCTTTGGAGAGTGAGAGCAAGCAAAAAAAGGGGAAAAGCAAAAGGGACAGAGAGGCAAAAGCCATCTCTCTCACACCCATATACAAGTATATGTATAGACTACTATATAGTACAAGTACTGTATTAAAATCCTGAGCAAGACAGCTTCCAAAAGGCAAAGGAAAAAAGTGTGAGATGGCACGGCCTAGATGTGGACGTTTCCTAGTTCTTCTGACACACCACACCAGCATGTGTGTCAGTGAGGGCATGCAGGCAGAGGTCAGTGTACATTGGCCGGCCGTCTCTGTGATCCATCTCTCACCATATCTATCTCAATTCATGTGCCCTGTGGCCTACGTACACGCCTTGTGCCAATAGTACACCACAGACAGTATATCCCTATCATCTGATCATCTTCTCTCTCTCTCTCTGGAAGATCTCAGAGTAGTACTATGGCGGCTCTCCCTGCAACTCCCTGCAACTAATGATGAGGAGATCGAAAAAGTATGTCAAATCACATGGACTTCCAATCTTGAAAACATTGTGGAGTACCTTTCGTATATGGAAAACACTCAATTCAATTGGTCCAATAATTTCGTTGGAATAATTTCTTGTATGGATGTCATGCATTACTTTTTTATTCTACAAAATATCTCCTATGAATATGTATAATAATGTCATGGTTAACACAAGAGGAAAACATCTATAACAGCATGGGTGTGTGTGTGTGTGGCTAGCTTTCTGCAAGCAAAATCATTGTGCTTGTGGAAAACAAAGAGTTCTCTTTTCTTCTTGTACAGTCTTTGTGAAATAATAAAAAAAATGAGGGTGAGTTCACTACTGTAACCAACAATCTTCCAGTGAAAGTAGATCTACTTGCAATATATCCAATATATATAGCTAGTAGGTGTGTCAATTGAGCCTGTAATAACAGGACACATAAAGGTCCACATGCACAGCTGATATTTGAGGGCACAATCACTCCTACTAGTACACACCAGTCTTTTCTGATTGTGTTGTGTGCTCAAATTGGTCACTCAAGGCCAAAACTGTACAGATGGGTCTGCACACCTAAAATGCTTTTGCATTTGCTTGCTTCATGATGAGAGAGAAAGTGAGTGAGAGAGAGAGAGAGAAAAAAAAATCTTGTAGCTATTAGTTAGAAATCTAGAGAGAAAATAAAAAAGGGGGAAAGTGGGGGAAAGTTGTGGGGGCTGTGTAAAGGATAATATTGGAAGTGGGACGTGGGTATCCCTCCTCCACTGTCCTTTTTCATATCTCTCTCTCTTGTTTCTCTCTCTAAAAGACTTTGCTAATTGGCCTGCTAGCTGGTCTCCCTCCCTGCCCCAGCCTCTCTTTCCCTTTCAGCTGGAGAAGATAGATGAGAGATGAGGATGCTGCAAGGGAGAGGGATATATAGGCCGGTGTCTTCTGTAGAGAGAGATTGAGAGAGCAAAAGGGAAATAAAAGGAACTCTTGCAGGCACTCAACACTGACATGAGTGATCTCATGCTCTTGATACCTTGGTACTCTTACATCACCCTTCTTCGTCCTCCTCATCCCTCCTTGCCCTCTCTCTGAAGCTCCTCCTCCCTCTAATTTCTAGTTCTAGCTAGGATCTTCTTCAACAACCCTCTCTCTCTAATTCTCTTTCCCTATAGATAGATAGAATAGAGAGAGAGGTGGTGAAGGCAGATCGAGAGCTGAATTTCTTATGTGCAAGAGACAGGCCGGACAGCACGTGCTGGCCGGAGCTCATGAGCTGCTAGTAGCTGCATCAATTCTCTGAGGTAACTGACGACATAGAGAAATAGATAGAGATGGTATGAAGCTGTGCTGAGTGATGTGTATGTGTGTGTGCTTGTGTTGACATCTGTGCACCCTCGGTTCTTTGTTAAATCACTTGATGAAGATGGATGCCTGCCCTTTCCCTTTCCCTTATTATTAATATATTTTTTTCCCTGATACTGATGCCTATTCCACATCTCTCTCATGCTATCTCCTCTCTCTTCTTCTTCTAGATATAGCTAGTGTAGTGTTCTTCCTTTTCCATGCATATATATATACATGCTGGCATGCTGCTGCACCTTACATATCTCTCCCTCTCCCCCTGCTACCTTCATGGATCCAATTTCACTTCTCACTTCACATACTCCTCAAATCATTGCTTTGGTATTCTTTTTCAATTTTTTTGTTAACTTTTGTTAATTTCTTTCCTCTGATGAGGTGTTATGTGTGTTAACGTCTTCGATTCGTGTGTTCTTTGATCCTCTTGGCAGGGAAAACCACAAGCTTGTTGTGATCTTGCACTCATCATCAAGCAGCTATTAGTCGTTGAGGAGAATTCCGTGCACAAGATCAGCACAAAGCCAAGGCTTTGTGGGCGTCGTCGGCGACGACGACCTATAGGCGGCGATGGCGGCGTACTACCACGGCGGCGCCGGCACGGACATCAGGCCAGCACCGACGGCCTGCAGACGCTGTACCTCATGAACCCGAGCTACGCCGGCTACGCGGACGACGGCGGCGCGTCCACGCCGGGGCGACCAACATGATGCTCCTCAACTCGGCGGTGACCACCATGACGCCGGCGTCGTTCGCGCACCACCAGCACCACCAGCAGCAGTCGCCGTCGTCGGCCGCGCAGCGGCACTTCGTCGGCATCCCGCTCCAGGCGCCGCCGTCGGGCTACAACCTGTGGACCACGGCCGCGGACATGTCGTCGCCGCCGTCGTCGCAGGTGCAGACTCCCGGCGGCGCCGCGACGACGGCTCATGGGGAGTCAGCGCCGTGCTCAGCCTGTCATCTCGCGAGGCGGCGCCGCCGGTCACGGTGGCCGCGGTGGCCGACGAGGGCAAGTACCTGGGCGTGTTGTCGGCCACGTCGCAGGGGCAGATGGTGATGAACTCCAAGTACCTCAAGGCCGCGCAGGAGCTGCTCGACGAGGTGGTGAGCGTCAGCAAGGGCGTCGAGGACGCCGCCACCAAGTCGGCCGCGATGGCCAAGAGCCTGGCGGCGGTGAAGAAGAAGGAGGACTCGGAGGGCGTGTCCGGTGGCGGCACCGAGGACGGTTCCGGCGCAAAGAGCGGCGGCGCTCCGGCAGCGGAGTTGTCCACCGCGGAGCGGCAGGAGCTGCAGATGAAGAAGAGCAAGCTTATCAACATGCTTGATGAGGTCAGTAGTATACATAATAGCACAGTATATTGCTTGAATTCATACTTCTTTTTTATGAAACTCCTCAATTATATTCATACTACTAAGATTAATTTCACAAGATATTTTCCATTTGATGTGTCTTTTCTCTCAATCGTTTTCAATATGATATTTTTAAAGAATCTGTTTTTAATTGCTGTTGTTGAGGCCTTGATGAGGGGGTTGTTGTTGATTTTCCATGAAAGTTTTTTGTTATATTGCCTCATCAAAATTTGGTAGGAAGAGATACATATTTTGTCATGTTTTTGCTGTTTGCTTCCTTATGCAGTCTAAGATCAATAGTGTTATGCTATTTTAAAAAGGCTAGGAACCATTTGCCTTTCGGTTATCTTTGTTATGCTGCTTCTTTTTCTGAAAGATGAGTGACACAAGTTGTTGGAACAGTGCATGGCTTTAATTTTAATTTGATGGATATATATATCAGACTTTTCCCCACCTTAATTAAATCCTTCTCTTAATCAAGCATGCATGCTGTATCAACTTGCTGCTTGTAGTATCAATACCAATTATTGTTCCTTGTCTTACTTTTGAAATGTCTTAATTTCATTTTAAGCGTCTTGGGTAACAACTAAGAGGTTCTCTAATAGTAAAATTTAAAGCAATGTTTTTTGCAAGAGAATGAAAACAATATAAACCATGACAAAGTGCAATAATAGATGTTATATATATGAACAAGATATTTAACAACCAAGTGGCCATGAAAACCATATCATCTCTACTATTCCATCAACAATGAAATATATATATGGGGCAAGTGGAGGTCTTTTAGCAAACAAATCCTCAAGAGATAAGATTGGATCGTGCATGATTGCGCAAATTAAATTAAATTCAACCACTTCCATTCTTTTGGTTGTACTTTGTCCATGCCAGTACAAACAAGCTTCAATTCCTTGTTTCATCAAATGCGTCTCTCTTTTTGTCTGCAATTGCCGGCTTCATGAGTGTACACTGTACTGCAAGCTGAATAATGCAAGTAGGAGTAGTACTACCAAATACCAATTTAAATTTTTTATTTTGTTACAAGAAAAGCATATATATATAATTTCACTATCACTTTAATTTTTTCCCCACATGTCTTGTCATTTCTGTGTGCATGAGTAGACATATCATGTCATATCAGAAGCTGTGTATGTAGCAGTTGAGTATTGATAGAGTTTGTTGATCGACGAACAGTTGGTTGGATTGGATGGATCATCATCATCATCACTAACGAGCTACCTAATCATCGTCGTCGACGACGACAATGGCATGGCGTGCAGGTGGAGCAGCGGTACCGGCAGTACCACGGTCAGATGCAGGCGGTGTCGTCGTCGTTCGAGGCGGCGGCGGGTGCCGGTTCGGCGCGGACGTACACGGCGCTGGCGCTGCGCACCATCTCGCGGCAGTTCCGGTGCCTGCGCGACGCGATCGCGTCGCAGGTGCGCGCGGCGAGCCGGGCGCTCGGCGAGGACGCCGACGCCGCCGTCGCCGCCGGCAGCCGCACCGTGGGCTCCGCCTCCGCTACATCGACCACCAGCTCCGCCCAGCGCGCGCTGCAGCAGCTCGGCATGATGCAGGGCGGCGCATGGCGGCCACAGCGCGGCCTCCCTGAACGCTCCGTCTCCATCCTCCGCGCTTGGCTCTTCGAACACTTCCTCCACCCGTGAGTACTCCGCCATTGCTAGCTCTTTGTTTGGCCATTTGCTTGCTTGCTTGCTTTCGTGGCCATGGCGGCATGCATGATCACAGACCTCATCGTGTCTGCTTCTAATTGGTCCGAATGGATCCCTGTGTCGTCATGTAGATACCCCAAGGATTCGGACAAGATCATGCTCATAAACAAACCGGCCTCACCAGAAGCCAGGTCAGTAAATCTGTGAATATTTCTCTCTTCGATCTCCTGTTTATCATGAATCAATTTGACTGTTTTACTGGGGTTCTACGTACGTGTTGATTAACTTTGTTGTTCTTTGATTAATTTCTGTTAATTAATTAGGTGTCCAACTGGTTCATCAACGCGAGGGTGAGGTTGTGGAAGCCCATGGTGGAGGAGATGTACCTGGAGGAGACCAAGGACCAGGACGGTGGTGGTGGCGGCGGTGGCAATGACGACGGGAAGTCCGGTGGTGGTGGAATGAGCAAGAGTGGCGACACTGGCGACGGCGTCACGCCGAGGGCGGACGCCATGTCCAAGTCCGCGGTGCGCGTGGGAGGCGACAGCGCGACCGCCAACAAGGGCATCCATGGCACCTCCTGCTCGAGCTCGGCGGCGGTGGTGGTGGTGACCACCACCAGTCTCACGCGGGGTTCTACGACGACGATGAAGACGACGGCGATGACGCGATGGTGCGGAGGCTCAAGAAGGCGCGCGGGGACGAGTCGGGGACGGGGGCGTTCCACCATGGTCACCACGTGCACGACATGGCGGCGCTCCACGCGCAGGCCGCGGCGGCGGCGAGGCAGCAGCAGCACGAGGAGGTCAGCCACCGGGAGCTGCTCATGAAGTTCATGGAGAGCGGCGGCGGCGGTGGCGGCGGCGCGAGAGACCACCACCACCACCACCACCAGGACGGCGGCGGGTACTCGCTGTTCGCGCCGGGCCCGTACGGGCAGTTCGACGGATCCCGGCGCGTTCGCGTTCGCCGGGAACGGCGGGGTGTCGCTGACGCTCGGCCTCCCGCACGGCGCCGCCGGAGGAGGCAGCGCCGCCGAGCAGACCGCGTCGTTCCTCATGGGCAGCACCACGGCCGGCGCCGACAGCGGCGGCGGCGGCGCCGGCGGCTACGACATGAACATGCAGAGCACCAAGTCGTTCGCGGCGCAGCTCATGAGGGACTTCGTGGCCTAGCTAGGACACGTAGCATAGCACTTGATCGATCGTCCACACAATTAATTAATCAAAATCTATATATCCATCGATTAATTAATTTAGAGCTTGTATAGAAATAAAGGGTCGTTCAAGCTAGCCTAATATGCTTGCATGTATAAAGCAGTAGTTAAGCTTGGGCTATAGGTTTTGGGAATGTAAAGATGGGATATATATATATATATATATGTATATCATGGGGACGATGTATATAGGTATAGGATGATAGGTAACTAGATGATATACTCAAACATTGTACAAGATTTTATATGTAGATCATAGGGATGGGGTATACAGTAAAGTATATTGGAACTGGACTTGGAAGTGTATGTGGTAGAAGCTAGTTGGCCAACTAGTATTATCTGCAGTAATTCAGTATTTGTTTTGCTTACTGTGAACATATACAGCACATTCCTAACTCAATGGCAGCACCACCTTGTGCTGCTGATGACATACTGTGGGATAACCATGCTCCAGTAGAATCAAGTGTTCAGTGTTGGCAGTGGGCAGCAGGGTAACAAATAACAACACAATAACCTGATCAGAGCAATGACTGAGAATCTGCTCAGATAGTGTTTTTTTTTTTTTTTTCCTTTTTTTGAAAGATCCAGGATGATTGTAGGATTATATTAACAAGATAGAAGAAGAGTTAAATGCGCAAGATGTGCCTACAAGCACCAGTACCAACAGACTGCTGGGGCTGGATCATGACTAAAGTGGTGGATTACTCATTTGTGTACATTGCAACTAGGAAAACAAAAGCTTCTGCCTCTACTGATTTCCCCAAGTAAGCGGTCATAAATGAATTCAGAGAGTAGATCAACCGAAGGATTTTTAGTTTCTCTTGAAGATCTTGTCTTCTATTTGTTTCCAAATGAACCAGAGTGTCCCTGTAATAGCAGCCTTCTCCAGATATGTTCAGCAGCCATTCAGCAGCACTTGCAGACCATTCAGCTCAGATAGTTTTTTTTTCACTAGTCATAATAACTGCGTCTGATGTGAGGAGACTAATAACAGAGGTGGTATTCCATCTTTTTTGTTGTGTGAAATAAACCAACCCAAGAATTTCCATTCTGAATAACAGTACAAAAAAAAATCCACTAATATATGACCAAACATGGCTAACTAACAAACAAACTAAGATCATACAAACAAAATGCTGCCTAACGATCACTCTTGCCTTCTTTTCCTTCTTCCATTTCTGCGATCTGGTCTGATGAAGGATGCCACATTTGCACAGATTAAGGTGTCTCAGGAAAACAGGCGGTGCATTGGCATATTGGTGATGCTAGTCACGGCAGAAGTTAGCTGAGCTCCTGCTCTTAGCACTTGGAAGATGCTTGATGGTTTGCTCTATAGCCTCATTGGATGCGGCCTGTTGCAGGGATGACTGGTTGACGCACCAAACCAAGAGGCATGCTCATGTTGTTAGCGTTCTCTGCTGCTCCACTGCCATCACAATTTGGCTCCAGTAAGCGCACAAGCGATAGAAAGATTTCCATTCTGGTTACGTCCCTGTTCGCCTGTACAAAACAGCCTCAATCAGTAATGAAATCGACAAATCAGCAGCAACACAGAAAGTAGTAATCATCAGCATCATCTCATCACTTTGGATTTCCATTTTGGTTACTGTTTATTTATTACTTTATTTTGCGGGCTATTGTTTATTACTTTAGATTTTGAACTGAAGGAATCCTAATAATTAATAAATTTAGCTGTATTACCTCAACAGTAAACCGTGCCCAGATTTTACTTTTGCGCATTTCCATCACCCCTCTCAAGATAGTCAATCCAAGTCCTTTGATGAAATCAGCTATCTCCAAGAAGATTCCTCTATCCTCGCAAAGCATCTGCAGAGGCAATCAAGTCATCACAATTACTTGTGTTGTAGGTGAAACATCATAGTACCATAAACAATAAGTAGTAGACTAGTCAGTACCTCCACAAGCATCTGACGAGGTCGGTCAAGATCCTCGACAATGATTGGACATGTCATAGACTGAGAGCCGACATCGAAAGCCCAGGTTGCCCCACCTTCAGTAGTCTTTCCAAAGGGGCCATTTTCACTACCAAGTATCTGGACGAAGAAGACTCTTTGTATTAAGGACATTTTCCAACTATGGAGGATTAAGTAAAATATTTTGAGATCCCCCTTGTCAGGTAAGGGGTATCATCACCATCTTGTCTAGGCATATCATAACCAAAAGGCCAAAACTAAGACTGTAAAGAATGTGCATACCTTAGATTCAGTAGAGTCCTTGAGCTTGTCTGCATTCTTCGTCACACTTTGTAAGAATAGCATGTGCTTAACTGTCTTCTCCAACAAACCATCAATGCTACACTATTGACATAAATTTGCAATTGTTAGTACACTATCGCATATAGTTTACAGACAAGATATATATAATTCAAACTTTCAAATTATCATCAGAGAATACATGCAAGAGCATACCTTTGCCCCATTCGGTACAAGCTCACGTAGCTCTTTAATACGGTCTTGTATCAGTTGCCGGTCCTTAGGTCGTGGCTTAGGACTTTCTCCTTGTCGAGATCTCTTGCGATTTGCCTTGCTTGGCGTATCAAGACCTTTGCTATTAGAAGCGAAGCACTTTCACATTTCATGTTCTGACCACTCTCAATCCAAAGGCGTATCTGAGATTTGTGCATTCCATTATTTTGGGAAAGACAACCCTCCTCAGATTTATCAAAGAGACTTGGCTGTTTAACAAACTGTGCCAATTCGTGCTTAATTAGCGCAGAAGGAACGCCGGAAGACTCACATCTCTTCAAGTCTACTGAACCAAGATGAGATGTGCTAGGAACATCCGTCAATGCAGTCTTGCAAGAAGCACTATCATCAGTACACTGTTTACCACTTGGATTCACATTTGAGATGACAGCATCCAGTAGCTGATCAGTATCAGTTAGTGATAAGATACCAGAATATTGAAGGTCATTGTCTAGTGAACTAAAAAGGGGTGAGCTGTTGAGATATCTTGATGAATCAGGGACATCTCTATCTGAATTCTGAGACTCTGTACCACTCCAGGTGACCAAATCAGCACCAATGTTGTGGGAGAACTGATGAAATTCAGAACCAAACATATCAAACAAGTCATTATCTGCAGCAGGCTCCACGAGCAACGAGGAAGCTCTCTCAATGGGACCTGGCTGACATCCATCCCTGTTCTTCATTCTCTGCGTGGTGACATTAGCACCTGCATCACTAAATCTATTAATCTTTTGGTCTTGTCCGACAATGTTTGATCTACTCAATTGATTCTCTTGGTCCATGTTGAAACTGTTAGAAACCTGACCATCCGATTCAGAAGTTCGAACTGAAGGAGTTTGGAATGTCCTACTTTCAGGGTTCTCCATTTCCTTAGCGAATTCAGAAGATTTGGGAACCTTGAGCGGAACTTGAGACTGTTTCTGCTGCAATGTTCCTGATGTGTGGTCCAATATTTGACTCGATACACTGGTAGATAAGTTGGCCCTATTTGCTCTGGCCCTACAGGGAGAAAATCAAAATTCCCAGGACCATTTATACCATTGGATACCACATATCTTCCATGATGCCTATTCATGTTTGTATTTTCACAGACAGAGGAGTCCTGGCGGACAAGGGATTTTAATATGATATCTCTTGCCAAATCTGCTGATAAATGTGCATTATTATTGAACTGTAACTGCCCAGTGTTGTTCATCAAGAGTGACTGCTTTTTAACTGATGTCAAGCTTGGGAGGCCAAACTTGAGTTCATAGCAACACTCTGTAAATTTCTTCCAAATTGGCTCTCACAGAAGGATGCTTGTTGTACAAACCTAAAATCAGGCTCTGCATAGACAGTGTGCTCTCTAACAGGGTGACCATTCTGTTGCACAACCTTAAGCAAAGATGCATTCAACAATGCATGTGGTGGTGTGGTAGTTGACACAGTTGCAGTATCAGGACGTGACTGACCATGCTGACTTGAAGCGTTCTTAGCTGAAGCAGACGCAGCCATGCTTGAACGGTTGTTTAGCTGAGAACACAACTTCTTTGCAAACATCACAAAATTTGTGTTTTCCATAACCTGCCAAAAATCAGATGATTATTTCAACTTTCAAATATTTAGAGAGCAATCAAAGAAAACCCTACTACCAACCATCACAAGGAAGTTAAAACAATGATTTCGAGATCTTTTATGTTCTTCACAAGAATTTCCAGCACTAAGCGCACCAAAGGATACAATACAGAGTAGCATTTTTTTTATGTGCAAGGTGTCTTCCATCATGAATAAGGTTACGTTCTGTGGAGGCATAGATGAAATTCCACCATGAATTTGCAATGGGCATTCTTAAATTTGCAGTAGCGTAAAGATAGGTTTTCAGAGTCAGAGCAGCATGGCCGAAGACCATGTCATGTACTTTCTATATCCAAAATTTTGAATGGCAGCACTCATTCAGCAATGAACTATTGTTTTTTTTCCACCTTCCACAACCATCCACAGAAGGAGAATTATTTTTCTAGTGTCTAGCGTGATATTATAGTTATATATAATTCTTTACATAGAAAGTTCAACTGATAGTGTTGAACAGCTTTGCCGAATAATTCAACAATTTCTCTGCTTTTCTAGCATGATCCAGAGCTTTGTGGGCTTACCAAACCAGTGGAGCCTAACTGTAGGACACCCCGTGGGAGCACAGGAATGATCGCAATAGTCTGCACAGCAAAAGTTCAGAATGAGGCTCAAGCACATGGTGACTATATACACTTTTTACCATTTCAGTTCCACCCACCTGAATGCCAACTCTGAACTGATTGTTCATCTCAGCAGCAACCTATGAAATTGAAAAAAACATGGTGTAAAATCCTGAAAACCAGGTTAAGAAAACACAAAACCCAATTGGACACAAGATAGTTAAAAGAAATCTTCACACAAAGTGACTTGGTCTAGTAGTCAAAAGACAAACTTGGTGTAATTTCTTTTTTACACATTCATAATTTACAACAGGTGCTTGCGTCATTTGGCACTAACTGCCAAAAGTTGAAGAAGGCCATATACATACCCCCACAGTGCTTTGAATGAGGTGGCAGCAAAATGGAACCAGACAAAACTGAAAATTTGGTTGGCATTTATTTCACTGGAGAATTTCAGAACTCAGTACTAGTGGCCGTACCTCGGAGGAGAGCCCGTGACCATTGGCAGCAGCAGTACCGTGGACGATCCATTGGTGATTGCCACTGAACGCCACACGGCCTACGGTCCTGCCAAACCAAGAAAACACAGGCTGCCATGAATCCGAATCCAAGGAGCAACCAACCAAGATCATCATGGAAGAGATTAAGAGATGGCTGCTGCGGCTGGTTTTGTTTACCCTTGTCCGACGACATGAACCTGCGACGCCATAACGTTGTTAACGAGTGAGCAGATGGTGTCAGGAACAGAGCACCCGGCGGCTCCGGCGGCGTCGCTGGGCAGAGGAGATTCAGATCCGACAGGGCATGACGTGTGGCCACAGTAGCCGTCCTCCCGCACCAAATGCCTGCGCATTTCATTTCATTTCATTTACAAGGGGAAAATGAGTAGCTTTTCAACCTTAGGAATCTCAAACTTGCAGGAAATTGTTGGATTTTGAGCCCAGATATATCCCCATCTTCCAAACTTGGAGCTCCCAGAACAGAGTAGCAACGAAAACTTACGCTTTTTTTGTTTGGAAAAGAATGACATTGAGCGAGCACAAAGACACAAACCAAATCTTTCTTACGAAAAACGAGCAGGAGCAAACAAACCAACCAAGAAAAATGAGCGAGCACAATGGCAAAAAAAAAAAAATAGATTTGTACAAGATTTATTCTGAGGGAGGAGGGTGAGTTTAAACACCAAAGAAAATCTGGAGGATGCGGCGGCGGCTTACACGGGGTCGGCGGCGCCGATGGCCTTCAGAAGACGGCGTAGGACCACCCGATCTCCTCGCACAGCCGCCGCAGCGCGTCTCCGACCGCCATCTCCCTTTCCCCCGCCCTTTCCTCCAGAACCTTGGCGCCCCTCCGCCGCGCCAAAAACCCTAGCTTCGACTCGGGCTGCGAGAGAAGACCTTGCTCTAGGCGCCGCGGCGCTGGCGCGCCCGGCCTACTTCGCGCGGAGACCGCCGCCCCTCCACGCCGCCGCCGCTGCCGGGGCACGGGCAGCAGCAGCCATCAATCACACGGCGGGGCCAGTGGTGGTCAGCTAGCTTCTTTGCCGCTAGCTAGCTCCTCGGGAATACAAGTCCAGCGCCTCTCACACTCGCTCGGTGGCGGCGGCGCCGGCCTGCGACGAACCGCGCTCCTCTCGGATTCACAGCCTTGTCACTAGCTCCTGATGCTGCCGCCACTGGGACTGCCGGCCGGTTGATGCTCTAGCTCTGAGCTAGCTCTCAGCTGACGGCCGGCCGGCGGCTCAGCCTTGCTGCTGGCTGGCTGCTGCTCTCCCTCTCTATGGTCTGCTCGCTCTCCTGCCTGAGCTTGCTTGGAGGTGGTGGTGTCACTGTTGTGTGTGCCTCTCGCTCGCTTTCGTTTCTTTCGTCCTCCCTTGCTGCTTTGTTTACTCGCCTTCCTTTTTTTTTTTTTTTTTTCTGCCTTCGCGGCTCCCGAGACAGCCATCATTCCTTCCACAAAAAGGGCAAAATGGGGATTTACTTTAGCTGCCCTTTTTATTCATAACAAATCCATATTTTGATGACCATAGTAGGAGTATCCTCTTTTTTCTCTCCATGTAGATAGATCATATCTTCCTTTAAAATGTTGGGCTTGTTTCACATGTGTGTAATGAAGAGATATCAAACAAAGACAAACAATTTTGATTAGTTGTAGGTCCAAACTTTTTTCACAAATTTCTAAATTATGTCTCGTGAAATTAATAGCACGCCTGCAAGAACATGGATTGATGGACTAGTTTAATGAATCGATGATTCGAGTCCACAATTTGATCATGTCTAGATTAGAGATACAACTTTTATTTTTTAAAAAAATGTTGTAGGGATTAATTAACAGTTGTGCCCTTATTTGTGCGACCTTTTGGGTTGTCACACGCTGGTTGCATATAAATTAGCTAGTCTCACTTTTTTGCTGTCTTTTGTCTTACATTAACCCAAGGCATCAGCATCACGTTAGTTGCCCTTATCTTGCAGTAAGCAATAGTACTAACAGTTCAAAACCAACAGATCACTCTGTCCCCTTTCATTCATGCTGATTTATTATCTCCAATGCTATGCTATTGTCATTTTAATTTCCACCTGTCACAACTTTGTGCAAAGCTTTTTACACCATACAACTGCTAAAAGTTGCTTCAAACAAGACAATACCTGGATAATATAAAGAAAAAAAGGCAGCTAGCACAATTGGAATATGACATGTGTCAGAAACACAAAACTTGAGTATTGCTAGTTGCTTTGTGAATAAATATATACTCCTACATCCTACATATACATAGTTGTACACATTCTGATCTACACCCTCATCATACTGTGGAGCATTAGCAATGATGACTATATGGACCTTCAGAAAGGCGTTCTTGGAGTGCAAATTATGTGGTCGTGTATGCTTTTGAGGGGGTGGTGGGACAGTTTAGATTTTTAACAAATACTATATAGTATAGTATAAAGGCGAGGGAAAGCAAAGTATATAGATAAGCCATTCAGATGGCAATGCTGCCTAGCTGTGTGCCTTTGCTAGATTGGAACCTTTTCTAGTAAAGTTGTATTTAGTGAATAATTGAGGCTATGCATGGTAATCATTTGATTAGAACCTAAATTAGGCCACATATAGTTCAATTACAAGAAGAACTTTCTTCCATTTAAACAGCAATTGAATTGCTTTTTGCATGGATCAATTTCCTACATTCAGATTTCAGACAAGCCCTAATCCCTGATGATTAAATAAAAGTTGTCAATCTCTGTCTACTTTATCTTGCTGGACTTAACTGAGATGCTTGTAGTGGTTAGATCGAGACGCTTGGCAAGCAATCAAATTGGAGACACCCATACGTCAATCCATGCTTGCTCACTAGTACTAAAATTCTACTTTTACTAAACGAGATCTTTGTCGTCTGATCTTGTTTACTTTTGGAACCAAGAGGGGTTAGTTTGGTCCCATCAGTCTCTGAAAAGACCTTTCTCTCCTTGTATCACTGCTATTGGGCGACACCATGTGATGACGCTTTGTGTTACGTTGCTTGGCACCACATTAATTTCGCCAAAAAGCAACGTGTAAAAAATAATGGGTGATGAGAACATTAGTTTTGTTCATTCAGGTCATCTATCCATAACCTAAAGGGAGTATATATATAATGCATGTATCCCTTTCAAGTTTGATATGATGTGCCGAGGTTCAGAGAACAAGTGCTTGGTGCTCTTGACCGGTCCAACACATGTGAAAGGGAGACATTATCCTAGCTTCAATCCATTTTTGTGTTGCTTTGCTGTTTAGTCACAAGCTAAAATTAAAGCTTTGTGGACACACACACAAAAAAATGCCGCCACTTTATTTCAAGAGATGTGGAAAGCAACTGATAGATATAAAATGCGCACCATATATATAGTTGTTTGGAATTAGGTCATCAACAGGAACGTGTTGAATTTCAATGTTTAATACTAGGGTGATGATCAATCAATCCAAGAGAGATTTTGATGGCTTGATAGTGGATGGTTGCACTTTGTGTTTGTTTGATGTGGAAATTAAATAGCACATGTTTCTTCTAGAAGGTCGAAATATATCACATCTCACACCATTTTGGTTCAATTAACTTGTTCTTGTCATAAAGCTAGGTTCCGTCATTATTGAAGAATATCAAATAGATTAGGTACTACTCCTACCCCAATTGCTGGTTGATATTTTATTTTGGCTCTATTTGGTACTATAGACCAACTCTCCTCAAAAGAATTGTGGATTTCTCGCAGCCGCCGCATATTCAAAGCTCAAGGAAGATGTGGACTTGGTGATGTGAGTCATAAAGGTAGGTTTTAATTAACAGAGAATTGCTAAAACACAGGTGCCTGTTTTTTTTAAAAAAAAAAGAAAAGAAAAGAAAAAGAAGCCCACGAGGTGACTCTCACTCGCGATATCAAGCTAGTAGTCACAGGATTTTTTCCCAAAATATGCATGCGACTTAATTTGAACTTAGACTGTCATGCAAACTTAATTTGAACGCGAAAATAGAATTTTTGGACCATAAATAATTTGAACAGGAAAAGTCATCAAATAGATTGCAAACCTCTTTGAGCTTTGCAACTTTGATATAAATAAGTTTGTATTCATCAACTTAATTTTACAAAAATGTGTGTTTTATTATACTGCACTTATTTTTTAGAGGCTGGTCAAATTACCAACTACCTTTAAAGTCAACTCTAGATACTGATGGCTTTCCTAACTCTTCGGCTGCCTCTAAAAATCAATTCTTGGAGATGAGCTATTTTTCTAGAACTGTCTCTGTACAAAAGGTGGGACACCTCTAAAATAGCTTATGCAATAGTGTTAGTTGAGTTATTTTCTTTGTATTTATTTTAAGTAGTCTCAAGATCCTTATTATAGCATACAAAAATTTTGATATATATGAGATGGAGCTCTAATTAATAAGTTGGAGCTGTGACAAACAACACCTTAAACACCATGGATGCTTTCTTACTCTCTCTATATCCTATTCGTGTTGATTGACAACCACATAGGCATTCTTCCAACATCACAATAGATGAACCTTTTTGCCAGTCACTGAGTGGCGGAGCTAGTAATTTACAGCTGGGTATGCCAGTGGTGGATCTAGTGAGCCAATGATTAGTGTGTGGGCTTGTGGGCATTATTTGTAACATTATAGCGCGATGTACC
The DNA here is from genome assembly GCA_015847255.1 of Hyparrhenia diplandra. NCBI lineage: Eukaryota > Viridiplantae > Streptophyta > Magnoliopsida > Poales > Poaceae > Hyparrhenia > Hyparrhenia diplandra. The sequence continues at coordinate 29,354 of JADLZK010009957.1, forward strand.
AATATATGTATATTTAAATCTATGTAGATATATATTCATTGTTGTGTCATGAATCTTGGGGATTCTAAGGAATACATGGCATTCCCCTGGTGCTGCCCATGGACAGTGCCCCCTTGAAACCGACTTCAACTAGGCATAATCATTGAGCTAGTGGTACCAACTAAATAGCAAGTTGTGAAAATAACACACACACACAAACACATATATATGCATCGTCTTCCAAACGCCACAACAAATGGACCTTGTTTGATACGGAAACTGCCACCTCGAAACCGACTTCCTAGAGATAGCCACACCTACTCTTTTAGACAAGGACGTAACATTCATGGTGTGTGGTACCAATTAATATAAATAGCAAGTTGCAGAAAACAAAATTAACAAAACACACTAGCTATACATGCACACATTCTCGTATGGAGGCTGAGACTGAGAGCGCATATAGTAGTTGTTGGCGCGAATTTAGGGCTTCGCACCAACACACCGAGAGGGCCTTGGGCGTCCACGAAGGTTGCTAAACAACCTAGTAGCAGCGAACACCGCGGCGTGATCACCCAAACCGATCTAGGGATCGGTAGGGAACAACGTAGAGCTTCGGTGACGGCTGGAAGACGAGACCGAGCGCACCTCGGGAAGACCCGTCGGGGAGGCGCGCCAAGGGTTGTCCTAGGAGCAGCGGATGCGCCTAGAACGCCCGGTGGAGAACACGGAGTTCGTCGTCGAACAACAAGTTTAGGGTTTGGAAGAGATAAAAAGTTGAGAGACATGTTGTGTATAACGATTGGATGTAGATGATATCAAATCGGCCATGAACCTCTTTATTATATAGAGGGAGGCGGTCTTATCCTTTTAGGAAACCGTCCTTGGGCGTTTCAAGCATCAAAAAACCGACCTAAACACGATTGGAAACAAATCGGTTCGGATCTCGTGCGGACACGGGCCTGCGTCGGGGTGGCCGGACGCGACGATCGGTCTTGACGGGACGCTCCGTCGATGGGTCCGATCAAAATTCGATGGAGTCTGCGGCCGGTTCAAGCGGACGCGCGATCCGGCCGGATCTGGGGACCGACATTTTGGGACCGGACCCATGAGTGCGTCCGTCGGCGGCCCGAAATCAGCGCTTCCGGTACGGACGGACTCTTGGCGGGTTTGGCCGGACGCGCCGGTCGCGCTTCCGATCGTTTTAACGAAGGTCACGCAAACCGTCGTGGCGTGATCTTGGCGGGACGCTAGGACCGGACGCTAGACGGGGGCGTCGGTGAGTCGATCGCATTCGAGAGAGCCTTTTTAGGACCTCTTCAAGAATTTGACTAAGTCACGGAAATTTGCGGTGACTTGGACCTCCAAAATATGGTAAGTGCGGAATTTTGCGGTAGGTTAGCCGCCGAAAATATGGCTAAGTGCGGATTTTTTACCGTGACTTAGACCCGCGCAATTTTTGGATGTCAACAGTAGTATCTAACAAGAACCACCAAGAAGGAGAGGTCCTGTTGAGTGCCCTGTGCAAGAGGGATCTGATCTGCTGGCGATATCGAGAGGGATGAAAGCGCCAAACATGGACGTTGAAGTGGCACTGGCAGTGCACCAACCCACTCTCAACAACGCTACCAGACACGATCCGTCTGAGAATCTTGACCTTGGCCTCTTGCAAATAATGCGAGCAGGATATATACATACAGTCTCGTCTTCTTCATGGCTCCATTTCGTTGGTTGGTTGGTTGGTTTGTTCCCTAGGCACAGGGGCATCCACGACCACAACACGCACGCGTGGTTGGTTTTTGGATGGATGGATTGCTTCTTGGAGGGCTCCGCTGTGTGACTACTGTGATCCTTGTGACTGCGTAGCTGCGCTGCCCCCACCCAATTCCGATGGTGATCCTGCTGCTGGCCTCGGCGGCGGGGGGGCACACAGCCTCAGACGGCTACTAAATGCTAATCCTCCCTCGTTCGGTCAAAAAAAAATGCTACTCCTCCCTCGGTGCAAAAAAAAAAAAAAAAAAGTACCCCTTCAGTCCTACGAAGAATGAGTTCCCCCTCCAAGCGTGCACATTGCACGTATTGCACTAAGAGATATTTCAACACGATGCTGCATTAGCCAAAACAATTGACCGCCGTGCACACAGAAACACTTACATAAGTCGCCGACTAAAATGGCAGAGCAACTGGGTTGTACTTAAAAAAGGAAACTAATTTGCTCAAGTAGTAGAAAGAAGAATGCCGAAGAAAATTACTGCTGCAGAACAGCCGCGACTAGCTGCGCTAGGCTGCTGTGGCCCGCGGCCCGCAATTCTCGCTTCCCGAATTATATCATGACGTCGAAATACACATAGAAGTGACCCGGCTGCCACCAATGCCAGTAACCGGCCGTCACTTCTGATTTAAAAGTAAAGCCCTTATATGTTTTGTTTTGAGAAAACAGGAGGGGCGAGGCCCCTACTGAAATTTTATTACAGACCAAGAAAGTTACTAGAAGATACAAAAGCAACGGGGAGGGGAGAAGAACAACTCAAGAGCTAAAAAAAAAGGAAAATATAAACTTGAAATGGCTTGTTCCACAAAAGAGTATAGAGAGATTTCTAAAACCAATCAATTTTTTTAACTTTTTTTGTGACTTTCTCTGTTTTGATTCTTGTGCAAACTGACGCTTCTCTATTTTTATTGTGTTTCCATTACGAGGATATATATAGTAAAGATATATATGTTGGTCTCCCCTCTGTGTTTCTTGTACTGTCGTGTGTTTGACAAACCTAAGTTCCACGATGGCCCTTAATGAACCATCAAGGAAACTTTACCACTCACACATTGGCACACCTTTTTTTTTTTTTGACAAATTACGCCTAAAATGTCTCTAACAATTTGTTCACCACTCTTATAAGGGAAAAAAAGGGCAATAGTGTGATGAGCCTGTGGACGACCATTTTTGAACTAAAATTGTTCGATAAATAAAAAGGCACAATGATGTGGACAACTTAGCACACACGGCTAATAAGCTAGTAAGACATTTTAATTTAATTCTCGTACGTGAATTTTCCTTAAAAAGGATCTGAAATTGCGACATGTGTAAATTACAATTGCGGTGTGGCAGGTCGATCATGAACGTTGGGCTGTGTGAGGTCGACTAGTCGTACTACCTGTAGCTGTAGCGAGATTTTCATATGTACGGTAGCAATGCAACCTTTTGGATATGAGTTCACTTTGGCTCTGTTTTGGAGAGCGCGTATCGACTCGACCACGCCTCGAAGCTTGGAGACGTTGAGCTGCACATTCCGAGCAAAACAAAAGGCATCACGCATAGCTAGCTCGTTCTCATTGCCACGTACTTTCCCTCTAAATATCCTAAATTCATATAAAAGATTTTTTTGAGAATTATTATATAAAAGATATTTATCATACTCAGGGTCACTTTGTTAGAACTTAATTCCGTTCCTAATTTTAAAACTCTCCTTTTAAGTTCTCTGATGGCGTAGAGAGTGCATCTGAGAAGTAGCTTACAGTGTGAGTGAAAAAGTTATCTTCATCAGCTCTCCACCTGAACCTTGTTTGCATTTTAACCATTTTTAGAACTTTAGTGAATCCGATCTGAAGAAGGTGGAAGCAGAGCCGTACCAAACTGGCCTTGAGTGTTATTATTAGGATATTTTGCATAGCTTCACCCTGATTCCTTGGTCGAGTGACTTTAGTGGAGATTGAATAGGGAGCAGGGTAAGAATAACAAATAGTTTTACCAAGCAAGTGTAGATGAAATTTGTTTTTGGTGTGTGTGTGTGTGTGTGTGTGTGTGTATATATATATATATATATATATATATATATATATATATATATATATATTCTAATAAAAATCTTTAGTTCCTTTCTAGTCCTGTGATTGTCATCGGATTCTCCCTCGGCCTTTTTTCTGATAGATAGATGGCTCCATGTGGGCTGGAGATACGGTGTGCTGGACGCTGGTGATGGCGACCATGATGTGCGCCCTAGTTTCGCGTGTCGTCCTGTAGTCTCGTCTCGTCTCGTGGTCGTGGCTGGGGTCTTGCTGGCTACGTTCGTTTTGGTAAGTACTCCTCTGTTAGGAAAACTTTGCGATTACCGCTTCAGAAAGCGAGTATTTTCAAACTGCCGACAATTATTTATTAAAATATATAAAAATTTTATACTAAGTAATTAGTATCATCGGAAAGATCTTTAAGTCTAGTTTTTAATAAATTTATTTGAAGATATAAATGTTGTTGGCGTATTTTTACAAAGCGTAGTCGAAGTTGAGTCGGGTTTGACGGACACGCTTCCCATAGTTGCAAATGAAATGGAACGGAGGGGTATATTCGCCTCGATTAAAGCCCTAATCATGGGCGACAGGAAAGGCCGTGACACAACACAAAGGTAGCTGCATGCCGGCAGCAGGACATGGACATCCATGGAGAGATGGCTGGCCGGTAGCTCTCACACGTCGACGATGGCTGGCTACTCTACTACTCCTAGGACAGAGAAGCAGGGCAGCAGAGACAGCATGAATCTCCACACAGTGAAACCATGGAGATTCAGAGATGGATGGATGGATGGAGGCGTCAAGGCAAAGCAACGCAGCTGCTACTGTACAGTATGCTACAGCTACAGCAGCGACGACGGTTCATTTCCTAGAGTATATTTGCCTTGCTGTCACGCACGCTGTGGCCGGCGCCGCGGTGAAAAAAGGCGGCACCTCTTTATCCCGTTCCCGTGGGTGTAAAAAGCCGGCGACGACGCATCTGCATCTGCCTCTCGTGCAGTCGTGCTTGCTCGGCTGGCTGCTCGCTCCAGGAACAGCAAGGAGAAGATAACCACGCAGGATCAGCCATTGGCCACCACTCATTGCTGCTGCCGTCGTCGCGTAGCCCACTGCTGCTGCCGCTGCTGCTGGCCTAGGTCACACCACTCTATCACACCACTCTATCATGGGCTGGATCATGCATCAACCTGTCGGCTCGGCTGCCCCCTGCCGCTGGGTCTTCACTCTTCACCATCCGGCACTGCACGGCACGGCCATCGGCGACTCTACGCTCTTGCTCCTACTGCTGCTACTCTGTTCCTCCGGCTGTTTGTTACTGCACTCCCGCTAGGTTTACTGCATCAGGATCTCTCTCTACAGATGACAGACACTGCTCTCTCTACTACTGCAGTCCAGTGAGTGGGTTGATTTAGCACCATAACGTACGACGACGGCTTAGCGAAACAGGCACAGGCAGGGTTCATGCTCGATCACGTTGCGGATCGGTGGCCGCCGGCACAGGGCACCACATCACCAGGGCAAGATTCTCGGGCCATGCCATGCCGATGCCGATGCCGGTGCCGGTGCCGCCGGGCCCACGTACACCCACAGCGTACCACAACCAGATCAATGCATGACCTGGGTGGGTTCCAATCGATCACTCACACAGACACAGTCACACAGTCTGTCACACACAGCTTGCATTGCTTTGCTGCTGTCCGATCCTTGTCCTGAATAACAAATTCAGGACAACTAGGGTTGTCCTGAATTTCATCCCACCCTGACCGATTTCTATTTTTTACGTTGAACCTGCTCCAAAGTTTTTATTTACGTTTTATGGTCATCTCGACCATACGTTTTCACTCGTTTGTTTTTGGAAAAATTTCAAAATGTTTTCTCCACTGTTTTTGCTTCTCTCGTTTTTTCATCCTATTTTTATCCACACTAAATGTCCCTTTTTTAGTAAGTCCAGTAATGCAGCTCAGCGAGACACACCATACTGCAGTAGCCCAGTCAGTCAGTCCATGGCGTTGTGATCATTGGGTCACAGTGTTTTTGTGGACTTATGATGTTGCTTTCTTCTACTCTTTGTCATTTTCAAAACATTATGGTAAGAACTACACAGTTAATCATGTCTTGACAATGTTGCTATGTGGGGTCGGTAAGATGAACATGTGAAGTTATGTTTCTTGATTCTATATGTTAACAATCCCATATTATTTTTCGGATCCTGACCGTTTTGCTTTTTTTTTCGCGATCGGATCTTCTATATACCCGTTTCGTACATTTTTACTCCTGTTTTCCACCTTATGGACTCGATTTCGTTTTTAATAAAGTGAAAACAAGAAAGAGCATATCTTGACTGATCCCGCTGCTGGCCCAAAGTATAAAGGGATGGTTGGGTGTAGTATGTTTTTTTTAGAAAAAAGGAGAATATACACCTTTGCCTGAAAATTGGTCCTCACTCTCACTCGTCACCCCCTTTACCTCTTCACTCACAGGTCACAAGGGCATAGTACAAACACTGCATCACCTTCAAAGTTGAAACAGGGCATTCGGCACCACCCTACTACCCTGCCAGTGCTCGGCGGCAATGGCAACAGGGACAGGGGAGAAAAGGCCCACAGGCTGCCCCCTGCCTGAGAACGAGATACCCACAGGGGCAGGGGCACGGCGGACCACAGGCCAAGCCGGCCCACCCACACATGCCCAGCAAAGAGTGACGTGGCGCACAGTGGGTAGTGTAGTGTAGGGCTAAGCTCTAGAGCTCTCTTCTCATCCTCTCTTTCTAGGCTATGTAGGGTACCCCATCAGTATTGGAGTACCAGGCAGGCACGGTCGGTCACACGGACATTCTACCAAAAGCCATGGCTGACCAATCATGACAGTCGATGGTGCACTGCCCCTAAACAGTGCACACCACCACATTCAAGGTAGAGCCTAGAACAAATAAAGGGCAGCATCAACAGTATACCAGTACTGTTCATCAGTAGGATTATCAGCGGCACTTGTTGAATTGGACAATGCACACCACCTTGTTCGTTTGGACTACCGGCGCTCATTAGCCAGCCATTCAACAGTATTTCTCTCACGTCGGCCGGTCGGCCGATTCCTTTCTCCGAACAAATCAAAGACCTGACCAACCGGCGCCACCAAACGAACAGGGCGGTGCGGTGCAGGGTAGCAACAGTGCCCTAGGCGCACGCGAGAAGGCCGGCCATACCTTTGGCTCTCTTGGGTGCAAACACAGGGACATGGTGGTAGTCTGGGTTCCAATGCAACTGCCATCAACCACCTTTGATGTATTATGGCCTCCAAATGGTAGCTACTGTACTACAGTACTACTAGCAAGCTACAAGCTACCAGACACGGAACCAAGACCAGCAACAGCAGCAGGACGAAGCATGCGCGTCCATGTTTCATCGATGCAATGCAGCTACAATACTGTCAATACAGTAGGAGTACACCTCAACACTTCTGCCCAGTCTGAACGAGCTGCAATGGCGTCAAAAAATTTGGAAGCAGGGACTGCCTGGTTCTCTCCTCTTCATCTCAATTTTCTTTAAGAAGAAATGCTCGCCTCTTTATCTAGCACTAGTGTTAGTGTATTACAAAACATAGAGGTGTGAGGACCGAGACAGATGCCTCATCAGATCTTATTTCAAAAAAAAATGGCTTGCCTTTGGCAGCAGATCGAGATGAAAACGCTAGTGTTACAGACTGCAGATCTATATAGATAGATATACGACTACACCTGTATACTGCTAACGCTAGGAATTACCTTACCAGCCGTAGATCGAGTTCTGTACCTGGGGCGGCGGGAGGTGAAGGTCCAAGCTATGCTGCTTGTTATAGTCCCGGGTTCCGGGGACGGCGCCGGTCGACAGCCTCAGGAGCTCGCTGCCGGTGAAGCAGTAGTGCACGAACGCCAGGCCACCGTTTACGACGTCCGCCATGTTCGGAGCCGAGGCGGATCTCCTCATCATCCTTGTGTTCGCTGTGTTCTTGCCGGATTCACTGGCGCATTCGCTGCTGTCGCAGTTCAGGACCTTGTCGAGCCCGAAAGTGCTCCATGAACCGCTGGGTGGCGGCCTCCCAGGACAGGTCATTACCGCTGCTCGGGGGTCAGGGGCTGCGGGTCGCGGGTCATGGCTTCCTTCACCTTGGCGACAAAGTCCTCGGATGTTTTGTAGGTCAGGCAGTTGGGGAACGACCGGAAGAAGTCGTTGGATGGGTGGTCGGCGCAGACTACGAACTTGCCCATGGCTAGTGCCTCTGCAGTCGCGGTGCAGAGGACGTCGCTGATGCTTGGGTTTATGAAAACCTTGTACCTGAAAATGGAACAGGAGGACAGACATTCAAATTGACAAGAGAATAATGATATGACATCATCACACATAGGCAGGCAGAAGAAGGGTGATAAAAATGGCGACTGAGTGGTCTTTTACCCATGAAGAGAATCATCAGCATGGTCCCGGCCTTTATGAAAGTTGAGGTTCAGATTCAACTTCCTGGCAGCTGATTGCACCTCGTGTGAATCTTCACAATTTCCATAGATGTCCAGCTTGAAGCCTTCTAAATCACTCTTGTGCTTCGCGAACAAATCTATCAACTCTCTATAACCCTTAGCCCACACCATCTTCCCTAGGAAATAAGCTCCTTTAGAGAAGGATTGCTGGCCAGACTCCCGCTCTGCTGCTATTCTCTCTCCGACCTCCAGAAACTTGGGGTTCACACCATGCACATTGCAGATCATTGACTTAGGCAGATCTTGAGTAGCACCTGACAGCCGCAAGATCTACATAGCATAGACACCATCAGACCACAGAAAATAAACAGCCTGTAATATAGCCTACAACCACACATCACGTGGATGGCTCAAACATCAGAGGAGTAATATACTTCGTTGGGTACCTTATGGCAATAAGCTCTGGCGACCAGGTTATTAATGTGCTTAACGAAAAAGGCCTGAATAGCACCATTCTTCTCCCTCTTGATGTAGTCCAAATAATTTGTATGCACTACACCGACGACATGATTGAATTTGTCTGTCCAACGTTTCCCATGATGATACCAGTTGAGGTGCTCGGACTCTTCCAAGATTGCAATATCAGCTTCCTTTGATGGTATAAACTGTGAAGTGTCCCCAGCAGGAATTATGCTTCACCTTTCTTTTTGAAACTGCAGTCAGAAAAGATTGTGACTACATGAGCGACTGCACATAGTGTTCAAACATTGTGCTGAAAAAGGAAAAGTTACCTTTCAGGATAAAACGATATTTTGAAACCTGTCTTGAAACCAACACTTTCCTCCAACCAATTTCTCACATAAGTTTGTTGCTCTTCTGGTGAATTAAAAGTCATGCTATTGGGGGTATACAAGTTCTTGATCCGACTTACAAAGCCAGGGCACTACCAAAGTTACATCTTGCTTGGAAGATTTAGCCAAGTATGCTGCTCGAAACAAAGGATTCACAGCCGTTCCAGTCATCCAGGGAAGACTGGCAGTGGTGACTATGGCAACATGTCTCTTGCCAGATATGTCAGACTTAGGGCCATCATTCCAAAATCCACCTTCATCATGGTGTCCTGTACTCTGTAGGACACTAGCTATTCTTAGGTCGAGTTCATCCCCAACATTGTCAATTTTCAATCAAGATGGTTCACTTGCTGACAAAAACTATATGCAAGGTGGTCCTTGCGTTTGCTGCATAGAGACTCCACCAACTTGTCACATACATCTAAAGCAGATGAAAGAATAATCAGCTCAATGCAAGCTAACAATTATAGCTATTGTGAACGGCAATCAAGCGGGGAACTGAGCATAGCTCAGTTGGTGTGCTCTCCCGGTTGGGAAGCCACCGGTCATGGGTTCGAGTCCTCTCGGACGCATGATTTCCCACAAAAAAATCCCCTCGCCGGTCCCCCGTGTGCCAAAGCATGGTGTGAAGCCCGACCCTTCTCACGGGTTTGTGGGCTCCCCATGTCGGGCGGGGGTGGGGTTCGGGGTTTTCCGGGATCTGGTGAGAAGATCTTCTTCTTAAAGAAATACGGGTGGGGACATCGTCCCCCGCTCAGTCCTGGTTTTTGTGAGCGGCAATCAAGCATCCTACCTCTTTTTATACCAAGTTGGTCAAATAGTGGTACAGATTGCTTTACAAAAGGAATTCCCTTTACAAAATAAGCAAGAAGTTCTCCTAATTCCAGTGTCGGAACATCCCGCACAAGAGCGATACCGGTCATGAAAATGCTAAAGTGGGCAAGATTGATTACATTGTGTTCTAACAGGATAGAATGTTCATCTTTCATTTAATAAAGATTTACAAAAGATATACAATGGAGATTAGTTGTGAAAGGATTTGGGAAAAATGTTACATAGTGACCATATTATTTTACACAAGTAATGGGGTTTTTTTTTTCAAGAACGTGCATTAGCACGTATTTCATTAAGCAGAAGTTTACATAAGTAATGTATTGAAACCACCATTTAACATAATGATTTTTATTTAGATTGAACATTCTTGCAAAAGTCACTGTAAGAAGTCAGTAATTAAATATAAGCAAACAAAAAATGCCAATATGAGCATAAGATTTCAGAAGTGAAACTCTTTGACAGAACTGCGCAACAAGAAGTGAATCAAGAGGCCTAACCTCAGCCGCTTCAGGCGCAATGGTCATTGATTTCTGCTATAAGAAGTGCAATGGTGCGTCAATTAATCTGCTACAGGAACAATAGCAGTCTGAATCATGTATATCTCGAGATAAGCTTAATTAAGATTGACACGTTCCAAGCAAGTGTAAATTACATGATAATGCAGATACTGAATCTATTGAAGAGTGAAGACTATGACTAAATATCCAACTGCTGACTTTTCATTGTTGAATTTAAGTCCTCAAAGTCTCTAAGTACCCTTTATGTAAATCCAAATATGAAGAAAATAAAATTGGTTGACTTGTGTACTTCACAGAAGAACATTACTTGGGTACTTCACAGAAGAACATCACAGACGAGGACACCATGAGCGCCGCCGCCAGGGCCATGCACCGGCAGCTCGTCTCCCGCACCTCGCCGCGCCGTCGATAGAGGCGGCGACGCGACCGGCAACGGCGGCGCGGCAGCATCGGCCGGATCCGGGCGCAGCCGGACGCGGTGCGGCTTCGGGGGCTCCGCGGTAGCTCCGCCGGCCGCCGGGACGTGCGCATGGGGCCCGCGCGCCCACCGTTCGTCCACGCCATGTGCAGGACGGGGAAGAAGAGGGAGACTGGGGGAGAGAGGCGGCGGGGAGAGAGAGACCGGTGGCCAATCTCCATCTCCGGCGTGGCCTTGGCCGCGCTCCTACGCCGCTACGCGGCCGATGCCGGCGACTTCGACGGCCTCCTCTTCGGCCGCGCCTCACACCTGCCTGCGCCACCCGCCAGGTCCACCGCCGCGACGAGCCGCCGCGCCCGCGAGGAGCAGACGCGCCCGCGAGGCGAGGAGCCACTGCGCCGCCCGCGAGCCCCGCCGCCGCGCCGCTCGCAAGGTCCAGCGCCCACGAGGGGCAGGTGGAACGGCGGAGCCGCCATGGCCGCTGCTCTGCTCTGCTGCTGCGACCGAGGGAAAAAAGTAGTGGAATTCCGTCCAATTCCGGAGTGGGTGGTGGGGAAAGGTAGTGTATGACCTGTGGTCCCACTTATGTGTAGTTGGGATAGAGGATGATACAGAGTATTTATGGATGCGGTATAAAAGAATTAGCATAAAGAATAAAATCTTGACAAAAAAATCTTTTAAAGCCCTGTTTGGAAGTAATGGAAACATGTACTGTTGTAAATTGTTTACACTTTATTTTCACGTGCATGGTGTCATTATTTTCACGTGCATGGTGTCAGACTTCTAAGGGACAAAATATCTGGTGCAAAAAAACTTTGCTTTTATGAAAACCGTGTAAATTATAGTAGAAATGTCGTCTAAATTTATCAAAAAATCACACATGTAGATGATACGATGATACACCACCTTGTAAAATATCTTGTCCAAACTCAACTTCGTTTGTGATTTATAAAAATAACAAATTTGAAGCCGTTAAGTTGTCCGGATGATTTGTTAGAAATTTGTTATTTTTATATCTCATAAACGAAGTCGAAGTTTGGACAAGATATTTTACAAGGCTGTGTATCATCATATCATCTACATGTATGATTTTTTTGTTGAATTTAGACGACTTTTCTGCCGTGGTTTACACAAGTTTTTCACGATAGTTGTGGTTTGCACTAATATTTTCCCCTTCTAAGGCACACGAATAATCTTCTCAAAAAAAGGCACACGAATAAATTCCCTTCCAGATCCCCTTCGCGCACAAGACAAGGCGACCGCCACCGCGCGCGCCTCCCATCTCCTTGGTCGACTCCGGCGCCCTCGTCCTCACGGAATCGCGGCAACAAAGCAGCCTGGCCGAGCGGATCGCAGAGAGCGGGACACATCGTTGTTGTTGCTCGAGCGGTGGGCCAAGGAGGAGGACCTGTTGGCGCACCGCGCCGCGCCGCTGGGAGGCCCGCCTCTATGGCGCCCAAAAGAAGACCACCTTCCTCTGTTGCACCTTCTTCGCCTTCCATGCCACCTCCATCCTGCTCCTCTTCCTCTCTCCTCCTCCTCCTCCTCTACCACCGCACCGGGCCGCCGCCATCCGGCTCGAGCGCCGCCCGGCCCCTCCAACCCCCTCTACCACCCGGCACCGCTACCACCGCCGCCATCTGGCTCGAGCAGCCATCGAGGCGTAGTTTGAGGAGGGGGAGGGACCGGCGGGGTGAGGAGCTGTCATGACTGGTACCGAAGGCGAGTGAGCACGAGACGTCAGCCAAGAAGAAGAAGCGTATTCATGTGTTTACGTATTGTATTAGCTTATGACGTGTGGGTCCGAGCGACGTAACCACGTTCCCTTTTATATTGCCTCGCGGCCTTCGTGTAAGAGACATGTTAAAAAGTTAATAGAAATTGTGTGAGCGACGAGGGGTTCCTCCTCGTTCGTCGCCGCCGAGATCCACCGTACTTTCTCACGTCTCGGCGATCGCCGGACGGCCGTGGGTTATTACGGTGGTATCAAAGACCTATCGTTCCTCGGCTATCTCGGGTTTCCCCATACCTCGGTGCTTCCTCGGCAGCGGCGGCGGGTCTCGGCGAGTTTCAAGCAGCAATCGAGTTCGGCTACCAGCTCCGCGAGCCCGGCCCGGTGGTGGCGTTCCCTATACCCCCCCTTCGCCGTTTTCCCCTACCTTCCGGTTCAAGTCCTCGTGTATTGGTGCAAACCCGAGTGGTAGTGGTCGGTGCGCCCGCTAGGTGTTCGACGAAATTCCTGTTGATTTTCTCTCGCCTCATTCGATTTTTGCTTCCTTTACGCTGAATCCAAATGGCTCGGTGGGGTTCACCGACAGGGGCGGTCCGAGTAATCCGCGCTTGTCTAGTTGAAGATATCGTAAATCCGACCAACGGATCTCGTACTAGGAATGGGCGGCGTGTCTATTTGTGTTTCCTCTTGTTTGTCACCACCTTGCCTTCGATTTGGTTGATCTCACGGTTTGGGTTGTGGGCCGTACTCCACGTAAAATTCCGTAGCCGTCGGGTGATCCCATCTATAATCTGGAGGTTTTCCTCAAACACAGATTGATCGCAGGCAGAGAGGGTTGCGAGACAAGTTCTCGTGTAAAATTCCATATCGTCGATGGTGACTCCGGTTTGAGTTGTTCTCACGCTAGTGTGTTCCTTGCTCCCCGCTTGGCGATTCTTCCCAGATTCGGCGGCCCGGCTCCACGGCGGGCACCGGCTAGGGATCCACAGCCATCAACGCAGACAAGGATCCCGATGGATCAAATGTCGACAAGTGCGGATGAGGAGCATGCTCGGTGGGACGTAGTGATGGATAACTTTGGGCTCATGTTTCACAAGCATGAATGACCTTGGCCAAATTCGGCAGGGAAGTAAAGCGGCAGCCTAGCTGAAACTATCGCTAAAGTGCATCAATGCACTAAAGACCAGCGTTTCATATCCTAGCAAGTGAGGGCAAATGGCGGCCGTGGCCCGCCTTACCTTGCGCCCCGGTTTGAACGAGACAATGGATCAACTCATGATGGGTCTGTGGTGAATGATGAAGAGGAACAGTTTGAGAATGTTTTTGCCAATGATAGGGGCAGGGGACCAACACACACCAGACATCACTCTCCCCCTCCCAGAGAGCAGTTGCCTCAACATGCATTGCCCAAGCTGTATTTTCCAAGCTTTGATGGCAAACAACCAAAGATTTGGATAGACAAGTGCCTCAATTACTTCGGGATCTACGTGTTTGCCGACTTGTGGGTTGATGCGGCTTCTATGCATTTGGAAGACAATGCCGCCAAATGGTGGCAATCCTATCACCGACTCATCCAGCCAGTCTCTTGGACCCGGGTTCTCCACAGATATCCGGTCCCAATTTGGTGCCGATGACCATAGGGTGCGCTATCACGCAGCCGTTGGATTTGAAACAAACCGCAATGGTGGAAGAGTACACTACTCAGTTCCAATCCCTGCGGTATGATGTTACCATGCATAGGGGTCAATATGATGCACTATTCTTTGCTACTCAATATGTCAGGGGTCTGAAAGAAGAAGTGAGAGCAGTGGTAGAGCCACAAGTACCCACTACTGTTGAGAGGGTGTCACGCCCCACTTTTAATGGGACTTTTAATCTCGCGTATTGGCGCCAGGATCACGCTACCAATACGTTTACCGAGTCACAGTGATGGAAATCAGTTATAGATGAACTATTCCGAGCATAAACTGACATAGGATAGAAGGACTTACAGCGGTGTTGAAGACACCACTCTGGATTATATTGATCAGAGTAGCCAACTGTGAAGCAGTGGTTTATCTGTGACGGGTCTGCTAAAGTGCTAGACCATCTGGGCACAACTCCATGTTCCACAGGCAACTTGAGCGCGGATGGAATTTCTGGGCTTCTACGTCTTTCTCCTAAGCGACGTCTTGTAAACTCCTACGTCGTGGGTCTCCTACCTCGATAGCGACCTTACCTTCGGATATGCCGATATCTGTAAAAACAGAGGGGTGAGTACAAAGGTACTCAGCAAGTCCAAACCAGGGGTGGTTTGGTTTATTAAGAGTTTGGGCCCCAGCGAGTCTCTAAAACTGCTCTCACTAGTTCCCCGGGATTATCTCATCTGGTCATCACCTTCACATCATCACAAACGTTAGTTATTTCTAATCATAGATGTTCTTTCCTAGCATTCGCCCATTCCAAGGACGTGGCTATTCGAATAGATTCAATAAAACTCTGCAGAGGTTGTACAAATTTCCCCACACGATGGACACATCCTCTTCCATGATCGGTGGTTGTGAGAGGTCCAACGAGATCCGCACCCGCTTGAGTGCTACTCTAGGTATATTGGTATAATCTTCACCCACTTCTCGGGGGGTTGGAAGGATAACACGTCACCCTAAGATGACGCGTCACCCTAGACAATATGGTGATACCAAATCACCCACGGCTTTACAGGTAATACCTTATTACCCAACCTATACTGTCAACACCACTCTCAATCTCAATTCATCAATATGTGCCTCTAGCACTGCGCCACTGCGCCCAAACACTTCCGTGGAAGACCACTCAGCATCCACGCCAACCGGACCATGGGGCCACTCTCCCCACGTCTGCTCCCAATAGGTCGTTTGCCTGCTCCGGCCACCTTGGCTCCCAATTATACCTCAACCCAACGGGGTGTGAAATCAAGCCGCCCCATCCCGGCGTGTGGCTGTACGTAATATCTCACTAGGTAGTAGGTCTATGAACCGGTCCTTAGGGAGGCGAGTATCTCTCCGCAGGAATCCCCTCACGGCAATTCCCGTAGTAACCCATCCCACAATGAATTACTATCACCCACCTCTTTTGTTGGTTAAGGTTCATTGAACGATCTTATGTTATACTTGATTACGACGTATGAGCGTAGATAACGTGGATGATTACGTCATCCGGCTTAGCTCCATAGCTACGTTATCGCTCATACCGCTATATACTAATCGGGTTATCCGCGGTGATGCATCATCATCATCATCATCATCATCTCATAGTATTAAAGTCATGATTAGGGGTAAGGACTTGCCACGGGAGGTTCTTACGAATCGGCACGGCGTCGAACGTCTTCTAGCGTACAACGAACGGAAACTCCTAATCGGGTCGTCGAATCTACCTTACGTCTGGCGATAAACCCTAGCTTGAACTAGAACATATAAAAACAAACATAGAACATTATGGTGGCAATGGGTTAGATACATAGAGCTAGATTTTTGATGAATTATGGAAGTCGTTTTCACGCGAAACGGAGTTAGTATGCATGAGATATGGATTTTATAATATTAATCCCTAATTAAATCATTAGGGTAATATTATAATATAATTTTATCATGTAATAAAATTGGAACTAATTACATGATAAAATTCTATAAATCAAATAATGAATTTACAAATTTTTGGGAATTTTTCTCGACACGGAAGGTCTACTTATTCATTTGTGTACAATACGAGGGTGTACCTAGCATTTAAATTAGTGTACACGGGATCGTGCCTACACACATGGGTGACACGCGTGGGTCCAGGTGGACGCCAGGTGTCCGCCACGTGGGTGCCACGTGGATTGCGGTGACCGACGGCCGTGGACGGAAACAAACGGATGAGCGGCGTGGCGGCCTTTCATTGGTTGACGACGTGGCGGCGTTTACGTCCGGACGGCGTCGGCCATCGAGAACGGTGGCACCTCCGCCCGCCGGCTCCGGCGGGCGGGCGATCACCGAATCTCGCCGAGTCGCCGTTCCTCGTCTTTTAGCTTCGCCCGCGAGGACCTGGTCGAACCGCCCCGCCACCGGTTGCATTGATCGGCATCGTGGCGCGGTGGAGGTCTCCCGCCGGGCGGCGGCGACTTGGGCCCGTCCGGCGGCGGTTGTTCCGGCGCTGTTCGCCGCGTGGGTCAAAGGACCGGATAAGTGGGGAAAACAAAAGAGGAGGAGTAGGGGATGTGTACCACGCGACCAATCGACCGACGGTGACCTTGTAGGCGGCGGAGCTCGGACTTCTTCTCCGGCGCGCGGATTCGATTTGGGGGAAATCCCGATTTCTGGCGACCTGAGGGAGGAGAGGGGGAGCTAGCGCGAGCACCGCGTGTTCTAGGATGGAGTGGAGCTCGTCGTGTGAGGGGCTGGATGGATCGATCGTGAGCTCGGTGGGTGCTATTTATAGCCGAGCCACGGAGGTCACGGCGGGGCGATATTTTCCTCCCCTGGGCCGCGATCTTTTTCCGACATCCCGCCACGGCGCATGGGCTTCCAGCTGGCTCCCGGTGTGCGCGCCGTCCCGTCGCGGCGCCTCGGCCCGGTGGGCGGGTGCATCGTCCGGTCAGCGTCATCTCTGCCCGCCGCATCTTGTCCCCTCGCCGACTCTCCCCGTGAGGGTTGACGCGGCGGGAGGGCGGTGGGTCGCTCGTCGGTCGCGCAGGGCGACGCGGATGGTGGCGCCCTCGTGCTCGCCAACGCGGCGGCCATGGCGATGCGATGGGGAGCGGCTGCCGCGGCGCGTCGTCAGGCCGCTGCGCCGTCGCCGCGTATTTGTTGCTCGGCCGGAGGTAGACGACGACTGTGGGGCCCGACCGTCGTGATGGGAGAAGAGCCGGGCCTTGCGGTGTTGGGCCTGTCTTCTTCCCGCCGGGCCGGGCTGGCCCGCTCGGGCTCGCGTTGAGAGAAAGGGAGAGGAGGGTCCGATCTTTGGGGTAAGAGAAGAAAATGAGCCCGTGAGCTCTTTTCCAATTCCCTTTCTTTTCCCATTTCCATTTCTCCTTCTCTTCTCTCTTCCTCTCTCTTTTATATTATTTTATTTTGTGTGTGTCTCTCATATTTATGCTATAAACATTTATACGGGACATGTACATTTCCATGATTTATTCATGAAAATATTTATCCCATTGTACTCATATAAATGTTCACATATATGGGTGCACACACCTTTATTCCCCAATTCTATCATTTCATGTGTAATTTATATATTACTAATATTCTTATGAGCACTTTTGTATTCCTCGACTTTTAGTGTCGAGAATATTTATTTGTTGTGCTCATATAAATATTAATATATATATTTGGTACACATGGGTTCTCGGTATTTGATTCCCGTGAGAAATTAGTAAATCATTCTCATGCAATATTATACCTCCATAAATAAAATCTAGAACTTACCTTGCATCCTCGGTCACCATAAAGCTCATCAAGCAACAAACAAGATTTCCTATTTTCTATATGGTGAGAGTTTGAAATGCGGGTTTTCGAAAAAACAGGTTTTGGTCTAGGGGAAATAAATCAAGTTTTAGTTGTAATTATAAAAAGTTCAAATTTTTAGTGAATTTTAAAAATGATGCAAAAACACGGGTGTTACAGAGGGTCGTGATCATTGCCAAGATCCAACAGAAGATAATTGATAGAAAACCCAAGTTTCAGCCTAGGCGAGAATACTGGCAAACAACCAATGGCAGATAAGCCAGAAGCCAAGCCATCTGGCAACTATGGAAGTCTATGGAGGGACAGGCAACTAAGGGATTACCGAAGAGCTAATAACCTATGCTTCCAGCAGGGGGGAGAAATATTCACCGGTCATGCTGAAGTATGCTTAAAAAGGCCAAGCCTCGGGCTAATGCTATGGTTGTGAATGAGTTGGATCGAGAATTGAGTGAGGAGGTTCTTAATGAAATGGTCGTTGAGGACATCATGCATGAAGAGTTTGGACAATTGGCTATCAATGCAATCACCGGTACAGATGGGGTGGATGCAATTAAACTGAAAGGAATGGTGTCCAACAAGACAATGTTGACTATACTAGACTCGGGAGCACCAACACTTTTGTGAGTGCCCAGTTTGTCAGTTTAGTCAAATTACCTACCACCGATATCCCACCCGTGAGGGCAAAACTCCCCAATGGCACCTTCATGACAACTACCAAGATGGTTTCCCAACTCAAGTGGTACATTCAAGGCCACACTTTTGAAACTAACATGATTGTCTTGGACTCTCTCGCCTTATGATGCAATCTTGGGGATATGATTGGTTAAAGTCCCAAGGGAAAATGACATTTGACTGGGAAGCAAAAACAATGCAGTTTCAGCATTTAGGCAAGTCTGTAACTATCAGAGGCATTCAACCTCAGGAGCTGGGGTTAACAACTATTACTACCAAGCAAATTACTAAGGCCATGAAGGGTAATGATATTTGGGCTTTTGCTATAGTGGAAACCGTCTCTCGCTACTCCACATATGCGTTATCGAAAAGAGGGCACAACAAGACAATGAAGTACAAGATTTACTACTAAAGTATCTTTGATCTCTTTCAAGACTCCAACAGTTTACCACCTCAGAGGAGTTATGATCATGCAGTCCCTCTATACCCTGGGGTCATACCAGTGAATTCAAGACCCTATCACTACAACCCACAACACAAGACTGAAATTGAGAATCAGGTGAAAGATCTGTTGGCTGCTGGCCTTATTACTGCTAGCCATAGCCCCTTTGCTTCCCAGTGCTGCTTGTTAAAAAGAAAGATGGCCAGTGGAGGTTTTGTGTTGATTATAGGAAACTAAATGACATCACCATAAAGAATAGATTCCCTATGCCAATAGTGGATGAAATTTTGGATGAATTAGCTGGATCCAAATTATTTACCAAGTTGGATATGAAGTCTGGGTACCATCAAATTAGGATGTTACCAGAGGATGAGCATAAAACTGCCTTCAAGACCCATCAAGGACACTATGAATTCAAGGTCATGCCTTTTGGCCTCACCAATGCACCTGCCACATTTCGGTGCTTGATGAACCGATTCTTTGCCGCAACCATTTACGAGGAAGTTTGTCCCGGTCTTTCTTGATGATATCCCGATCTACAGTTCAACCATGGAAGAACATCTGCAAAGACATACAACAAGTATTTGAGGTACTTTCGGATCCAACAAGCTTTACTTAAAAGCCTCAAAGTGCAGCTTTGCTCTGTCAAGTATAGATTACGGGCCATATTATATCTGATCAAGGTGTTGCCACTGACCCTTCCAAGACTAAGGACATGCTCCAGTGGCCAACACCAACTACTATGACTGAGCTCAGAGGATTTTTGACTTTGACAGGATATTACAAAAAATTTGTCAAACACTATGGGTTGTTAGCCAAACCACTCACTAATATATTGAAGCTTAAACGGTTCAAAGTGGTCGTGCAGTGGCTCAAGAGGCATTTGACAAATTAAAATTGGCCATGACCACAACACCGTATTGGCTCGCCTAATTTTTGAAACACCATTTCAGGGTGGAAACCGATGCCTGTGCGCGAAGGCATAGGAGCCGTTCTCATGCGTAAAGGCCAACCCATAGCATATTTGAGCAAGGCATTGGGGGGAAAAGCACAAGAACATGTCAATATATGAGAAGGAGTTTCGGCCCTTATCATGGCAATAGAAAAGTGGAGACCTTACCTGCAAATCCAGGAATTCATGATCCTAACTGATCACAAGTCTCTCTCCTACTTAAATGAACAAAATCTTCATTCTGACATGCAGAGAAAGGCAATGACAAGATTGATGGGGTTAAAATTCAAAATTATATACAAGAAAGGTAAGGAGAATCGGTAGCGGGATGCCCCTGTCTAGAATGCCTCATCTCCTGGCTTTGCAAGCTGTCTCATCTCTTCAACCTCAATGGTCGCTAGATGTCCTGAACTCTTACACCATCGATCTTCAGGCCCAAGAGTTATTGGCCCAATTAGATATATCTAGTCCCAATGCTCAAGGTTTCAGCCTTGCACGGGGCATCATCGGGAAGGGTCCTTGATCGGATAGGTGACAATTCAGCTCTCAAGACCAAGCTCATTCTTTGCATTTCACTCTTTAGCAATAGGAGGCCACTCGGTGTCAATGCGACATATCATAGATTGAAAAGGCTGTTCTGCTGGAAGGGACTCAAAGTGGATGTGGACAATTTTGTGCAACAATGTGTAATATGTCAACAGAGTAAGCACTCCCACACTCACCCCCTATTTGGATTGCTTCAACCACTTCCAAGACACGAGGGAATTTGGCAGGAAATATCTATGGACTTCATTCTGAGACCTACCTAAGTCTGAAGGATATAGTGTGATTTTTGTGGTGGTGGATAGATTCTCCAAATTTGCACACTTCTTACCCCTGAAGCACCCATTTACTGCAACTATTGTGGCTCAGGTCTTTTTGGACAATGTGGTCAAAATGCATGGACTGCCTCAGCGCATTGTGAGTGACAGAGATCCAATCTTCATGAGTAACTTCTGGTCTCATCTCCTTCACTTGTACAAAGTCGAACTGGACCTATCCACAAAGATACCACCCTCGCATGCACGGCCGGACGCAGCGAGTCAATCGGTGTGCGGAGATGTACTTGAGATGTTCATGCAGGATTCACCAACAACATGGAGGAAATGGCTTCCTTTAGCCCAGCTACGGTATAACTCCTCCTTCCATCTTTGCTCTTGGTTGCTCTCCTTTCAAAGCCATGTATGGGTATGAGCCAAACCAGGGAGCCGAGACTCTTGCCACACCCGATACTCCAGCCACGAGCGAAGTCATTGCGCACGGGGAGGCTAATTTCCAAATCCTCAAGCAAAGATCTGCTCCATGCTCGTATCAGGGATGAAGATGCAAGCCGATAAACAAAGAGTGGATAAGCAATACAATGTTGGGGACAAAGTGTTTCTCAGGTTACAACCATATACCCAATCATCAGTGGCTAACAGGCCCTATCCCAAACTTGCTTACAAGTTCTTTGGCCCTTATGAAATACAAGAGAAGATTGGGAAAGTGGCTTACAAACTTCTGTTGCCTCCCTCCAGTGAGATTCATAATGTGTTTCATGTGTCCCAGCTCAAGACTTTTGTCCCAGATCATACCCCAGTGTACTCCAAGTTGCCTACTATCACTGACTTGCAAGCTACTGCAGCTGTCCCTGCTCAGGTGCTCCAAAGGAGGTTGGTGCGTAAAGGTAACGCTGCCGTGCCGCAGGTACTTGTGAGCTGGACAGGTCTGCCATCGACCACTTCTACCTGGGAAGATTACAACGTCCTGAAGACAAGGTTTCCATCGGCACCTGCTTGGGGGCAAGCAGGATCTTCGGGCGGAGGAAGCCGTCATGACCGGGTACCGCTTAAAGTGAGCACGAGACGTCAGCCAAGAAGAAGAAGCGTATTCATGTGTTTACGTATTGTATTAGCTTATGACGTGTGGGTCCGAGCGACCAGAACCTGTTCCCTTTTATATTGCCTCGCGGCCTTCGTGTAAGAGACATGTTAAAAAGTTAATAGAAATTGTGTGAGCGACAGAGGGGTTCCTCTGTTCGTCGCCGTCTGAGATCCACCTGTACTTTCTCACGTCTCCGGCGATCGCCGGACGGCCAGGGGTTATTACAGGAGCGGCGGCGGGCATGGTTGGGAATGGACGCCATCTCAAACTACGGAGTCGGCCATTAACATCCTCCACGAAGAAACCGTCAATGAGCGGAGGACGAGAGGAGAGGCCGATATTTGACGTATTCTTTCTCATACCTCAGGAGGTCACAATTTTTATACACCGGTTTTGGGCCAGACCAAATGTAAAATAAATGGACTCACCATTCATCCAAACAATAAAATTCAATCTACGTCGGAAAAATTGTGGGGTCTGTAATTTACAGGTGCGTTAGCTCAATTACCGGACATCCAAACAGGACCTAAAAGATGCAAATAAAGGACCAAGAGTACAGATAGTCTTATGGCATGCAAATGGTAGCTAGCTAGCTAGCGGACACGGAAGCAAAACCAGCAGCAGCACCACGCAGCATACGCGTGCATATGTTTCATCGATGCAATGCGGCACTTCTGCCCAGTCTGAACGAGGCTGCATTGCAATGGCATCACAAATTTCAGAAACAGAGGGTCTGCCCACCTCTTCATCTTTTTTTTTAAAGAAGAAATGTTCGCCTCTTCCAGTTTTCAGCCGATTTCTTCTCTTTTTCTGATCTGATTTTGTCGGCAGCGAAGACACGCATTGGCGTGACCGTGAGTAGAGAGAGGGTTATATGATGGCGCCAGCCCCAACACAGTGGCGCATGGAGCTTATCAATGGTGTGATTTGTTATCAGGGGACACACGTTACATAAACCTGATGAGGAACTGGAGTTCCATCTTGAGTTTATTGATGATAGCAGCTCAGATGATGAAAACATGAGTTCAAACCCAGCGTCAAAGGGAAAACACCTCGGTGGGTCAAGCACAAAATGGTGCGATTAATCCATATAGTCAAACTGTTCTGCCCATACGAGCAAACAAGGGAGTATTTATTAGAACTACAGAAGCTGGAGAGTGATACAATTCATTAGACAAATATTGGGGCATAGCAAATGAATGATTAATTAATGCATGGAAGTGGAACCTTGTAATTGCAGTTCAAAACTTCCAAGAAAATTTACAAAGGTTTTGCCTTTTGTTATCCCTTTTATTTCTCAAAAACTTACTGCCACTACAATCTAACTTGATCTAAAAGATTTTCATGTCAATCGAAGAAGACAAATGGCAGCTCAACTTATATACCAAGGCAAATGAGGATCTGATGAAGAAGGAAGCAGCTGGAGGGATCATGAATGATGTTTCGGAGTCCCTAGTGTTGCCAACCATTTTTTTTCGCTAGGTCATTTTTGTTTCACACAACAATAGTTACTCTTAGTTTTGGTTTCATATTCAAGTAATTTAGGATATGTACTAGGTTTGTTTCAGCTATGCAAATTTTAGTGGTTCACATGTTTTTTCATTGGTGTTTTAGCTAGGTCATTTTTGTTTCACACAACAATAGTTACACTCTTGGTTTAGGTTTCATGTTCAAGTAATTTGAGATATGTATGTGCACGTTTTGTTTGTTTTAGATATGTAAATTGGGATTCACATGATTTTTCATTGGTACAGAAGTACTAGATTAATTTATTTCCATGTGATCTTCCAATTCACATAGTAGTTCTGAGTCTCTCTATGATATAAAAAGAACAACTCTATGATATAAAAGAACAACATCCCTCCCCCAAAAAAAAAAAAAGAAGTAAATAAGGGTTTTGTATCCTTGGGAAAATAAGGAGATGAGTTCTGAAATTCATTCAGCTTAAAATATGCAAGGCCCATTCAGTTTTAGAGTTGGTGCAAGGAATATTAATAGATACAGACAAACTCATGTTGTACATGCCCTTTACAGTTCCATCTATAGATGTCTAAATGGGCTGGGCCTAACCAGGGACATCTATATTCATTTGCCAAAGCTTGGACTTAACTGATGATCAGCAAGTTGACCTGATCGATATTCACTGAAGCAATTTACAACCTAGAAGCACTGAAAAAAATGTATTGAGGAACTTTGTTGCATCTATCTGTGGTTGGTCGCACACAATGATGGAGCCACAATTTTTTTTTTATAGCTGGGGCGAATAATCCACAGAATAGAAATTTAATTAATTCTTGTTTAATAAAGAATGAAGATCAGCAGCAGCTCGCTAGCTCTGGCCGCAGGCCGCAGCTCGCCTGCTTGTTGCTCGGGGCCTGGCTCTCGGCGGCCGCTGGGCGGCGCAGCAGTGGGAGCTTGGCAGCGCAGGGGGCAGCCGGGCGGCGACGGCCGAAGGACGATGTCGAGTGGCGGGCGCGTGGTGAGCAATGGCGCGGTACCACGGTGACCGGTGCCAGGATTCTTTTTAGGCAAAGGGGAAGGAGTGTGTGAGTGCGACATCGATGAAGGGCTTGCAATGGGCCTATTACCTCCTTGGTGCCAGAAGTGGTGAAATCAAACTTCGGCAATTTTCCTGAAATATCACCCCGATACCCTCCCTGATACCCAGTGTCGAAGTGGTGATTTGGTGGCTGGGGTGGAGGTCTAAGCACAGTATACGACAACTGAGGAGGAATTGGGGAACAGCCTGAGACATACCTTGATAATGTGGTGGACTTAGAGTGGTGACCACTCCGAATCCACCCGAATCGACGCGGTGCCCATTGGGCGGTTGGCTGTTGATCCTGCAGATGGGCGCAGGGCAACTCCGATGCCGCTGGACGACGGTTGGAACGCCGATAGCGTAGGAAGCACCAACTTCAACGGGGGCGGCTGATGAGCCCACACCGTCGGAGATGTCGAGGCGGACTTGTAGAACGTCGATCCCCTCGGCTGGCCGCCGTTGCCAGCCACGCTTGGCGATGCAGGTGCAGAGGGGGGACTTGCTCGGCAGCACCGCAGCCGACCCGTGAATGCCCGGGGCGGTCGTGGGTCCGTCCACCATAGATCTCTCCATGAACTTGGTGATTTTGCCCACCTCCAGCTTTAGGCCCGAGAAGCGGTTGACGTCGCCGCGGAGGTCGTCGATGAGACCGTCCACGCCGGGGCTCCTTTCGTCGAACACCTTGGATGCGTTCTCCGGCAAGCGCCGAGGCAAGCCGAGAACGCGCTTGCGCACTCCCCCGCAGGTCTTCTCAGATCGCCGAGCTTGGTCTCGACACGCGGAAACGAGTGCCCAAAGACCCGATCCCGTCAAGGAGCAGCTTCTGATGTGGATCCATGGCACCGATTTCGCCATAGGCGGGTGTAGTGGTCGTGCGGGGCAGCGGAGGTAGAATCCAGGTCGATGATCCTCGCCACAAACTGCGATGCCGGGACTGGAATTACGGACAACCCGATTCAAGCCGTGGAATCACGAACTCGATTCCAACACATCCGCCGCCGCCGCTAGTCACTCGGGTTTTGTTTAGTTTGAGTTTTCCTTCGAGAAACTTGATTGATTCATTGTAACCGTGAAGATTATTCCGCTTCCAGTAATCCAGGACCCCTGTTCTTGTTCTCCACACCTGTGGCGATTAGTCCTTTTGTGATTTTAACTCGAACACCATCATCTCAGTTCCTCATTCATATTTGCAATATTCAGATTGCGTGTTTACCTGTTCTTGCTTGTGTTCTTTGATTCGCTTGCAGGAAAAGCCTTCTTGGCGAGGTCAATCAAGTCGTGCTTGGTTGGTAACCAATGGAGCAGTGGTGTAGCGGTTGTAGGGTCGAATTGTGTTGATTCGAAGTCGGATCGTCAACGTCGAGATCTCCACCCAATCAAAATTATCCCGTACCTCACGGAAGATCGGGCCAGACCCTATCAGTTGGTATCAAAATTTCCAGGTTTACCGCGAGGTATTATCTCGTTTGCCTTAGATTCATACATATTTGTTCATTACCTAGAGTCCACAAAAAGCACAAAAAATATTTCAATTTACCGCTGTCCTATCACCCTTTGTGCCTTGCAATTTCGTTTTTCGATTGCGTTGTTGAGTTTGTGTTCGTGGGTCGAGTCTATTTGCCGGATTAGGATTGTGTTCGCGTCGTAGTTCAACCGCCCGTCGCTGTGATTTGTGTTTCCGCCACCATCCTATCCACCGTTCCCATACAACAAGTCGATTCCACCACATCACTCGACTTGCCATCGCTAGCCGCCTTGTGTGATCTCTCACGCCGCGCTAACCCAAGTTAGGTTGCCAAGAAGACAATTTTCGCCTGCACCGCAACCCTCCTTACATCATCTAGCACATACCTATTACTCTTCTTGACAGGGAAGATTCATCGTGTGTTCGGTGTTGGAGTTTAGGACGCTTTGCCCTAACTACCGCCCGATTTGTGCTTTTCGGAGTTTTCGAACACCATAACTTGAGGTACCTTCAAGAAAACGGACATAACTTTCGCTTTCGTTTGTCAGAAAAATCTGAAATTTTTGTGCAGATTCTTGATTTGATTTCGCTAATATCAATAGGCCAAAGGGTTCCTGGAAATTGCGAAAAAAATCAGGAAAAAAAAAAGAAAAAAAAATTGGCAAAAGTTTCGCGACGCTTTTTGAGATCTTGTTGATTTGTTGTAGGCCGCATATCACCTCTCGTTCTAGGTGATTCTTCTTGTGATTTTCCTTGTTTGGTGATTCTTGTTCCAGGAAAAATATCAAAAAAATAATAGAAAAATAAAAAATTTTGTGATACCGGGGACGCCAAAAAATCCGAGAAAAAGACGAAATAGTATTTGTTGTGTGCGCTTGTTCTATCCTGCTATTCTCCATCGTTCAATTGTTTCATCTTGTTATGCTACGACTAGGCACGTCTTAGCCAGCACTTGTGACTTATACTTTGGATCCGGATTGAACACTTGCTAATCCGATTTCGTTATTTGCTAATCCCTACCTTGTCACATTGTGTGCCTTCCTATAGCTCCACACATTCTTCTCGGCAAGACAGGTTCCTCTCGCAACTTTTACACCACAAGCCCGCGACTAATTGTACCACCTGTGTGGCTTTGGTAAAAATACTTGCAAGACGTCGTAAGACGTTTTGATATTGCATTCCACTTCTACCACCACTTTCACCACCTTCCGGTTGTGTTAGTTGCTAGGATACTACATTTTTGTTGTCTCTTGCTATTTACTAACCATGTCGGGAGCGAATGGTGAACCTACAACCTCTCCAATAGACTTCAATGAATGTGTGTCCAAGGCCGAGCCGACCACACTCCTAGCTGATCAACAAGACGCTCATGACACAGAATTCCGTGTGATGCAACGCAATTTTACTAATCTGATGACTCGGATTGAACATGTTGAGCAACGCCGCCCGAAGCGCCCTCCACATGGTCACGAGGATGCTTTTGATGACCTTGATGATGGTGCCGATCTTGATGATGGCGCCGATGCCGATGTTGACACCGATGCGCCTTTGATCGTGATGTGGAACGCCTTAATCATAATCATCGTGGTATGGCGGTAATCGTGAACCGAGGTAATCATAATAATAAAGATCCTTTTAGTAAGGTTAAATTCTCCTTGCCTGAATTTGCGTGTAATGCTGATCCCGAGACATATTTAAATTGGGAAATTGTCGTTGATCAAAAGTTTTCATCTCATAGAGTTTCGATGAGCATAGAGTTAGGCTTGCTACAAGTGAGTTTAAAGACTTTGCTTTATTTTGGTGGCCTGACCTTTGTAATCTTGCTGATGTTCGTAATGCTGCTCCTATACCTCAAACTTGGAATGATTTAAAGCGACGCATGAAATCTCGTTTTGTTCCTCCTTATTATCAACATGATTTACTTTTGAAACCGCAAACTTTAAAACAAGGTGATAAAAGTGTGGAACAATACTATCAAACTTTTGCTTATTGGCTTGGCACGTTGTGGTGTCCAAGAAAATAATGTACGAGACTTGTGCTAGATTCTTTGGTGGTTTAAATTGTGAAATCCAAGATATTCTTGATTATAAAGACCGGACTACATTTTCTCGATTGTATCACCTTGCTGTTAAGGCAGAACATGAAGTATAGGACCGCCATCAACAACAATCTTTCAGGACCAACGATGGGAGATATTCTCATCAACAGCGTTTCACACATGAGACGCCAAAGTTTCTTGCTCCTACATTGACGCTCTCCTACCGCAACTTCTTTCCGAGGTAAACAAATATGTTGTTTTACGTAACCTACATCCGAAGAAAGGTGTCACCTGTGTGCTTCTACTAGCTCATCCTCCTCCAGCTCCAAAATCATTTGCCATCGTTGCCATGGCATGGGACATGTCACGCTGGACCGCCCCAAAGAAACACGCTTTCATTGCTACTAAGGATGGTTATGTAAGTACTAGTGATATTGAAGATGATTTAGTCCTTGCTGCTAACATTGATGCAGATGCTGATGAGGGCGAACACGCCAAGGATGATATCAGAATTGACTCCGTCGCTACCACTGCGGACTATCCTAACCTTCTTGTGCAGCGTGTGTTGAGTACTCGTGTGGGACAAGAGGAAGAGAAGAAGATCCAGCGCAACAATTTGTTCCACTTGTTTCTCGTTGTGCAGGGTTGTCGTGTTCTCACCATCATTGATAGCGGGAGTTACAACAACTTGGTGAGTGAAGAATTGGTCGAGAAGCTTTGCTTGCCTACATGACAACATTCTTATCCATACAAACTTCAATGGTTCAACAATAGTGGTAAGACTAAGGTAACCAAATCAGCACGCATTAGCTTTTTTTCACGTGCTCTTATCATGATATCGCTGATTTTGATGTTGTGCCTATGCAAGCTTGTTCTCTTTTATTGGGTCGCCCATAGGAATTTGATAATGATGCTTCACACCATGGTCGAACTAATCAATACACTTTCATGCATAAGGACAAGAAAATAACTTTGCTGCCTTTGTCTCCTGCGGATATTGTTAAACATGCTAAAGAGATTAAAAATAAACCTCCCGTAGACATTGCTAAAAATAATGGGATTCAGTTAAATGGGGGTCCTTTCTTGCTACAACTTTTGTTACTACTGAGTTATGTTATAATCCTGAGCCACCATGTTATACTATGTTTTGTCAACCTATTATGTGTTGTGCATTGCCTGTTGTCACTAACCTTTTGAAGGAGTTCGTTCATGATGGGATGGAGTCGAGGACAACTCCAATTCTAGAAGGAGGGGATGATGAGGACATCGCCAAGATGGAGTCGAGGACGACTCCAATTCAAGAAGGGGAGGATGATGAGGACATCACCACGCTGGACGCACCTATGTCATGGTCTTCCCCAAGTTGTAACTCATCTCCAACTCAGCTGCCATGTCACCCTCGGATTCAGCAGACATGTCATCAGTATTTCGGCCGTAACTTCCTCATACGACGTTGAAACGGGACGATCTTGTACTCTATGGAAAGGGGACGACGACGCTGTCATTTTGGATCTGGTCCCAGCTCCAGATGGCTCGTGGATCATGTTGTGTGACCACGGCAAGGTGCTGCGTCACCTGTTTTGGGCCAATTTGGCTATGCATCATGTCGGGCCTTAAGCCCAAGTTGTGGACGCCCAATCCCCGGCCGCCCCCAACCCTAAGTCGAGTCTTAGACTATAAACACAGCCGCCGCCGCTGCTAGTCACTCGGGTTATGTTTAGTTTGAGTTTTCCTTCGAGAAACTTGATTGATTCATTGTAACCATGAAGATTATTCCGCTTCCGGTAATCCAGGGCCCCCGTTCTTGTTCTCCACACCCGTGGCGTTTAGTCCTTTTTAGATTCGAACTTGAACACCATCATCTCAGTTCGTCATTCATATTTGCAATATTTAGATTGCGTGTTTACCCGTTTTGCTTGTGTTCTTCGATTCGCTTGTAGGAAAAGCCTTCTTGGCGAGGTTAATCAAGTCGCGGCTTGGTTGGTAACCATTGGAGCAGTGGTGTAGCTGTTGCGGGTCGAATTGTGTTGATTCGGCCGGATCGCCAACGCCGAGATCTCCACCCAATCGAAATTATCCCGCACTCACGGAAGATCGGGCCGACCCTATCAATGGTGTATCTTGCTACAGGCTTAACTCAACCCGCATCCATTAGACATTTGTTTGGGTCTTGGCTTTCTAATCAAAATTATAAAATTAGAGATATGATTTGGGTTGGGGGGTTCTTTGCTTTTTGCTGGGCCATCCGAATACCCGCAATGATATTTGATTTAATAGAATTAAATATAACTCTATTCTCGCAGGTTATTTTTCGGGGTACATATTGGCTACGTTTCGGCCACGATTGCAGCGTGATGATTTAAACAAGAATCTATTATCATCGTTGAGCACCAAAATTGAGATGGTCTCGCTACAGAAAAGCTTAACGGTGGTTGGAAGCACCTTTGTAGATTGTGCTATTTTTTTTTGTTTTGATTATTGAGCAGCTGTTGCTCCTTTTCTTTGAGCAATTGTCGCTCTACTTTCAAAAACTCAGTAATAATTGGGCTGTGTACGTCTTCGGACGTTGAGGCCGGATGTTTCATCCTTTATCTAAAAAAAAATGCTCAATCAATAGAGCGGGAAGCATTCCCTGAGCTTCCAACTCGAAGTTGGCGTGGAATAGAACTCCTGGCTTCGTAGGTCTGTCTCGCAGGACCTGAATCTGTCCCACCAATGTTGTCCTCGGTCCTTCCTGCGGTAATTTCTGTCTAGGGCGTTGTCCAAGAAATAGGCCACAACGCCTCCCACAAAGGCTTTAGACGAAAATAACACCGTGATCATGTCAGTGACCTGGTCAGGGGCAGAGAAAACCGTCAGCAGCTAGGTAGTTCCTCATGAGCCAACATTGTACGTGCTCTGATGGATCTCACCCATGGGTTCAATGAGCCATGACCTGCCAAAGGGTAATCCTTGAGATACTTCGGAACCGACAGACCCATAAACATGGAGAATCCAAGGACGAATTTTGTTCGGAAGCTGTTAAGGTTGCAAAACTGAAGGTGCACCATCCCTCCCGCACCTGCATGCACAGGGAGGCAACTAGCTTATTGTTACCATGCATGATTATTCGTTCTTTAGGACTCACTTCATAATACATACCAACATATGCAAAGAGAAGGCAATATATAGCTGCAAATATTGGACCTGGAATTGACGCCAAAAAGCCCCAAATTTCCCTGGTAACATAACACACACCACAAAAAAAATGATACCATCAGATACAATTATTTCCAGTAGTGTATACTACCTTGGTCTCAAAATAATCAATTCCTAGAATCAATTAAAAGTTAAAGTATCTTAAGATTGACTAACTTTATTGGAAAGAGTATAATCATCTATAACACCAAATAAGTATATTATAAAAAATATATCTCATGATGTATCTT
This sequence comes from Hyparrhenia diplandra, assembly GCA_015847255.1. NCBI lineage: Eukaryota > Viridiplantae > Streptophyta > Magnoliopsida > Poales > Poaceae > Hyparrhenia > Hyparrhenia diplandra. The sequence goes on from JADLZK010009957.1 coordinate 60,816, forward strand.
TATTTGTGTGACTTACTCATGATGTATCTAATGATAATTTAGCGTGTCCAAATATTGGTGCTCTTTTTATATAAATTTGATCAAACTTAAAATAGTTTGACTTAAACAACTCTAAAAGTTGATTTATTTTAGAACAGATGTAGTATTTTACATTGTGAAGTTCATTACGTGTAGATTTTTATGTGGATTGTTCAGTGAACATATTGTGGGTAAGCATTTTGATCTGCACTTTTATCTTATGACTTTGAATTTCTATGGGCTATTTCTTTGTTCAACCTATACATAAGTTTGAAATTATGTAGGATTTAACAGTCTCGACAATACAGCCAACAAAATATTGATTATATACCACTATCCATGAATGTGACCAATCCTACTGACAAAAATGATTCTGATATTGCGACTTGTCATTTAAATGTGCAACATTTTTATTCCCTATAACATATTCAAATTTAGCTAGTACTATCCTACACATTCATAATTTGATTTTTTTGTTCATTTATTTAATTATTAGTTAGGCAAACTTGCAAAATTAGGAACCTCGTTCGACACAAAAAGACTTAGAGCATCTTCAAGAGCTTTTTCTAAATTTCATTTTTAAATTATCATTTGAGAGTCATTTGCATAAAAATCATTTATCTTTTCATCACTCTCCAAAAGTTTTTATATATCTCGTGCACATTCTATAAAGCCATTCTCATCTTTTTATTTTTGGTAAGTGAAAAATCCAGAATAGAAGATAACTATATTTGGATAAGTGGTTGGAGGAATGATATAAAGAGTCTCTTGAAATGTTCTTATTAGAGCATCTCCAAGAACCTTTTTAATCTCACTCTTTAAATCTTTTCACTCTCCAACAATTTTTCTATATCTCATGCACACTCTAGAGAGCCTCTGTCCAATATATGATTACATCAAACACATATAGTTTAGTAGTTTACCTAAGATGGAGAAGAGTATCATAAATCCAGCGGAAATTTCCACCACGCGTCGGCTACCAATTCGTGTCAAAACTAGCAACCCAACATTCTCTCTGTACGGACAATTGAGAGTAAGTGAAAGAAAAATTGAAATGCCATGGGTGCCATGAAGTTTTTCATGTGGCGCCATTCTCTGATACAATATGTTGCACATTTCAACATTTTTTTTTTGGAAGTACCCAGATATTAAGAACTATAAAATGAAATGTTGTTTTGGCAACAAAAAAACATCTAAAAATCTGTCATCAGTTTAAATGGGCATCATAAGTGCATTCCACGTAAGTTTAATTAGATGGTACTGATGTCAGTTTTTTTCTCTAACCAGCATTGAGCGGTATCCAGATTGCACCAAATCACAAGAAAGCTATTGAAACATATTCAAATTGAAGTTGCTTTAGCTTTGCCCTAAAATCAAATTTACCTGATTTTTAACTAAGTTTATTTAAAAGTATATCGACATAAATAATATTAAATAAATATATTATCATGAATGGACCAGCTTAGCTAGTTGGGCTTCTTATAGTGAAACATGCCTCGTATTTTCCTAGATTTAATCCATTACTTAAGGGTCTTCAATTCTCAACTTGAAATGGGTGCTCGTGTTTTTGAATTTAATGACATGCTCGACCTTGATGTCAGTGCTCGTATTTTTGTTGATTTATTGTAGTATTTAAGGCATTGCCTTTTCTAGCGGCAGGATGTATGAGAGAGTCTAATCTGTACTATATGATTTACAAAAAAAATATTATCAAAATACATTTCATGGTGCATTGAATGAATCTAACTTGATATTGTAGTTGATTATGCATGTTTTATAAATTTTTTATCAAAGTTAGAGTAGTTTGGAACAAAGTATATCTAGTGAATCTAGTTTCATGTTGTAGATGATTGTATATTTTCTTAAAATATTGATGAAAGGCTCAAAGCTAGAGAAGTTTATTAGCTTACCATAAAGCTAAAATGGCTTACAATTTATGAGGGACGCGGGGTACCATCTAGAATCTACTTACACAGATGCAGATGATCCATTAGCAGTTCCAAATAAGCCGCTCAGCAAAATACCAATCCCCTGCAAATGAATGTACGATGCTCACATGACATAAAACTACTACGTTCTAATGAAGGAGTTTAGAATATGTACCTGCCAACCAACACCACGGCTCATTACAGAAGGAGGGATGGGTGTTGCAGAGGCGAACCGTGCGCTCGCAATGAACGCACCAGTAGTCTGCATTATAAGGAGGCGGGATATTAGTTGTTGGGCTATACAGCTTATACTCTAAGTGTCGTGTATAAATCATAGAATTTGTCCGCCACAAAGACCTCCACAAGAGCAACAAAAGAAGCTGCCATCATGGCGAAAGCTTCACGAGCATGGAATGTTGGCATACCCCATTGGAATGGGTATGGTATACTAATCCTGCACACCACAAAGCATTGATTATTCATTTGACAGATTTTGTTACAAAAAAATGCAAATATATAACGTCATTCCAAATATACCATGGAGCAGCCCCAACAAGGCCTGATCGATCGGTACGACAGTGGACTTGGGTTTTTGGACCAGCATTTTTATACGCCCCTCCAATAGTAAGGAAGAATGCATAAAGCCACACAACAGCAACGGACGCTATGACGGAAAGCCTTCTCCAAACAAACTCATTGCCAGGCAAAAGATACGAGTACTGCAGAGAGAAATTGTCACAGCATTGAAATCATAACCACGGGGCGTCACATAGTACATATCACATAAAGAGGCATGCTGGCGCATTTACCTGAGAAAGAACAACAATCAGTACAGTCTCTGGAAGACCAATCTCTATGCATTTGGCGACCTGCCTAGAGAAATTCATGCTGTTAAACCACTGTTCCAATATAATGCGCCACAAATACTCCAAGCAATAATATATAGGTACATATACAAAAAAAAAAAAATCACAAATTGATTGCAAAAGAATAAAAAACATTTACACTTGCAAATCCATGCTCGTAGAGCCCAAATCCAACAAGCGCGACCAAGGGCGCTGCAGACAGTGGGCTCAGCTGCCTACAGCATCACAAGAAACGATAGGCATTAAGGGCGTGTTTGGTTGCCCTGCTGCACTCGTACTTGGTTCCCGGGATGCAATATACGGCTGTTTGGTTTCCTGCGCTCTTCCCTGGGCCAGGCCCTCGGCATGCAGCCAAGGCTCTAGAGCCAGGCTCCCTAAAAACGAGTCTCCCTTCCGTTTTCTCCGAGCCTGGCTCGCGCGGGCAGCGATGGCGCACGCGTGTGTGAGTGCGGGAGTGTGTGAACAGAATACTACTAATCATACCAGAACGAGAAGAACAGATAGATCTAGGTCTAGTAGCTCATAATATCAAACAACTGAATTCAGATACAAGTATGATTCGAAAAATGAAAACAGCAGCATTCTGTTCGATGGCAAACACTCTCTCTCTCATGGTACTTATACGCTGTCTACGCAGTCCATTCTGGGCCTGTCATCTTCTTGTTGGGCCGGGGGTGACGGGCCGGCCTTCCCGTGGTGTTGTCGGTACTGTCAGCTGGACGATCGATGCTGACAATCCCCCCTTCTTTGCTGCCGGCATGTCCCCAGGCCGGTGCCTTTGGAAAGCGCTGCCGAAGTGGTTCCAGTGCTTCCCAGGTGGCCAAGGACTGAGGCATGTGCGACCACTGGACAAGTACTTCTTCCACAGGGGTAGAGCCAGTACTCCAGCGAGTATCCAGAATGTGCGAAGGAACCTGGAACTCCACCAAAGCATCAGGAAGTGAATCCACTGAGAAGAATTGTACCAAAACTCTGCTTGAGATATCCACTGAGACCATTTGGAGGGACAGGTATGTGCAAAACAGCGCAAATACGTCTCGAGACACCGATTAACACGCTCCGTCTGCCCATCCGTCTGCGGGTGATATGCTGTGCCCATGTACAGAGAGGTTTCTGCCGTTGAGAAGAAAGCCTTCCAGAAGGAGCTTGTGAATATCCTGTCACGGTCAGAAATGATAACCTTGGGCATCCCATGCAAGCGATAGACCTGATCCATGAACAATTTGGCAACGGTGGCCGCAGAAGTGAATGGGTGCTTGATTGGCAAGAAGTGGGCGTATTTGGACAGCTTATCAACGACCACCAATAAAGCATTAGCCGAGCCAGATGGTGGGAGGCCTTCCACGAAATCCATGCTGATAACCTCCCACGTAGCTGTTGGGATGGGCAGTGGTTGTAACAGGCCGGGATAAGGAGACCGATCAGGTTTAGCACGCTGACAGGTATCACAGGAGCGGACGAACTCCTGAGTAGCTGAGTACATACCGGGCCAATAGAACAACTGACGAAGCTTCTGATATGTGGCGGTATGCCAGAGTGACCCCCAAGCGGACTAGAGTGCAGAGCTGCCAAAACTTTCTGCTGCAAGGAAACATTGTGTTCCAACCAGATTCGACCCTTGTAACGTAATGATACCATTGAGCAGGGAAAATTGGGGAACAGCATCAGGTTTAAGAGCCAACTGAGTCAGGAGTTCCTGGGCACGAGGAAATGCAGCATAAGAATCCACCACCTCTGTTAACCATTGTGGAGTCGGAGAGGACAGTGCCATGGTACAGTCCTCAATGTCACGCCTGGATAATGCATCCGCTACAGTGTTGTCCGAACCCTTCTTGTACACAATACGGTAGTTGAGGCCCAGCAATTTTGTAAATACCTTTTGCTGCCATACTGTATTCAGGCGCTGCTCATTGAGATGCACCAAACTCTGATGGTCGGTATGAATAAAGAACTCCCCCTGCACAAGATAGTGGTGCCAATGCTGGACAGCTAACAAAATTGCCAAATATTCTTTTTCGTAGGCTGATAGACCGCGGTTGCGTGGGCAAAGAGTCTTGCTAATGAAGGCAATTGGGTGCCCATTCTGATGTAGTACAGCACCAATACCGATGCCACTCGCATCAGTGTCAATATGGAAGGGCTGAGAGAAATCCGGGAGAACTAACACTGGGGCTGTACTCAATGCTTGCTGTAGTTGATGAAATGCTTCCTGTTGTACAGATGTCCAGGAAAACTGAGAGTCCTTCTTCAGCAGCTCAGTAAGTGGTTGCGCAATGATGCCAAAGTTTCGCACAAATTTGCGGTAATACCCAGCAAGTCCGAGAAAACCACGCAGGGCTCTAACTGAAGTTGGTACATGCCAAGAGAGGATGGACTGAACCTTAGAAGGGTCGGTGGCGACACCTGCTGCGCTCAACACATGGCCGAGATATGCCACAGACTGTTGCGCAAAGACACACTTGGATAGTTTCAATTTCCACTGATCACGACGCAGCCAAATCAATACTTGCCTCAAGTGATCGATGTGATCCCCGCAAAGGATCGGGCCGTAGATGAGTATATCATCAAAGAAAACGATGACGAATTTCCGAAGACCTGGCGCCGGGGTACAATTCATAGCACCTTGAAAGGTGCCTGGCGCCCCTGTCAACCCAAACGCCATTGCTCTGAATTCATAATGTCCAGTGTGTGTTTGGAACGCCGTTTTGTGTTCATCTCCGACCGAATCGTATCTCGATGAAAACCCGCCGAGATCGAGCTTACTGAACCAACGAGCGCCATGCAACTCATCAAGCAGTTGGTCAATCACTGGGACAGGATACTTAGATTTCACAGTGATAGAGTTGAGCTTTAGTAAAAATCAACGCAAAAACGGTAAGTCGTGGTCTTTCTTGCGCACCAACAATACAGGGGAGGAGAATGAACTGCTGCTAGGCTGAATAAGTCCTTGCTGTAACATCTCAGTTACTTGGCGTTCAATCTCGTCTTTCAAGGCCGGAGGATAACGGTAAGGCCTGATATAGAATGGCTGAGCATCTGGCATCAAGGAATAGCATGATTGCATTGGCGAGACGGAGGCAGAGAGGTAGGCTGTTGAAATAGATCACTGAATTCATCCAAAACTGACTGAATGGCAGCAGGAATAGCCGCAGCCGAGAGTTCAGCAGATTCCTGTTCCATGGAGCAAACCTGCAGCAACAGTTGAGTGGGTGATTCATCCAACACACCCTGCAAGACCACCATCTGCCCTTCATAGGGAATCATGAACCGCTTCCTGTGCCAATCCGCATTCATCGGACTAAACGATTCTAGCCAATCCATACCGATGATCATATCAAATGCCGTCAACGGTAAACGGCCGAGATCGATACAAATGTGACATTTCCAATTGACCAAGGCACATTCAACAAGGACGCCGAGCTATTGAGCCGGGCACCTCCTGCGATACGCACAGTGCAAACATCGGATCTGACAGCAAACTGGGGAAGCTTTGCTGCTACTGACTCACTGAGAAACGAAGTGGAACTGCCGGAGTCCAGAAGCATAGACAGCTGCACATCATGAATATGTCCAATGAAGCGGACAAGACGAGGAGCAAGAGAACCGCCATCTCCCCGAGAAATGGCCAGAATGCTTGAGCCTCGGGTTCGGCAGTGGTGGAGAAGGAGGAGTTGGAGGATAATCATCATCATCATGGACCGCACTCACAATTCTTGCACCATATGGAGTTGAACTTGAGGGGCACATTTGTGCTCACGGCCCCACTTCTCGCCGCAGGTGTAACAGAGCCCCATGGCGCGACGGTATGCCTTGATGGCAGTGAGCTTGGCGTGAGCCGTCGCGCCACGTAAGATTCACCCGAGTAGCCCGGCACCGCCGCTTGTCTTGACGCTGAGGCGGCGGAGTGGGAAGGGGTAATGCCGCCTTGGGTGTACTTGCTCGAAGCACTCCAATCGAACGGCCGTGTCGCCAAGACCGCCGACGCATTGGCCACCTCTTCCGTACCAAAGCCATAGAAATAGCAAAGCATCCAAGCTTTGTGGTTTGGTAACAAGAATAATTGCTTTGAGTTCTGGCCGAAGGCCATCAATGAATCGCTGGGTATAGAACAGTGGGTCGGTAGCAGCATTGTAGGCTCTCAACTGGTCGAGAAGTTTGGTGAAACGATCGACGTAGTCCTGGACGGTGGAGGTTTGTTTGATTTGGAAGAGCTGGCGAATTAAGGACTCATGTTGGTCTCTATCGAATCGGGTGTGTAAGGATTGGCAAAATGCGTCCAGACGCGCAAGCCGGGTGTTATCGATGGATTCAAACCAAGACGCCGCAGCACCTTCAACATACATAGATGCCACACTCACCCACATGGATGGATCGACGGCGCTCATGGTGAAATACTTCTCTCCAGCTTTGAACGCCATAGGCGTGGGTTTTCACCGTTGAACTTGTTGAAAGGTAGTTTGGGTAGGCGGCCGGGGTGTGGTTGAGCTGTGTGTAGGTGGGCATGGGGGGAAAATTGTGCTGGTGTTGGAATTGGTTAGGGGATGGGTTTGGGGTATGCCGATGGTGGAAGGGGGTCGAGGAGGAATCGTGATTGGGGTGGTGGTGGTGGGGGCGGTGGGGTCGGAAAGGCGGTGGGTTGGTGGCCGAGGTAAGGAAGTAGACGGAGGAGGATGGTCGGAGCTCATACCCGCGTGACCGGGATATTGGTCCCAGCCGCGGACCTGCACCCAACATCCCGGTGGTGATGTGGTAGAACCGTGCCCTTCGGGCGATGTGACGGGCGCCGCGGAGGACGAGCCGATGTGGAAGAACGGCGATCGATGTCCGGGCGGCGGCGCTGAGGTTCGCGAGAGCCGCGACACCTCGGCGGCGCACCGACGACGCCGGAACGCGCGCCGCCAGAGGCCCGTGATCCGTGGTGGCCTCCTCCAAGGCGGTGACGCGGGGCCGCGGGCCGGGCGTGGATCTCGTCGGTGCGGATCGCCCGTGTTGGTGACGCGGGATGTGACATCGGTGACGGCGGCGTAGGTCGTCTCGAAGCGAAGTCGGCGCCGGTCGATGGCGGCGGCGCGCCGAGACGGGCGGTGTCGAGGTTGGTGAAGCGGGTCGCCCACTCCACGTCGCGGCTGGTCGGCGGCGATTGAGGTCGCTTCTTCGCCGCGCCGGATCTCGCCGAGCAAAGATCCGGAAATTGGGATCCATAGTGCCGAGGCGGCGGCGCGGAATCGGGTAAAATGTTCGTGGTGGATTTGGTTGGGTTTCCGCCGAAGATTCGGACGGAAACCGTGGAGCCGGGCTAATTCGATACCAATTGTGAACAGAATACTACTAATCATACCGTAACGAGAAGAACAGATAGATCTAGGTCTAGTAGCTCATAATATCAAACAACTGAATTCAGATACAAGTATGATTCGAAAAATGAAAACAGCAAAGATTACGTTCGATGGCAAACACTCTCTCTCATGGTACTTATACGCTGTTCACGCAGTCCATTCTGGGCCTGTCATCTTCTTGTTGGGCCGGGGTGACGGGCCGGCCTTCCCGTGGTGTTGTCGGTACTCGTCAGCTGGACGATCGATGCTGACAGAGTGCAAACGGGAGGGCAGGTCCTGCCAACCAATCACGGGGTGTGCAGCCAGGCGCTGCAGGTCATGCGAACCAAACAAACAACGGTTGCACACCCGTAGCCTGGTCAGCGGGAGCTTGTATGGCCAGGTGCAGTGCAGGAACACTGAGAAGGGAACCAAACAGGCCCTAAAAGAAGATGAAATGGCGCAAGTCAAAATACACCGTGGAAAGGATATCTGGAACAATCTGCTCTGAGGAGACTAACCTGACGATAATACGCCACAGCCCACTGAACCCCAGAATGATTTGCAGTGCGGAGGAGGCTATAAGGGCGCCCTGTGTCCCACGCATGATGTGCACAAATTTCTGCAGCCCAAAAAGGTCACATCACAATACACCTTTCCACTAGCCTATGAGTCTACTTGATCGATGTCACCAACAATAAACATTAGATATATTATTTTTTTATAAAAAAATCACTACTACAAAGGCTTACTATAAAAACACCCCCTTTTTGAATACGGACGGTTTTTGTTTTCAGCCACCCCTATAGTTGTATGAGCCACCCCTACTGTGGGCAATGTATGAGCCGCCCCTACTATGGACATTGTAGCGCGGTTGGTGTTACGAGTCGCCCTTACTATTAGCAAGGGCGGTTCAAATATCCAGTCGCCCCTACTAATGTCTACTATAGGGCGGCTCTATATTGAGGTACCCCTACAAAGTGAGTTGCCGAATTTTAAAATGAGGCATTAAAATTAATTTTTTTAAAATGATCTCAGATTGGAAAATGATCTAAATAAAATATGTGGATCTCAAAAAGTTATGAATCTTTGTTGTTAACAACTTTTTCATTTGACTTAATTTGATGCCTCAATATGTGAGGTTTGAATGTCTATATTTCAAAATTTGAATTTTTCAAACGACCTCGGATGTAGAAACTTCCTCGAAAAGAATTGTAGATCTCGAAAAGTTATGAAACTTTGTAGTTCACCACTTCTAAATTTGAAATCATCTAGTCATGCAAACCTATGTTCAAATGTCTCAAATTTGAAATTCATATTTCATAAACGACCTCGGATGGAGAAACACGCTAAATGAAAATTATAGATCTTAAAAAGTTATGAAACTTTATAGTTCACTATTTTTTTATTTGAATCCGTTTAGAACCTCAAATAGTCAATTTACACTCGGATTTGTATAATATGTGAGATCCGAATGAGGTATAAACACATACATATGTGTAACCTAGTGGAGGGAGGGTCACGCATGAGTGAGAGGCTGTGGGGATTAATATTTTGCTATTTTTTGAATTAAATGTGATTTCTGAAATATAGAGTGAGTAACCACTAGAGTGAGTAATCCATCCTGAGCCGCCCCTTTAGTAGCGATTATACATCTTTGCTACTATAGAAAATACATAAAACAACTCCCTAACTTTATGTCTAAATTATGAAATATAGGTTATCACGGAAGCATATCAATATACATAAAGTAGGCTATATTTATTTTCTAAATCGCACACTTCACACACATCATTAAACATTTTTGAGATTTTTGTTTTTTTATTTGTTAATAATTTAAGGATAAGGATAAATAGTTCACTAAGGAGAAGATAGAATCATAGCAAATGAAATTTCTAATTCAGCTTAGAAAAAAAAGAACGAATATCAAGCGTTTAAGTTCTTCTTTTTGCAAAATCACGATCATTAAGTTTAAGATAAGTGTAGTGTTGTTCCACCATGTAGACATAGTAACCATTTATACATTGTCACGTGTCGAATTTCCCGCCAACGCCAAGAGGAAGACGGCGGGTGACGTGGCAGATGACGGTAACTCCGCGCACGCAAAGGCGTGGGCGGCGGCAGCCGATAGCGGCAGCGCTGGTTGGCGACGCGCGCTGCCCGAGGCGGCAGCCGCGGCGGCGCCGGGCGGCGCGGCGGCGGCGCAAGGCTTAGGGCGGCGTGGCCGGCGGCGGCGGGCGGCGGCCTTAGGGAAGGCAGCGGCGCTAGGAGGCCGGGAGAGCGGAGGGTGTTAACCCTAAATTGTTCTTGATTCCTTAAAATCAAATAGTTGCCCCCATATTTAATTATATGAGGGGTTTACAATTGCTAACGGATCAAGCCCATTAGTCTTTTTAAGCTCACTTCTAATTTATATTAAATAAAATTGCTAATAAAGCTATTTAATAATTAAATATTCAACCACTACGCTTTTCCCCGGGCGACGCGTTGGATCGAGTGTGACATCTCTCCTTTGGAGATTCAGCTCGGCCCTCGAAAGCTGGAATTCGGATAGATTTGGTTGAATAGCTCTGCATCTTCCCAAGAAGCATATGCTGCGTATGATTTTTCCACTTGATTAGCACTTGAAGCTGTCCTTGTCCGACTCTGGTCTTAAGCCAAGTGTATATATGACCAAACAAAGTGTATATAGCCGAAGTTTATGATCATACTAGACCATCTAGGGTGGTATGTATGTTAAATATGCATGCATACGAAGAGTATATGGATATACTTATTTTATACACTATAGTAGTGGTATTTTAGTAATAAAATATGAGTTCCTTCCAAATTTTTTCACGTAGTAAGATCTAGAGTATCTTAAATAAAAATGTTTTTATTAGTAAACACTAAGTAACACTTATGCCTGCTAAGATTCTGGCCTATGTAAAAGTATGGGTAAATGAAATAGTGAACAATTTAGACAGCTTCAGATCTTTTTCTCAGCCTCGTAGTGTGCCACACACGTTAGATATACTTGACTATGAGGAATCTGTAATTAAGTATCCAAACCGCTAGTTCTGCTAGGTCCATCAGCTATTTGTTGCTCGATCGTTGTCTTTGAAGAGAAAAACGTATGTCATCGCAGCCAAAGGCTTTTGCCAGACACACTTAGTTGGCGTATTTGGATTGTAACGAGTTAACGACAACATGCCTACACTCTCGTTTTGTGTGCATCATAATATATTTATAGATGATCTTATTACCTACACAATATCGAAATAAAATCAATATATAAGAACTCTCTTTATGAAACAAAAACTGAAAAAATAAAGACGAAGGCAACATGCTGAGGAAACGTAAGAAAGAAGGTGACCTCGTGGGGATCCGCAATTCCGTTGTATCGGCCGGCGAGGATGATGGAGATGGTTGGTGCAACGAAGGTGTAGGATCCTCCCATGACGGTGGGCAGGTGCGTGCCCCACAAGCAGGTCTGCAGCAGCGTGTTGATCCCTGCTACGAACAGCAGTGTCTGGATTACCCGCGCCTTCTCATGCTTGACCCAGAGAAAGAAATTCTTGTCAAGCTCCGATCGTTCCCATAAAACAGTAGAGGTATACAGGGGAAGCGCAGATGCATAGCTGAGGGGAAGGAAGAATCATGGACGCGCTTGGTATGGCAGATCGACACGTACATTACCGCCGCCCATCTGGGGGACGAGGACGGTGGGGATTATTACAGTGGTGCCGAGCATGACGAGGTAGTGTTGGAACCCGAGAAGGACGGCCTCGGCTGCATCGCATCTCGCAACGGAAAAGCAAAATCAGAGTCAATTAGGACTAAGTTGTGGGAGATGATGCAATACATTCGAATAATGCTACGAACGACCGAGAGAGCGCAGGAGATTAGCAGAGGTAAGCTAGGGAATGGACCAACGCGGGTAACACTCACGCCACGGGGGAGGAGAGGTGATGCCCCATTCCACGTAGGGTAGCTGGTCCCTTACGGGGTGCGGCAGCAGTTGTTCCTCCTGTGCCGACCTCGGCGCAGGCGTGGATGCCATCTCTATCCCAGCACAGGTCGGCTCCCTGGACCCTAATCTTGGTCAGTGGTCGCTTGCCCCTTGTCGACAAAGAAGAAACAAGGAGCAGTGCGAGCTCCAAATGTGTAGTGCAAGCGAATGTGGAAGTCAGTGGACTTGAGGCGAGGAGCGACCTGAAGCCAACTGCTCCCAGTATGAGAGAGATGTGCAGTATAGCCGCCGCCCAACCGGTGGCCATGAGAGGGATGCGTTCGGGGGAAGGCACATGGTTGCCAGTAACTTTCCTCGGCAATAGAGCTGAACTCACATGCTCCACACTATCCCCGATGATCCCCACAGCGTGCACACTTTAGCGGTTACGCTTTTGATCGGGAATCCGGAATCCGGCCATGCGGGCGCGACAGATCGGCCGCTGGCCCCACCCATGTCAACACGAGCTATACTTTTTTTTTTTAATGCAATGCATAAGACCATACTTTTTGAGAAATGCTAACAACCATCCGGTTGTTTTAGGGCTTCCCATTGCATGCTTTTTGCTTGTAGTCTCAAGTGTCATGTAGGATCGGATAAAAAAAGTAGGTGCTCTAATCTTGTCATAGTGGCTTGCAGAAGCTACATGTGCTTACGGAGAGAGAAGGTGGTCCATATTGAAAAAGAAGAGAGAGAGGAGATAAAGGTGTAGCATGATGAAAGCAAAAAGTTTATGTGCAAGCCACAAGTAGTTATATTTTGCATTGTGTAAATAGTAGTCCCAATATTTCCTCATCTATGTGGATCACTTTATTTGTACTAGAACCACTACCACTAGTAGCCTCCATTGGGGTTGCCCTTAGGAGAACTTGGCAACATGATTTTGGAGCGTCTGATCGGGCAACTGGAGCTATACTTGGTGTCCCATCCAAATCCACCGAACCCTCCGGTTTCCTCGACGCGAGCTTGTTAGGAAATAGAAATGACTATGTATAGGCTAGAGAATTGTTCATGGTTGTATTCCTAGTCTTAGGTCTAGAGTTAAGGATCATCAACTCATGTAAACATGCACACTTGTACATGCTACGGTGGGGGCGCTTCCCACCTCTCTATAACACGCAACCGTGAGAGAGCCAGAAGGTAATCACGTTACACACATTCATTCTTACATGGTATCACAGAGCTAGTTCCACACGGAAAACAAAGCATTCGCCTTGTCTGCCTCCTCCTCCTCCACCACCACCCTCATTCCTTTCGTCTTCCTTCCCACCAGCGAGCAATTAAACCGCAAGAACTTCCGATCATGGAAGGCCCAAGTCCCTCTCGGCTCTTGGGGGTGCCCGGATGAGGCACTTCATCGCCCCCGGCGCCCACACCTCCACCCACCTTCATTCAACCGACGGGCAACAAGGCAGATGGCACACCCAAGGATCCCGAGCCGAACCCGGCCTATGCATCCTGGATGGCCAAGGACCAACAGGTCCTCAACTACCTCCTTTCCAACATATCTCCTGACGTCCTCAGGCATGCCAATGAGTATGTCACCGCCACATCTGCCTGGGAGGCCATTGAAGCCCTCTTCAAGTCTCAATCGCGTTCCCTGATCATCATCACGAGGATGGCTCTCGCCACCTCTGCCAAAGGTACCTCCACTATCACCGAGTATTTTAACAAAATGAAAGGTTTGGCAGATGATATGGCGGCAGCGGGGAGGAAGCTAGACGATGATGAATTCATCTCCTATCTCCTTACCGGCCTAGACGCCGACTATGATTCGGTCGTCTCGGCGGTAGGATCCAAGACGGAGGCTGTCTCCGTTGCTGAAGTGTACACCCAACTCATCGGTCAAGAGCAGCAAGATTATTATGCGCAATGGAGGTCACCAATCTTCTCGCAAATTTGGTGGCCAAAGGAGGTCGTCATGGGGGTTCCAACCCTCGTGGTGGCCGCACTGGTGGTGGTCGCAATGGAGGCGGCCGCGGTGGGCGCAATGGCGGCCGTGGTGGTGGCCGCAAAGAATTTCCAACCCGGTGTCCCGCGGCCAAATCTGTGGCAAGGAGGGGCACCCTGCATACCGTTGTGTCAAGAGGTACGACTCTTCCTACTCAAGCTCGCCACCACAACAACAACAGCGGTCAGTATCTTCTGCAACTACTAGCTATGGCGTCGACACCAACTGGTATATGGATACTGGTGCCACAGATCATATCACAAGTGATCTGGAATGACTTACTGTTCATGAAAAGTACTATGGTGGTGATCAAGTCCACACTGCAAATGGTTCAGGTATGGAAATCAATCACATTGGTCATAGTGTTTTGAATTCCCATCCTAATGATCTTCATCTTCAAAATATCCTACATGTTCCTCAAGCTAACAAAAACCTTCTATCTATAAACCGTTTTACTCAAGACAATAATGTATTTCTTGAATTTCATCCTAATCATTTTAAAGTTAAGGATCAGGATACAAAGAAAATCCTCCTTTAGGGCACCAAGAATCGTGGGCTCTACCCCATAAAGACCCAAAATAAGACGGTGCTCGGTGTCATCAAGCCATCCACTTCGGTGTGGCATCATCGCCTTGGTCATGCATCTTCCTCAATTGTTCAGTGTATCATAAGTCATCATCATCTTCAGTTATTTCGGATAAAAATAATCCCACAATATGTGACGCCTGTCAACAGGGCAAGAGCCATCAATTGCCCTATCCTACATCCACTAGTGTATCAACTAGTCCTTTTGCTCTTATTTTTTTCGATGTATGGGGTCCAGCTCCAAATTACGTTGGTCGAAACACTTATTATGTTAGTTTCATTGATGACTACAAGAAATTTTCATGGATATATTTATTGCATCAAAAATCTGAAGTATTCCAATGTTTTCAAGATTTCCAACATATGGTTGAACGACAATTTGATTGCAAGATAAAAACAAAATTACAAACTGATTGGGGAGGGGAATATCAATCCTTGAGTTCCTTTTTCCAACGTATGGGCATAATTCATCATGTCTCCCGCCCACACGCACACCAACAAAAATGGTTCTTTGGCGCAAACACGCATTACATTGTTGAAGTAGGTCTAGCCCTACTCGCTCATGCCTCAATGCCACTAAAATTTTGGGATGAAGCCTTCCTAACTGCCGTATTTTTGATAAACCGTCTTCCATCCAAAACAATCAACTATGACACACCTTTTGATAGACTTCATCATCAATCCCCAGATTACTCTTCTCTACGCACTTTTGGCTGCGCATGGTGGCCAAATCTTAGACCATATAACACACATAAACTCGAGTTTCGATCCAAACAATGCATTTTTCTTGGCTACAGTAATCTTCATAAAGGTTTTAAGTGTCTTGAACCAGCCACTGGCAGAGTCTATATCTCCAGGGATGTTGTGTTTGATGAACATGTTTTTCCTTTCTCAAAACTCCATCCTAATGTCGGTGCACAATTTCGTGCCGAGCTTCATCTCTTGCCCGATATTCTTCTCAACCCATCTCCTACAGTTTCCACTTCATGGGAAAACTCAACACATGATCGTGTATTGATTCTCCATTACCTACTAATCCTTCACCCAATATGTCTAGTGGTGTTTTACAGGATGAAACTACAAGGAAATCTGTTGAAAGTTCGAGCTCCAAGCGTCCATATCTCATGTGTTAACCCTCAGGCGGCATCACGCCATCCGAAGGCGATCCACCAGTCTTGTCGCCTGCCTCCGACCGAATCGGATCAGCTTTGGGATCGGTCCCGGGTGTAGACCTCATCTGGCGCTGCACGACGCGCTCCACCCGACCGCCTCGCCCGGATCATCTACATCGCCACACACGCCGTCTCCGAGCTCCATCGCTGCATGCTCCGGCGTGAGACGGATACGGCTAGTCCCGGTTTTCCCAACGCAGCCCGGATCGGGTGTGGTAGCGTCTTTGGATCGGGCTGCAGACTCTAACCCTGCTGCCATTGCAGGTGTGTCTACCGAAGCTGCTGTCACTACTACAGTTCCATCTATTTCCCGACCTACAACTCGGTCTCAGCGAGGTATTGTCAAGCCCAAGACGTACTCTGATGGTACCGTTCAATGGTGCAATATTGCTACCGCTGAGGAACCTTCAACAATTAGTGAAGCTATGAAGAACAAAAATTGGATCACCGCAATGAATGAGGAACATGTTGCCTTAATTCACAATGGAACATGGCATCTTGTGCCAAGGCCTCGTGGTAAGAACATCATTGATTGCAAGTGGGTTTACAAGATCAAGCGAAAAGCTAATGGTGACATTGAGAGATACAAGGCTCGCTTAGTAGCAAAAGGATTCAAGCAAAAATATGGGATTGACTATGAGGACACGTTCAGTCCCGTAGTAAAGGCTGCCACCATTGCAATCTCAAGAGGCTCTTCTCTTCGTCAACTAGATGTGAAAAATGCCTTCCTTCATGGGGTAATTCAAGAAGAGGTCTATATGAATCAACCACCAAGATATGTTGACTCACTGCACCCTGAGTATGTTTGCAAACTTGACAAAGCCATCTATGGGCTTAAACAGCCTCCATGGGCGTGGCATGAAAAACTATGTGTCAAACTTGAAGCCTTGGGTTTTATTTCTTCCAAAGGTGACGCATCCCTCTTCTACTACACCAGAGGTCATTACACCATGTTTATATTGGTTTATGTTGATGATATTATAGTTGCAAGCTCTTCTCCACAAGCAACTAATGCTCTACTTGCTGATCTTCAAAAAGTATTTGCAATTAAGGACCTTGGTGATCTATATTATTTCTTGGGCATCGAAGTCAAGAGGGGCTCACAAAAGCTGATTCTCACCCAAGAAAAATATGCCGAGAGACATAATCAAACGGTCAGGTATGGAAAATTGTAAATCAGTTGATACACCACTTTCTAGTTCGGAGAAACTAAGCATAGAAGATGGTGAAAAGCTAGGACCAAAAGATGCCACAAATTACAGAAGTGTAGTTGGAGCATTGCAATATTTAACATTAACCAGAACTGATATTTGCTTTTTTGTGAATAAAGTTTGCCAGTTCTTACACTCACCCACCACAGTTCACTGGAGCGTCATGAAACGGATCCTGAGGTATATATAAGGGATTGTTAAACTTGGCCTGCAAATAGGAAAATCAGAGTCTATGATGGTAAGTGCTTTTTCAGATGTTGATTGGGTAGGGTGTGTTGATGATCGAAGATCCACAGGTGTCTTTGCAGTGTTTCTAGGCAACAATCTAATTTCTTGGACAGCTAGGAAACAACCAACAGTCTCTCGGTCCAGCACGCAGAGGCAAAATATAAGGCACTAGCAAATGCAACCGCTCAAATGTTATGGGTTCAAAAATTGCTAATAGAATTAAGAGTACGTCATCCTCCTAAAGCTAGACTATGGTGTGACAATCTCGGAGCAACCTATCTATCAGCAAATCCCGTATTCCATGCAAGGACCAAACATATAGAAATAGAGTGTCCGAGAAAGAGTGGCACAAAAATTATTAGAAGTCAGATTCATCTCCACAGGAGATCAGTTAGCAGATGGTTTTACCAAAGCACTTCCAGTCATCAAACTGAAGAAATTCCGAGACAATCTCAACCTCAAATGTGGCTGAGATTGAGGGAGGATGTTAAGAAATAGAAATGACTATGTATAGGCTAGAGAATTGTTCATGGTTGTATTCCTAGTCTTAGGCCTAGAGTTAAGGATCATCAACTCATGTAAACATGCACACTTGTACATGCTACGGTGGGGGCGCTTCCCACCTCTCTATAACACGCAACCGTGAGAGAGAGTAAGGCAATCACGTTACACCCATTCATTCTTATAGAGCTCCCACGGTGTAGGCTTCCTCCTCCGCCACCAACCCCCACCCCAACAGCAGATCGCCGCTGCCTCTCCCCCCCGCATCAAGTCCCGCGATTCCCAGCGGCACCGGGCATTTGTCGCCATCGCCCCGTGGTGGTCGCTGCCGGCTCGTATCCGAGGTCGCCCCCCCCTGCGCCCCTGGGCACTGGCTGCTGCTCCCTCCGCCGCTGCCCACCCACGTGAGCAAAGGTGACCCCGTGTTGCCGTCGTTGACGGCAAGCGTGGGTGCCTCCAGTCCGTGTATGTTGAAGATTTTTTTCTTCTGAAATTTGTGAACAATTTGATACATTTCTGAATGATTTGATATTATTTGATATGATTGTGTTATGTCCAAACTACATCAACTTGTCCAATAAATTACACCGAAAAGCGGGATCATTGTAAACATAGAGCAGTGTAAGTGGAGGGGAAAAAATCTGGTTGTTACATGGATTAGAAACAACCGGTTATTTGGTAGACATATCTTATTTCTTTTAAAAAAATCTAATGCAGATATGGTAAAGCGAATATGCTAAAGTGAAGTATCGAAAACGGCGACACGAGAGCCTCAAAATTCTTTCGAATATTTAGCCATTGTCCCAAATTCAAACCCTAAGAAGCAAACATAACCACCGACCGCGACTCTAGAGAAGTATGGATGTTCCCTTGTGTCACCACAAAGTGACCTAGACAAAGATCAAGAGAGCACCGAACAGATAGACGAGGAAATGAGACTCTCTACTTCTATTGAAAAGAACCAAGGTCCCAAATCTTATATACTCAAGCCAACTCGGACAAGAGCACCTAGATAAGGTTTATGGAACGGTAGAAGTCTGATATAAAAGATGTAACCTAAATCGGAGGCCAAACGAGCAAACCATGCCGAAACTCAAATTGAACTCTCAACTACAACGAAGGTGAAAAAAAGCCCAATATCAAATCACTCCAGCCAATTAGTGGTTTGATGATTTGGAAAAGTTCCTAAGGTGATTAGAAACCCATATAGGAACCGATGGAACCACAAATGCACACCCGGAGCTTCGAAAGACACAAAAACATACTAGAGTCCGGAGGCTTCACACCTCAGCTTGGTGGCTAGGGCGTTTCTTCGGATATCAGCTTGACGAACCTAGTGCTGGCTAGGCCTGGAGAGCTGGTCAGATAGTTTCCGAATGTGTAGTTCGGATATATCTGATTTTTTCTGGATTATCTGATATCCATCAGATACTAACGATATTATCTGTTTTGATATCTGTATCCAAAAAAATATCTAGATATCCGAATAACTATCCAAATAAGTGTTCACATTTGTCCGCTCGAAAGGACGGTCGGATAAATATCCATACCATTTTCATCAGGTCACAGCAGAAATGGATGACAAGCTGGACCAGGAATTCACACTAGAGGAAGTTAGGGAGGCACTGTTTCAAATGACACTAAATAAATCGCTCGGTGTTAATGGTTCACTGCGATTTAAAAAAAAACATTGGGAGCTATTCAAGAACTAGGTGACACATGCCGTTTTGGGTTTTCTTAATGGTGGCGAGATGGCGGAGGAAACAACTAATTCTCCGATAGGGCTCTGGCACTTGCGTCGAAGAGTTATGCCACCAGTCAACGAGTAGCTGTCAGGTTGGGGGCACAACCCCTGTAGCCCAGCCAGTCGACACACGAGATAAGGAAGTGGTCATGATTCTCAATCTCCTGTGAACAGAGGGCGCAGTCCGCCAAAGGCTGTAAGCCATGTCTCATTCTCCTCTCCGCGGTCCATAGCCGGCCATGGATGGCGATCCAAAAGAAGAGCTTGACTTTGGGCGGGGCCTTGGTCTGCCAAAGCACTTTGGCCCCCAGCAGCTTGGAGGAGCCGATAAAGAAAGCTTGGTAAGCCGACGAGCTGGAGTATTGGCCCGAAGCTGTCCACTTCCACACAAAACGGTCCGGCGTCCACCGCAACTGTGTTCGCCCCTATGATGTCTTGTAATCACCTGTTTCCTTCAATGGCATCCCGCACGGACCGATTGCGCCTCCGGCTGCCGACCGCCCTGAAAAGGTTTGGCGCCGTGGTTGAGATGGGACCGTCCGGCAGCCAGGAGTCCGTCCAGAAGCGTGCTGCGGCACCGTCACCGACGATGACAGAAACGGACGCATGGAACATAGCATCTCTGGTCTTTTCATACGGCATCGACAGGAGTGCACAGGCAGAATCCGGCCTGGTTCGTCCAATCCACTGCCACCGCAGTCGGAGAGCGAACCCCAAGAGCCTGAGATCCGGAAGGCCCAGCCCTCCACAGACGTTTGGTGAGCAGACAATAGGCCAAGCCACCTTGCACTTTCCCCCTTCCACCGATGCCACTCCTGCCCAGATGAAAACGCGTCTCCTTTTGTCGACCTCCTTGATCGCCCATGAGGACAAGGAGCAACAGATGGATACGTGCACGGGGATGGCTGATAGGGTAGACTGCGCTAGGGCAACCCTGCCCGCCGTACAATATATTTTTTTTGATCCCATAATTATATTCTTTTGATCGAGTACAATACAGTATATTTTAGTGCGAGATTCTCGGCCATCGAGCTCGATCACATGTTATGGGGTGCCACAGGCCCCGACAACCCTCAACGTGCATACCATTACCATGTCCGTCTACAGCAAGCTCAGGTCCCCACGCAACAACCAACAACCCATGTGGTATTGTGGCTTTCCTTGTAATCGAGGAGGGGTGCTATAGCTTTTTCTTAAACGGAGTGCGCTGGCTAATGCTGGCTTGACCCTCAATGTTCCCTTGCTAGCTCATTCATTCTAGGACGTCGTCGTCCCCTCCTCAGTGCTATCTAGTCTCGCGCGCACTTGCCTCGAAGGCTCGATGCATTCGCGTCCACAAATTGACCCAAAGAAACACAACGGAGAGGACTGAGGGAGAGCCATGCCGGCACTGGAGGCCACGGTGCTGAGCGTGGGAAAGTCTGTGGTGGATGGAGCGCTTAGGTACGCTGAATCTGCGGTGGCCAAGGAGGTGGCCTTGCAGCTTGGTATTCAGCGTGATCAAGCCTTCATCACGGAGGAGCTTGAGATGATGCGGGCTTTCCTCATGGTAGCTCACGAGGAGCAAGATAGCAACAAAGTGACCAAAGCCTGGGTGAAGCAAGTTCGGGACGTGTCCTACGATGTTGAAGACTGCCTCCAAGATTTCGCAGGTCGCCTAGGGAAACCAACATGGTGGCCATGGCGCATACCTCGCATATTGCGAGTGCGGCGTCGTATAGCCATGCAAATGGAGGAGCTGACAGCAAGAGTTAAGGATGTGAGCCAAAGAAACTTGCGCTACAATCTGATCAAGGGATCTGCTTCCAAGCCTACTGCTTTCAACCGTGAGCAGCTTGCCACCAATAGTGCAACCATGTTTAGCAGTACCGATGAAGCAACGAGGCAACGAGACAAAGCACAAGGGGATCTCCTTCAATTGATAAATAAGAAGGATGATAACCTTAGGGTTATCGCGGTGTGGGCAACAAATGATCATCCCGGTGAGATGACATCCATTCTCAGAAGTGTCTACGAACAACTGAAGAAACACGAGAAGTTTGAGTGCTGCGCCTTCATCAAGTTGTGTTCTTTCGATTCAACAAAGTTTCTTCTGAGCATCGTGAGGCAATTTTATGCCAATTATCTTCAAGATGTCAGGAAAGGAAAAAATGCAACTGCGGAGGGCCAAGTTCTGAGGAAGATGGGGGTGATGAATAATAATAAGTTATTGGTTGATGAGTTCAAGACATATGTGAATGAGAAAAAATACCTTATTGTGCTTCATGACCTATACAATATTGAAGATTGGAATCTCATTAAGGAATACTTTACAAACAAAAATAAAGGAAGCAGGATCATAGTATCAGCAATGCAAGTTGAAGTAGCAAGTCTGTGCGTGGGGCAAGAGGATGTAGCACCAGAGCTCAAGGAATTGTATGTTGATAATTGCACTCTTTATGCTTTCTACGAGAAGGTAATATTCTAATCACAAATGGTGTTTCCATTAATTCTACCTCTTGTTATTCTTATATAGTTGTGACCTTTCGATGATTAAATTATTAATTAAATTCTACACTACATATTATGTCATTAGGTAATGCAACATATATTATATTTTTATTTCTATTTTCAAAATATGAGTTCAAGATATATAGAGAGCCCTGTTCTTCTAGGTGCCGACTAGGTGGCGATTATGCGCGCCCTAATCGTGAATCGAAGGCCAGCGCCTCGCCTATGGGGGTAGGTGAAACCCTAGGTGGCGGCGCGGTTCGTCAATGCGGGCACGGGCGGGTGGCTACGCGCGTCGCGGCGGGAGAGGGAGACGATGCGGGAGAGAGGAAGAGGAGGGGCGCGGCGGGCGCGGGGAACGGGCGGCGGCGGCGGCAGATGCGTGTGAAGAAGGCTGGAGAGAGAGAGAGAGAGAGAGAGAGAGAGAGAGAGAGAGAGAGAGACTGACCGGATACTCCATAGGGTGGAGAGACTTGGGGTGGGGAGATGGGCTGGGCTGGTTGCCTCTTGGAATTTTCTCTCTCTGCCTCTTGGGCCTTTGTATCTCCCTAAATCCGCCTTTCTATCTATCTGAGCCCACTATTCAGCTGTTTTTCCTTTTAGAAGATAATATATGCATATTAATATATAACAAAACGCCTAGCCATGCCTAGGCGCGATTAATCCGACTAGGCGCAAGGCTGAGGGTCAGCGCCTAGCGAAACAGGGATAGGGAGAACTCCCCATGCATTGCCGCGGGTATGAAGAAGATATATAGAACTAGGAGAATTCCCGTGCATTGCCACGAGTATGAAGAAGAAATATAAATGGGTTAGGATGTTAATCACTAAGAGTTAGGTGACATCTATGTATGTAGGAACATGATATTATATAATATAATATACATATATCACTAAGTATTAGTGGATTTCGTTTGTATGACGATATAGACAATAAAATGCTTATTGTCATGTTGACATGGACATTATAGTTGCATGTGCTAGTAGATTTAATTGTTTGTAATAGTTCATTGCTTAGTTGGACAACTTGACATATTGAGACATATAGCTAGTGAGGTTTTTGCTTAGTGGATATTAATTGTATGTGATAGTGCATTGTCTAGGTGGATAGCTTGCATGTTGAAAGAAATGGCTAGTGCGGAGTTTTTGCATTATAAGAGTATAAGATTTTATATTCAAATTTATAGGATTCATAAGATTATTTGTCATAACGGCATATGTGGGTCTTTACATTAGGTTATTTTAATATTTGTAGCGATGGTTATGCTTGCATAATGCCTGCTAAGATAACTACAATGTTTTTCTTGTTGCTTAAGACCATAGCTGATTTGTTATGCATTATAGTATAAAATAAGAATATATATATATAGCAATGCACTAAGTGAGGCCCATTTGGATGTTTCAACAGACCTCCAATCTAGGCTCTAATAGCAATGCACTAAGTGAGGCCAAGTGGGGATGTAGGCGTTTTTGCATAGCCAGGCTTGTGCCCGAGCTCATGTCACCCGCAGTTGTTTCACTCTATCAAGTCATGGCGCCATCGCCGCCCTAGTCTCAGTTGTCCCAACGCTCGTTTGTAGCACTCAATGTCCAACCGCCCGCTCCTCGTCGAATCGGGTCATTATCCGCTTCTTCCTCAGCTCTAGTCGTCTAATTCACCACCACACCACCAATGAGAAGATCCATCACCATCCGGGACCTACCCCATCGGGAGCTCTAGGGGCGAGCCACCCCTATCGAGCACATGGAGCCGCTGTGGCTAATGGCGACCCCACATGTGCGATGGTTGTGCACGTCGTTCGGATCTTGCTATGGCGGGCAACAAGTTTGCATGAGTCAACTATTAGCCAAGGATCACAATCAAACATTGTATGGTGGATTGGATTGAATCAAGAACAAAGGGGAAAAAGATTGAGATCGGGCAGAGCATCGCAATGGCGATAGGGTGACACTGCCCTTTTTCAGTTTATGTGGTGGTGATTACAAAGTGCCTAACTGGCTCAAATTCACATACTAAACACTCCAAACAACAGGGTTTATAACACTCCCTTTGATTATAGAAAATAGTAAAAGCACGATGCTAAAACACTACTTTCGAACCTGTCCAAAAACGCTCGGTTCAGACAGGAGGAGGCAAATCGTGGGCGCGGTCACCGCCATGCCTCGGCTTCTACTCGTCGCTCCATTTTGAATTGATCTTGCCGCCTCTCCGCTAACTCAATCAAGTTCTCGGTCCGCGGTGTCGACTTATTGTTGTGATTTGGATTAACCCCACAAACTCTGCCTAATCGGCACACACCAAGATCTCGACACCAATTAAGTGCCTCATCACTAAGAGCTTGGATGTTGGCATTTCTTTTGTTAACACATCTGCCTTCTGCTCACCGGTACCCACCCTCTTCACCACAACCCGCTCCCTCTCGACACATCCCTTAATAAAATGGTATTTCAGATCAATATTTTTACTCCTCCCATGAAACACTAGATTTTTCATGAGTGCAATGGCAGTGTTGTTATCAACAAAGAGAGAAGTTTTGGTTTCTCTTTTGTCACTTCACTAATCAAATTCAGTCATCATTTGTTTCTTGAACACATCAATCTCAGTAGGATTTCCTCCTGTTACTATCGGATCATCTACATAAACACCAATGATGACTGCATCTTCACCAATTCCCCAAGTATAGACGGCTTGTTCACTCAAACATCTGTTAAAATTTAGTTTTCTCGGGCTTTTGTCAAATTTGACATTCTAAGCCCTAGGAGCTTGTCAAATCCATAAAGAGCTTTGCTCAATTTGAGCAATATTGCTCTTTTACCTTTAATTGCATAGCCTTCTAGTTTTGATAGATATACTTCCTCCTCCAATATTCTCCATGCAGAAAAGGTGACTTGACATCTAAGTGGTGTATCTTTCGGCCCTTATTTGCTGCAAATCCCAAAAAAGCAATCTGATTGTGTCTAGCCTAACCATATGTGAAAATACATCCTCAAAATCAATGCCTTACTTCTGCACATATCCTTTTGCAACTAATATGGCCTTGAGTTTAACCACTTCTCCATCTGAATTCTTCTTTAATTTATAGACCTATTTCACCCCAATTGGTCTTTTTGCCTGCAAGGAGCTTAACCAGCTCCCATGTCATATTCTTATCAATGGATTGTATCTCTTTGTTCATTGCATCAATCCATTCTTGATGACATGCAGCTTCATTGGATTTAGTTGGTTCATTAGATTCCACTAGTAGTGTTTCAACATCTGAATCCACTGTCCTTCTTCTGAATCTGCTAATTCCATTTCAATAGTTTCATTGTAGATTTCATTCAAATATCTAAATCTCAATGGTTGGTTGCTACTCCAGTCTAGTGCAGATACATTTCCACCAGTGACATTGTCTTGAGGTGTGCTAGCTTCTGTAGGAGCTGATTCAGAATGGTTAAGCTATTTGAACTAAATCTGAGACAGGCTCATGTAGCTCATCTGATAACAAGCCTAAATCACCATCGCTCTGTTCTGCTTCTGCATTTGGTGGCACAGCCTCCTCATGCCTTTCATCAACCAAGCCTCCATTGCTTTCCCTAGGAAAATAATTATCATTTTCAATAATGAATTCCATTGAGTTTTTAGATTCCCATTTCCATTCAACAGATTCTTCAAACACCACATCCCTGCTAACAGAAATTTTATTAGAGACTGGATCATACAATCTGTATGCCTTACTTCCAACTTCTGACCCAAAATGGACCAATCTCTTTCTCCTGTCTTCTAGCTTCTTCTAGTGAGGCTCCACCACTTTAGCATGAGCAATGCAGCCAAACACCTTCAGATGTCCCAGACTTGGCTTCCTACCTGTCCAGATTTCATGTGGTGTCTTGTATCGCAAGATTTTTGTTGGTAACCTGTTGAGAAGGCACACAGAATGTCTGACAGCTTCTGCCCAATATTTCCTTGGAACACTCATGCTTTATAACAGAGCTCTTGCCATCTCCATAACTGCCCTATTCCTTCTCTCAACAACTCCATTTTGTTGTGCTGTGTATGGAGTTGTGAAGTGTTTCCTAATTCATGCCTGTTCAAATACACCTACAAACTTGTTAGCAAGGAATTCACCTCCCCTATCAGACCTTACAATCTTGATTTTGCACCCAGTGAGGTTTTCCACCTCTGATTAGTACTTGACAAATGTTATCACGACCTCATCCTTGCTTCTTAGCATATAGGCATGTATCCATCTAGAATGATCATCAACAATCAGCATAAAATAGCTATTGCTGGTGTTATTGGGCCACATAAATCAATGTGTACCAAATTGAGCTTCTCTTCATATCTCCACTTAATAGCTCTAGGGAATGGTGCTCTAGTTTGCTTGGCTTCCAAGCAGTCACTGCAAACTTGATCAAGATGATTAATATCAGGCACTCCTATTGCCATTTCTTTTCCCACAAGTTGCTTCACAGATCTGAAGTTCACATGCCCAAGCCTGCCATGCCACAGCCATGCTTTATCTACAATGTTAGCCATCAAATATTTTTTTGTTCCACAAGTTTTTAAGTCGATCTTGTATAACCTATTTCCAATTCTAGGTACTTTCATGATCAACTTGTCGAATTCTTATCCACAACTTCAATTAAATCATATCATCAAGGATAATTCTATGACCAAATTCGATCAGTTGACCCAAGCTAATCAAGTTGCTTCAAAGCTTAGGAATATAGATAACATCTGACAAAACCCAGCGATCACCCCTCTTCCCTTGGAACACAATTATACCTTTACAATAGATTTCTACAAATGAGTCATCACCAAAACATACCTTTCCTTGAACAGCTAAATGAAGATCTTTGAACTTGTGCTGATCATCAGTCATGTTATTGCTAACCCCATTGTCCAAATATACCAAGTGTCACTGGTAGATACACCTCCACCAGTGACATGAAGCTCAGGCATCACCTTGACTTCATTCAGAAATACTCTCTGAATTTGATTCGCGTGAAGAATACTTTAGCATGTCCGGCAATGCCGTTTCAGCCAACAACATAGCATACTCCCGCTCCTCCTTCCTCACCAAGTGTGCCTCGTCTTTCTTCTTCGCTTTTGGGCATCGATTTACGTAATGCCCGTGGTTGTGTGGGCATTTGAATTATTTGACGCGGCTCTTGTCACGCTTCCCGATGTTGTCCTTGCCGGAATCAACATTGTTGCCATGACCACCGCCGCGGCCACTGCCGCTTTCCCAACCACGATCGCATCTATGACTGCTACCATCAGGTTTCCTTCCCTTTATAGAGGAATCGCCTCCCACATTTCTCTATCTCACCTCCCATTCCTCCTAAGTGAGCAGCACCTGCCCACCATCAGAGCATGCATCACCGCCGCTGCTCCACCGCGTTCGCTCGTCGAATGTTTTCAGACGACCTATCGTCTTAGCGAACGTGAGCTTCTTTAGATGACAGAACTGCTCAATTGGTGTCATGGCGTTGAGGTACCGCCCGGGCACTATGTGGAACAACTTCCGATCAACTCCATGTCTCGAGACTCTCCCCAAGCTGTTGTATTGCACCCACATCACCGTCAACTTTCCAAGAACTTGATCAAGCAGATCGTCATCCTTCATCTAGATCGAATCGAACTCACTTTTCAGCGTCTACAATCGTGCCTCCTTCACGCATTCGGGATGCATTGAAGGAGATGTGCCTTGAGCTTCCTGTTCTTTGTGATGAGCTTCGTCGCCTCCTCCGCTATTGGCGCCATCATCGATGCATCCTCCACTGTTGGCGCCATCGTCGATGCATCCTCCGCAGGCTCCACACATCCCACTCCTCCCGATCCTCCATAATCGCCTGAAATCGAATGCACCAGCTGGTGTAATTCGTGTTCGTCAGGGTTGGATACACATGCTGGGCTTCACCGCCGCCATGCGCTTCGTCCCCGCTCTTGCCACCGCTGCCGCTGGGAATGACCGACGTGGATTTGATCTTAGAGTGCTTCCACGAGTGATTGATCGGTTCTGATACCACGTGTTAGCCAAGAATCACAATCAAACGTTGTATGGTGGATTGGATTGAACCAAGAATAGAGCGGGAAAATGAGATCGCGATCGGGCAGAGCGTCGCAATGGCGACAGAGTGACACTGCCTCTTTTCAGTTTATGTGGTGGTGATCACAAAGAGCCTAAAACAGCTCAAATTCACACACTAAACACTCCAAACAACAGGTTTATA
This sequence comes from Hyparrhenia diplandra, assembly GCA_015847255.1. Taxonomy (NCBI): domain Eukaryota; kingdom Viridiplantae; phylum Streptophyta; class Magnoliopsida; order Poales; family Poaceae; genus Hyparrhenia; species Hyparrhenia diplandra. The sequence goes on from JADLZK010009957.1 coordinate 89,034, forward strand.
ACACACCCTTTGATTCTGGAAAATAGTAAAAGCATGATGCTAAAACACTGCTCGAATCTGTCCAAAAACGCTTGGTTCAGACAAATGGAAACCATGGGCGCGGTCACCGCCATGCTTCGGCTTCTGCTCATTGCTCTAGTTTGAATTGATCTTGCTGCCTCTCCTCTGACTCGATCAAGTTCTCGGTCAGGGTGTCAGCTTATTGCTGTGACTGGATTAACCCCAACATCAACTCCAACACCGTGGGGATGACTAGAGGCACGGGAAACAGCGGGAGAACAAGAGTAGGAGGAGGAGCAATAGAGGAAGAGTAGGCAGCTGGGGAGGGAGCTTGAGTGCCTTACATGGCGATGGCAGGAATCTTCTGTGCAGCACCTTTAGCAACCAAATAAGTGTATCTTGCATTGTTGAAGCTAGGTTCTCATTGTCTAGGCTAAGTTGGCTACCCAAACTAGATCTTAAATATGAACCAAACACACCTATAAATAGTATCTTGGTCCCTAGATGTTGGAAAAAAGGTTGTTGCCTTAGTTATTACTCGATCATCTGATAGGGTATCTGATGATCCATGGCTTATTTTTCTTTGTCCCAGTGGACAATCTGATGGCATTGTTCTCTGAGGATTTGAACTTGTGCCAACCTACTGAAATGGACTGGATGGTCCATTCGTACTTCCTTTCACCCGGCAGATGATGTCGGTTTGAGGAATCAACTCATTCTAGAAGGAGGTGTGCGTAATGAGTCCATTCCTCAAATTTAGTGGAATGGCTCAATTCCCCATATTTACTATTAATTATTAGCTTGTGAGGAATGGGATGGTGATGGATCGACCCATTCTATTCTACAAACCAAACAAAAGACTAGAGGGTGAGATGATGATGAGCCACTTTATTCCACAAACCAAACATCCCCTAAGAACTCATACTTGTGTGAAGTTACATAGCTGCACCGGATAATTGGATATACACAGGAGGTGTTTTGAGCCTTGAAACATACAAAAAAAACATGCAAATAAATTGGCATGTTTTATATCTGCATGTTTCATTTGGACGTAAGTTTAATTCGGTTGTATATCCGCTTGTATAAATTGGTAGGCAAATATTCTTTGATCGGGTACAATAACTTGAACGCACACAACCCACATATTCCACAATCACACCAGACGCGCACACAAGCGTGTACCTTACATATTCTGGAAAAAAAATCCAAAATAAATGTGCAACACCAAGGTGGGTAGCATTGGACTACCCTACCCCACTAGACCACAGGCTCATTCGTTGTAGCCAGGAAGATCTGATGCGCACTTGTAGCAGGACAGGGTAAATGAATTCAAAAAGTTATAAAACTAGTTTATCATGGAACTGTGGTAGTAGTAAAATTAACGATGATGGAATGAGGTCTAGCACACAGCGGTCGGATGCCACCCCTCCCGACCCGCCCCCTCGCTCCCGAGGCGACGGCGGCGCGCGGCCGCCTCCAACCTGACCAGCCAACCTTCCCCATCCTTCCTCCTTCCATCCTCGAGATCTAAGGTCCCGTTGCGATCTATCGATCCTTGGGGGTCTTGATGTGTTTTCGTCCCCTTTCCCGGGGTTCCCAACCCCGGAAGCTGCGGGGCGGGCAGCTGCACCTCTCGCCCCGCCGCCGTTGTCCACCGGTCCGGTGCCGGCGGCGAGTTAGATCCTCGTCGCCCTCTCCTCCCCGGCCTTCTGCCGCCGGGATGGCGCCGATCCCCACCATTTATCGTCGTCGCCGTCGACCTCCAACTGGAGGCGTCGACCCCTGCTCCCCTCCATGCCCACGGCCTCCTCCGCCTACTTAGCACACCCCGACCCCTCCCTCCCGGCTGTCGGCTGCTACCCGGGCACCGGCGGCCACACATCCTTCCCTTGCCTCCTCAATGGCAGGGGCTCCATCTCCCCGCCCTCGGATGAGGCCCCCTTCTTCCATGGCGGTACCCCGGTCGTTCAAGGCCGTGCGATGGTCGGATAACTCTGACTTCTCCGACTCCGACTCATTTGCGGAGTCTTAAGCTTGCGCTTGTTTGTCTCTGCGGGCCTCCTTCGTCAATGCCGATCCGTCGGACCTTTCCGGCACCTATGGATGCTTTCTACGGCTGATGGGGAGCATTCGGCCCACTACGTCGTCGACCCGGCCGGCGGCGGAGGTTGCCGTGTTGTAGGGGGCGCCCGGTCTTGAGGGGCGTACGAGGGGAAGACGCCACGAAGCGGCGGTGCGGGCATCGTCGGTCGCGGCCCCGCCATCCCCCATCATGGCGCCCTTGTCGGTGTTGGCGGCGTCTTGCTGTGGGTGGCCTAGGGGCCGCCCCTTTGTTATCCCACGGTCCCCCTGCGTGGCCGAGGGCTACGGGGTGTGCGGAGTGCCGTGTTTGGTCGCCTTCGGGTACCGGCATCCCAGCGCCTCGGCCCGCGGCGTCGTGTCTCGCCCCGACGGCCGAGGGCTGGAGGAAGGTGTTGCCGCATGTCGTGGATGCACGGCCTCGTCTGGTCGGCGCAGGGCCTCGCCGGTTCCGTCGGATCTGGTTGGGCGCTGCTTCAACTGCTTTGGCCTCGACCATGTTGCGGCCGCTGCCCAATCGGTCTAGGTGCCTCCGTTGTGGGGATGAGGGTCACCATGTGCGTCGGTCTTTGGTGCAATCGGGTGCGGTTCGAACTAGAGCTAGCGTCGAATGAGCTACGCTCGCGACCCACGGTTGAGGTGGGGGCCTCGGATGTGGGCGTGGGAGATGGAGGCGGTTTCATGGCGGCGACCCGGTGGTGGTATTTGTCGGTCGAGGAGTTTGTGGCCGCTTTCAAGAAGCGGCTTGAGCCTTCCATTCTCTCCACGCCCGGTCTTGAGGAAAACGTGCCCGCGCCAAGGCACGCCTCCGAACTAATGCGAAACGCAGCGGCACGGCTCGCGAAAAAGTGGATCCATGCTACATAGGCCGGAGGACCGGGCAAGGAGAGTAATGCACAAGAAGATGGGGATTGAGGTCGAGGCCGAGCATGAAGATGCGGTCTCCTTTGCTGAGCTGCAGGCTGCCTTAACGGGCCCTCTCGCTGAGGAGAACATGGAGGCCATGGAGGTCTTCCTTCGCGGGGGAAGAAGCGGCGATCGGTGCCGCAGGTCTGGCCTGAGAGTGCTTGGCGGTCTTGTCGCGACATCCGGGTTATCATGTAATCAGCTTACGGGTTGCTTCCAAAGTAGCTAGGTTGCTTGCTTTGTGTTGTGTTCTGTTCTGTTTTTCTCTTTTTCGCTGCTTGATGTCCACTCGGCATACGGGCTTAGTTTGTATTTCGATTTGGTTTTCCTCCTCTTAATGAAACATGGGTGAATGGCCCGATCGCGAAAAAAACGATGATGGAATAAGAGGGGTAGACTAGGCCAGAAATGTTAAATTTGTGCATAGATTAATTTTGAAAGCCAGGAATGTTAACGTTGTGGGCGGAGGGGGCATATCCACTTTATACTTATATATAGAGAACTAAAAAGAAATCAACGGTTGTGATTAACTACTATAATAAACTGGTGTGTGGTCGTGTCGATATGCACTACGAGTAGTAAATACGTTTGTGGCTACGTACTTGCTTTTATTTATTTTATTTATTTCCTTTTTTACAACAATTTTGTTTACTTACTTTAGGAACCTAACTAACTGGTGTTTTTCAGGGTTCTCAAGATCAAATAAATACGGAAGCAGGATCCAGTTCGAACGTATCCACTTTTCGTAGTAACTCTCCGGAGATCGAGATCGTCGAAGAACCCAGTCCCACTCTTGGTAGTAACAGTACTGGTGCGGAGACCAAGGCTATCACTCGCACGGATACTATATTGTCTGTTTTTAAGGAATCTCAGCTTGTCGGAAGGAAGGATGAAAAGAATGCTATTATCGGCGTAATTGCAGATGAAAATACAAAACAACTTGCAGGAAACTGGGTCGTCGCCGACCGTACTGCGTTTCGCTGACCACCTGAAAATCTGGCGGTCGGCGAAGATTTCTTCGCCGACGGCCCGCTTGGCAAAGTTTCCACGGTCGGCGAAGGGTCTTCGCCGACCGCCAAGTGGTCGGCGAAGAGCAACGCTTTTGGCAAAGCGTCCTCTTTGCCGACCCGCCCGGTGTCGGGCGAAGAAAACCCGTCGTCGTTTCCGACGACACCGTAACGATTTTTGTCGCGGACACTTCGCCGACCGCCCACCGTCCGTGGTCGGCGAAGATCGACACTTTCGCCGACCGCCCTCCGTCCCGCGGTCGGGCGAAGTTTTTTAAAAAAATTATAAAACCGTGACCGCAATGCCACGTGGCGAAAAAAAATGACGCGGCGTGGTCCCTTCGCCGACCTCAACGGGCGGTCGGCGAAGTTTTAAAAAAAATAAAAAAAACGCTGCCGCATGGACACGTGGCAGCAAAAAAAAATGCCGGTCGATCTTCGCCGACCGCTTCCCGCTGGCGGTCGGCGAAGAAGTCTTCGCCGACCGCCGCATCCCCTGGCGGTCGGCGAAGATTTCCTTCGCGCCGAGCACCTTTTTCGGTCTTTCGTATAAGTATAAATTTTTTTTTTTGAATTTGCTATCACAACTTTTTACGTGGCTTAGCTACAGTATATTTAGTACATTGGTCAAGTTTAGGATTTTTTTAAAACTTTTTACTATATTTTATGGGTTTTCATGTTATATTTGAATTTCTTTCGAAAAACTAAAATTTAAACTGCAAGTGATTCAAATAATGGGTCTAAATGATTCAAAAAATGATAAACATGATTGTGAGTCCATATTGAGTCCTCATCCATGGCCAGGCACCGAAATTCAAATATCTTGTCGCGTGAAACACGTCGACTCACTTGCTTGGTCGATCGTTTTAAAATTCTATAAAATTCAAACGGAGTTGAAAAATCATGAAACTTGACGAGTTGTCCTTATATCACATGTGTACACTACGAAAAAAAGTTTGAGTCGATTTCGTGGGACGTTTGCATCTCGGGTGGCGATTCACGAGACATCTCTAGCATGTGATAACAGAAACTCTAGTTGAGATGTCTAGGTTTGAGCGAGTCAGGGATGCAAACTTGCATGAAACCTTTTCAAATTTTTCCACAGCTTAAACATGCAATATAACGATGCCTCGTCAAATTTCATGAATTTCCGACTTCGTTTTCTTTTTAGAATTTTAAAATGATTCGCCCGCGTAATCTCGAATGTCTCAAGCACAAGATCTTTTAATTTTCTCACGTGTCCATAGATGAGGGCTCAAAATATACTAACAAACAAGAATATTATTTTTCCAATCACATAATTCCTTTTTTTCTAAGTACCTGTAGTTCAAATTTTAGGTGGGAAAAAATATTCGAGTAAAAGAAGAAAACTATTAAAAAATAGTAAAACGTGCGGAAAATGTCCCAATTTTTGATATGTTCTTGTAAACACTCTATCTAAGGTACAGAAAAAATTTTGAAGTGAAAATTCAAAAAAAAAAAAAAAAAAAAAAATTGCCGAGAGCATAACATTGCCCTCGGCTGACCACCACCGCCGAGCCGCCGCACGTAGGGCGGTCGGCGAAGGCGCGCGACAAAAACCAAAATCTTCGCCGACCGCCGTTTGGGGGGGCGGTCGGTGGTGTCCCCCGGCCCAGCGCAGCATCATTATAAAAATAAATAAAAACGAGGCGAAAACCAAAACTTCGCCCGGCCGCCGTGTCGAGGCGGTCGGCGACGGTTTCCCGCCCGATCCCCCGTCTGCTGCGAAAAAAAGTTCGCCGACCGCGGATCGGGCGGTCGGGCGAGCCGACGATCTTCGCCCGACCGCCCCGGATCCGGCGGTCGGGCGAGTACAAAAATAAAAACGTGAACGTTATCCACTCACCCACCTTCCTCACCTGCTCCCTCACTCACGCACACAACGCGCACACACACACGGACGCACACCGCCGCCGCCTTCACCGCGCCGCCGGCCTCCACCGCCCTCGCCGGCCGGCCTCCCGCCGCCTCGTCCGAGGCGCCGCCTCCCTCGCCGCGTCCCCCCGTCCGTACGGCCACGCCGCCGCCAGCGCCGCCGGCGGCGCCAAGATCCGCGCCCCCGCCCGCCCGGCGACGCGACCCCGGCGGACCGACCCCACCGGCCCGGCCGCCGGCGGCCCCGACCGCCCGCCCCCGACCCCGGCCGGCCGGCCCTTTCCGGACGGGCCGGGCCCCTTTCCGCCGGGTCCCGTGTGAGAAGAGGAAGGGGAGGGAAGAGGAAGAGAGGAGAAGGGGAAGGGGAAGGAAGAGGAGGAAGAGGAGGAAGAAGAGGATGGAGAGGAGGAAGAGGAGGAGGGAAGAAGAGGAGGAGGAGGAAGAAGAAGAGGAGGAAGAGGAGGGAAGAAGAGGAGGAGGAGGAGGAGGAGGAGGGGAGAAGGTCGACGCCGCCCCTCGTGCCGCCCGCTCGTGTCCGTGCTCGTGATCCGTCGCCGCGCGCCGCCTATTCGGCCCACCACCCAAGCTAGGTGAGCATTCGTGCCGCCGCGACCGCCCAAACTAGTGTGTGTATGCATATGTGTTGGTCGGCCATCGTGCCGTTGATATGTGGGTATGGATATGGATATGTTAGTGGATGCCCTAGTTGAGAATGTGCATATGGATATCCGGATGTTGGCCATCGCGTGCCATGTTTTTTTCGGGTATCGAAAAAGCCTCCCGTGTAGGGAGGTTACGCCAAAATTTCAATTTATCTCATATTTTTTTTTTTCGCGAGAAAAAGAGCCCGTCGAAGTGGTGGTGGAGCGTCCCGATCTCCTTCCTCCTGCGTTGCGGGTGTGCACTTGCGGCCGCCTCACCCTCGCCACCCTAGGTATGAATATCCCCCGCTCGATCGCATGGTCGTATGTCACGTAACCTAGTTAGGCGTCTCCGTCCGAAAGAGATACGGTTGGAGGTATGCATTTCTTTGCATATCTACGACCGTATCCGCTTCGGATTGTCCACGTATTTTGGACAGCCCACGGATGCGTAGATGGGTCGATTTCCATGTCCCGTTCGGCCGGGCGACGAGTTTCGGCATCACCTCCCCACCGTTCTCGGATGCACACTCTCCCTTCCGGGACGTGTATCGAGAACAGCGGGAGGTGCTGCCGGAATTCCCTCTCGGCCGGATCGGAGCATGGAAATCGACCCGGCCTACGCATCCGCTGGGTGGGATTAGGACCTATCCTGGCCTATTAGAGAGTAGGGCGGCATGTGGATCGAACTCATGGTTGGAATTCGTGCTTGCTAAAGGATGGACGATCACGGTGGATGTACGACGGTCGGAGAAGTAAGCGTGATTTTGACGAAGAATGGATTGACAAGACCAATGAGTTCTTGGAAATGGTTTGGGCCAACGCTAGTGCTCGTGGTCATGTGCTAGTTTGGTGTCCCTGCAGTAAGTGTGACAACACGAGAAGAGTCAACAAAAGGATATGCAACGTCATCTTCTAGATGTTGGATTCACCAAGGACTACACCGTGTGGGTCTACCATGGTGAATCACAACGTATGAGAGAGAGGAGGTGGTGAGAGCACGCCTCGAGGATTGTGATGGTGATGCCGGGGCTGTAGATATGTTAGATGATGTCCACCAAGGACTGTTCAACGAAGCACGTGATAAGGAGGCGATGGAGAAGGAGGCAAAGAATTTCTATGCAATGTTGGACTCGGCCGCCAAAACCCCTTCATGAGAACACAACGGTTTCGCGGTGGACGGCATTTGTCGCTACTAGGGCTAAAGTCCGAATTGAACATCGGTCGAGCAGGCTTCGATAGGGTGTTGTACATTGTTGGCACCCGCTTCCAAAGGGCCATAACCTACCATCGAACATGTATGACTCTTGAGAACTCTTTACGGCACTTAAGATGCCGTATGAGCGCATACATGCTTGCGAGAATGGGTGTGTCCTATTTAGGAAAGAGCACGCCGATGCAACGCACTGTCCAGAGTGCAAAGCCTCTAGGTACGAAGAGGCCCCAACTGGAGATGGTCAGATGAAGCGGAACAAGGTCGCCAAAAAAATACTACGGTACCTACCGTTTGTACCGAGGATTCAGCGACAATACATGACCGAGGAATCCGCTAAGCGGATGGCGTGGCACAAAAATGGCAAGCGATACACTCGGACAAGATGATACATCCATCAGATGGTGAAGCATGGCAATACTTTGATGGAAAACATCCTGAGAAAGCAATGGAGGCGCGTAATGTACGTGTCGCCCTGGCAACAGATGGGTTCAATCCCTATGGCATGAGTACGGCCCCATACACTTGTTGGCCCGTATTCGTTATCCCCCGAATCTCCCCGGTATCGCCTTTCAACGGGACACCATATTCTTGTAAACTTATAATTCCGGGCCACCGGGAATAAGATGGGTGTGTATATAGAGCCTGTGATCGATGAATTGATCAAGGCTTGGGATGAAGGCGTATGGACATACGACCGAGCTACGAAGGCAGTGTTCAAAATGCATGTTTGGTACCAGTACTCAATTCATGACTTCGGGCGTATGGGTTGTTCTCGGTGGGTGTGTTCATGGAAAGTTTCCGTGCCCGGTATGCAAGGAAAGTCTGCCGAGTTCATCGGGTTGCATGCGGGCGGTAAGTTTTTCGTCGTTCGACCTACATCGTCGGTTCCCGCCTCTTGACCATCCATTCGAGGCGGGACACGAAGAACTTTACAAAAAGGGGTCGTAGTGATGAGAACCTCGGCCCGCAGATGAAGAGGCGGTGCCGAGGTCCGTGCTCGGCTAGATTCTCTTGTGGCCAATGAACAAGGCGGTGGTTTTGTGGGGTATGGTCGGCAAAGCATATGTGGACTCATAAGTCGGGCTTGAGAGGCTCCCCTATCATGATGACCTTCTTGTGCCACATCACCTTGACCACATGCCTTTGCGAGAAGAATATCGGTGAAGCACTTTTTGCACACTCATGGACACCGAAAAGTCTAAGGACAACCCTAAGGCTAGAGTGGACTGGCAAAACTTTTGCGATAGACCAAATCAAGAGATGAGGCCTCCGCAGGGCGGCAAGAGATGGCGAAGGCCCAATGTCGATTTCGTCTTGTCTAGGCAAAAAGAAAGGAGGTACTTCAATGGATGAAGACACCGAGGTTTCCGGATGGGTATGCACATAATGTGAAGAGGGGAGTCAATTTAACTACTATGCGAGTCAATGGGATGAAGAGTCATGACTATCACGTATGGCTTGAGCGGCCGCTTCCCACGATGGTTCGAGGCTTTGTCCCCGAGAATGTATGGCTAGTCTTGGGCGAGTTGAGTTATTTCTTCCGCCATTTGTGTTCAAAGGCGATCTCTCGGACCGTTTGTAGACGGTTGGAAAAGGCGGCACCTGTGTTACTACGTAAGTTGGAGAAAATCTTCCCACCCGGCTTCTTCTTGTCGATGCAAAGATATGATTGTGCACCTACCGTACGAGGTGCGTATGGGGGCCGGTGCAAAGTACCATTGGTGCTACCCTAATCGAGAGAACTCTAAAGAGTGTACGCGAGAAAATGTAGAAATAAAGCCAAAATCGAGCCTTGGTTGTCGAGGCATACGTTGTGGAGGAGGTGTCAAACTTCACGAGAAGTACTATCTGAGAGAACATTCCTAGCGTGCATGACCAAATCCTCGTTACAATGCCGACGAAAATAAGTCGAAGCTCAGCCTTTTCCAAGGTCGATGCGAAGCGCCGGTGCGGCTACCGATGCGCGTTGAGCAACGAGAGAGTGGCACGATATCATGCTATATGTCTTGACCAACTTCGCCCGAGGTGGATCCGCATACAAAGCGTGAATTCATTCGTGAGACTTGGTGCGGATCAAGGGATGCAGAGCCCCACGAACTTGATACTCTTCTTTCACAAGGTTTGGACCACGAGACCCGATTTCATTTCGTGGTTCAAGAGAAGGGCCCAAACCGATCGCTCTATCGTGGCGCGGGCGAGCTAGTTCTTTGTTGCAAACGGCTGTGATGACAGGGTTAGGTCATTTAACGCTTATGATGTGAATGGATATCGTTTCCACACGACAAGCTACGAACGAGGGCGACCCAACCGAGTACCACAAAGCGGCGTGCTAGCGGTCGATAATAATGGGGACTGAATACCATGGCGAGTCGAAGAAATATATGAGCTTTCATTTTATGGCGCCCGCATCTTAAACTGTGATATTCAAATGTCGGTGGTTCGACCACGAATGTACTAAACGTGACGCCGGCGAATTGGGCTAGTCGGTTCGACCAGATTCCGTGTATCCACGATCCGATATATACATTGTGGCTCAACAGGCCGTGCGGGTTTATTACCCGCCATATGCCCGCCAAGACAAAGATTATCTTAAGGGTTTGGAGGTTGTGCGAGGAAGGTAGCGCCGCATGGTAAACTACCTGTCCCAAATGATGAAGATTATAACTTGATCAACCCAATCACATATGAGGGAGAGTTCTATCAAGAAGAGGGTCTGCCTGGGAGTTTTGTGATAGACCTATTTGGAGATATAGGAATGGAAGTGGACGATGAAATGTCTGATGATGACGACGACGGCGTTGAGGTGTTCGACCCGAAGGACATAGAAATGCTAGGCAATTGAGGCGCTCAATGAAGTCAACAATCAAAGTTCAGATTCTCTTAGTGATTTCGACAATGTTGACAGCGATGACGAGCGGAGAACCACTAGGGGTCCAGCGGACGATGATCCCGATTACTTCTAATACATGTAATACTATGTTTTTTTGTCTATACTGTAATTATATCTTATTTATATTTTAATTACAATGCATGTGGATCTAATTATGCCTTGTTCATGTTTTGATTACAGGTGATCGAACAAAGATGGCGGGAGGTCGTGGAGGTCGTGGAGGTCGGCGACCCCGAGAGGTCGCCCGTGCCTTGACCGGGATTTACAACGGGGCGAAGACAAAGGGGCGGAGGAGGCGGAGAGTTCACGAGAGGCGGCCTCCTCGTGTCGGGAGGCCTCCGGCTCCCCACGCCCGAGGCCCGAGGTGGAGGAGGAGGACGGCGGCGGAGGGGGAGCTGGGTGGCGCCTTCGCCCGGAGGGGGTGGCGGCCCGGGACCCACCGGGGCGGGGACGGCGACGCCGCCGACGGCCGGCGCCACCGACGGCGGGGAGGACGATCTGGTGGCTCCAGCCCCTCCGGTGGGGGTTCGGACTCGGCGGCAAAGGGCTGCGAAGGTCTACTTGCGGGGCCCCTCACGACTCCCCTCAGGGCTCCTCCAAAGACAACCGCCCGTGATTCGCCCCCCAAGGGACAAGGTAAGTAGATTTAGATCGCACCTCATTGTCTTCATTATGCCTACTTCATATCTTCATTATGCCTACGCCGAAAGTGAAACTAATATCGTGTCTTCATTATGCGGGGCGGATCGTTGTTGTCGGGCGGTGACTCATGAAGCCCGCAAGCATCATCGGATTGTCGCAAAGACTACCCGGCGTCGCCACGTACCACGGGCATACGGGCCGGCCGCTGCTGGGCGGCTTACTACCAAGGAGAAGACTCGGACTACACCCACAAGGCGGGCGGGTGCTCCGCGAGTTTTTGGGTAACTTCGACCTCGCGCACAAAGCCTTTTCTCAATACATCGCATTCTTGAAACCATGAATTTGATATTGTATTTGTATGCGAGAACTTCTTCAAATGCGAGGAAGGACGGGAGGAGCGAGCTGCAAGGGTGCTTGAGAACGCCCGCAAAAAACGCGTCACCGATATGCTTTTTGGATGCAAAGCCCCGGGCCATCATAAACTACTATGCAACGGTCTTCGGGTCGAAAAGTATCAAAGGAGGATGCAAGGACTAAGATGTTGACCCGCGAACAGTTCTTGGAGGTACATGAACAACACTACGCGGTGCTTGTTTTGAGATAGTTAATGTGATCTTCTAATCGACATATTTTCATGACGTGTAGATGAAGCCGACTTGGTTACGCGTCCATGGGGATTCTTTGGGATCAGATCGTGGACAAGTGGTTCACGGAGGAGTGGCAAAAGGTGCACGACGATGCGGGAAAAACGTTTGGTGATGCAAGGTCCATCACACCACCAAGGCGATCGGAGCGTTGCGGAGTACAAAAGAATTATGGGTAAGCGCTTTTCTTTTGTTAAGCTCAATCTTATTTGTTTCTCTTCCTTTGTTTCTCACAGCTCACTAATCCTCTTCCTTTGTTTCTCACGGGTGAAGACACATCCGGGCAAGACTTGCACCGCGGGCCTTACGCATGGCGCACAAGAAAGGGGCCGCCTCGATGTTTCCTATGGCGTCAACGACCCGGCAGAGGCGTACAAGCAACTCCGGTGTGGGCCAACGGATCGTTGAGTACACGGCGGCGACTTCGGCAGAAATATGGGGAGGACTACGATCGGGGCGCATGACATTGATACGGACATCGTCATGGCCACTTTGGAGGCAAGAAGCGGGAGGTTGGGCGTTCGACGGCATCGTCGGCGGCTTCCGCATGAGACTCTCCGGCGTCCCGAGCACGGAGGGCGGACCACGGACCGCCGATACGGCCCGGAAGCGGCGTGGGCGGGGGCCGTGTCGGTGCCCTTGAGGTGGAGGCCCAGCGGCTAGCGCGAGAGGAAAGGACGCGCCGTCGGGAGGTGGAGGCCCGGCGGGCGACAATGGCGGCCAAGTTCGAGGAGCTTACTAGGTTCCTTTCCACGGCGGTGGATTGGCTCGCCACACGGGCTCCTAGGTCGGTCGTTCAACGGCCGCTGCTTCAGCCCGTTACAGGTACTCACGTGAGTATGATAGCAAAGAGCTTCGATTTTCGTTTCAAATAATCATGTCTAACACACGCAACATTGTCTTCTTTGCGCCAAGGCTTCCACTCCAGGATCGGCGGGGGGTGAATCAGCCCTTTGCGGGTGCTCCAGGTGTTGAGCAAGGCTTCCGTCCCGAACCATCAAGTTCCGCCTTTCCCAACCTTTCCGCCACCTGCATGAACTTGTGAGACTCGCGACTTGTCTAGATCATTTGTGGACTTGTTTATCTTGTGAACTTGATGTTGGACTTGTGGACATGTTGTTGGACATGTGAGACTCGATGTTGGACTTGTGGACATGTTGTTGGACGTGTGCAACTTATTTATGTGATATATCGTTGTGTTTCATGTGCCGGAGGTGTGCAATGCGATATATATATGTTCTGTGATTGAATGGATGTGAGATATATTATATATGTGTTTGTTTGTCAAGGGGAAAAGCGAAAACAAAAAAAAAATAAATTTTTCGGGGCTTCGCCGACCGCTTTTGCCAAAAACGATTCGGCGAAGGCTTTCGTCGGCCGCTTTTGCCCGGCGGTCGGCGAAGCTGGGGGGAAATGGCCCGGTTCGGCCCCTTTCCCAGCTTCGCCGACCGTTTTATCAAAAGCCGTCGGCGACGTTTTTTTTAAAAAATAGAATTTGTCCTTCGCCGAGCAGCACTACGCGGGCGGTCGGCGAAGAAATTGTAAAAAAAAAATGTAAAACACCTTTGCCGACCGCCCATCTAGGAGCACGGTCGGCGAAGAAATTGTGAAAAAAAAATATAAAACACCTTCGCCGACCGCCCCACGACATGGCGGTCGGCGAAGAGGAGAAATGAGAAAAATCTTCGCTGACCGCCCGGTGTCCGAGGGCGGTCGGGCGAAGAGGGCATAACGGCCGTCTATTTCGTGCCTCCGTTAACGTCAACTTTTGTTCGCCGACCGTTGTTTTGGGTGGTCGGCGAAGAGATACGCCGGCGGGTGCCACTTTGGGCGGTCGGCGAATCGTCATCGCCGACCAAGAATTGCCCGACCGCCCTTCGCCGACCGTTTTTGGTCTTCGCCGACCGTCGCGGCGGTCGGCGAAGACCCAGTTTCCTGTAGGAATTGAGGTGATCTCTGTGTGGGGAATGGGTGGCATTGGTAAAACTGCACTTGTAAGAGATGTCTACCAGAGCGAAGAGCTCATAGGCAAGTTTGAGAAACGTGCATGTGCCTCAATCATGCGCCCTTTCAATCCTGATGATCTCCTCCAGAACTTGGCTGTGCAAATAGATGAAACAAAATCTGGAAAAAAGGAAGAGGGTGCAGAAGGTTCTTCAAAGAAGGAAGAAACGAAGAAAGGACCGCTGGATGATTTAAAAGGAAAGAAATACCTGATTGTGCTTGATGATCTATTATTCTCTACAGAATGGGATGCTATAAAGCAACATTTCCCAGCAGAAGCAACAGGAAGCAGAATTATAGTCACCACAAGGGTAGAGACAATTGCCAGACATTGTTCATCAGAAAAGAAACATAACATATGCAATCTTAAAAGTCTGCAGCCCAAGGATGCACATAACCTTTTGTCGAAAAGGTATGGACAGTTTATTGTTGTACAATGTTTCTTTGGTTCAGCACAAAATATTTGTAGGATCTAACCGCATGCATCAGCTATAAAATATAATATATAATATGGGCACACTCACTTATTTGTGGACTGGGGAGTACATTTTCTATTTCTCGATGTGCGGATTAAATTTAAATTATATTTTTTTTATATAAGTACCTTTTTAAAGAATGGCATTTTCAGGACCTGTGTTTATGATGCCAGAATCCATTTGGTGGTACGACCACAGCTAAAGAGACACAACATATAGTACCTTGGTCAATGCTTTAGAGAGGATAAATTGAGTGTTTGCGTTATGATGACAAATCATGTCTTATAATAAGAAAAAGAAGTATCTTTCTTGGAGTCAATCACCTTTCCCCTATGTTGTTTGAGAAGCAGAATGATCTACTTCAAGTTTTGATTTGTTCATTTGGAACTTGGACTCTTCTATGTTGACTCTTTATGGCTTCATATACTTTATTTATTTAGAGTTTTTTATGAAACTTAATCTTCTGATAAAAGAGAGATTATAGTGAAATTTGTAACACAAAACACCTCTCTAATATATAACTGCCGAATACTAGAATTCAATTTCTTGCCTTTTGGGGAAATATTACTTTTCATTTTGGATACACTGAAAATTTTCATATACATATCAGATGCAAATAATTAGCTGAAAACTCATACATTGACCTCCACTTACTAGGTATATTTTGGGGAATCAAACGTTTATTCAGATCTTAATTACTTACAATTTTCTTATAAAAGTCAAATACATTGTGCCCCATATTCATTAATTAAAGTGTTTCTTCAGGTATTTGGTAATATTGCAGGTTTCGATAAGCAATACCCTGAGTTGGTTGAGCCAGCAAATCTGATCCTAGAGAAGTCCGAAGGACTTCCCCTTGCAATTGTCACCATAGGTGGCTTCTTGGCAAACCATCTAGAAGAGCCATTGGAGTGGATGAAACTGAATAGGAATATCAGTGCTGAGTTGAAGATGAATCAAAGCTTGAGCCAATAATAATAGTACTCAATAAAAGTTATGATGGTTTATCATATCATCTGAAGTCTTGTTTCTTGTATTTGTCTATCTTTCCTGAAGATCACCAAACAAGTCGGAGACGTTTGGTGCGTCGATGGGCAGCAGAGGGTTACTCAAGTGAGTTGCATGGCAAGTCCGCACAGGAAATAGCGGACAGCTATTTCATGGACCTTATAAGCAGGAGCATGATTCTAGAATCTCAACGGTCAATTCACAGCAGATATGGAGTTGACTCCTGCAAAGTTCATGATCTACTCCGTGAAATTAGCATATCAAATTCCACAGAAGAAAAGCTTGTTTTTAGATTGGAAGAAAGTTGCAGCTTAAATACCCAGGGCATAATACGTCACCTTGCTATAAGCAGCGACTGGGAAGGAGATAAGAGTGAATTTGAGAACATAGTGGAGTTATCCCGTATACGTTCGGTAACAGTTTTTGGACAATGGAGGTCATTTTTCATTTCTGATAAGATGAAGTTGCTACGGGTTCTAGACATGGAAGATGCCTTAGGTGTAGTTGATCATCACCTGGAGCATATCGGAAAGCTTATTCACCTGAAGTACCTCTCTCTAAGAGGATGTGATGGCGTTTCTCACCTGCCAGATTCAGTGGGCAATCTGTGGCAACTTGAGACACTAGATATCCGAGGTACGAGAATAATCAAGCTGCCAAAGAATATAATCAATCTTCAGAAGCTAAACTTCCTTCGTGCTGGTAGGAAACCGATTAATGAGGATGATGATTTTGCCGGCATACCACTTTTCCCAGTTTTGTTGGTGATGCTTTGCATATATTGGTGTGACCCTCAGGGTTCCCGTATCGATGGGATGAATCGCCATGACATATGCACTTACTTTTGCTGCGGTCTACTCCCAGTTGCTGCAATGCTCCTTGAAAGGTATGGTGTGTTACTCCCAAAAGGGATGAAGAAATTGAAAGCGTTACACACACTAGGTGTTGTGAACATTGCAAGGGGAAATGTGATCCTAAAGGACATAAGAAAGCTCAAGAGGTTACGCAAGTTAGGAGTTACTGGCATCAACGAGGATAACGGTGAAGAGTTTTGTTCTGCAATTGCTGATCTAGGCCACCTAGAGTCTTTGTCTATACGGGCCGCGGGGAAGCCAGGTTTATGTGATTGCTTGGATAGAATGTCCTCGACTCCACAAAATCTGCAAAGCCTCAAACTATACGGAGAGCTGGCCAAATTGCCGAAATGGATCACAAGGCTAAAAAATCTCGTGAAACTGAAGCTACGAAGCACTAGGATACGGGATTGTGATGCCGCAATGAAAGCCCTTGGGAAGATACGAAATCTGGCCATCCTGTGTCTGTCTAATGAGGCGTTTGAGGGTAGAGAAGTCCAGATAAATTTCAATAAGGAGGAATTCTCGAGTCTTGTGGTTCTGGAGCTTGAATCCCTCGGTAATCTGAAATCGGTGGAGTTTAAAGAAGGAGCAACCCGTGAGCTTAAGCTACTGCAGTTTTGTGGCAGATCTCAGAACAAGTTGTTTTCAGGATTACCATTTCTCCGAAGCCTCAAGGAAGTTCATCTTGGCTCTAATAATGTTGGTGACTACAGGGTTAGCTACGGTAAGAAGTTCGTGGAAGATTTGCTGACTCAGCTTCACGAGAATAACAACCATCCTGTTTTGAAGAGGCATTGAGCGTAGCTCCTGGTTTCAATATATAATTTCATCAATTCTCCAAGCTAGCAATATCGTGTTTATTTTTCTGAGGAAAAAGCTAGTATTGTGTCTTCCTATTCGGTTTTGAATTTGAATAACTCTTGTGCATGTAACTTATAATCTTTGCTTTCCCTTGTTTTGTGGGTCGTGCGCATATGGCTGTTGATTGGCTGTGCGCGCGCGTGTTGTGCTCTGACGCGTGCTTCGTTCACGCGGGAGCGAGTCGTGCCGTCATGACTGAGATGCCTGGGATGGCATGCATCGATGAGGGAAGTGGCGTGCAGTTCGGATCATACCTTTCATGGTCCGTTCTTTAAGTTTGTATTGTAACCTTTGATACATTGAATTAATAGAGTCTGAAAAAAGCTCTGGTTAGCCAGAGCACCAACTACTGTGTCCACTCTCTCCGGCGAGAAACTGACATTCGGCTGTTACTGTTTTCATGTCTCTGTGTTATGTGTCCATTTCATTTATTTTGATTTCGTAGATGGGACTGAACATGTTCTAACAACTCTACAATAATGAAATCTAATGCCCTGCCAAGGGATTGCATGCCAAGGAGCGTGCAGATAAATCGAGGGGGGCAAATTTGATTCCATTTAATGTTATTCTCAGCCATATGCTGCCGAAGTGTTGCTGCTAGCACGGCGCTCTCTCAGCACACGAACGAGCGTAATCTGCATTCTAGTGTTTGCGCCAGGAGATAAACGTATGCCATCTAGACTGGATGACATAAACCTATGTGAAAATTGACCAGAGGGCAAAGGAGGGTGTTAGGAACTAGCCATGGTTGGGCCGTTGCATGGGCCATGGGCCTTGAGCCCAGTCCAGACATCAGATGGGAGATTACATATGACAATGGTCAGTAGCGAGAAGGGCATCAATCAAACAATTACCAAACCATCAGGTTTTGTCCTCTCCCCTAGAATTCCCCTTCTATTGTTCATCTTCTTCCTCTCGAATCCCAGCTTCTACTGCTACTTCCTCTGATTCCTCTCCATTCTCTGCTATCCAGATACCAACAGAGGGCCTTCTACTAGATCGTGGGCTGATCGCTCCAAAAACCTGAGTTTCTTGGATTCCATCATTTTCCAGATCGAAGCCCAGGCTATTTTGCACACAGAAGGCCTGCCTGGTTTTCGCCTCTTCATCTTTTTTTTTAAAAAAAATAAGAAGAGAAAGAAGAAATGCTCGACTCTTTATCTAGCACTAGTGTTAGTGTGTTACAAAAACATAGTGCTTTGCCTTTGGCAGCAGAGATGCCTCAGGTCTTATTCCAAGGAAAAAAAATGAACATGGCTGCTTGCCTTAGGCAGCAGAGATGAAAATTGAAAACGCTAGTGTTACAGACTGCAGAACTATATATAGATAGATATACGACTACACCTGTATACTGCTAACGCTAGGAATTACCTTACCAGCCGTAGATCGGGTTCTGTACCTGAGGCGGCAGGAGGTGGAGGTCCAAGCTATGCTGCTTGTTATAGTCCCGGGTTCCGGGGACGGCGCCGGTCGACAGCCTCAGTAGCTCGCTGCGGTGAAGCAGTAATGCACGAACGCCAGGCCACCGTCCACGACGTCCGACATGTTCTGAGCCGAGGCTGATCTCCTCATCCTTGTGTTCGCCGCTGCTCTTGCTGGATTCGCTGGCGCGTTCGCTGCTGTCGCAGTTCAGGACCTTGTCGAGCTCCGAGTGCTCCATGAACCGCTGGGTAGCGGCCTCCCAGGACAGGTCGTACCGCTGCTCGGGGGTCAGGGGCTGCGGGTCGCGGGTCATGGCTTCCCTTCACCTTGGCGACGAAGTCCTCGGATGTTTTGTAGGTCAGGCAGTTGGGGAACGACCAGAAGAAGTCGTTGGATGGGTGGTCGGCGCAGACTACGAACTTGCCCATGGCTAATGCCTCTGCAGTCGCGGTGCAGAGGACGTCGCTGATGCTCGGGTTTATGAAAACCTTGTACCTGAAAATGGAACAGGAGGACAGACATTCAAATTGACAAGAGAATAATGTATGACATCATCACACGTAGGCAGGCAGAAAAAAAAAGGCAACTGAGTGGTCGTTTACCCATGAAGAGAATCATCAGCATGGTCCCGGCCTTTATGAAAGTTGAGGTTCAGATTCAACTTCCGGGCAGCTGATTGCACCTCGTGTGAATCTTCACCATTTCCATAGATGTCCAGCTTGAAGCCTTCTAAATCACTCTTGTGCTTCGCGAACAAATCTATTAACTCTCTGTAACCCTTGGCCCAGACCATCTTCCCCAGAAAATAAGCTCCTTTAGAGAAGGACTGCTGGCCAGATTCTCGCTCTGCTGCTATTCTCTCTCCAACCTCCAGAAATTTAGGGTTCACACCATGCACATTGCAGATCATTGACTTGGGCAGATCTTGAGTAGCACCTGACAGCCGCAAGATCTACAAAGCGTAGACACCATCAGACCACCAACAATAAACAGCCTGTAATGCCTACAACCACACATTACGCTGATGGCTCAAACATCATAGGAATAATGTAATTGGTTCAGTACCTTATGGCAATAAGCTCTGGCGACCAGGTTATTAATGTGCTTAACGAAAAAGGCCTGAATAGCACCATTCTTCTCCCTCTTGATGTACTCCAAATAATTTGTATGCACTACACCGACGACATGATTGAATTTGTCTGTCCAACGTTTCCCATGATGATACCAGTTGAGGTGCTCGGGCTCTTCCAAGATTGCAATATCAGCTTCCTTTGATGGTATAAACTGTGAAGTGTCCCCAGCAGGAATTATGCTTCTCCTTTCTTTTTGAAACTGCAGTCGGAAAAGATTGTGACCACATGAGCTATTGCACATAGTGTTCAAACATTGTGCTGAAAAAGGAAAAGTTACCTTTCCAGGATAAAATGAGATTTTGAAGTCTGTCTTGAAACCAACTCTTTCCTCCAGCCAATTCCTCATATAAGTTTCTTGCTCTTCTGGTGAATTAAAAGTCATGCTATTGGGGTACACAAGTTCTTGATCAGACTTACAAAGCCAGGGCACTACCAAAGTTACATCTTGCTTGGAAGATTTAGCCAAGTATGCAGCTCGAAACAAAGGATTCACAGCCGTTCCAGTCATCCAGGGAAGACTGGCAGTGGTGACTATGGCAACATGTCTCTTGCCAGATATGTCAGCCTTAGGGCCATCACTCCAAAATCCACCTTCATAATGGTGTCCTGTACTCTGTAGGACACTAGCTATCCTTAGGTCGAGTTCATCCCCCACATTGTCATTTTTCAATGAAGATGGTTCACTTGCTGACAAAAACTATATGCAGGGTGGTCCTTGCGCTTGCTGCATAGAGACTCCACCAACTTGTCACATACATCTAAAGCAGATGAGAGAATAATCAGCTCAATGCGAGATAACAATTATACGTATTGTGAACGAAAATCAAGTATCTTACCTCTTTTTATACCAAGTTGGTCAAATAGTGGTACAGATTGCTTTACAAAATAAGCAAGAAGTTCTCCTAAATCCAGTGGTGGAACATCCTGCACAAGAGCAATACTGGTTATTAAAATACAAAAGGGGGCAAAAGATTGATTAGATTGTGTTCTAACAGGATAGAATGTTCATCTTTCACTACAAAGATATACAAAACATATTAGTTGTACAAGGATTTCAGAAAAATGTTACATAGTGACCATATTACTTTACATAAATAATGTATTGGAAGCAACATTTAACATAATGATTTTTATTTAGATTGAACATTCTTGCAAAAGTCACTGTCAGAAGTCAGTAAGTAAATATAAGCAAATAAAAGACGCCACTATGAGCAAAAAGATTTCAGAAGTGAATCTCCTTGACAGGACTGTGCAACAGGAAGTGATTCAAGAGGACTAACCTCAGAAGTTTCAGGCGCAAAGGTCATTGATTTCTGCAATAAGAAGTGCAATGGTGCATCAATTAATCTGCTACAGGAACAAGAGCAGTCTGCATCATGCATATCCCAAGATAAGCTTAATTAAGATTGACATGTTCCAAGCAAGTGTAAATTACATGATTATGCAGATACTGAATCTATTGAAGAGTGAAGACTATGACTAAAATCCCAAGATAAGCTTAATTAAGATTGACATGTTTCCTTTTATGTAAATCCAAATATGAAGAAAATAAAATTAGTTGAATTGTGGACTTCACAGAAGAACATTTCCATGAGCTTTTGAACCTCCAATTGTTTAACATTAATATTTTCCTTAATCCATTCAGTACAGGATTCACAATTTCAATTCCATCCAAATTCTATTAGTTGGCATGGCACATAACAGAAATTCAAATCTATTGAGCAGCTAACAGTCACAGAGTGCCCCTTGTAGCCTCAATTCTTGCAAATATGTAAAGTATGTATACTAACCAAAATCTTGAATTTTTTCACACCTTGTTTTTCAAATTCTCTTTGGGTCATTAAAACGGCTGCTGTATTTAGCAATGCTACTAAGAAAATAATCAAATATGCAAGATTCCACATTCAATTTGTGTCCACGAAGTAATTCAATTTGAAACACATGGGAGTTTATTCCCCTCCAAATTCAAACAAACATCTCCATTTGTCACCCAAAGGGAACTGCATAATTTCCACAATCAAATTCTTCCAACTGAAAACAAAACACACACGTACGCTCAAGTAAGTTGACACAAGAGACATGGGAGTGTTGCTTGCTTCTCGAGGTTTAGCATCCTACCCAACCCTGTGAACTTTATTGTATTTGTATCCCAAAAGTTGGTGTGGAAGCTTACCAAGCTGAGCTTGAGCTTATGCAGCATGTCGCCAGGCGACTGTTCCTGCCTCTTCCGCTCAAGCTCCCTGAGTCGAGCCTTGACCATCCTGACGGGCTCCCACTCTTCCGCCTCCTCGGCCTCCCACCTCCACCTGGCCGTACTAGCCCTGGCGCCCCTCCACGCGTCGGCCTCGAACGCCTTCCCGAACGCCGACGACAGGTCCAGCCTTGTCGTCGACGCCGCCGACGACGACAGTAGGCGCGGCGGAGGCGCGCCAGCAGCTCGGGCTCCGGCACCGGCGCGCTCAGGAACGTCTCCAGCTCCCCGGCACGCGCGCGGATCAGGCGGAGGTCCCTCACGTAGCCCCCGGGACAGGAACGACAGCGCGCCCTCCCCCGTCGTCCCAACCCCGCCGCCACCGCCACCGCCAGACGCCGCGGCCGCGGCCGGCCGGGTGTCCACGCCGAAGCTGGACATGTGGATGGATGGATGGACGAGCGGGCGGCCGCGAGTGGTGGGGGGCGATAGGGATAGGGATGGGGCTTCGCGCGGTGCGGGAGGAGGAGGGAGGAGGGAGGGGGGAGGCGGTGGTGGTGGTGGTGGCGGTGGATGATGGTGGAGGGAGAGGATGGGGGAGGACCGGAGGAGGAAGAGAAAGCAGCGGTGGAGGAGATTTCGCGGGGCCCACCGATGGATGACGTGGCGGGATGGTCCCACGGAGGCGGTGAGGTGGACCCGGCCTGTCGGGTGACAGAGGGAGGGAAGGCCACACGCGGAAGCAACGGCTGGGATGAAGGTTGTGAGGAAATCGACGGCGATGGATGATTCCACCTGGCGTTTGGTCGTCGCTGCTGAACGAACGAGTGGTTGGCGAGGACGGACGGACTGTCGGCTGACCATGGAGTCACTCACGGCCATGAATTTCGTTTGAGAATTGGAACAGATGGGTTTGAAAAAATCAGGAATTTAACAGGAAAATTTTCAACTTCATCATAGGAAAAACATGGAAATCATGAAATTCTAGGTCGTAATTAAGTTACAGCAGAATTTGGCATAGAACAAACTCTTTTATCGATCAATATTCAGCAGGGAGACGAAGACAGAAGTGCACATTTCTTGGCATGTAAAGTACAGGCAGATTAAGCTAGAACCAAGACTGAAAGCGACGCTAACTGGAGTTGAGCACGGCAGCTAAGTTGGATTCTTGCACGCTTGGCAGTGCTGCACTAGTAAAACTGTAAAAGACCCGAAAGCAACGGCCACGCGCTGTTCTTGGCAGACAAGCTGTAACGGATGGAGGTACTCCTACTCTGATGTCGGACGAGCTACAGGGTTGAAGCTGACCAAGGCGGGTGTCGTTTTCGTATTCGGTTTACGTACTTGTATGTTTACGTTTTGTCTTACATGTGGGACCGGTTGGTCAGCGTTGAACTGAGTCTGTATTAAACCCGTCGTCGGGGAGGAGTCTGTATCGAACTTTTCATTCAGTGAATTTGAAACCCGAAGGCCAAGGCACGGGGTCATCCCTGCCCGCCGGCGTCGCGTTCCATCTACTCGTGCGTGCTCACGCCGACGGCGGCGACTTCGGCCGGCGGCCGCGGGGCGTTACAAGTGGTATCGGATTCGGCGTTCCTCGGCGGCGCTTGTGGAGTATTCTCGCCGACGGCGTCGTTTGTATCGGCTACACCAACTCCGGCGTACTCAGGTGATTCCACCAGTGCTTCCCATCTCGTGTCTCCTCCAGCTTGGTTCCGTGATAGCTGTGGTTTATCGCTTCGTCGGATTGGCCTGTTCTACACCTCGTTCCGCAAACGGCTCTGGTAATAAGTCGAGGGGATTCATCTCTGATTGAGTCCTATCGCACTAAATCCACCCACCGCGGACGAGTTGTGGTTCGATTTCATTCACCACGGGTCAATTGTTCTTCGTTTTGCACTACCCCGATTGTTCAGCCAGTTTGCTCGTTCTGTGTTCGACGAATTGTCTCTGACTGCTCAGACTAGCTTGTTGCCCAGTTCCTATCTCATCGGTGTTTCCAAACGGCTCCGGTGGGGTTCACCTAGGCAGGAAGGGCGCCCGAGTAATCGCGCCCATCTAGCTTGGGATTACCGTAAATCCGACCATCGGAACCCGATCTCGGTGCGGCTGGGTGCGAAGTCGGTGGCCGATACACTAGTGGATCTCGGGCGAGGGTTGTGGGACAAGTTCTCACGGTAAAATTCCGTAGCCACGACGGTGATCCTAGTGTTGGGGAAGTGCTGGGCGTGTGAGGGTATTGATCTCGCGGCTTAGTGTAACAGCTGTTGTTTCTGTTGAGGTCAGTGTCGCTGTGTGATCCCCGTTGTTCAGGTAATCAGGATATTCGAGAGTGGAGGTGCTTAGTCGGTCAGACTACCATTGCTGCTAGTTTTCAAGTCTGTCACCTGTTGGTGTTCACAATTGGTCGGGCTGGCTCCTCCAACACAGCCTACTAAGCAGACAGAATACATCCTAGAGGCCATGTCTCGCAGTGCAGCCACTGAGCATGAGTTCATGGATAAGGTGATGGAACAGTTTGATATCTTTGTTCACCGGGGTGAATGATATTGGCACTACTCGGCAACAAATGAAATCCCAAATTGATATTACATCTGCGGCTTTGGATGGTTTCAGCGATGAGCAACACAGGATTGCTAGACAGGTCCAAGCAAATGGAGCAGCAGTGGCCAATCTAACAATCAATCAGTTTGATTTGGGAGGTGGTTTGAGGAATCTTTGAATCGGCGGTTTATCGTCGATCGAGTTGGAGAATGTTTTGCTCCAACAGAAGGTCAGGCAAGGGAAACCAGGTCCAGGACTCACAGAGCTCCTCCCAGACACCCCTTTTAGGAGGGATACCGGGGAATGAGGAGTTACCACATCATGTTACGCCTAAAATACTGATTTTCCTCGGTTTGATGGCACAGATCCCAAAGTTTGGAAGGACAACTGTGAGGGGTACTTTGATCTTTACAAAATACGAGGGAATGAAGGTGGCTGCGGCTAGAATCCATTTTGATGGTAATGCGGACTCGGTGGTATCGGGCATACAAGCAAAATCACAATATCAAGAAGCTGGCAGCATTTGTGCTCTTTGATAGAAGAAGAATTTGGTGCTGATGAATTTAGATCTGCCCTGAATGAGTTACTGGAAGTCAAGCAAGATGGCTTGGTGGAAGACTACTCTACCAAGTTCATTGGTCTACAGTACAAAGTCACTATGCACAATTCTCAGTATGATGATCTGTTTTTTGTGACTCAATATATGAGAGGATTGAAGGAAGAATTAAGAGCAGTAGTGGAACCTCAGATGCCTGCTACAGTTCTTAAGGCCTCTCTTATTGCCAAAATCCAACAAGGGGTAAATGAAAGGGCCAAGGCAAAATCTGCTAAACAACACTATGGTAACAAAGGACAGTGGACCAATAAGGCAGAGGGCAAGCAGCCATATCAAGCTAATGTTTCATGGAAAGATAGGCAATTAAGAGATTACAGGCGAGCTAATGGCCTGTGTTATAGCTGTGGTGACAAATATACACCGGGCCACATGGAAGTCTGTCCCAAAAGAACTAAACCTCAACTAAATGCATTGGCTATTAATGATATGGACAGAGAGCTTTCAGATGAAGTATTAAATGATTTGGCAACTGAAGATGCCCTACAAGAGGAGTTTGGTCAGCTATCTATCAATGCCATGTCTGATTCAGGACAGATGCAGTGCATGAAATTGAAAGCAAAGGTTCAGGACAAGACTATGTTGATTCTTCTTGACAGTGGCAGCTCCCATAGCTTCATTAGTAGAGAGTTTGTGCAACTGGCCAATCTACAAACTGTGCAAATTCCAGTCAAGCATGTGCAGTTAGCCAATGGGGAGACACTGACAACAAATAAAGTAGTCAAAGATCTCCAGTGGTATTGTCAAGGCTATACTTTATGCACAACTTTTATTGTCTTGGATCTGTGCCCTTATGATGCTATTTTGGGGTTTGATTGGCTCACTGCCCATCCTACCATGACATTTGATTGGGCTGCAAGAACAATGGAATTTCAGGAAAATGGCAAGCTTGTTAAAGCTGCGGGGGCTCCACCCGAGTCTTACGGTCAAGTGACAGCTATTTCCGCCAATAAGGTTTACAAGTCTGTTCAGGGTAATGACATTATGGCCTATGCATTGGTTACTTATCAATCTTCTTCTTCTGCATTCCTACAGCCATCAGAGCCTGATCACAGAGACAAGATACAGTTGTTGCTAGCTCAGTACAGTGATGTATTCTCTGATCCTCAGGTATTACCACCACCTAGGGTATATGACCATACTATACCCTTGATCCCACAAGCTGTTCCTGTCAATTCCAAACCTTATCATTACTCACCTCTGCACAAGGATGAAATTGAAAAACAAGTGAAGGAGTTACTTCAGTCAGGACTCATTGTACATAGTCAGAGCCCTTTTGCTTCTCCTGTTCTGCTAGTGAAAAAGAAAGATGGAAACTGGAGATTCTGTGTGGATTACAGAAAACTCAATGATCTCACTATCAAGAACAGGTTCCGCCCATTCTGGAAGAAATTTTGGATGAATTAGCTGGTTCCAAGTACTTCACCAAATTGGATTTGAGGGCTGGTTACCACCAAATAAGGATGCATCTTGATCATGAGTACAAAACAAAGCATTTAAAACACATCAGGGCCACTATCACTTCAAGGTGATGCCATTTGGGCTGACTAATGCACCTGCAACTTTTCAGTGTGCAATGAACTACATTCTCCAGCCTTTTCTCAGGAAATTTGTGTTGGTTTTTCTGGATGATATTTTGATCTACAGCCCTACTTTGGAAGATCATATCTGTCATTTGGAACAAGTATTGATCCAGATGAGGAAACATCAGTTTTACCTCAAGGACAGCAAATGCTCTTTTGCTCAGTCAAGCCTGGAATATTTGGGTCATATCATTTCTGCTCAGGGAGTGGCAACAGATGACTCCAAGATCCAAGCTATGCTACAATGGCCTTTACCAACTAATGTCACAGAGCTCAGGGGCTTTCTGGGACTGACTGGTTATTACAGGCGCTTTGTTAAGCACTATGGTATTATAGCTAAACCATTAACCAACATGCTTAGACAGAAACAGTTCATTTGGAACCCAGAAGCTCAAGCTGCCTTTCAGAAGCTCAAGCTAGCCATGACCAGCACACCAGTCTTGGCATTGCCAAATTTCCAAGCTCCTTTTTCTGTAGAAACAGATGCCTGCCAGGATGGCATTGGGGCTGTGTTAATGCGGTATGGGCAACCCAGTGGCATACCTCGGCAAGGCTTTGGGGGATAAACACAAGCATCTTTCTATCTATGAAAAAGAATTCCTGGCATTGATTATGGCAGTGGAAAGGTGGAGGCACTATCTACAAAGAGGGGAGTTCATTATACTTACTGATCATAAATCCTTGGCTTATCTCAATGAGCAGAATTTACATTCAGAAATGCAGAGAAAGGCCATGACAAGATTGATGGGTCTGAATTTTAAAATTGTGTACAGAAAAGGCAAGGAAAATCATGCAGCAGATGCTTTGTCCAGGGTGGGACATCTGTTTGCATTACAGGCTGTATCAGTGGTTCAACCAGCTTGGATTCAGGAGGTGTTGAATTCCTATGCTACTGACTCTCTAGCTCAAGATATGTTGCAGAGGCTTTCTCTATCCAGTCCTGATGAGGAGGGGTATTATTTGGAGAAGGGAGTTATTTGGCATAACAAGAAAGTGTGGATTGGCAATAATACAGCCCTTCAAACCAAGTTAATTGCAGTATGCCATGCCAGTGCTGTTGGGGGGCATTCTGGCATTGCTGCCACTTACCATAGACTCAAGAGACAGTTTGTATGGAAAGGAATGAAACAGGATGTGGAATCTTTTGTTAAGCAGTGTGAGATCTGTCAATGTGCTAAACATTCCAACACTCATCCCTCGGGTTTGCTACAACCTTTACCTATCCCTACTGGAATCTGGCAGGACCTTTCTATGGATTTTGTGAGTGGTTTACCTAAGTCTGAAGGATTCAGTGTGATCTTGGTGGTAGTAGACAGGTTTACTAAATCAGCTCATTTTATTCCTGTCAAACATCCATATACAGCTGAGTCTATTGCTGCTCTCTTCTTGGATAACATTGTCAAATTACATGGCTTACCAAAAACCATAGTGACAGATAGAGATCCTGTGTTTGTCTGCAATTTTTGGACTGAACTTTTCAGGCTCTACAAGGTGGATCTCCATTTCTCCACAGCATATCATCCACAATCTGATGGACAGACTGAACGTGTTAATCAATGTTTGGAGATGTATTTAAGGTGTGCAGTGCATAATTCACCATCCACCTGGAAGTCTTGGCTGTCTCTCGCAGAGTATTGGTATAATTCTTCATTTCACTCCTCTCTGGGTTGTTCTCCATTCAAGGCATTATATGGCTATGACCCAGATATTGGCAGTGTTCCATCATACCAGCAGCTACACCACCATCAGTCACTGATACTATTGCTGATCGTGCTATTCATCTTGAGTCTTTGCAGCAGAGTTTGGCTAGAGCTCAAAACAGGATGAAACAAGTTGCTGATCGCAAGCGAGTTGATTTGGAGTTTCAAGTGGGGGATCAAGTACTGCTCAAATTACAACCCTATACCCAGTCTTCAGTGGCCAATCGCCCTTACCCTAAACTAGCTCACAAGTTCTATGGCCCTTATAAGGTGTTAGCTCGGGTTGGGAAAGTGGCTTACCGCCTGGAGTTACCATCTGATGCTCTCATCCATCCAGTATTCCATATCTCTCAGCTCAAGCAGTACCACGGCTAATCATACTCCCGTCTTTGATACTTTACCCCAACTTACTGATTTG
Organism: Hyparrhenia diplandra; assembly: GCA_015847255.1. Taxonomy (NCBI): domain Eukaryota; kingdom Viridiplantae; phylum Streptophyta; class Magnoliopsida; order Poales; family Poaceae; genus Hyparrhenia; species Hyparrhenia diplandra. The sequence goes on from JADLZK010009957.1 coordinate 117,765, forward strand.
GCTGCAAAGTAGACACTGTTCCAGCGAAGATCACTGATCGCCGTCTCGTCAAGAAGGGCAATGCTGCCGTTCCCAGGTGCAGGTGACGTGGACGATGTTCCGGAGACGATCAAGACCTGGGAAGACTACAATGTGCTCTTTCGGCGGTTCCCTCGGCGCCCGGCTTGGGGGCAAGCTGCTCTGCGGCGGGGGGTAGTGTAACGGATGGAGGTACTCCTACTCTGATGTCGGACGAGCTACAGGGTTGAAGCTGACCCAAGGCGGGTGTCGTTTTCGTATTCGGGTTTACGTACTTGTATGTTTACGTTTTCGTCTTACACATGGGACCGGTTGGTCAGCGTTGAACTGAGTCTGTATTAAACCCGTCGTCGGGAGGAGTCTGTATCGAACTTTTCATTCAGTGAATTTGAAACCGCGAAGCCAAGGCACGGGGTCATCCCTGCCCGCTTCGGCGTCGCGTTCCATCTACTGCGTGCGTGCTCACGTCGACGGCGACTTCGCCGGCGGCCACGGGCGTTACACAAGCCGCCGTGAAGCAAACGCCACTGGGGCACGGGCACGGGGTATCTGAATCTGGTAAGTGCATACCTCGAACCTGAACTTGTAACCTGTACAAGTGCACTCCTATCTGACTCTGGGTGCCTCTCCCTGTCAGCGATCAGCATCAACGAACAAATGTCTGGTACAGGAGAGAGTCGCCCTGCCATCCGTGGAATTGTCGATTTATCATTGCTGGCTGGACATGAAGAATGCCATGGAAATTCCCTTCGTGAGTTGCTTTGGATGCAAGGAAAGGAAGGCCAAAGATGTTGATGCTTACAAGTTGCTGCGTTTCTTGCGCGTTGCCTCCTAATTTGTTCCAGCTCTCAGTTGATTTGTCTTCAGTCAGGGAGTTCAGGATCAGTATCAGAATCTCTGATTTTTTTTTTTTTTTTTTTTTTTTGGAGGCAATCAGAATCTCTGAAATACCCTGGCCAACTTTCTACAAGCCACGGGCTGCTGCGCTGGCTAGCACTCATGGGCTAAGGCCCAGGTAGACAGGAGGTGGGCCACGGCTGGCTTCTGCCCTGCGGCAAGGCTCGGGTTAGGGAGCGGGGCTGAGGTGGAGCAGGCCGGTTGGGCTAGAGAGAGGGAGATTTCCTTTTTCTTTTGCAACTTCATTTGAAAATCAAATACTTACAAAAGACTTTAACTAAAAAGTAAAATAATTTTTGTAAATTTGTTTTGAGATAGTTCAGAGTTGTGGAGATGAAACTTGGAGTTATCTTCATAACGTATTTTTTAAAATATTTCTTTATTTATTTTATAAAGGGAGCAAAATCAATTCGAGCATAGGTCGAATTTAAATAAATTCTTTTCTTCACTCAATCAAATAAATGCAAGCGCCATGAGTCCAACAAAATATTTTTAATTCATAAACTATTATTTCTCCTCAACTATTGTTTGGATATAATCTAAATTAATTATAATAGATTTTTAGAAAATTGTAAAATTAAAAAAATTAGTGTTACACTTTCTTCCCCGTCGTGGAGGCATGGCATGGCCACAGGCGCACTACGGCCTCCTTCGGCACGGCGGGCTCCTCCAGCGTGGAAGGCCACTCTGCTCTGTCATATGAAGAAGCTGATGACATGCAGACATGTTGAGCAAAAATAAGGAAGTACAAAAATTGTAGATACCAAAATAGAGATGGAAAATGTTCATATTCCCTCCCCAACTATCACGAAAAGTTCACTTTGCCTCCTTCAACGTCAAAACCGGACGGAAAATCATCTCCCTCAACTTTTCAAACCATGCAAATTACCTCCCTCGGCGGTTTTGAGGGCGGTATTGCTATAGTAATAGCGGTTTGCCTTTTCCTTTCTTAAAAGATTCGATTGAATCTTTTGAAAAATCATAGTAAATCACAGAAAAATCATAAAATAAAAATTCCAATTTTTGTTAGAGTCCACATGATTAGATCTACACAGTAAATATATAATATGATATACTTTTAATATAAAGTTTTTGCTACAAAAGTTTTGTCTTTTTTCTTTTTTATTTATTTGGCTGAATCTTTGAAAACTCATAGTAAACCACGAAAAAAATCATAAAATAGAAAATCCAAGTTTGTTAGACTCACATGAGTATATCTACACACTGAAATATATAATATGGTATGATTTAGTACAAAAATAATTATAGAAGTTGCAAACTACGAATTATTTTAATAAATTACACAAAAAAGTATAGATCTAAAGCTACAATAAAAATTTTGTACTGAAGCATACCATATTATATATTCACTATGTAGACATGCACATGTGGAGTATAAAAATAATTTTTCTATTTTATGATTTTTCAGATTGATTTACTATGATTTTTAAAGATTCAACCAAATAAATATAAAAGAAAAAGACAAAACCTTCATAGCAAAAACTTTTATACTAAATCATATATTCAATGTGTACATTTAATCATGTGGAGTCTAATAAAATTAGAATTTTCATTTTATGATTTTTTGTGATTTACTATGATTTTTCAAAGATTCAACCAAAAAAATTTAAAAAAGGAAAAGGCAAACCGCTTTTTATTGTAGCAATACCGCCCTCAAAACCGCCGAGGGAGGTAATTTGTATGGTTTGAAAAGTTGAGGGAGGTGATTTGTCCGGGTTTTGGCGTTGAAGAAAAGTGAACTTTTTTTGAAGTTGGGGGAGGGAATTCCGACTTTTTCCAATAGAGATGCTGATGGGTTACTGATGATCGGTCCATAATTGTCACCGGTGGGCCCAATGAGTAGTCCAAGTAGGTTACTGATGACCGGTCCATAATTATCACCGGTGGGCCTAATGGGTAGTCCAAGTAGGCCCAAGACTACCCTGGAATTTAGCGTACTCTGCACAGCCCACCAAACCAAATTGGCCCACGCGAGTCCTGGCTCCGCTGTCCGCTCCAGCCGCGACACGGAGACCGAGCGAGACCCGAGCGCCGCCTCCTCCGCTGCTCGTTCCTCGTCGCCGTCGCCCATCCAACCGCCGCGGCGAAGAAGACTAGACATTTAATTGCAACCCAACTATGAACGCATTTACAAGCATAATATGTGTCATAATATGTATTTATGGCGAACAAGATATGAGTCTGACGGACAATGAGCCACGATCCTTCTAAACTCCGTGGTTAGTGGATACCTCATCCTCAATAATAACCAACAGAGCTGGTAGCAAGCGAATTTATTGCAGAAGATGAGGTGCTCGTCACAAACAGCCGCTCCACCGATTTTTGACGGGATTATGCCGTTCTGCAAAGCAAACCCCGATCAACCTATTCGCCTTAAAGCAAATCGATCACAGCGCGCGAACATGCAGAGGTTAGAGGCTTAAAGCCAATACTGGTAGGCAACAGTCACCAGAAGGCTAGTTCTGAATCCGTCCAGAGTCAGCGTCACCATTCCAGTGGGAAGCGTCGTGCTTCTTGCCTTCTTCATTGCACACTGCACAAAGTGGTTCAACCATGCATCAGGCGTGCTGCCGTCTAGATTTCCCGTTGTATAAAGGCTATTCATCTCATCTCATGCATATAAATTAAACCTGACACAAACCTTAAAAAAATAAGGTTCATATCTAAGAGCATCTTGAACAAAAAATTCATATCTTTTCTCGAATACAAAAAAAAAAAAAAAAAAAAAAGGAAGAACCAAAAATTCATATCTCACTCACACAATGATAATAAGAAGGAAAGAACCAAAGAGGAAAAAGAAAGCGAAAAAATGGAAAACTCTCTCATCTTAATTTCCTTGCTGAACTTCTTGTGGTAATCTCAATTTCTGGTTATCATTATTAGCAGCTGATCAAATGTATGCGTGCACATATGCCAATGGATTAGCCTCTCTTTCCTTGCTCAAACGAGCTCCCTGCTGATGAAGAATTAGTAGACCGATCTAGCATGTCAAATAGTGGATCTAAGTCCTTGGACATTGCTTTCTCCTGATGGTGGCCACAATCACCGCCGCTTGGTTCGGCTTCCATGTACTCTTTGGAGAAGATTAGGTTCAGGGGATCTGACTCCAGTTCCGTGAGGTCGGAGAAGAAGTCGTCAGAGTGGCTGACAGGTATCATCGGCTTGTAGCTCTCGCTGAATATCTGGTCCATGTGTTCAATGTTGTGGTCTACTGCTGCTGTATCCATGGCTTGCCCCACTGCTTCTGACGATCCAGCCACCAACGCCTCCTCTTTCACAATCGCCGCCGGAGAAGTACAAGTAGTTGTGGTAGTAATCGTGCTAGTGGTTGTCGTCGTGGCTGCGGGATACTTGGGACCTTCCTTGACGTCGTTGTTTGGTTGCTGTTGCTGTTGCTGTTGTTGTTGCTTCTCGTTCTGTGAGGTCTTGGAACCTGAGGTGCCGCTGTTCTTGGCGTGGTGATTCCGAGTTGATTCGCCAGGGCGTTGCGCTGAGTCGGCCATGGATGGTTGTGCTCAGAGGTGTAGGTGATCACGAGCATGTTGGGGTCATTCCGACTGCGCTCCACTTGCTTCCGTGCTGAGCATCCTTTTGAGCTGCTACATCTGTAGTACCCTCTGGCCGGATATCGTGCATTTCATGGATAAGAACATTATTAAAGTCAGCCACCTTTTTCATCACTAAAAAAACAAAATGTATCATAGAGTGATGAACAAAACCTGTAATAATTATATTGGACACATGAGAATCACAAGCAATCCCATACCAGATAGCTAGGTAACCATTAAATTATCTTTCATCTAATTAATTCAAACTGCATCGATCATGCAGACACAAATTAAGAATCGTGGAGCTGAGAATTTTATAACTATATATGGACCATATATAGAGAAGATAGTTTTGTTTACTCTTGTAGCAATTCGTAAAGCTAGCTACTCTTGTAGCAATTCGTAAAGCTAGCTAACTTCAACTCCAATTTTTCACCAGCAGATTGTTCAGCTTAATAAGCTTAATAGATCAAGCCACATTAACCATTTCTCTTGAAGTATACAGTCCCAGCTAATTGGTGGATGTGCCAAATTAACACATACCTTGGATAAGGAGAACCCTTGATAGGCTTCTGGCCGTACTTCCTCCAGGCCCAGAGATCAGAAGGAACCACCTCTCCAGGTGGTCTTCCTCCAGCTACTGTCGGCGCCGGGATGCATACCACCTTTCTTGTTTGGTTCTTCCTGTGCAGATGAATTTTCCGGCAAGAGTTAATATGTGATGAACAATTGTAATCACGTGATAAATTTACAGAACTGCAAGTGCACGCATAATCTCTCTCGAGGCAAAGTTATTATTATTTTTTAAGTAATTGAAGCTTATTACTCGGTTTCCCAAATCAGCTTTGGAGATTAAAAAGCCGGCCTTTGCCGGGAGAGAAAATAAGCTAGGTCGTCTAGATGCACATAACCCTACTCCCTCCATCGCAAAAAAGGACAACATTTTTTACTCTTAGACATCATGTTTTGACCGTTTGTCTTATTCAAAATTTTGTGCAAATCATAAAATAAATAAATCATTAATAAAGTATCTCTAATGATAAAATAACTCATTAGAAAATAAATGATTTATACAAATTTTTTTGAAAAAGACAGATGATTAAACAAGATGTCTATTTTTTTTTGGGAGGGAGGGAGTATGTGTGTAGGCATTGTTTGCCGATTCAGAAATATCGCCACCGATCACACCATGTGTTCATGATGACTCTCTTGCCTAAAATTTCGAGCTGTAGGCAACACATATACGACCTTGCCAATTCCTGGTACAGCCCGAGGAATCCTTGGAATCCTCCCTCGATTCTTTTTCCATGGAGGTGCAGTGCAGACTGCAGAGCACAAAAAGGAGAAGCAAAAAGGAACAGAGAGAGAGAGAGAGAGAGAGTAGAACCTGCGCTTTGATGCGCCCCGGCGCGAGGCTTAAGACATCTGCATGCCGACGGCGGCGGCGCCGATGGCGCACCCGGCCACCTGATGGCCGGCCGTGATTCCAAGCTTGACCATGCCGCTGGTTAGCTCAATGGGCGACAAAGGCGACGGCAACAGCATCCTCGGCGACGGCAGGGCGTCCAAGAAGTCGCCGGCACCTGAGGAGTAGTCGGTACTGAACGGGTCCACAAGGCCGGAGAAAGGGTCGGCGCCGGTGCCTCGGGCGGAGCAGACTGCTTCCGATGTCGTCGACCAGGGAAGCGGCGGAAAGAGCATCTGTGGCTCCCCTTGGAGCTGCCACTCATCCGCGGCGGCCGTGGGACGGCACCTCGGGCGGCGGTGCCAGGGATGGCACTGCCGGACTGGACGATGTCGCACCTGACATAAGCTTTTTTACTCTGATCGCCCCTTGAGTCTTTGTATTGAGATACACAGTGATCATCCAGGCCTTCCTCAGGGTCAGGGACCTTATGTTCTTCTAGAGCGAGGGGGTTTCCCTGCTTGCTGACTGTGTACCAAACTCCATGACCATAAGAGTTCCAATCAACCAATTGCATTCTGATTCTAGGATTTCTTGGATGATTGCTGATCGCAGCCGTCAAGGCAGACTCTGCATTAGAACTTGCATCCCCAACTTTTGCAGAGATCTCTTTAAGACTAGGTAAGTGCTCGATGCTGATAGGCACAGTGCTTTGCTGATCCACCCTGTGGCTGTGGGCACTGAAGCCTAGCTTGAGCTTCTGGAGGTTAGGCATGGCATCCGCCTCAAATTTCAGCCTTGGTACTGTACTGCAGTTGAACTTGAAGTATTTGAGAACTGAGAATCCTGCCTTGTTGAAGATGATCCTCTTAACGGGCGCCATCTTCACATACAGAGACAGAGTTTTGAGAGCAGGCAATTCTCCTAGAATGTTAACACCATCCCTCATCAGTTCCCTTACTGAAATCTTTAAAATGCAGAGGTTGACAAGCTCTCCAATCCACTTGGGAACTCTGGAAAAGCTGCAGCTGTGCGGCAACCATTCAAACCTCTCGAGGAGGGGAGGTGCGAAGTCATCCCAGTCCCAGGTAACGGTTGCTTCTGAAGGGCCGTGAGCCACAGCATTTTTATGAGCAGAGCTAAGAATGAAGGCTAGAGTTTTTAGGATTCCATGTCCTCTAAATAAAGAGCCCAGAGCTTCCATGTTTCTCTGCAGATGGTCAGGAACCGGTACAGAATAGGTGAGATAAAGATACCGCAGGTTGGTCAGCTTGCCAAGGCTCCACACACTGGCAGCTGGTCCAGTCATGTCCAGCCAATCCATCAGATTTGTCTCGAAAGGCAGATGGAGGTGCAACAGGCACGGTAGATGGATAATATCTGATGGAACATTTGTGACTTTCTTACTGATATCAAGGGTTTCCAAAAAGTGTAACCCTCCCATATGCTTTGGTAGTTCTACGCAGACATCACTTGCAACCTTTAAATATCTCAATTGCAATAGTTCAGAAATCCCAGTGAGATCTATTATGTCATCATTGTCATCATCATGACCAGATAAATTGAGGTTTAGAACACGGAGAAGCTTAAACTCCCTAATAGAAGGCATACATTCAAATGATCCAAAACAAGTAAGTGACCGAACTTGTGACGATCTTATGTTTGTCATTGCATACATTGTGTGAGGCAAGTGGAGAGATAGCCGATGAACCTTTTCAGAAATTGGTACATTACTCCGATAACGATCAAGTACCACAATAAAGTTCTCTTCTAAAGACTTCTGTGCAATAAGATCACGTACCACTTCATGAACTGAACAGGACGATACCTCACCGGTGTATTTGATACATTCAGGTTGTAGGAATCTTCTACCGATAAGTTCATGGAAAAATCTTTCTGCAGTCTCCATCTCTCGCCCTTCTGTTCCATCGATAAAACCTTCAGCCACCCATTGCTTCACCAAATCATCCTTACATACTGTGTAGCCCTCTGGGTACATACTAAGATAGAGTAAGCACGTCTTCAAACAGCAAGTAAGATTATTGTAGCTGAAGTTTACTACTACTTTCATTCCTTCTGAAGCAGAACTACTTGTCTTCAACTTGGAGCTCAGTGAATCATATATGTATGTCCATTGCTCCATTAACATCACACGATGGGTTGCTAAGAGACTAGCAATAACGGTTGTTGCTAATGGCAACCCACCGCATATTTTAACAATTTTGCTCAAAACATCTTTCAGTTTCTGGAGGAAAACATTTTCAGGGCAAAAAGGCTGTTGAAAAATAGTTCTCTTGAGAGATCTTCATCCAGAGGTCTCATTTTGAACACATATTCTGAGTGATAATAACAGCATGCTAATGCTACATCTTCAATCCGAGTACTTGTTATTATTCTGCTGCACATTTTGCCTCCCGGGAAAGCATAACTGATTACATCCCATATTGATGCTGACCATAAATCATCAATTACAATTAAATACCTGTATTCCAAGAATTTATGCATAAGCAACTCATTTTTTCTAGGCACAAGCATGGAAAGAACACAGGGAGATATTGGAAAAAGAGTAACACGGGAGGACATAAGCACAACATCTCAGGTGATGGAGGTGATATGTTCATGGATTATTTCTTTACCAAGAAGGGATGTTATTGTTAGAAATATGTCGAATATTTAACTTTTACTTAAAGGGTTACATTGAACTTGTGCTGTAATTAGTAGTAGATTATTCAGTAGAACTAGATGTCGGACTCTTATAATCCAGCCGGTCCAAAAAAAAAAAAGGGTGCTACACTTGTAACCTATGTAAGAGAAACAACACAACCACATAGCAATAGGTTCATGAAGGGGTGTTGGCGGCTTTTCAGGGAGGAGTGGGGTGTCGGCCGTTGTCGCAATTTCAGGGAGGAGTGTCTGTAAACATACCCTAAGGATATAGGCTTTGGCTGAACCTCGTTAACAAAAATCAATTCTCAGGTATGTTGTGTGATCTCCCATGAGTACCACCTAGGTAGATCCAAGCAATCGCTTCTGTGTTAGGCACCAGTATCACAAAACTGTTGCGGTTTTAGTAATATGCATGCTTTTACTTCATTTATTCTTTTCTTTTAGATGTAGTAAATGTACATGTGTATGTGTACAAAACGCCTTGGCTTGTTGCTTAGGCTAGGCGGAGGGTCATCGCCAAGAGAGCGCCTATCATGTAATATTGTAACCTTCGATGTCGTGTTAATAAATAATGATAAATGCAAATGAGGATGCATAGTATGGTGTAGAGTTGGAGCAAGGCGACCGTGTGTTGGGTTGACTTTTTTACTAAATGAGTTAGTATGATTTAGCTATATATGCCATTTTGCTTATTGCAACGAAATTGTGTTCCTATAAGAAAAATATAATATATATATTGGATATATCTATGTCTTGCAGTGATTGGTTTGGGGAGAAAATGACACGAGGCCCTGACACATAAACAAAATTATATGATATAGACGATGATTGTGAATGACAATAAACATGGGAAAAGGGCACAATACCTTTTATACTGTAAATGCTCCCTGATTTTGCCAAGAAGGTCGGGATCCTCGCAATGGTTGTGAGGCTGCTGCTGTTGGACTTGTGTGAGGATGTCACACAGAACTGTCTTGATATCAGGTTTTCGGGACAAGCGGATGAAGGCTCGGCAATCAAATTGTCCTTTGAGTTTGTGATACAACACTTTAACAAGTGTAGTCTTGCCGATTCCTTCACATCCGACAACAGAGACCACCTTGAGCTGCGGATCCGTATCGTCGGCCACGGAATCCATAAATTTCCTCATCCGGTCGTCAATGATTATATCAGCACCACCCTTCTCCCATGTCGCCGGAAGCCGCCTAGAAGCAGGCAACAATACGCTCCTGATGCCGGCGCAGCAATGAAGCTCATACCTCTTGTGCCGTTCAAGCGCCTCTCGGGCATCGATTCTGAAATCTGAGATCCTGGCAGCGACCCGTTTCCGTCGATTCAGCTTCTTGCTCGTCTCCAGAAGGCGAGCAATCTTAATTTGCCTGACCCTGAATCGGCGGAAACGGCAGCGGCGGTGGTGGCCAGATCTAGTCTTGATGTTAGCAACATGGCCAGGCCGCACAAAACTGTCGATGTAATTCTCGATGTCATAGGATAGCTCACGCACCTCTTTCATCCAGCACTTTGCTGTCAGCGGAGGATCCTCCACCTCTGACAGGTCCTGAAGGTACGAGGTGATTTCTTCAAGGTCGTCTCTGAGTAGGTGCGTCCAGCGCTTGGCCCCCTTGTGATGCCGAAGAAGGCCTTCGGAGGGCTCAAGAAGAAGCATGTCGAGCTTCCGGAGAAGGGGTCCCATGGCCCCCAGCGAAGCACTGATCGGCGACTCCATGCCTCCGGACCCGGGAACTCCAGCAAACTCATCCACGGATGCGATAACTGCATATATTCACATCTGTTATGTATCTAATACAAAGTCAACCATATGCATGGGAGGAGGAAAAGGGATATTGAAGAACATCGACTCACCAGCGGTGTCAAGAACAAGACATAACTTCTTCTCCTAGAGATGGTTGTTGCTTCTTCCACTTCAGGGAGGAAAGTAGTTTATTTTCGTAAACAATGAACTAATGACTCATTAGATAGCTCTCTTGGGGCAGTAGTCGTGCACCAGCCACCAGTTGACGAGGGAGAGCAAAGTTAGAGGAGTTATCATTCTCTATCACCAAAGGTACGGTGGGCCACACACAATGCATTTCTCATCTTGGCTTAGACTTCCAACAGCACAATCCATACCTAAAATAAGTCTTTCACAGTGGCTTTGCCTACCAAAGGAAATTTGGTGCTTCCCTCTTTCAAAACACATTTTTACTCTTCAAAGATCAAATCATGATCTTGCATTAGTTCATTCTCTCTCTTCGATAAGTTTTTTTTTTTTTCGAAATCAGGCCATTGCTCATGTTTCATTAAGAGCTCTCTTCGATAAGTTCCTCGTGCAGTCACTACTACATGATTGATTTTGTGGGGTGTTTGGTTTTTATTTTCCGTGGCGGGCATTTGAAAAACCGCCACGGAAAATAGGTGGTCCGGCACGCCCGGTCGGGAAAAACCGCCACGGTTAATCCCTAATAACCGTGGCGGTTTTAATAATGACCGCCACGGAAAAAGTGCAGGCTATAAAAACAGCCCTACCCTTCTTCTTCCCCACGGGATTTCTCTATTTTTAGGGTTTTGAGCTTCAAAACCCTAAAAATCACCATTTGGGGGGGGAGGGGGGGGGGAGGTTTTGCCCTTTGATTTGTTGAAGTTTGGCACCGCAAAGGGTATTTCTCCTCTCTCTCTCCCTCTCTTTTGAGATCTAGTTGGTCCCCTCTCTCTCCCTCTCTCCTCCCCCCTCTCTCTCCCTCTTTCTCTCTCCCTATCTCTCCCCCTCTTTCTCCCTCTCTTTTGAGATCTAGTTGGTACCCTCTCTCTCTCCCCCCTCTCTCTCAGGACTCTCCCCTATCTCTCCCCTCTCTCCCCCTCTCTTTTTTGAGATCTAGTTGGTCCTCTCTCTCTCCCTCTCTCCTCCCCTCTCTCCCTCTCTCCCCCCTCTCCCTCTCATTTGAGTGCTCTCTTTCCCTCTCTCTCCCTCTCCCCTCTCTCCCCCTCTCTTTCTCCTATTCCTCTCTTTTGCACTTAGTTAACTCTCTCTCTCTCTCTCTCTCTCTCTCTCTATATATATATATATATATATATATATATATATATATATATATATATATATATATATATATATATATATATATATATATATATATATCCCTCAATTCGATACCTCGATCTCTAATCATCGATCGCTCTCTTTGCTCTGGTTTAATTAATTTGAGCAGTCGTCATGGCGCTGAATAGGGATTGGATGTACAGGCGAGGATAAGTGTGAATTTCGTTGATGATGTGCGAAAGTTTTTATGCCCGCGCAGAAGCATCGAATCGTCCGGGGTTCGAAGGAAGAAATGGTGTGCCCGTGCTATCATTTGCAAGCATATGTGTAAGGTCCTAGATGGCTAGAGAGGGGGTGAATAGCCTATAGAAATTTTCTACAAGCTCAAATTAACAAACCGATTAGTATAACAAAAGGCGAAACGCGGTTTGCACTAGCTCTAGTGTCTTGCAAGCCTTCTAGTGACAAGTCTAAATACAACTATGATCTCTATGTCACTCCAATTGCTATGTCACTACTCTAACTAGTGAGCAATCCTAAATATGATCCTTAGGCTAGCAAGAACAACTAAACAAGCAAAGCTAGCTCTCTACACAATATAAGCTAGGAAGGTAAATGCAAGGAATAGAGCTCGATATACTGACGTGTAGAGGCAATGAACCAATCACCGAGACAATGACACGTTGATGTGTTGACCTGGAGTTCACTTGTACATCGACAAGCTAGTCTCCGGTTGTCCGGCCAACACAAGGATGGTGCTTGAGCTAGGCGGTGCACTTGCTAGCCTCAACCCACCACTCACAAGTGTGGTACCCAAGACACGAGCAATGTATTACTTGTAACTTCGTCTTCCCGACGAGGAATGTGTGATCCTCTTTACAATCAACCGGAGGTGGCCAAGAACAATCACCTTCTCTTGCCAACGCCTCCACCGAATCACCAAGCCAGCTAGGAGCGGTGTCTCCAAGAGAAACAAGAAACCAACCGGCTCACAACGATTCCCAAGTGCCTCTACATGCAAGAACTCGATGCAAATGCACTTGGATCACCTCTTCTCTCAAGAATAAAGCTCACAATCAAGAATGAGAGAAGGGGGGCTTGTTACTTAGCTCTAGGATGTTAGGAGTGATTCAAATGACCAAGAGAGAGAGCACAAGCCGGCCAACCATGTATATATAGCCCCCATCATGAAATCCAACCGTTGGGGGCAAAACATAGTTTCTGCGGGGTGACCGGACGCGCCAACCGGACCCGTCAGTGAGTCCGATCGATGGGTCCGGTCAGACCCGACAAGCCAACCTGACACACTGCAGGGAGCGTCCGTTCGGGGGTTCATGCGTGCGGTTAGTGGTTCCGGTGCATGCGTCCGGTCAAACTCAACCATGACCCGAAAAACATGCTTATCGATCGGAAGCACCGGCCGGACCGTCGGTCGGATCTCGTGCGTCCGGTCATGAGGCCCGCCGCCGAGTCCGGCCACCACCGAGCTGCGAATTTCCGTCGTTGTGTTGTCGTTCCTTCGCCTTTGCTCCAAACCAGCTTCCGTCACTTGATTCTTGTTGCCAACACGTCGAAGAACACCTCGAGCACTTGTGTTAGCATTTTGAAAACCATTTTCGTCTAGTACGGAGTTAGCTCTTTAGGTTAGAATGCATGCATATGAATTTTGAACCTAAAGGCATTGGAGGACCGATATGTACGATAAGTTTCCCTCTTTATAGTATGGCTTATCGATCCTATAATCACTCACACCCTCTATGGTGTCTTGAGTGTAAAATCAAAAGGCCCTATGGTTATACCTTTGCCTTGGGCTCAATTGATCTCCAAACTTCTCCAAGTTGCATGCTTGATCATCTTTTGGATCACCTTGAACCATCCTCCATGGTCATCATGCTCCAACCTTGGCACGACCAATCTCCAATCTAGTCAAACACTTAGCATCGAGAGATTAGTCCTTAGGTGTCACTAATTATCCAAAACCAAACTAGAGATCTTCAATATGTTCTTACACAAGGATGATATCGTGATGGAGCACTTGGTACGGTTTGGTTTCATCGGGGAGCCGAGGTACATTGTGTGGAAGTATCATGGCGAAAAGAACCGAAGTGTCGCGGTCGGTTCATCCGAGGACCCTCGATGGCGGCAACGACAGAAACAATGGTGGTGGACAAAGGACGAGAACTACCCCCACCATCAGATGGAGAAGCAGTTGATAATTGTGATTACATCACAGTAAATGAACTGCTTGAAGACTTGCCAGAAGACAATGCGGGTGGAGATGATGGTGAGCGGTCAAGTAGTTGATGTCATGTCGCGAGGATCTTTGAACTTTTTCGAGGATATTGCTAACCTCAAAGATGAAGATGACGTGTTGTTTGGCAATCCAAGATAGCTCGAGAATTTTTAGACGGATGAAGCGGCGGCAATTGACCCTCTCTACAAAGATGATGCCAAATGTTGAAGCATTGCACGGTGCTACGTTTTTAACCTAACGATGTTGATGCTTTGAAGGCTCGCCACGGGTGGTCGGACACAAGCTTCAATGGCCTGTTATGGGTCCTCGGTGACAATTGTTTTTACCAGAGGGAATAAGGTGCTCGCCAATACCTATCGGGCGAAGAAGCCGATTCGTCCTGTGGCAATGAAGCTTAGGAAGTTTCATGTGTGCCCCTAACCATTGTATTCTATACGGGGGTAACTATGCGGACTTGCACAATCGTCTGCAATGTGGCATGAGTCGTTACAAGAGGAATACTAGTTGTCGTGCCGCCGATGAGGAGGGACCGTCGAGAGGGCCCAAGAAGCAGAAGACGGGTAAGAAGAAGCGGATGCCACCTCCCGAGGGCGAGGAAGAAGAGGGTTACACCCGGAGAAAGATCCCCGCCCCTATCGATTGTGGTACCTACCCGTGCTCGATCGCCGCACGCAATTTTTGGGAACCGGAGGATGCCAAGGCGATGTCCTGGCATGCATCGGAACGCACGAAGGGCGATGGCAAGCGACACCCCTCGGATGCCAAAAACGTGGAAACGCATCAATGACATGTTCCCGGAGTTTAGGGATGAGCCCAGGAACATAAGGTTCGCGTTGAGCATCGACGGGATGAATCCGTTCGGAGACCTTAGCAGCATGCACAGCACCTGGCCGGTCACCCTCACCATATACAACCTGCCTCCCTACGAGTGTCTAAAGTGCAAATATCTTCTACTGGCCATGCTAATTTCCGGACCAAAGTAGCTAGGCAATGATATAGATGTGCTCATTGAGCTAGTAATGGAGGAAATGGCGGAACTATGGAAAGGGGTCAAGATTATGGATGCGTCCGAGTAGAAGAAGTTCACTCAAAAGGCCATGATAATGGCCACCATCAGTGATTACCCTACTCTCTTTTCATTGTCGGGGCAAATTAAAGGGAAGACAGCTTGCACAGTTTGCATTGAGAATACCTGCTCCATTTACCTTAGTGGATCCCAAAACACGGTGTATATGAAGCATCGTAAATTCCTCGGCAAAGAACACAGGTACCGGGAAACTTCGATGGATGAGTTCTTTGATGGCGAGCCAGAGGCTGAAACGGAGGAGCCGGAAAGGGTAAAGTACGGGCCAAAGGTGTTTGAAATGGTGAAGAACATAAACCACGAGTTCGGAAAGAAGAAGAAAGCCAGTGGGCCAAAGCCAAAGAAGAAGCTGAAGCGGAACAACACGGCAGTGGAAGAAGAAGAAGAAAAAGAAGAAGAAGAAGAAGAAGAACCTAATCCGATATGGTTAAATTACAAAACCCGCCATGGTTAATACATTAACCATGGCAGGTAAATAAAGAAGACCGCCACGGTTAATCTATTAACCGTGGCGGTTTTTTTAAATAACCGCCACGATTAATCTATTTTCCGTGGCGGGAACCACGGTTAATCGTTCGATTAACCGTGACCCTAGCCGCGTGGCGGTTTCAATGCGCGCCATGGAAAAAAAACGCCACGGAAAATCGTTTCATTAGTAGTGAGTGATAATCGATTCATGAGTACGCCACATCGGATGATAGGTAGTTTTGAAAAGCTACTAGAGAATAACAAAGGTGCAATAGGATGGTTCTCTCTCTATTTTTTAGTGGGATTGTTCCGATTCAAGTTTAGTTGGACGATAGATTCATTCTAGTTTTTTTTATTTGGTTGGAAGGATTTCGTGGGATTGAATGCACAAAATTCCTTAGCACCGTTAGACACAATAATCCAAGGGTTCACTTTCCATATCTCAGACCCAGTGGAGGCTATGTAGGGCGCCCACAGACACCAACGAGGTCATGCTTGGAACCTCCCCACCGACAGTGCCTGCGCGGGGGACCTCCGCTGGAGGGAAGCTATGAGCTAGTTCCCACGGTGGGACTATCATCCATAAAGGTTGGATCAAAACTTAAAAGTGTCGAGCGTTTGGTCAGACAAGGACCAACAACCCAGGTCGACGGAAAGGCATTATACACACCTTCTCTATATGTGCCACATTCGGACCGCCAACTAGGGACACCGATTAGTGGGGTCTAGGATGATAGACGGTCCTAGGAGGCGTGGCTGGTGACCGTTGCCGACTTATAGTCGAACTAGTCACCAGGTCGGTCGGACTGCCAGCTGCCAATGTAGGTAGCAAGAGCCCAACGACTCTATTGTATTGTGTGGGGGAAGCTATAGGTATCCTCCCCACCCCCACCCCGACCGGCCCAAAGGATTGTATGGGAGTTTGGGAAAAACATACCAAGAGAGTTGAGGCTCCATTCTAGAGCTTGTTGACGGTCACTAACGACACATTTTTAACGTCAACATTCTACCATAAAGAGGGTGAAACTATACCTTTTCATACTCATATACATTTATTACTCACTTATTTCCACTTTTAGTGTCCAAAATATATATTACAAGATTTATATAAGAAACAAGTGGAAAATGTACCAAAAAGACGCCATCGGGAAAGCGCATTCTTGAAGAACATCAAGCCCAATGGAGAAACAGGACCAAACACGCGAGAAATGGGCCGAGCCAACGCCCCTACAACTTTTCAGGGCCTAACACAACCCACCGGCCAAAGCTCGGGCCCAGCCGAGCCCGGGGACGGGTGCGGCCGCACCCCAAGGTGCGCCCGCACCCACTTTGGCACCGATCCGGCCCAAACTTGGCGTGCCGGTTCATTAAGTCTCCAAAACATTGGTTCGGGGGTGCATCGCGCGGTACAACGAACCTGGACGAGTGTAGAGGCGGTTTATGCCATTAGGAGGAGAATATTCCGTGGTTTATTCCTCCACCCTCCTCCTATAAATAGATGGCCTCTCCCCTCTCACAAGACACACCACACAAGAGAGCCACTCTTCCTCTTTCTTCTTCTTCTTCTTCTTCTTTGTAGGTTAGTAGTAGTAGAATAAAGGAGAAAGGCAATGAGCTATCTTGGAGAGCTTGGGCATCTTGTATCTTTCGGTATGAATAATATCAAGAGTTCCATTTTGTTCTTGCTCTCATTTTATCAATATAGTCATGTCTTGAATTAGAGCAAAGTTCTTTTGATATAATCTTGATTGATGAACTAGTATATAGTTTCTATATCATGATCTTGTCATATAGAACATTGTGCTTAATCTTTCATGCATACATGTTTAGACCAAGAGCTAGATTGTTATGATGAGTTCTACCTAAATATAGACTTGGTTGATGTTGGGTTGCGGGATTGATAGTCGTTCCTTCGGGGCGGCGCTCTAGTAGAAGGACCCCAGGGACGGGTAAGCCTTGTTAACACGCTAGAGTGATAATCACTAGTGTAGGCGTGGTGTCTAGACTAGGGGTTGCCTATCTTTTGTGGCGCATCCCACGGTTGAGGGGTAGGCGGGCCGGGTCGTGACGACCTTGTCCGTCCCTTGTAATCCCCCACGTTCGGTGTGGCGTAGGCGCAATTGCGGACAACGTCCCTTTGGGCGTGGGCGGTGCGAAGTAAGTCAACGAGAGGCGTTGGCGTCTTGACTTAGAATCTCTAACATAAAACATGTGTGCATTTGCTATCTTGACATGATTGTTGGTATTTCTAACGTCACTATAACAAAAAGGTGGAGTTAATCTCACCTTAGGCTATATGCCGCCGAGAGATACTCAGTGTGGTTCATCTCTTAGCACTACCTAATGCTAGGTTGTCATCCCTAGCGGCAATGCTAGAGGAAATGCATATGTGATACTCGTGATGTGTTGTGTTGCTCTCTAAGAAATAAATATTAAAAGGTCTATCCGCAAAAGCGCTGAGATATAAATACCACTTGTAGCATTTCACCGGGAGTAATCCAGGTTTGTCATTTATATTCTACCACAGGGAGGAATAATGTAAAGATGGGCTGATACACAATTGATAGGTGGCATACTTATGAGAGAGACTATCACTAGTGCTAACTTTAAGGGTAAGCCAATAAAGATAGGAATATGATAATGATAAATAAAGGTAGAGGCATCATACACAGAGATAGGAATAAACTACTATAAGTTAGACTTAAAATTGGACTACTTTAAGAGACGTAATTCTTATGTAGCATTGAATCTACTAAGTCATTACATCTACTCTAAGGCATACATTATATAGCATAGTAAACTCTAGATCATGTATCCGGACGACTATCAAGGAAAATCAAGAGCGAAATAAGATATTCCCCATAATCATTGTCCACTTGGCTTATAGACGGAGGGTGGACTCCAAAGGACTCAACAGACTGTCACTCCCGCGATCTACCACACGTCCCGGAATATAAGGTGCATTCGCAGTAAATCATATATAAGCACCACACTTACATAATTATTTCTACCACCTAACCCACTTTCGAAAATTGAATTAGGCGCTCTACAAATAGATACATATATCTATCATAAACCACATCTATATCAAATATACTATTAGAATAAAGTAAGAACATAGCAAACAAACACATAATATTATAATAGAGCAAAGTCATAGATACAAGATAATATCCGCATAGTAGAACTTGAAGATCTAGAACTCGGGTAGGCACACCCAGCTCTACTTGAATCGACTTGCTAATCAACTTAGACGAACTAGAACTAGATAAACTAGAACTAGACAAGTAGCTAATCCTAATCTCTCGGTGGAGATACTCTCTTCTACTTCGCCCCTCGACTTGGTGATGATGACTAATAATGAATTACAATGAGTTAGGGTTTTAACCACAGGGGCGAGAGGTCCTTCTTATATAGGCCTTGGCGGTGAATGATGGCCATTGGATCAAACCGACCTCAATAACGGTGTAGATACAACCTCAAAGTCGGTTACAAACCCGACCTAGAAGTATGAGGTGACACGAGGGTCCCACCACGGCGGCCTAGATGGATGGCGGCCGCCGTAGGGTAAGGTCCCCCTCGGCTTCTCGTTCCTTCTGGTGTCTTCTAGAGTGTTTTAGTCCACATTTTGGGTTGAGTTACTTCATGGTCAAGTCTTGTCATTGTATGAGATGTAAACTCTTAGTTTTCTCACCGTTCTTGTGCGCATTTACTGTAAGTCCCGAAAAAAATATATAAATCACCAAAACTTCGTGGAACTTATCGGTATAAACCTCTAATCAAGGTATTTGTTCATTTTATGCACGTATTTCATATCTTGTTGACATATAAAAGTATATGATAACAGGTGTGTTAACAATGACTATCTAGGATATACTGCTCCACACTAGACTTATTCTTTTATTCTTTCTTTTACTTTTATCCTTGAGATTGGCTTGAGTGTGTATCTCAAGTTATCATATTTACCTATCTGTTTTATTCCTATTATGAACATTGGTCTATTATACATTCTTGTTATCTTGACCATGTCGAAATAGAGACTTTCACACCATGCCTTCCTTTGGGAAAAATATAAACAACGATACACGAATACTTCGGGTGAAATGCTACAATGGTATTTCGTAAACTTGGACTTGTTACGTAAAATGTTGCGAGAATACCAACAGACATTTCTAAGCGTGATTACCTTTTTGGTGATTGCGTAAGAAATGTCAACAAGCATTTCTGGCGCCGTTCTTGGGAAGGCGTTGGTTAAAGGAATGATCTAATAGGACATGTTCATTATAATATGCATGTGTAGTGACCATTGTTCATCTTAGGTTTATCTAAAAAAATCTTATAAATAAAAAGCAAGGACATGTTAACAAGTTAGTATGCACCTTCGGGAATTCTTGTCGCTAACCATTTTCAGGTGGAGACTAAGAAGAACAAAGGGGCACGACGCTTTGAAAAACTTGGGGGCTACATCGATCAATAAGAAAACTTTGATGCTCTTGGGCGAGGAACGCACTCAAAAAGGAGACCACGACCATGCACACTTGACTTTTTCACAAAAGTCCAGGTGTGAGAGGGAGCACAGATGATAATATCAAGTTCCACGTACGGGGGGATCATAAAAAAAAGAAAGAAAAAAAAAAAAAAAAAAAAAGAGATGAATAAGAGATTAGCCTCCCTTTGCTATAAAAGGAAAAGAAAAAAAAGGAGTTGAAAAAAGATATATATAAAAAAAAAAAAGAAGTGTTAAAAAAAAAAAAAACTACAAAAAAAATGGTTGTTGAAAAAAAAGAAAAAAAAAAAAAAAAAAGGAGAGAGGAGCAGGTTGGGCCCACATGTTCAAAATAAACAATGAAGGCACGACTCCACCCAAAGATTGCTTCCATATAAGCAAGAAGGGATCTTTCTCTCCCAAGACCTTTGTCAAGCACCAAGGCTTATGAATCATGCACATTCTTTGTGTGTGACTAAGCCTTGTCGCCCACTCGATGAGTTTGGTATGCCTCCCTCGCTTCGGCCAGGAAGTCATAACCAAACCAAGATCATCATGCCACCGACGCGGCAATTCGAACTCTATCCTCAAAATTTGCCGGTCAAGTAAACTCAAGTATGCAAAGGTCCTATAAAAAAAAATTTGTTCACCTCTCAAAGTCACGCACCTCCTTTAGATGAATCTTGTTTTCAATTCATGCTTCCATTTTCTATGCCAGTATGTTACGGTTTGAAAGTCGTGATCATTTAGCCGATGATCCTACTTCCATAGACTTTTTGAATTGATCATGGTGCTTAGGTCAAAAAGTCTACCTTAATCAGATTAGACATGGAGTCGAGTTTGATTATTGAAACAAAACTACTAGTGTAGAATTTGAATTCGACCATATGGACTAACCCCCGTAGGAAATTATCAAACTCAAGAGGGTGTCACGGAGATGACAATGGAGAATAGATCTTGCCGGGTGAACCAAAAAAATAATAATAATAAAAGAAAGGGGAGAGAAGAGAAGGAGGAGAAAGCGAGAAAGAGGAGATAAACCTTTCAACCTTTTCTTTGTCTTTTTTTGTGATGACATCAAAAGACAAGCTTGGGAAACCTCCAACCACGCGACCAATCACAACTCAAATCATTGCGCGCACAAGCTAGCACACTACAAAAAAAGCACTTTTTTTTTTGACCGGTGAAACTTGTCATGTAACCTACGAATTAGTCATAAAAAGATTGTTGTGACCAAAATCCGGCGTCACAAGAGTCGTCATATAATGACCGTCGCTAAAAGGTACCATGTGACGACAAAATCGGTGTGAACCATCACATAATGTACAAACCTTATGTGAGCGGTTGTGTTGCGGCGTCATATATTCTTATTTTTATGAGCGGTGATAAGCTGTCACATAACATACTGATCCAGCAGCGTCACGGAATCACCCGGTAGCCCCCCGCGAACCTGTTTTGCACTTGTTCGTGACCATTTTTGTGACGATGCCCTTGCGTCGTATATAAGCAACACATTTTTGGCGACATGGTTGTGTCATGCTACCTTAAGTCGTTATTCTGAACAATTAGAGACGACCCTTCCATTCAATGACGCAAGATATATGACCAATATCACATATAGAATCCGTACAATCTCATCGAAGCAGCATGCCACATTCATTCATAGTCTCGAAACACAACCATACATGTTCCATAGTTGGACGGACAACCACATTCATTCACATCACAAGTTCTCCATCACATAGGTTCCACATACATCACATAGGTTCACATACATCACACATGTTCTAACATGAAACAAATGTTCATAAGTTTTATCACAAGTTTTCGACAACACAAACAGCTCGGCAAAAGGCATCATCAACATAAAAAGCGCATCGGCACCTACCTCAATCTTTATGAAGTTTGAGCACAAAGACGTAGTAGTGCATTAGTCTCTTCAAACTTGGTATTCATCCCCTTCACTTCCTCTTGGGTTCTGCCATGACAAATTTTGGTTCTCTTCAAGAGCTGCCTGGCGAGCTTGAAGTTGCGCTTGCAACTCTTCTTGCTTCCTTGCGGCTTCTTCTCTTTTACGCTTGTAGTACGGCTTCAAATTGAGCTTCTTGGCGGGCCTCGCGGCTACCGATGAGGACTGCGCAGTCTTGGACCCTTGAGAGACACCAATGTTGGGAAGGAAGGTGGATGACCGGGTGATCTTGCTGAGACTATCAGCAACAATCTTGGAGGGGGACTTCGGTTCTTCTCCTTCTTCCAGTTCTCTTTCCTTCTCTTCAACCATATGCTCCTACAAAGAATGAATCCACTTAATAAGAAGGCCATACATCATTGTTCAATCAGTCATTTCATTATATGCGGTACAAGTTTGAGTCAATATGTAACTTACATAGATGTCACTAGCAAAGAGGACTACGGCCATTTCACGGACTACTCATGCACTCCCCAAAAGAATTCCACGGGGATCTCGGTTCCATGTCGTTATACTTGGGCCCTGCAACATGCAAAAAAAAGGATTACAAAGGTATCTATGAAGCCTAAAAGAGGGCTGGACAAGCATGGGATGTCAGGCCATCAGGTTTGTCTCCAAACAGTACACCGTGGCACACAGTTGCATACAATTGGAGTGCATAGACTGGTAGTCTACTTACCAGGCTATATCGATGAGCAATATAGCACCTCGATCCAGTCTTTTGGTGAAGCAGCACTTTGGATCGGTTTGTTTTATTCTTATCAGCCTTTTCCTGCAGCACAAAAGCATGAGAGAGGTTTCATTCACATGTACAATCTGCATTGCATATTAAGAAACCAGATAGTCAAGGCATGGACCTGATTATGTGGGTCACACCGAAGACTTAACCAAGTTGGTCCAAACCTCTTCCTTCATGTTTGTTGGAGGACCTTTGGCCAGCAGCTGTTCTTCTGATAGTGAGCTATCATAGTACTTCCTTTTAAGGAGATACCTCTGCTGCTTCACTCCCTTCTTAATGATATCCGTGCATGCAGCTTTGCTTGGTCCCTCATTCTTAACATCCACCTCCAACCTTGACTGTCATATGCCACAGGAATAAAACATTACAAAAGTTCCGCAAGTTACATGTATTGCATGGAAATAATTGGAAGAATGACATTAGCTAACTCACCGCCACAGTACCCAGAACTTTTGTTACTTGACCTTGGCGCGCATCATTATCATAGTCTTTCCAAGGCGTGTAGATAGGCAGGCTTTCTCTAAGTGCAACACCACATTCTGATGCTAGCTTTGCGGCCTGAACTGGGACATCAGGTCTTCTCTTCCCTTCAGCAACCTCGATGACGAGCTTATTTCCTCTATTAATGTACTTCTCCAAGCCATGACCCATGGTAAGCCCATGCTTCCTCTTTTGTTGTCTTTGCATTTGAAGATAATAATATACATGTTTCAATACACCGGTAGCAATTGTAGGTATTGAATGTATGAACAAATTCTTAGAAACCCATATTGTTTACCATGGCGATTGATCGGTTGGGTCTCCTTCATTTGCTTGTCCCTCTGAAGTAGCGGCATCCAAGTGTTCACCCACCACATTAATGTCATTGCTTTGCCTAGAGCTTTGTGCACCCGGTGAGGTGTCATTAGCAACAACTAGGCCAACACTATTTGTGGGAGTAGGTTTCGAGGCTGAGATAGGTTAGCAGTGAGTCGGGTAGGAGGCTCTGTCGAAGAGTTGGTTGCATTGGACGCATATGACAAAGGTAATAGGCAGCGTGCTTGTAGGATCATTTTGGTTGAGGAGGGTTGTCAAATTCTTCTTAGGAGGCAAATTTCCTCTGGCCTACCACGTGGTGGAAGGCTTGCATGAGGGGTTTGCACGGGGACGAGGAGCATGGCTGCAGTCTTCCTAGTGAATCTAGGTGTGGGGGTGCCTCCTTGTTGGCAGCCGCCACCTTGTTGGCGGCCACCGCCTCCTTGGTGGCGGCGGCTTTTTGTGTGCACGAGTTCCGGCACCATCTTGGTTACCCGCAATGGAAACATGCATATATGTTATAAGTTAACAAGATGAACATGAGTTTAAATAACGGCAATGAAAAAGTCACCTCAGTATTAACCTCATTTATGAGGTCATCGTCGTCGTCATCACTGTCAGATTCATTATCAATTTCAGAGGTAGGATCTTAATCGTTGTCGGATTCGGGTTTGTCAGACTCTAAACTGTGCCCTTTGCCCTTTTTTTCCCCTTTTGAGTAAGCATCACTAACAGTCTAGGCTAACACAGTAATACCCAGAGATTTAAAAACATCCTGGATGCCCTTAACTCTTTTGTCTCTCTCCAGCTCATACTTTGTTTTTTCATTTCCTCTTACAAGTTAGCTCAAATTAGCTCAGCTCACATTGTGTAATGAGAATTATTCTAGTCAAAAGGAGGCATCGGGAGGATACTTTTCAATCCTTTCGAGGCTGAATTGATAATAAAATATGATTTGTTCAACTGCACACAACAATGTATATGAATGCACCAAGTTCCTAAAATTGTTTTAGCTATAAAAAAACATTACTTCATCTATTACTAAAGAAATTTATGTGTGTCAGGCTATCCTTGTCCATAATTTCTGCAATGAACAAGCTATAATTTTATCTACTTCACTGGCCCTAAAACTGAACAAAACCAAAATATGTACTGAATGACCTCGTCCCTATGTATCCCTTTCATCAGGTTCCATCTTCCATGCCTCTCAACCAAATAGTGTACTATAAAAGGGTCGATTTCGCGCGAAAGCAACAAAGGAATGGAAGGAGAAAGGAAGGGGAGCAATACGGTTGATTTCGACGGGGAAGCACCCAATGAGGACGCTCCGCCTCCGCATCGGGTGGTGGCAAATGGAAGAAGCGCGGCTCCGGCGCTGCAGCGTCGGCTTGGCAGTGGCACTAGGTTGAGGGAGGTCAGACTTAGCCATGGCGAGGACGTTCGGGGAAGGGGGTGAGGTGGAGCTGCTAGCCGAATGGGCGGATTGAGTAAAGCCGCGCGCTGGATGGATGGGCGGACCCGAGACGGCGCTTCGGCGGCGTGGATGGCGACCAAGCGAGCGCCAGCGCCGGGCGGATGGGCGAATTGGAGGCGGCTGCCAAGTTTGCGGGATGGACGAACTTGGCGGATTCGTGGCGGAGCTAAGGGCGGGATGGGAGGAGAGGCGGCGGCGGGATGGGGAGGACGAGGGCGGCGGCGAATGGGCCGACTAGGGATTTGCGAGGGCGGCCAGGAGGATTTGAGCGGTGGGTGGGGGTGGGAGCAGCGGAAATGCGCCTGGTAGGGATTTTTGGTGATCGGTCCCACATGTCCGTGACGTGCGTTCTTGTGTCGCCGACGCGGAGTTGGAGTTGTCTTGCCGCCAAATTTTGGTGCGCCGCGCACCCGGCCCTACGATGCAGTGACACATTGTTCGAATTAGCAATTGAGAGGGGATTTTGAGTTACTAAATTACATTGAATGCAAAAAATTTTCGAAACAAACATCTTTAATGCATTGAGATCTACCATCTATATAATGGTGACTTTGGCATTACACTTTGTTTGCACAGTTTTAAATTTCAAATATGTAAAATTTTATGAATTATATCCTAATTTAGGTGTACTTACAAAATTTAAATTAAAAAATTTTGAATTTGAAAAGTCTCATCTCAACAAGATCTTTAAAGTTTATCAAGGTCATTTGTTCATTTGACAAAGTTAAATGAACCTTGATCTCAAATTATATAGAACACCACATAGGTCTCTCATAGTTCATGGAACAATGAGAATGATCTATAATATTTGTGAACAAAGTTTATGTAACTTCGTCTAATGCAAAAATGACCTTCATAAACTTTGAAGATCTTGTTGAGTTGAGACTTTTGATATTCAAAAGTTTTTATTTTGAACAAATTTGGGGCTTCAAATTATAGTGTTTAGTTGGCATTTTTAAAAAATTCAAATAATGAGTTGTGCGTACTTTGTCAAATGATGAATTGAGCTTAATAGCCTCCATGCACTGATAGATCATGATTTTAAAAAAAATTTAGAAAAAAAATCAACGAATTTGGACTATGCATGTGGGAGATAAACTCGTTTGAACATTTGAGCAGGGATTAAAAAGGAGAAACGTAACTGTTGAATGAACTCATATCCAGAACGACCAAGTATATTGATGGGCCCACTTGTCATTCAAACATAACTTTGTTCATAACTTTGTTATTAGTTGCAGTGTGACACCTCGGATTCTTGTCTTGTGTCATTAGTGAGCTGGAGTCATTAGTTGGCCACTGGAGTCAGCTCGAGTCTCGCTCCCCACTCGCAGCCCGGCCACTGCATTTCCGCCGGCGAGCCAAGCTGCTGCCTCGCCCACCGCCCCCACCCGACGGGCCAAGCTCTCGTGGCGACCCCATGGTCACCCAGGCCACCGCGGGGCAGCTTCAACGGGTGGAGGCCAGGTGGATCTGCACCGTCACCACCTGTAGGTGACCGGGTGCTGGCTCACCGGCCACCAGTGCAGCAGGGCTGCTGGAGGCCCACCGGCAGCTCGCTGCTGGATCTGCACCGTCACCACTTTGCACAAGCTGATGGATCATGGATATAACCTGGATTTGTAACAACATGCTAGATTTGTAACATTGTGACACCTCAATTTGTAGATGGATAGAAGCTGGATTTACAATAACTTACCATTTGATGGAGCCTACATTGCTGGTGTTCAAAAATTCATGGAACATGTGAATTCGAGCAGATGAGAAAATCAAGTGTCCATGCCGTAAATGTCTGAACCGAAAAACAAAAAGTCAAATTAATGTAGAGGTGGATATCCACATCAATGGTTTTTCTAGGTGCTATACAAGTTGGGTTCACCATGGAGAGGGAAATGATGACCAGCCACCACTTGATGATGAAGGTCTAGCTCAAGATGATTACCAGCCCCCACTTGATGATGAAGGACTAGCTCAAGATGGCATAGAAGATAGTGAACGTGGACTCCCTGGGTTGGTTCAAGATTTGTACACCGCAGCAAAGCATGGCTTTGGTGGTAACTTATATAAACAAATCCTAGAGGAGGCAAAGCGTGAGCTTTATCCAGGTTGCACCGAGGAGTCTAGGCTCAGTTTCATTATTAAGCTGCTGCATATTAAAGTGTACAATCGGGTAACAAATTCTGCATTCGACGGATTCCTTGAGTTGCTATCGACAACTTTGAAAAATGTGCCTGGTCTCCCTAAGTCCTATAGCGAAGTGAAAGCTCTACTCTGGAAGCTTGGTTTTGCTTATGAGAAAATTGATGTGTGCAAGTATGACTGTGCTTTGTTTTGGGGTGACAATGCAAAAGATGAACATTGCCCAATTTGTGGCTTCTCAAGATGGAAATTCAACAAGGAGGGCAGAAAGAAAGTTCCTCACAAGGTCCTGCGTTACTTCCCAATAATTCCTCGCTTTCAAAGGTTCTTTATGTCAAAGCAGCGTGCACAGTATGCAAGGTGGCACAAGGAAAAGAGAGTACCGAGTTGAGAATGAAATGAGACATCCTGCTGATGGAGAAGCTTGGAAAGAATTTGATGATACTTTCAAGTCTTTTGCAGATGATCCCTGCAGTTTGAGGTTAGCCATTGCTACTGATGGATTCAACCCATTTGGTCAGATGACCAATTCACATAGCATCTGGCCAGTGATACTGGTTCCACTTAATTGGCCACCATGGATGTGTATGGACCAATCAAATTATTTGCTTGCTTTACTAATTCAAGGTCCAAGATCACCAGGCAAAGAGTTCCATGTTTTCATGCAACCTTTGATTAAGGACTTGAAGACTCTTTGGGAAGGTGTCAATACTTATGATGCAGTTGAAGACAAAGAATTCAGCTTGCGTGCAGCAATTCTGTGGGCAATCCATGACTACCCAGCATTAGCAACCATGTCAGGCAGGACCACAAAGGCTTACTTTGCATGTGTGCATTGTGATGAGAATCCATGCTCTGAATGTCTTAGAGGCAAAATTGGTTTCATAGACAATAGGCGTTTCCTGCCTAGTGACCATGCTTGGAGGAAAAACAAATCTTTCAATGGCAGGCATGAAAATAGAGAGCAGCCCAGGAAATTTAGTGCAGAGGAGGTAATGGCAAGGGTGGATGAAGTTTGTTATGTTCCAGGCAAGAATCCGGCTATCCCAAAATCAAGGAAACGCCGCCGTGAAGGAGAACCAGTTTGGCATGTGAAGGCTAGCTTGTATGATTTGCCATACTGGTCAAAGTTGAAGCTACAATACAACCTTGATGTTATGCACATAGAGAAAAACATATGTGAAGCCATTTTGCACACTCTACTTAGTACTCCAAATAAGGACGAAGGACACGATTCTTTGCTAGACTAGATTTGGAGGACAAAGGTATTAGAAAAGAGCTTCATTTCTTTGGATGACTCGAATAAGCCCCGAGCTTGTTATGTTCGACACCGAAGCAAAGAAGAAGTTTTTGGAGTTTGTGAGCAATGTCAAATTTCCAGATGGTTATGCTTCCAATATATCAAGATGTGTCAAGATGGATGGAGGAGGATCAATGCAAGGGCTGAAAACACATGACCGGTCATATAATCTTTTGCAACGTATTTTACCACCGGGCTTCGTGGTTTGGTGCGCAAAGATGTATATGAAGTACTTGCTAAATTGGGGGCATTTTTTAGACAACTTTGCTCCAAAACACTAAAAGTTTCTGCACTACAGCAAATGAAGAAAGATATTGTAATCATCCTTTGCAAGCTGGAGAAAATTTATCCTCCTGCGTTCTTCGATGTTATGGTTCACCTAGCAGTACACTTACCTGATGAGGCACTCCTTAGGGGACCGGTTCAGTATGGATGGATGTATCCCATTGAGAGAAGATTGGGCACCTTTTAAGCGTTTTGTCCGCAATCAAGCAAGACACGAGGGCTCTATTGCGTAGGCATACATTGCTTATGAGTGTATGACCCAAAGGCTCAAAATATTTGTTGACATTATTAATAGGTTCACTAGGCTTGAAAGAAACTTAGATGGTGACCGGGACATCTCACCCAATGGTTTGAGTATTTTTGGTCATGGTATCAACCTGCTCAGTGCTTCCAATCTTCATTATGAAGTTAAAGACTATGACTCTATGGTTTGGTTTGTTCTAAATAAGCTGCGACGAGGTTGATCAATACAAAAGAGTGAGTAATTGTTGTGATTTCATTTTAGACAACTATATTCAATATTAGTGTGACAATAAACTGATGAACTTGTACCCATATATATTGCAGCAAGTACAAGGAGGAATTAGAAGAACTAGGGGTGATCGATGTTGACAAGGAGATGGCAAGACACTTCCCCGCATGGTTTGAGAATCATGTGTGTGCAACTTGAACAAATGACCTGAATATGCCTAAAATTTATGATTCAATGCATTTCCAACCTCACTAATTCTCTTCCTTTCGAACTCGCAGTTACCAAATGGAAATCGAAGGCTCAACGGATGTTGATGAAGACACGTACTCACTCGCATGTCACCGATTAGGCGTGTGCGTTCATACACGTACCTTTGTATAATCAATGGGGGTGCGGTACCACACTTTGGCTCGTGAGGAACATGAAAGGCACAAAACTCCACCATCAAAAGTGCAGTACTGTCTGAATGATAAACTTATTGACTTCTATGGGACAATCAAAGACATTATTGAGTTGACCTACTCAAAAGAACGGCAAAGGGCGTAGAACTGTTATCTTATTACGATGTGAGTGGTATAATCTTGAGGGAAAGACCTACCGGATGAAGGATGATGGTTACTTCAAGAGCATTAACATCCACGGCCGATGGTTTAAGAATGATCCTTTCATTCTAGCCACGGATGCTTCACAAGTTTTTTTCTTGGAAGATACCAAGTTTGGTCCATGTTGGCGAGTGGTACAAGAATTTGGCCACCGACATGTATTTGACGTCAAAAGAGTCCGACGAAGAGCAACCAATTCATGAACAAATACAAATGAGATCTCAGGAGGCATACCAAGAGGACGATTACTTCATTGGCACATGCTATAGTTGGAGACATAGATCCCGATATGGATTTGTTGAACATGGACGATGACCCGAGCAGCCCTATTAGTAGGGACCTTGTGGGGAGTATCCGTCGACGCAAACATGTAGATCTAGGTGAAGAAATAGAAATAGAAGATGAAGATGAAACCTTCCTTGAGTACCATAGTCCGGATGAAGGCAACATGTCGGAAGAAGGCGATGATGATGACCGACTAGTGCATTTCTACACTTTTTTTTGTGAGCTTTTACATTTCCGGAACTATTGTGAACTATGAGCTTGTATCGGTGAATTTGTCACATTTGAATTGTGCTATTGCATTTACGGACCTATTTCTTTGTATCCGTGAGTTTGGTGATTGTTATTGCATTTCTAGACATATTTTTTGTGAATCTATGAACAATGTCATGGAATGCCCGAAATGGTCATAGTATATTTTTTCGGGCTTTTATGACCAAATATTATGTCATGGAAAGTACAAAATGGTCACAATAGTTACATCTTTGCCATAATTTCATCCCAAACAGGTTACACATGAAACTAAAAGGGATATTTAATTCCAACATACATCATTTGCACACAACAGATGTTCGTTACATTCTCTTGAGCACACAACGGGAGGTTCAATACATCAAGTTTTTTTTTTTTAACACATACATGAACACACATTCTCTTGACCATTCCTACTTGAACACTACTTCAACAGGTTCAAGACAGATGCCCCCTTCCCTACTTGAACACTACAACTACAAGTTCCCAGATTATGCAGCGAACATCGCATTCGGCTTTGCCTCCAAAATACATGAACACACAAGCAAGACCAACACACATGAAAATGTTCAACTTCCACATAAGATCCTCAAACTTGGCCTCAATCTTTGTCTCCCTTGTAGCAACCGGCATTGTCTTCACCAGTCTTCCAGATGATGCCTCTGCTTCCTCTTGAGGTTCATCTTCATCAACAATATCAAGCTTTGCCTGGGGGACTTTGAGGATTGTGACAATGCCAAGCTCCTCCAGCGTCTTCAAATAGCCTTTTTGGAATCTGTAGAACCCGCACTTTGCTTAGAAAACTACAAGAATGAAAAAAAAAACAATTCCATTAGAACAAGCTGCATGCATAGGGATGAAGATCTTCTCAGCTCAATTTAATTGAGTGCATGCTCACCGAGTTCCGCGGACATTTGAAGAACACACGCAATTGACGAGCTTGCCAACTTGGTCATCGCGCCGTCGGCGGTCGCCTGGAGCGAAGCAAATCGCAGAGAGCTGAACACTATGACTCGAGAGAAGAGTATAGAGGTAAGGGAGTACCTTGCTTATGGCAAAACACCTCCGACCTTTTGTCGTCGGCGTGGCGGCGGGCTAGATCGCTTCGCCTCCGGCGTCTTCATGGCGGTGGGGGACGGGCCTTCGGTGCGGCCTTGGCGAGGAGGTCGAGGAGAGGGCTGCCGGAGTGGACGGGATGGACGGGGATGGGTGGGGAGAGGCGGGGGGATGGGTGGGGAGAGACGCCGGGATGGGCGGGAGAGGCGGCCGGGCAAAGGATCTACGGCGGCGGACGGGCGGGGATGGGCGGTGGGAGCTCCGCGGCGGGCGTGGGGATGGACGGTGGGAGCTCCAGGGGCGGACTGAGAAGAGGTGGAGCCGCGGCGACGACTGAAATGGTCAATGCACGACGGGCGAGAGGATAAGGTTACCCTGTAGTCGCAAAAAAAGGATACCGTTTGGAGTATAATGACGCTTCGGAACGGTCGTTTTTGAAGTGACCTTTGTGACTCAATATTGCCGCCACATAAACATAGACCACAGCGTCACAAAAACACAACCGTCAACAAAGGCTCCCCCGATACGACAATATGTGACGAGGGTCGGGACCTTTATGTGACGTTAAACATGGCTTGTTGTCACAAATTGTTCTAGGTCTCATGAGTTTGTGACGACGCCTAAATTTTCGTCATATATAGTTACCATTATATGACCAAAACAGTCCCAAATCATGAGCCATTTTGTAACAGAAAGTGAGGTTTCTTGTAGTGGCACAACCATGAAAAGCAAGTAAAGAGCTAGCTTGGGGAGGACTCCAAGAAAGGTAATGTGTATCTCACATTTTGATTATATTCTATATCTTATGAAATGATGAGTTACGCTGAAAAAAAAAAAAGGGGAGACAAAAATTCCATTCCTATACATATGAGCTATGGAAATGTTTAACTTTAGTCCCTTGTTGAAATGATGAATAGTTGCTCTATCTTATGTTTTCCCTGTGCCTAGTTTATAACTTGAATTTCTCTAAAGTTTGGGCTTAGTGGCAAAGTTTTAATCTCACCTTGAAAAACCTCGATTCATGTGGGTTGCATAAGCTTCATCTAGTCTAAGTTGTTGCCAAATATGATATGGTTCAAATAGATTTGCTATGATTTCATTCGAAAGAGAAACTTGACATCCGAGAATTTATTTCAAAGAAAGAGAAAGATATGGGCTATGCTAAAAAAAAAGAGAAGAAAGAAAAGAGATGAGAAAAGGACATGTGTCCAAGGGTGAGTAGAGCCCACATCTCCAAAAAAAAAAGAAAGAAAGAAAGAGAGGAAATAATAGACACAAGTCTAAGGGTGAGTAGAGCCCACCTCTCGAAAAAAAAAGAAGAAAAAGAGAGAAATAAGCTCATACCTTCTCAAAAGCAAATATGATTTAATAAACAAATCCCGGATGAAAAAGTTGATCAAAAGAATGAATGAGTAGTGTCTCTATTATAACCATTCTATCCGACAACCGCCAAAGACTTGGAGACGACTCAAAAGCCCCACAAAAGATGAAAGGTAATAAGAGGTGAATAAACGTGCCATTTTATTCAAACTATAGTAGAACTTTTTGTTATAACCCCGCAATGTGTGAGATGTAATCGCATAGTAGCAACTCCCGATCAACAACCAAGTACTTATCTTTTGCTCGAGGACGCGCAAAGGATAAGCTTGGGGGAGTTTGTTAACGGTCACTAACGATACATTTTTAACGTCAACATTCTACCATAAAGGGGGTGAAACTATAATACCTTTTCATACTTATATACATTTATTACACATATTCCCACTTGTACTGTCCAAAATATATTTTGCTAGATTTATATAAGAAACAAGTGGAAAATGTACCAAAAGGCACCATCCGGGAAAGCGCATTCTTGAAGAACATCAAGCCCAATGGAGAAACAGATCAAACACGCGAGAAATGGGCCGAGCCAACGCCGCCACAACTTTTTCAGCCCGACACAACCCACCGGCCAAAGCTCGGCCCAGCGGAGCCTGTGACGGGTGCGGCCGCACCCCAAGGTTTGGTGCCGATCCGGCCCAAACTTGGCGTGGCGGTTCATTAAGTCTCCAAAACGTCGGTTCGGGGGTGCGTCGCGCGGTACAACGAACTTGGACGAGTGTAGAGGCGGTTTATGCCATTAGGAGGAGAACATTCCATGGTTTATTCCTCCACCCTCCTATAAATAGATGGCCTCTCCCCCTCTCACAAGACACACCACACAATAGAGCCACTCTTCCTCTTCCTTCTTCTTCTTCTTCTTCTTCTTCTTTGTAGGTTAGTAGTAGTAGAATAAAGGAGAAAGACAATGAGCTATCTTGGAGAGCTTGGGCATCTTGTATCTTTCGGTATGAATAATATCAAGAGTTCCATTTTGTTCTTGCTCTCATTTTATCAATATAGTCATGTTCTTGAATTAGAGCAAAGTTCTTTTGATATAATCTTGATTGATGAACTAGTGTATAGTTC
Organism: Hyparrhenia diplandra; assembly: GCA_015847255.1. Taxonomy (NCBI): domain Eukaryota; kingdom Viridiplantae; phylum Streptophyta; class Magnoliopsida; order Poales; family Poaceae; genus Hyparrhenia; species Hyparrhenia diplandra. Next base: position 151,460 of record JADLZK010009957.1, read on the forward strand.
CTATATCATGATCTTGTCATATAGAACATTGTGCTTAATCTTTCATGCATACATGTTTAGACCAAGAGCTAGATTGTTATGATGAGTTCTACCTAAAGATAGACTTGGTTGATGTTGGGTTGCGGGATTGATAGTCGTTCCTTCGGGGCGGCGCTTTAGTAGAAGGACCCCCGGGGACGGGTAAGCCTTGTTAACACGCTAGAGTGATAATCACTAGTGTAGACGTGGTGTCTAGACTAGGGGTTGCCTATATTTTGTGGCGCATCCCACGGTTGAGGGGGTAGGCGGTCGGGTCGTGACAGACCTTGTCCGTCCCTTGTAATCCCCCACGCTCGGGTGTGGCTAGGCGCAATTGCCGGACATCGCCCTTGGGCGTGGGCCGGTGCCCGAAGTTAGTCGGCAGAGAGACCTTGGCTATCTTGACTTAGAATCTTTAACAGTAAAACATGTGTGCATTTGCTATCTTGACATGAATATCTAGGATATGGCTGCTCCACACTAGACTTATTCTTTTATTCTTTCTTTTACTTTTATCCTTGAGATTGGCTTGAGTGTGTGTGTCAAGTTATCATATTTACCTATCCTGTTTTATCCCTATTATGAACATTGGTCTATTATACATTCATGTTATCTTGACCATGTCCAAATTAGAGACTTTTACACCATGCCTTCCTTTGGAAAAAATATAAATAACGATACCCTGAATACTTCCGGGTGAAATGCTACAACGGTATTTCCGTGCGCTTGCGGACTTGTTTTGTAAACGTTGCGAGAATACCAACAAACATTTCTAAGCGTGATTGCCTTTTTGGTGATTGCATTAAGAAATGTCAACAGAGCTCTCCACATGTATAGTGCTTAGTGCAACATTAAGTGATTAGTGTAGGTGCTTTGAGAAGTGCATACACTAGTTAGACCACCGTGCTAGTAGGTGCTTTGCGAAGTGCTTACACTAGGTTTAGGCCAAGTGTTAGTGAGGTTTGCATGCCTATTGCTATTACGTGCTTGTGTGCACCAAGTATGTACCCCCGTTAGGCTTGTTAATTGTCTTGCAATATCACACCAACCACGTTTGTGGTGTGGCCACCACCGTATACCGATGGGAACAAGGACCCCAGTTGTTTGACCTACTTGCACGCATGTAGGGAAGGCCCGGGAGATATCCAGGAGTTACCCCATCAGAGCTTTGGTCCTTGAGAGGGGATCCAACATGGAATAGGGGAAGTGTCAACTTCTCTATACCCCGGTAAAAATACTAGAGTCACCGATGAAACTTTGCAACTCTATCGCTCCTTCACCTTCTACATTTATATTATGTACTTTAGATGTGTGCTTACCTTCTTATTATAGATTGATAGGCTAGCTGATACGATTGGAACATAGGGTGCATAACTGCATTTTTTGCATTAGAGATAGCAACAAACCATAGTTGCAGATCTAGATAGACTACTTTTTCTTGCATAGGTTCTCACTAGGTTGCTCCTTGCATAAGTTCTTAGGCGGGGATGGTTCCTACAAGTCAGTAGTTCTGATAGATATCCAAGCTTGTGAGAAACTTAAAAACCTGCTTGGGTACCCGGGGTGATCCCCATGTCGAATGTTTCGATGAACGTTGTATGTTCCAATGTTCAAAACTTTTGAAGGGTGTAGGAACTTCTAACAAACCTAAAAAAGGCTCTATTTTGATCTAGCCTTTTGATTTCGACCGAGTTATTCCAAACTCATACAAAACTTGAAAATACGCCTTGGAAACGTTTTCTACTAGAATAAGACCATCCTCCTCTATAGATATTGGAGGATCATTGTCGATTGTGGTATCTGTTGGTAGTCACTAACAACCATTTCTAATTGCCAATTTTAGTCCACACCAAGAGGAATGAAAAAATCTTACAACACATATGCCTATACTTTGACTTTGTTCCACTTGTTTCTCGAGAAAACATGTTTTGTATGACAAACACCGTAAAACAAGAGAAAATGCACAAAATAAAAGAAGAAAGCGTAGTACAGAATTCAGTATTCCAAAAGTGAGCGGTCAAGGAGAAATAGAGAGCCTATTGACGCATTAGATTTGGGCAAAGCACTAACGTGGTTGCGACCACCAGCGTAAGTAAGTCAACAAAGGACCAAGGCTATCTTAACTTAGAGTCTCACCATATAAATGCATGTATGTATATCTGCTCTCTTAACATAGCTATTTACATGTCGATTTATACTTTTATTCTTTATTCTTCCTTTAACATTGAGATTGTCTTAAGTGTGTATGTCAAGTTATCATGTTTTATCTTAGTTTATCCTGTTATGAAGTTTGTTTTATTGCATAGACATGTTATCTTGTCAATGTCTCTTTTGGAGACTTTTACGCCACACATTCCTTTGGGAAAACATAAACGATACCCTAAATACTTCCGGGTGAAATGCTACAACCATATTTTTTGCAAACTTGTTCTACAAATGTTGAAGAATACCACGAGAGTTTTTAGTGGCATTACCATGGACTTAACAATCCTAGTGATGACACCGAAAAATGCCAACAAGCATTTCTCGGCGCATTTACGGGGAAGACATGTGAAGTGAATTGTGACGCCTAAGAGGGGGGGTGAATTGGGCAACTTAAAATTCTACTTCTAACTATGGCCTCTACACCTAGTCAAAACCTATTGCAAGAAAGTAAACTATCTATATGTGCAACTACGATTTTGCTAGGTGTGTTGCTATCTCATCTTGCAAAAGAGTTGTGCAACCTATGTTCCAATCCTATCAACTAAGCTAGGAATGTAAAGCACATAACCAAGGTAGCAAATATAAATGTTGAAGGTAAAGGGAAATAGAATGCAAACTTCCAACGAAGACTCCAATTATTTTTATTGAGGTATCGAGAAGCGCACAACCTTCCCCCTAGTCCTCCTTGGGGCCCCTCGCAAGGAATCCCTTGCAAGGGCCAAGCTCTCTGGCCGGGTAACTCGTGGATAGCCTCGAGCCTTCCCCACGTGCAAGTGGGTCTCGACGTTCCTTAGAGGCAAGCCTCCCCGGATGGTCCCCGCCGTCTTCACTATCAAGCTTCATTTGAAACAGGAAATTATATATGTGTAGTAGCCATTGTTCATAATGTAAAATTATCTTAAAACAAAAAACATGAAGAAGATTAAACATCCTCCCTAGAATAATAAAGCTTCAATAAAAATTTGGAAAAAAATAAAAATAATAACTAGCTCAAGTTGTTGCTTCCTACATATGATTTCCAATGAGGTCATCATGAGAAATGGTAAGCCCACTCATGATTTACCATATCTTAACCATACAGAAAAGCCGTAAATGTGGGGTATACCCTAAACCTTAGGCTTTGAGCTAGCTTGGGAAGGAACACAACAAAGTAACATGAAACTTGCACTCTCATCTCTTTTCGTTTCCTTGCAAAAATGAAAAATGATGAAGAAAAAAGAACAAATAAAATAATTAATTAAAAAACCATGGTCATCGTGTTCACCTTTTTTATGTTTTTCACCTTTGTTGAATGAATCTTATTGTCACACCCCGGGAGATGGGGCCTAGCGGATTGTGCCCATGAGGAGGGTGAATAGCCTATTAAAAATTCTACAAATTCACTAGAGCAAACTTGATAGATAAACAAACGACGTAAAAAGCAGTTGCTCTAGCTCTACCATTAGTCAAGCCACCAATTTGCACAATTCTAGTTGAACTAATGTCTCTAGCACAAACACAAGGGCATGTTGCTAATTTATTTCTATGTGAGAACACTACACAACTAACAAGAGCAACTAGCACAAGTAGAACAACTAGAAGATAAACAACTAAGCTACACAAGGTATATAAGATACAAAGTAATTGCAAGAGAGGGAGGAAATGTTACACCAACTTGTAGAAGCTATGAACCAATCACCGATGGAGATATATAATCACAATAGACAATATGAAGCCAATCACCAAGGGAGATAATGGACAAGTCGATTTTTCCTCCGAGGTTCACTTGTGCACTGACAAGGTAATCCCCGTTGTGTCGACCAACACTTGGATGGTTTGCGGACTAGGCAGTGACACTCGCTAGTTGGTCGTTCGGGCTCTTCACAACCCCACTCACAAGAGAGGTAACTCAATGACACGAGAAATGTATTAAGGATGCAATTCGTCGCTCAGATGAGGATGCACCAAACCTCTCACAAATAAACCGGAGGTGGCCAAGAACAATCTCCAACTCTTGCCAATGCCTCCACCAAATCACCAAGCTGGCTAGGGGCAGTGCCCTCCACGAGCAACAAGAATTGGCCCGGCTACAACGACCTTCAAGTGCCTCTAGATGCAATGACAAGCAAATGCACTTGAAATCTTGCTCCCAATCTCTCAAAGATGTGTACTCATGCAAGCAATAGAGAGGGAGGGAAAGCTCAGCTCAAAGGAGTGTTAGAATGATTCAAATTGCCAAGCCACCTCTCCCATGGCCGGCCATCGCACTTAGATAGAGGTGGAGGAAAACCCCCACTTCAAACCATTTTTCTACGAGGGCACCGGACGCACTAGAAGAGGGGCGCCGAATGCTGCACAGTGGCATCCGGCGCACCACAAGTCGCTACGTGTACTCGGCCGTTTGAATGTGACCATTGGCGCACAAAAAGCAACATGCGTTGGACGCACGCGTCGGACGCGTCCGACACGGCTCGGACACTGATCCCGGTAAAGCCTCACAAAATCAGCCACCATTGGACCGCCGTGTGACCGCCGGACGCTGCGAACGTCCAACGCGTTCGAGTCGCCCTCGGCCCGCCCGGCGTCTCCACCACACACCGGACAGCCGGCTGCGCGCCAGCGGCGTTCGACGAAGAGCGCCGGACATGCCAACGCACCAGCACTGCGCCGCGGCGTTCCACCACGCGCCGAACACACCCGGGCCGGGCGTCCAACGCTTGTATGAGCGGCGCCCGATGACTATTTTATAGCCCGTCGACGTCGCTAACTTCTCTACCTTTGCACAAACATGCTATACAACAAGTATAGCGACTTGAGCTCCAAAGTTAGCATGTTTTCTCCAACAACTTGCATCCGGTGTTATCATTTATTTGGTACCACTCAAGGAGCGGGAACTGCCATTCTAACCCTTCTTGGGGGATTCCATCCACAAACACACCCGCCCTACAACCGACCAATTCCCTAGTCTTGCTCACCGCACAAAAGCCGTCACTCCCGACGCATTTACGGCAAGGCGTGGAGCAGTTCTTCAGAGGGCAAGGTACGCCGGTAACCGAGCAAGTATGGTATCCATCTTACCACTTGATAGGAGGGGCACATCGGTGGTACATGTGTCTATCTTAGGAGAAGCGATGATGGATTAGGCATGCTTTGCCCGGTACATCAACGAGCGCTTCGATCCAGTAACACGACGCAACCCGCTGGGCAAACTGGCATTGCTCCACAAGACTGGCACCGTCGACGAGTACACAGAGACGTTCTTGGTGCACGTGGCTCGTGTCGGGCACCTCAATGACCAGCAACTGGTCAACATCTACACGGGAGAGCTAGGAGAGCCCCTGAAGACCGATGTTGAGTTGCAGGACCCACAGGACATGGAGATAGCCATGTCGCTCGCCAGAGCGTACAAACGTCGCCTCTCCATCCTCTACAGCTCCGGCAAGGCACCTCTTCACTAGCGAGGGAAGGTGCCCCTAGTGCTTGCGCCAACGACTGACCACGCCTATGACGACACCTCCGAGCCATTCAAGTGGTTGACCATGTAGAAGATGGTTGAACGACGTCGAGCCGACCTGTGCTTCAACTGTGACAAACTGTTCTCACATGGTCACAAGTGCAAGAACATGTTCGACATCACGGTCTTCAACGACTATGACAACACCACCGACGATGACGCCCGCAACAACGCCGAACTCAGGGTCCTTGGGTATCCCGACTCCCCGTACATGGTGTGCACTCTCTATACCTCATGAGGGTGATTTCAGGAACCAGCATCAGCATCCTGGTCTACTCAGGCACCACGCACAACTACATCGACCCCCGTGTCATCTCAACAAGCGAGGACTTCGCGACGCGGCCGGGTGGCGCCGCGACGCGGGGGTGCCACCTCCACACACACAACTACATCGACTCGGGCGCCACCGGCGGGTGGAGGTGGCGGTCTTCGACATCCCGATCCACATCGGCGCCCAACACCTTCGACATCGACGCCTACATCCTATACATCGGCAAATGACATCGACATCATCCTTAGCATTCCATGGCTAGCAAGCCTAGGACGAGTCACTTGGGACTTCGCGACACACGAGCTGGAGTACTACCGCCATGGACGAGGGGTAAGACGTTCATGCAGGCCCCGCCTCCACGCATAGGGAGATGTGCGCCTAGGCCTGCATCGGTGAAGCCTGGCTTCTTCCCTGACACCCACAACATCACCCCTCGCCTCGGGAAACGCCTCCGGCATGCGAGTGCCCCCGGACCTCACGACACATTCACAGGCGTCTTCGTCCGTTTTGGCTTAGGTCTAGAACTATCTTCAACGGTTTGTGTAGCCATAAATTCTATTTAATCATTGGTGTTGACTTTATACTATTCCGTTGTAGTTGTAAATACACGATCTTTTCATAGATCCATTGTAATCTTGAAATTCTATAAAAATGGAAACAACAACTTTAGTCGCCATCTCCGACAGGCAACATTGGAGGAGCAAACATCTCCGTCGGATCGCCCTCGATGTGACCACAGCGCCGCAGCTCCGACATGGGTGCTAGAGGACGCCTTCCTCCTCTTTGACGGCCGCTTCTACCTCCCGGCTTCTTCATCGCTATTGCGGATCTTCTAAATGCACTACTCCAAGGAGGGGTTCGTAGGACAAACTTTTCGACTTTGGGCGCCTACACATCACCCCCGACAACGGCCGCTCCGACCGCCATCCCCGCTAGGCGCAACATGGGCCAGCGCCACCACGTGGGAGCGGCGTGTCACAACCCGTTTTCCGATCAACGCGAGAGGAAGAACGAGAGAGGTGACGCGGGCTAAAATCAGCGATGAACGAGGCATGGACGACGGCGCGAGGGGCGGCGAGGCGGCGTCGGCAGGCAAGCGGCGTGCTTTGGTATGGCGGCAGTATACCGGCGCGGCGACGGTTGGAGTTGAGGTGGCGGCGGCGGGGGTAGGCGGCGGTGGCTTGAGTTGGGAGAGATAGGGTAAACCCTAAATTATTTCTTTCTTGATTGTCTCCACGATAGTCGCCCCCATATTTATATGAGGGGTTTACAATTGCTAACGGGCCAGGCCCATTAGTCTTTCTCTAACTCACTTTAATTTAATCTAATAATTATAATAATGAAAATAATAAAGCTAAATAATTATTAAATATTCAGCCACTCCGCTTATTTGGGGCGACTTCGCTGATCGAAGTCGACATCTCTCCCGTCGCGGAGATTCAAATTTCGTCCTCGAGCTAGAAGTCCGGATAGATTTTGTTGAATAGTTACGCATCTTGCCACGAAGCATCTGCGGCAAGTTTGTTCTTCCATTTAATGAGCACTTGAAGCCGACCCTGGCGGACTATTGATTTGAGCATTAATTCAAGTACGGGAACCGGTGTGCCATCATGAATCCGAGGTAATGCGAATTTCGAAGGTATCTCCCCACGGTGTGGTTTGAGCATACTAACATGAAAGGCATTGTGTATACGGGTTCCGTGCGCGATTCAATGCATATGTTACCGTGTAATGATCTTGCTAATCTTTGAAGGGTCCAAAATATTTAGGAGAGAGCTTGCCTTTGTGTAAATCGATATTGTTGCCACGTAACGGGATAAAAGTTTGAGCCGGACATAATCTCCCACTTTAAATTCTCTCATTCGTATGTTTAGCATTAAAATATTTGCGATAATAATCCACGGAGACATTTTGCAAAACGAACCTTTGTCCGATTGAGAAAATTATCCGGCCGAAGTTAGTAAGTCATCCACGACTTGTAATGTTGTCTCCCCCGGATGATAACCACGGATAGTAGGGGGTCCGCCCGCATACACAAGTTTGAACGGCGTTGTTTTGGTTGGACGATGGTATGAAGTATTATAGCAATATTCAGCCCAAGGTAACCATCTTACCCAATCCTTTGGTTTGTCACCATTCAAGCAAATAAGCAGATACATCGTAATAATTTTATTGACGACCTACCTGGTCATCTGCTTGAGGATGATAAGTCGATGTTGGTGACAAAATTATGTTAGATAGACGGAAAATTTCTTGCGAATTGACTCATGAAGATGACATCTCGATCACTAACCACCGATCTTGGCAAGCCATGTAGTCTAACAATCTCGAGAAAAATTTCGAGCTCTTTGAAGTTGTTGTATACGGATGAGAAAGGGGTATAAAGTGAGCATACTTGAGAGACGATCAACCTTTGTTAAGATTACCGATTTAGATCCAACTTTCGGAAGAGCTTCAATGAAATCCATTGAGATATCCTCCCGTGATCCGCCTGGAATTGGTAAAGGTGAAGAAGCCCAAATTTGGATGAAGGTGTTCGCTTTTTTTGTTGCGTTGGCAAACCAAACAATCATTCACAAAAATCGGTGACAATGCGTTTATCATGTTTGACAAAGAAGGTCCATTTGGAATCGATGCAATGTTTTCTCGTATACCCTCATGTCTTTGAATCATGAATTGCATGGAGAATGGTCTCGAAGATGTTTGGATGATTTGGAAAGCCATACCTTTTTGTTGAACAAGATCAATCCATTACAAACTTCCCATGCGAGTCCTTACCGTTGATTATAGAATCAATAAGGGCTATAGCTTCATCGCTGAATGCAATTTCCTCCCGTAGCTGGTCAAATAACCCCAATTGAATTTCTAAAATAGCCATGATTGAAGATTCATCTGTGTTCGACGAGATAATGCGCCGCCCACCACATTGGCTTTACTCCGGGTTTGTATTCCACAAGAAAATCATAGCCAAGTAATTTGCTAACCCATTGATCCGCGAAGCGTGGAGAAGCCACTACAAGAAATCTATCTTTTATGACAAAAGTCCTCATGACGGAACCCGATTTTGTCATATAATGTACCATAATATGACGATATTTTTTGGGTCGTCACAAAATTGCATACGCCATAACTATTTATGACGAGAATTTTCATTCGTCACATAAAGGCACTAAATGTTGTCACAAAATGTAATGTCCGTACTAGCCGGATGACGCCTGCATTTTTTTTCCATGTTTTGTGATCCGTTTGCATGGTTTTTGTGATGAAATGGAGTGTCACAAACATAAATTGTAAAAAAAACATGCTCGCCAGGGGATTGAACCTGAGATCTTTAGAACAAAAACAAAGTTCCTTGACCACCGGGACAAGCATCAGTTTATGTTGTATTAGGAAGTTTTATTTTTTTAATTAATCAAACCGCAAGAAATCCTCAAAAACAAACTTGAAAAATATTGGAACTTGTGGGAATCAAACTCAAGACATTCGTAACAAAGGTCAAGTGTGCAAACCACTAGGACAAGCATTAGTTTTCGTAAGATTGGGATCTTTTATTTCTTTATAGTAACAAGACCATAATAAATCTCGTAAAAAAAAACTTGAAAAAACATGAGGCACGTATGGTTCGAACCCGAGAGCTCTAGTACAAAAATGCTAAGTCAAACCACCATGCCATGGCTTGTTTTGTGATACCGGAGGGCTTTTTTCCTTATAAATCATATACGCATAGATGTTCCAAGTACAAAAGAGAAATCAGTCTGTTCGTCCTTGTTTGTCGCGTGTTCTTAATGAAGGACCGATTTCTCTTTTTTCCTCGGATTAAAACTTGTAACTAGTCGTTCTTCCTCATATGAACTCTAAATGAGGTGATTCTTTTTTCTAAAATTTTCTAAAATAATTTTGCATCACGTTATGGTGTTGGATTCAGTCACGCTTCATGCGCCAAAATTTGAGCAATTCAAGTTTTGAATTTGAACTTTGAATTGGTCAAACTTCGATCAAACGGAACACGAAATGAACTTCGGTTGAAAATCTTTTGAACACGAAAGTTTCATAACTCATTGAGACCAACAAAGTTTATGTAGGTCAAATTTCCATTTGGGGAAGTGGTAATAACATGTAGTTCAAATATAACAAGTCTCTCACATAGTTCACGAAACTATGTGAGAGACTTGTTATATTTGAACTACATAGCACTCAACTTTGTCGAAATGGCTTGAGATTTTTCGACCAGTCATTTATAGCCAAAATATGGTCTCACACAAGAACTTATATTTTCAGGACAATTATTTTTATTATTATATTTTTTTCGTCTTTGGGTGAGACAAAATTTGGTGAATTATACATTGAAAACACTAGAACTATGTAGCGACCTCCACATGTATTTGTTTCCTAGGGCATAAGAGACCTCGTGGCAAAGTTTGGCGCCATTCAGTTTTTCGAGGGGTGGGCGAGTTCAGCGTATAATTACTCGGTGAAGTCACGCGGAAAATCAAATAAACTAAAAAGTACCAAACAATTTCAAAAAATCTCAAACTTGATGGTTGCTTCACAAAAGGCATTTGGAAGCTTGAGGAAAAGTTTGAGAGCAATACAATACTTGGAGCCTTTCATCGAACCATGTCTATGCACTAGGTTCTTAGGGATTATGCACCAAGTATGGTATTGGTCTCAAACTTTTCTCAAGCTTCCAAATGCCTTTTGTGAAGCAAACCACCAAGTTTGAGATTTTTTAGAAATCATTTGATACTTTTTCGTTTAATTGAATTTCCGCTACGACTTGGCGCCGAGTAATTATGCGCTGAACTAGGTCCAACCCCAAAAAGATCCGAATGGCGCCAAACTTTGCCATAAGGTCTCTTATGCCCTAGGAAACAAATACATGTTTAGGCCGCTGCATAGTTCTAGTGTTTTCAATGTATAATTCACCAAATTTTGTCTCACCCAACACGAAAAAATTATAATAATAAAAATAATTGTCCGAAAAATGTAAGTTCTTGTGTGGGACCATATTTTGGCTATAAATGATGTCAAAAAAATCTCAAGCCATTTTGACAAAGTTGAGTAAGTGCTACGTAGTTCAAATATATAAGTCTCTCACATAGTTTCGTGAACTATGTGAGAGACTTGTTATATTTGAACTACATGTTATTACCACTTCCTCAAATGGAAATTTGACCTACATAAACTTTGTTGGTCTCGATGAGTTATGAAACTTTCGTGGTTCAAAAAGATTTTCAACCGAAGTTCATTTCGTTCCGCTTTTGATCGAAGTTTTGACCGAAGTCAAAGTTCAAATTAAAAAACTTGAACTGCTCAAATTTTGGTGCATGAAGAGGTGACTTAATCCAACACCATAACGTGATAAAGATGATTTTAGAAAATTTTAGAAAAAAGAGTCACCTCATTTGGAGCCGTATGAGGGGAGAAAGACTAGTTACAAATTTTGATCCGAGGAAAAAAAAAGAAATCGCATGTTCATCATGAACATGTGACTAACAACAATGATTTTTCTTTTAATCAGAGTCAAAATTTGTAACTAGTCTTTCTCCCTCATACCTAACTCCAAATTTGATGATTTTTTTCCTAAAATTTTCTAAAATCAAAACCTACTAATTTATGGTGTTGACTTTCCCATTTAAATTCATTTTGTAGTCAACATATTTATATAATTTATCTGTTCTGAAATAGAAAATAAAAAAACTAAGCCCAAGGCCCAAGGCCCAGCAACCCTATCTCTATCTACACCATTGGATGGACTCGATCGACGGTCGAGATGAAACTAAAACCCTAGCTGGCTCACTCTCCTTCTACGTGTGCGTCCGCAAAATTGGAAACTAAAGAGCGCGAAAAATGGAGGTCATGGGCGCGCATGGTAAAATTTTCGGGACCTTATCCTGTCATCCCCACCTACCCAACCTCTCCCCCATCCGGGCAGTCGAGCGCTAGGCAGCTCGCGGCGGCGGCGGTGCTGCTCCTTGTGACCTCGCATCCTCCACCCCTCCATCCAGTCCTGGCTCCTCCACTCCTCCTATAGTCCTACTCCTGGCGCGGTGAACTGCAGTCGAGCAGGCGGCGGCGACGGTGCTCAGGCCTCAGGGCGCGGTGCATAGCAGGCGGGGCTGCGGGGGTTGCGCGGATTCGGCAGGTCACCACGGGGCAAGGAACGCTTCTCTTCCACCCTGGACGTCGCGGCGCTGGCGGCTCCGCCGCGGCCAAATCCCACCGCCATGGATCCGTCGCGCCTGCGATTTCGGAAGCCGCCTCCCCGACGAGCCGCCCCTCGACGAAGCCGCTGACGCCGGAGGAGGAGGCGCGCCGCTGCAGCACCGACTGCGCCTACTTCCTCGCTTCGCAGCTAACCTACATACGCCATGCGAGATTCGCCCGTCCCGCGCCGGTGCTAGGCGTCGAGGACCGGCTCGTGACCGGGCGGACGAAACAAATCGCTCCCGTCGACTACCTACCCTGACGAGCGGATCTGTGGTGGTCCTCATCGGGGCTCCGTTTGGGAAAACCGAGTGGCAAGCCTGCAGGTCCTCCACGCGTGGCAAGGTGACCCCGGCTTCCACCTTCTTCCCTGACTCCACCGAATCCTCCCTCCACCTCAGGTATAGTACTTTCTCGGACTAGGAAAAGGAAAGCTTGTTTAGTTGTTCGTATGTACAAAGTAAAGTAAAGATTTTGTTTTTCCTTTTCCTGGTTGGCGTGCTCAATCAATCAATCAGGCAGGAGGATTGGAACGAGGCGTTCAACTACATGTCCGACCTCACCTTCGTGGATTGCTGCTTCTTAGTTGGCCGAACTAAGTATGCAGGTACCTGCTTCTTAGTTTGCATACATAACTTAAATGCAGTTTTATATTCTCTGTATGGATCAGTTTGGATGTAGTTTCAGTCAGTAGCTAGTTGTATTCTTATCTAATTACATGTAAGATGTGAAGCTGCATCATTCTTGGATAATGAATATGTCAGTCACTAAAATGATACTATGGCTAACTGAACATGAGCCTGTGCACACTAGCATTGTTCCTATCCTATGTTCATTTCTTTTAAATTGTGTTGAGAAAGGCATATATCTCCTATAACCTTGTGCTTTGATTTTTTTAATCTGGCCTTTTTGCAGAAAGTTCTAGCTGCTCCTGCTTTTCCAAAATGTAAGAGTTTGTTTCCGGTTCCTAGAAAAGCAAATAATGTGGAGTAAGTTAAGTACCTGAAGGTTCCATGAGCAGCACTGAATTGATAATAAAATCAGCCATTGGATACTTAGTTGATGACATAAGTGTATTTGTCAATATTCACTTCTGTTTGAGCAAGACTGCAAGAGCATGTAGCATAACTAGCTTGTGAATTATGTGTAACCTTGAGATGTCTATATGATAATGTGTACGTGACAGTTCAGATAAATAGCATGTTGCCTCTTATCTGTTTTTGTTCAGATAATAGTAGTTTACTTTTTTTTCTCTAGCTGTTCGAGTTATCTGTCATGACATGCATATTTGTCTAGATGTACAAGTAATCTATCTTATTCATATATCTATCTTAGCTAGGTTTGCTGCAAATTTGAGCATGCTGGATCACTATATCTATAATTAGCTATTTAATATGCCTTTTATTTATGCAGAATTATCTCTCTGATGGACCCCAGTAGAAGTTGGTCATCTCGCTGGTTGAGAATTGAATATTTGCTCAGAAGGTAATTTGCTCAACCAATATCTCCCTTGCTACAACTCTGAATGGAAGGATACATGTTCCTTCTAGATAAACTAAAGCATTTGTTAAAAAAAAAATAGTACTAAACCAAATGAAAGAACATAAATTAGGTGACACTGAATCATGCCAAAGAAATAAATAGCGTTGAACTGCTGAGCAGAGCTGTGGATTCACATCATGTAGTGTGTGTTAGAGGGGACATAACTGCTGATTACACTTGTATTCTGTACATGTACTGTATTGAGCCACAATTATTATTTTTGGCTCTATTTTCTCCATGAGCAGGAGCTCACCGTACCATGCCACCGTTAGTTATGCTATAGTCATCTTAATGCGAGAAATTGAAAAGACATTCTTTATTCTTTTAGTTATCATTTGCATAGTATATTTTACCTGGAACATTATAGTGACTTCATTGTTTTTTTCTGTTTGCTAGGGCTGTGGCTGGAACTTGGCACTTGCTATTGATAGGTTAGAACTTGTTTTGTGTAGGAACTTGAGCTACAACTTGGTGCTAGATGCTAGAATTTGTTTAGTTGGCTAGATTATTTTCTTTTCATGTTCTCGTTGTACTTTTGTATCAAAACATGCATTCCGAACATGCACTTCATTATAAGATTTATGCATGTGTGGATGATGGCTTGGCTGATATATATGTATATGAAGCTTTTGTGAGTCGTGATGAAATTGTGGGTTGGCATCGAATATGCATGCCGGGCTCGTCATGAATAAAAGATAATTTGTGACACCATATCTTGTCTTGCGGCGCCATAAAAACTCATCCAAACCCGCCCCTAACACACAATATGTGACGCCAGATACATAACGTGACACGTTGACTAAACAAAATGTGACACACATTGGTGTCATAGAATGTAACAATATGTGACAATGGACCTACGTTGTCACAAAAGGTTTTAATCTTTTGTGACGATGTAAGAAATATCGCCACGAGGAACTTTTTAGACGATTGTTTTATGACGGCCAGGCGTGACACGGCCATCTTGTCACAATGTACTTTTCATGACAAAATTTGCACTTTATGTGACCAAAGTGGTTTGTCATACAAGCCCGCATTTCTTGTAGTGAGCGTTGATCTAAAATGTACTTATGACCGTAATGATCCGACCTTATAATAAATGGGCGGCCCCAAAGATATGGTCGCCAATGCTTGACTCACATTACCAAACCCTATGAGTTCTCTTTCATAAGCAGCCAACTTTTTGTACTTATCGGGCATACGTTTGTTAAAGTAAGCAATTGGACCATTACCCCGATGTAAAACAAAGACCCATACCGTACTCGGATGCATCACATTCCACCACAAATGATTTATTAAAGTCCGGAAGTTAGAGAACCGGTGCCGATGATAAAGTCCTCTTAAGGTGCTCAAAGGTCGATGTTGCCAAAGGTGTCCAAATGAATGAGTCCTTAAGAAGATCGATCCAAGGGACGTGCAATTGTACCATAATCCATTATAAACTTTCAGAGTAACCCGCGAGTCCCGAGTAAAACCTCGCAATTCACGGAGAGTTGTGGGGAGCGCCAAGCGGTGACGGCCTCAATTTTCTCGGTCAACGACCACTCCAAAGATCCGATATAATATGTCCCAAATAACCCAATTGTGATTGACCAAAGAGGCATTTAGATTTCTTTAAGAAGATAGTATTATGAGATGCTAGTACCTTGAAAACCTCTTCCACATGGTGGAGATGCTCGCACCAGGATTTGCTAAATATCGGGATATCCTCAAAGAAAACCAAAGACAAACTTGCGCGAAAACGGTCCCAATATATCATTCATCAAAGCTTGAAAAGTTGAAGGTGCATTGCATAATCCAAATGGCATGGCCAAAAACTCAAAGTGCCCATGATGTGTCCCGAAAGCTATCTTTTCAATGTCCGGGATGATGCATGCGCATTCGGTAATAGCCCGAGCGAAGATCTAATTTGGTGAAGAATTTAGCACCTTCTAGTTCATCCAAGAATTCAAAGAATAACCGGTATTGGAAATTTGTCTTTCAAGGTATTACTATTGAGCTCCCCGATAATCAACACAAAAACGCCAAGTTTGATCATGTTTTTTGACAAGAAGGACGGGGGGGATGAAAATGGCGAAGTGCTATACTGGGATGATACCTTGATGAAGCATGTCCGAGCATTGTCTTTCCAGTTCATTTTTCTCAGATCCGAGGGTAACGATAAGGGCGAACGACGGTCGGCCGAAAGTGGGATCCTTAAGATGAATTCTATGATCATAACGTCGTTGAGGTGGGAGCCCCAAGGCTCTCTCGAAAAAGCCGTTGGAATTTGCATAATGAGGATCCATTGGCACATTAGGAGAAAGTATATGAATACCGGGTTGAGACTCAGTATCTTTAGAGAGGTCGTGCCATGTGATCGGTCTGTCCTTTCCGCCGTAACTTCATAATAAGTTTATTAAAATTCCGCACAATATTTCCCAAAGAACTTCGGCCAGTCCACACCCAAAACAACATCATAGCCTCCCAATTTGATCTTCAAGAAATCGCTTTGAAACCTTCAAGTAGCAATAGAAAATTCAATATCATCATACCTTCCCACATTTGTTATATGTTGTCCATTAGCGACAGCAACTTTGAGCGGACGGTGTAAGGAAGAACTTTGTAGGCCCAATTTCATAGCCAAATCAGAATCCAGGAAATTGTGTGTTGAACCAGAATCCAATAAGGCCAATAAATTGGTACCATTTATATTGATGAGTAATTGCATGGTAGGACAAGTGGATATGCCCGTTAACCCATGAACCGATATTTGAATATCTCGAATATCCTCTTGTGCGTACCTTTGAGTTCGTCGACGCTAAGCTGTATAGAGACGTCTAGCCGAGCTATGGTTGTCTCGATATCAGGTGGTTGATGCATTTGGACGTCGATCTGAATCAAAGGTGCTAACCCAGCAATATAAAGCATAGCCTCGCCGTTTGGGGAGAGGTGTTGTACCTTGTTCGGCCGTTCTTGCCGTGAACGTATTAGTGTACCGCCCAAATCTCCCGCCCGGGCGTGATGCCGTCGGATCACCAAGATGATTGTGTAGTGGAGTTCCAAAACGCCCGGTAATAGTCGCCGAAAATTCTCGCCAAGTTGGTTGACCCACTTCGTTTTCCCAACGAATAAACCGGGATAATGCGCGTTTCCTTGGAGATGGAACGGCGGTAGCATCGATCCGACCAGATAATAATTCCTTGAGCGAGAAAAAATTTATCGCGACTTGTACAACCAATGAGAAGGGTCACCCTTGCCATCATACTCGGAAAAATAATTTAATATTATTGCCGGCACGCCCGGGATTTTTCCGGCAAGAATTTAGGTGGATATTCCGGAGTGATTTCTTGGGGAATTTCGTATCAAGTTCGAGGTGAAAATTCGGACCGTCCGGGCCGAGGATTGAGGAATCGGAGGTGCGGCGGATGGGGGGCTCATCCGTGTCTACAGGACCGAAGAGAGCGCTTGGAGGGCGGGATGTACTTAGGCGATGATGGGGCTGAATTAGCCTCCATGGCTTTGGCCTCCATGGCGTGATGTATTCGTCGATGATCCCTGCTGACCTTCTCTTAATGGCTCGTCCCCGGTTCATGGCCATTGGATCGCCCGGTCTCCGGATACCAATCTGTCACAACCCGTTTTCCGGTCAACGCGAGAGGAAGAACGAGAGAGGTGACGTGGTGGAAATCGGCGATGAACGAGGCGTGGGACGACGACGCGAGGGGCGGCGCGGGAGGCGGCGTCAGCGGCGGCGCGCGTGGCGCGGCGGCGCCGGCCGGGCGGCCACGGCCTTATTTGGGGCGGCGCTGGGCGGGCGGCGCGAGGGCGGCGGTGGTTTGAGAATTTAGGAGAGATAGGGTAAACCCTAAATTATTTCTTTCTTGATTGTCTCACGATAGTCGCCCCCATATTTATATGAGGGGTTTACAATTGCTAACGGGCCGGGCTCATTAGTCTTTCTCTAACTCACTTTAATTTAATCTAATAATTATAATAATGATAATAATAAAGCTAAATAATTATTAAATATTCAGCCGCCCGCTTATTTGGGCGACTTACCGACCGAAGTCCGACACAAAGACGTGGACGTCTTCCTCGACAACGTGGATCGACAGTTCTTCAAAGATCGACAACATCTACATCCACTACGACGTCAACAGCACACCCACTAGCCGTCACCATGTGAGTTTGGCATTGGCACTTTCATGTACGGTACAGTGCTCAACCTTGCTGCTACACCGCCGACACGCTGAGACGTCACAATTTGGCACCTCATGTCGGTCTACCTCACGCCACCTCCCAACAACCGCTTCATGTTCTTGGAGAGCCCCCTCGAGATATGCTTCATCAACACCTTGTGGGGATCCCACACGAAGTTGCTCCTAGCGCACGTCGACACGCACGACGACACCACAAGGACACTCGATGCACCAGTACATCTACCATGGCTACATCGGCAACCTTCACTACCTAATGGAGTTCGCCCCAAAGCGTACTAGGCACAACATGATCCTCACCAGCCTAGTCCTTGGGCGCTTGGTACTGCGTGTTCAAACTCATCATATCGGGTACTCCATATCCCGCTCTAGGTGTCACAAAGTGGACCGTTATCCAAAGATGAGGACGCGTCGGTCAAAGAAGGGGAGATGTCACACCCCGTGAGATGTGGCCCGGAGGATTGGACCCACGAGGCTCGCGGTCGGCCAGGGAGGTGCCACCTAGCGCGCGTGCGCCGACCCTACCGCTGCTCCATGATTTCTTTGATAATTAGAATAAGAGTTTGATTAGGATAAGATAGATTTTTGTGTGAAGGGGTATTCCAATATATAAGAAAATCTCCTACTACAAAAAGAATAAGAGTTTGCTTCTAAAAAGGTATTCCAATCTATAAGGAAACCTTTAGAGATTGCTTGCATTACAAGTATCATAGGAGGGTTATATAAGCAAGGGAGATGTAATCTCATGGGACAAGCAATAAAGAAATATTTTCCCGCCTTTGCCTGGCCGCCCCCCCCACCCCGGCTCCCACGCGGGGGCCCACCCGCCCTAGCGACACGTATTTATCTTTTCATGATTCCTTTCTCTACAAATATGTTTCGATTTGGAGGTTGGTCGTACATCCCCTAAATTAAGCACGATGCCTAGTTTAGATGAAGCAATCATACTTCAATAGGCTTTTGAATTAAGCATGGTGCTTAGGTCAAAAAGTCTATCATAATCAAATTATACATGGTGCCTAGTGTGATTATTGAACCAAAGCTACTAATGTAGACTTTCATTTATCTTATGTACTAACCCCTATCAACTTCATGAGGGTGACAATGGAAATAAAAACTTATTTGGTGAACCTTAAATAAATAAATAAACTATTGAGGTGACGCAGCTGTGTGGTGGCATAAAGAGGACTATTCTTTTGTCTTATAAAAAGAAACTACTGAGGTGACTCCTGGCCAATTGCTATTTTACCAATATAAAATCAACCGGAAGTCCAGGATCAAGCGTGTGTTTAGGCCCAGATTTCCTCCCAAATTCCACTATGCAAAAAGAAGATTCCCCATCACATCCGTCGGCCGCAAACATGTATGGAGTACGAAAATATAGGTAAAAAAAATGAACTAATTACACAGTTTTAGATCTACATTACGAGGCGATTCTTTTGAGCCTAGTTACGTCATGGTAGGATAATATTTACCACTAACAAACTAAACGTCTTTATAGTGCACGATGTGACATACATGTCCCATCGGTGCAAAATTTGGACCAAAATTTGAGGTGCTAAACACACCCTTAGAGAAACGAGCAAACTACTCTTGTCGTGTTCCCCTTGGAAACCAACCAGCCGTCTCGTCGGTAGTATGATGGTGGCACTTCGTCAGTAGTATGATGGTGGCACTTCAGACTTTGCATGCACTCTTGTCGTGTTCCCTTTGGAAACGTACTACCAAACAGCCCTCTTGTCAGTACCATGGTGACACGTTCCCAGACTTTGGTGTTTGTGGTGTTTGTGCTTACTCTTCACCCGTGCTTGCACAGGAGTAGTATGCATGGAGGACCATTTGATTGTACCAGCTCGCCCGTCTTTTTAACAATAAATTTATAAATAATTTGACTAAATACACTCAGATCAAATATATATTAAAAAAATATTAATTAGTATCAGATCATTAAATCTAATTTTATAATAGATTTATTTAAAAATGCAAATATTGCTAATATTTTCTGCAAATCTAGATATAGTTAAGAAATTAAAGTTGACTACACGAACCCCATAACAACACTTATACAAGAGTAGCATATCTAAACAACTCCTTCATAACGACAAAGCAGTCCTGTTAAATCAAACACCAACAGGTAGGTAAGGTGTGCATCAATTCTATCAGACCATTTGATGTATCTTAAAGATTTCCTCACAAGCACGGAGCAATCCTGTTTAAATGGGGGTGTGCATTGATTCAATCATATCATGTTTCTAAAAGATTAAGAAAGCTATTGCGACAATCATCAAGAGGAACAAGATCTCCAATAGCCGCCATGCCTGTCTAACACCACTAGATGTAAATTGACGATGCAAATGCACCATAGAGGCTCTCAAACCTCGCCCAAATATTAATCAAAATGATGCAAGGGAGTGGAAATGCGCTGTTCAGCTTTCAAAGGGTGTACACAAGTGTTGCATCCCAAGAGAGTCGCCAAGGCTGGCCACAAGTGTTGTTTATATAAGCTCACCAAGAAATCCAACTGTTACCCGGCTACAGGCACATCAACATGTTCGGTGAACACCGGAGTGCTGCACTGGACAGCACTAAATAGTCATGTTAGTCCTGAACTTTGCAGCAAGGGTCAACTTGGTCCCTCAACTTTCAGATTGGCCAGTTCAGTTCCTCAACTTTCAATTTTGGGCCAAACTTGTCCTTATGCTTATATGGGGCTCCATATTAACATGAAACTAATATAAAATGTCTATTTTACCCTTGAAGTTTTACATATACTAAAAGTAAATATATGTTTGAGCACATACAATTTATCTATCAAATTCGCATGAATGACTTTAAAAAGTACAAGCAGATACACTTTTTAGAAACTATATTTTGTGTTAGCTAACAAATATATTATTGCGTGTGTATGTATTAAGAGAGTACGAGGAAATATATTTTTGACCAACATGAGCTAAGGGTAAAAGGGACATTTTGCATTTGTCTTATGCTAATATAGAACAAAGCATATCACCACAAGGATGGATTTGGCCCAAAACTGAAAGTTGAGGGACTAAACTGGCCAACCTGAAAGTTGAGGGACGAAGTTGACCCTTGCTGCAAAGTTGACCAAAATGGCTATTTTGCCGAATACAAACTAGTTGTTCGCACTGTTTGAAATCGGGTGGTGGTTGTTTCCGATGAGAGCACCAGTGCGTGTTAACGAAGTGCTCAAAAAAAAAAAAAAACTCGGTGGTAAAATAATGGCCGGACCGCTCCCGGCGGTCCCTTTTGAATTCCCCTTGCTTAGTTGCCTTTGCATTGATAAGCCCAGGCACACATTGGATCGCGCGGTGGCTGGCACAATTTCAACAGACTCTCAATCAGCACATGTTATGTTACTCAGGTGCATCTTTTCTCGAACACGTAAAAGGTTTGCACGTCTTTTGTATTAAGACGAATAAAAATTGAGAGTTAGCAGAAAGAAATCAAACACGATTACTCACTAGATAAACAATCTAGTCGACATCGTCGATCAGACACCACATACTCAGGTGAATCTGTCTGGTGGTGCACCACATAACTCTCGTGAAATCATTCGGTCACCAACAACAGTGCTCTTCTCACCCTCTGTACACCGTGCTAACTTCCAAATGTTTTGCCAAACATCTAAGCACTTGAGTTGGCATTTATGAAAAGCATTTTCGCTTGCTACTCACATCGCTAGATAGGTCTAATACAAATGCATGAACACCTAGTGGCACTAGATACATGTTTACTATTTTCAGCTCTCCTCTTAATAGTACGACTATATTATATCTTATACCTGACCATACACTCCACATCTGATGTCCAACGCCAGATGATGGTGCCCTTGATGCTAGTGTCTTTCGTACTGGCTCCCATAGCAATACATACTCCTAAAACTCTATCGTGGTCTCAATGGGCACAATGTGTGACAACCATTTGTTATCTGCCTTTTGTACTGTGATTTTCTTCCTCTTAGCCCTTATATGAATAAAGTGGGGGCAGAAACTTTGGGTGCCTTGCCATTTGCATAGGAAGACGTCCAAAAATGAGATGTCTCGCTGTTACCTTGCTATGACCGGGGTTCAATACACCCGGAGAAGAACCGGCGCTAGTGGCTAGAATAGTGGTTTGATTTCTATTAGCAGTCAATTTCCTTTTGTTAGAGAAGGGAGAGGGATATAAGGAGATGTAAGACACATGTGTTAATTAAGCAAGAGCAAACCCAATTGTTCGGCTTCCTGTAGGGAGCCGGGAGTCCCCAGATAGCAACCGCCTCTCAATCTCTCTTCCCCAGAGCGATCACGGCGCTGGAGGCCTGCCACCGGCACCTTCTTCCCTGGCCTCCTTCCTCTCACTCCTACAATTTGAGATCGACCATTGGTAGAGATGTTATTCCTATCATACCTATTGTAACCACGGTCGAGACATCAAGTGTTGTCTGTCTTTGCTGTCACATGGTAATTCCAAATGATTCAATGTTCTTTCGATCTTTTTGGCGCCATTGGAACCATAGCCACCAGAGACACAATGCGCATGAAAAATGTTCCAGGTCTAAGACGCCCAATTTACCTTGTTCTTAGGTTGACATGAAGTTAGCCAGTTGACGAGTGAGTGACCCCCCATAGACCTTGTCAGCTGTCTCAAGCTTCTCCTCATGCAGTTCATCCGTTTAATCAGCCATTTGATTTCGGGGAATATTATCGGGGGGACCAGTCCCTTGTGGCAGCCGCTACAGTCGCCAACTAGGAATAGGAGCCGAGCTAAGAGCCTGTTCGGCCGGGCATCGTTCTGGTTACCGTCGACGCTATGAGAGAAAAAATACCGCTATTGGTCGATACCGATAAGCCAAGCAAACAGGCTCTAAGACTAGTTGCACCGGGGTACGCCATCTCTTCCTCCAGGTGCACATAACGTACCAAAGTGCTGCAGCGGGGTACTGGCTAGTCTTCTGTATCCAACAGTACCAGCTTGGTTACGCCAGGGATCCCGGCCTTCGCGTGGGTACGCCACAGTGACATGTCAGAGCAGCATGCGCGGGAGGGCAGGAGAAGTATGCACCAGCAGCGGGTCCCACTGCTTGAATCTACCTAAAAAAATGTTACTGCTTACAAACTAAAAATCCAAATTAAATTCGATTCCACCATTAAATTTGTTTCAATAAATTCTTCAAAACAAAATCTCACACGAATATATTTAGATAAAATTATAAGTGGACCCTATTGATGATAGTTCAGTATAGAAGTAGAGATATAAAGGATGCATGAGTGCGGAAGAAGTTATTGTAAAAGAGAGACCCACGATGACGAGGATGTATAGATGAAAGTAAATAGAATACGAGTGCGGATTGTCTAAGCCAAGCCACGTCAAAAATATTTATTTTGATAATTTCACTCATATCTAGTATATTAGCAAGTACAGTAGCATTGATATTTTAGCTTTCTTGAGCACGTTTCCTCCAATGGTTCCTTCTTCTGAGCTGACGATCAGGTCGTCGCCACTACGCCGCGTGGTTGGTCAGATGCCAGTGGCCGCGTGGGCCCTACCGCGACGCGTTGGGAAGCAATGTTGCCCGCCATAGATGCTTTTTGGCGACGGGCTCTCGTCTCTCTCCTCGCTCGCTCTCCTCCTAGCCTTCGGACCAGCTTCATTGCTGCCGTTGACTAGCTCGCATGTAGATGTAACCGATTCTTCCCAAACTTAGTCTTCTCGGGCCGTATTCCTAAACTCAATCTCCCTCATGCCTCTGCGTCTGGCCTTTTTTGGTTGATGCATGCATGTATCCAAAAGATTCGTTGAGAAGAACAAAGATACGGTTGTGTTGAATCAAGCGGCAGCAGCTGGGTCTGGGTGTGAGGTGCGATGGAGACTGCGGTGGTGAGCGCTGTCCTGAAAACGCTCGGCCCCAAGATCTTCGCGTTCGTGCAAGGAAACTACGAGCTGCAGCGCGACCTGGAGCGCGACATCCAGTACATCCGCAAGGAGCTGGACATGATCGCCGCCGCCATCGAGGACCACGAGAGGCGGTCGTGGGCCGGCGACGGCCGCATCAGCGACGACGTGCAGAAGATCTGGATCCAAGACGTGCGCGAGCTGGCTTACAGCATCGAGGACGGCATCGACCGCTACCTGCACGACGTGGCCCTGGGTCGCGACCCCGGCGGCGGCGGCGGCGTGTCGGCGTCGCTCCGCCACAAAGGCCGTCAGCTCAAGAAGATATCGATCCGCGCCAAGTTCGCCGCCGAGATCCGGGAGCTCAAGAAGAAGTCGGAGCAGATATCCAAGCTCAGGATGCTGTACACCGGCTGCGGGCAATCCAGCGCCTCCGGTAGCTCGGGGGTATCTGCTGCTGCGTCCTCCTTCTTGGCGTCTCACACGCAGACCCCTGCAGCTGACCTCGTGGGCATGGATGCGCCACGAGATGAGATTCTGGAGCTGATGCGGGAAGACGAAGGCCGGCCGAAGCAGCTCAAGGTGATATCCATCGTCGGCTTCGGTGGCCTCGGCAAGACTGCTCTTGCCAGACAAGTGTACGACAGCATCGCCGTCGGTGAGCAATACAGCCCACGGATCTGGGTTCGTGCATCGGACAAGGACGCTGGGGATGTTCTGAAGGAGATACTTCACCAAGTTCAAGTTGGTGGTGGCGTGCAAGGACATGAGGAGGGCAGCCGTGATGTCCTCGTCGAACGCCTCAGGTTCAAAAGGTAAGAAACCAAACATATGCATGGTCCGTTCCCCTTTGGACTACGTTTCTTACTTCCTTCTGATCACGTTAGTAGTAATAAATTAGTAATGGATGCCCTCGATCATATAGCCTGTCATCTTTTCCTTCTTTAAGTTTGTGAAACATTTTTCCCCTTCCATTGTTGAGGAAAAGACTTCTTCTGAACAAGCTTGGTGCATTGAAAACACCACTGTTTGGTTAATCCCCTCCCTTAGGCCTTATTAGTTTCATGATGAAACCAAGGGGTTGGAGAGGATTGAGGAGGATTTAATCCCCTGCAAGTCAAAAATCCCCTTCAATCCCCTCTAATCCTCCCCAATCGTCTTGGTCTTGATTTAGGGAAAAACTGAACAAGGCCTAAAGAACAAAAGAATTGGAGGGGAATCCAAGGGGATTGCAGGAGATTTTGTCTCCTTTTAGGTGATAAAATTCTCTTCAGTCCATTTCAATCTTCTTCAATCCTCAGCAAACCCGCCAAACCGGACAAGGATTGAGGTAGGCTCCTGGTGCGGTGCAAAGATGGTGGTTTGGGATGATGCTCCTCATGCCACTGGGCATGGTGGACATAGCAGGTGGCGATGCTGGCGTCGGGACAAGGATCCGCTGGTCAATGGAGAGGAGGGAGACGACAGCCTTTAATTTTTAAATATAATAATAGCATATGCTGGTTTAATTATATTTTGCTTACATGCTCCTATCCTAGTTAATTGTTGTGTCAGCACCGTGCTTGTCTAATTAAACTTGTTCTCTTGCTTTCTCAAGGTACCTCATCGTGATTGATGACATGAGGACAGAATACTGGAATGCCATTAAAAATGCCTTCCCTAAAGACTCAGGAGTGAGCAGCAGGGTGATCGTGACCACGGCGATTCACTCCATTGCAAACGCCTGCAGTGCTGACAATGGCCATGTTTACATAATGAGAGCTCTCAACGAGAATCAATCAAAAGAACTGTTCTTCAAACAAACCTCCTTGGAAGAATACGCACCTGCAGAACAGGTCATGAAGAAATGTGATGGCCTACCGCTTGCCCTTGTCACCACCGCCCAGCTCTTGCAGAGCAAATGCCAGATGACACCAGCAGGCTGTGCAAAACTTTGCCGCTACATGGGCGATCAGTTGGAGGACGAGGAGACCTTAGCGAGGTTGAAACATGTCCTTCTCCAGAACTACTCCAGTCTTCCTGGCTATGCCCTCAAGGCCTGCTTGCTGTATCTGAGCATTTTCCCAAGTGGCCATCCGATCAAGAGGAAACGCCTGATAAGACGGTGGTTGGCTGAAGGATTTGTTGAAGCAGACCATCGTCGTAGCGCCATGGAGGTTGCTACAGATAACTTCAAGGCGCTCATGGACCGGAGTATCATCCAGCACATTGATGTCAGCAACAACACAGAAGCAAAGACATGCCGTACTCATGGCATGATGCTCGAGTTCATTCTGCAGAAGTCCATCAGTGAGAATTTCATCACCTCGCGCTATATGATCAAGCTCGCCTACCGGATAAGATCCGCCGGCTCTCCCTACATCCCAGAGGTACCGGTTCTGCAAGGAATAAAGCAAACCCAGGCATTGATTTTTCTCTTGTCCGATCCCTGACAATCTTCAGAGAAATTGACCCACATATTCTGGAATTTTGTAAATATAAGCTGCTGCGAGTTTTGGATCTTGAAGAATGTGAAGCCTTGAAGGATGAGCATCTGAAGAAGATATCCAACCTGTCCATGCTCAGGTATCTCAGCCTTGGGGAAACATTACTGCCATTCCCAAGGAGATGTCAAATCTTAAGTTTCTGGAAACACTCGATACAAGAAGAGTGAAGACAGAGATTATTCCTATACCCATAGAAGTTCTGAAGCTTCCATGCTTGATCCATCTGCTTGGTGTTTTTAGCCTCCCAGATGTACGTCAACAGGAAATGAGCAACCTCCAGTCCTTTCTGTCAAAGAAGAGCACCTTGGAGACACTGGCAGGATTTGTCGTTGACCAGAGCACAGAGTTCCCGCAGCTCATGATGCATATGAACAGATTGACGAAGGTGAAAGTGTGGTGTCAGTCCACTGAAGATGGCAATAACAACTTCACTCACCTTTCGAGCGCTCTACAGGAGTTCATCCAGAGAGGCACCGGCGTGAACGATGCTCCCTCACTCTCCCTGAGCTTCGAGGGGTGCACGCAAGACTTTCTGGATTTTACCCTGGAGGACAACTCCTGCTACCTCAGCTCGCTGAAGCTACATGGCCAGTTACATAGCCTGCCTCTGTTCGTCACCAAGCTTGGCAGTGTCACCGAAGCTGTGCCTTTCAACATCTGGTCAGCTGAGCAGGGATGTTCTTGCTTCCCTCAGCAACGTGCGTTCCTTGCACTATCTCAAACTCATCTCAACTGAGCTCAACTTTGTCATAGAACAAGGGGCACTGAAAGCCCTGCGGCGCCTATGCATCGTGGCGCAGTCCATGGTTCGCCTAGAGAACCAGGAGGGTGCTTTGCCACACCTTGAGTCACTCTGCCTGTTTTGTAAAGGTCTGAATGGCCTTTGTGGAACCAGAATAGAGTTCCTCGGGCGTATTAAGGAGGTAGCTCTTGATGATGCAGTGAGCGAAGAAACGAGAAAGAAGTGGAAAGAAGCAGCAAAGAGCCACCCGAGACAGCCTACCATCTGCCTTTTCAAGACGAAAGAGTTGATCGATGAGATGGATATTGGAGGTGAGGATAGAGAGGTTTCCAACAGCCCTACGGCAACATCTCCTGAGGCTGAAAACCTGATGAAGCTTGACAATGGATCTGAGCCCTATGTTGAGCACAGGAAACGGAAGTTTGGCGTGTTTTTTTTCAATTCCAGGAAGGCCAATGGCAAGATAAAAGCTGAGCTATCATGTAGTGGAAGCAGCCACGACGTCATTTCTACTTGAAAGTGAGGACCGTGCCTCTATGGATGTATTATCATGTCTTGTTGCTTTGGCGCGGATCTGTGCTTGCTGATGTAACTGATTTGGTAGCTGCTGGTTTGAGTTCGCTCCATTTGGAAAACAAAACACTCATGTTTCTTAATTAAAAAAAAACTTACCCATGTATGAGAACTCAATCCCTCTCTTCCAGATGATGAGATGAGATGAACTGTTTTAATTTGTAGTTATAAAGTGTTGAGTTATGGTGCAGTTGTATGAGGATTGATATCTTTGGCTACTTGCTACAGTTGCAGGAGCAGAGTTGAGAATGCTATTTTGTGGAGAACTGAGAATGCTAATTTGCAGTATGCTGCTTTATTAAAATCTATTGGCTTTCAGATTGATGCATAAACTTGTATGGTGTGATTGGTGTTGTATAGAGTATAGACTAGGCTGGAGTCAAGTCGTGGACTTTATAAAGGAGTAGACTAGTAGGATTAGAGGAAGAGACTGGCCAAACTTCCGTCTGATTACGTTTTTCTCAGAAAAATTGACATAATTCTGCTCATGTTTGATTCCTTGCTTGTTATTATTTTTAATTCCTTGATCAGCAGTGCCCCTTCATT
Organism: Hyparrhenia diplandra; assembly: GCA_015847255.1. NCBI lineage: Eukaryota > Viridiplantae > Streptophyta > Magnoliopsida > Poales > Poaceae > Hyparrhenia > Hyparrhenia diplandra. Next base: position 179,637 of record JADLZK010009957.1, read on the forward strand.
TCTTGTGTCTTCATTTGCTTGTTTTATAAGCATCCCTAAAATGACGCTGTGGCATTAGCACGGCATTATACTAGTGACATAAAGTATAGAAGTGTTTCTTTTCACAAGTGCAATAAATGAAATAATTTTGAAGTTTAACACACGTTTTGGAGTTGGGCACAAAAAATGAAGACATAGATAAAATGAAAAATCTTTCTTTTTAAGTTGTGCATGCATGTGAATGAAGTTAATTAATGATGAAATTAGGAAGGGTAAGACCAAAAACAATAGGCTGAAGCTACCAACTAGAACAGATATTTTGGAAATAGTAGAGAAGAGTATAGAACAAATATTTTGAATATAGGGCTACATTGCTATGCCTATATCTGAAGCATGCTTTTGCGGCATTCTACATATCAATTGAATGCTCTCCGCCATATATTGTGGTGCCTTGTTTAGCATATGGTATGAAGGATCAGACGCCAAAGATACACATTAAAACAGACCCGTGAGATACGTTATACTAATGCAAATATATTGGCGAACCCATTGGCAATACGAAAGCAAATTGTTTCAGGAACTAAACAGCCCTGCTCAGTTACTGCTTCTGTTTCTAGCAGGTCTATATGAAATTATGCATTCACATTGCCTAAAATTTAACAAATATCTATTACCTATTGATCCTGGAATCCCACAAACAAAGAATCCAGCCGGATGAAAAGATGGTATCCAATATTGGAAGCATTGGGTGACAAGACAAATCCTGAATATTCCTGCCACGCACAGCAAGTCTGAAAATTTTTTGGCACCAACATTAGCACAGAATAACTCTTTGATCTATCAGCAGCAAGACAAAGGCAGAAGTGCACATATCTTGGCATGTACAGGCAGATTAGCATAGAACCAAGACTGAAAGCAGCACTAATTGGACTTCGCCATGGCAGCTGAGTTGGAACCTTGCAGGCTTGGCGGTGCTGCCCTTGTTAAAGACCGAAAGCAACAACCCTGCAGTGTTCGTCAAGCAAACACTGCTACAGCACAGGTATCTGAATCTGGCACATTCATTCTAGCCTGTACAAGTGCAAGGTGCTGCCAGGTTCTTCATCAGATGCTGTCAAGGTGGTCGAGTTTACCTTCAGGCAGACTGCCAACCTCTAGACTCTGGGTGCCTCTCCACCCATCAGTGATCAGCATCAGCATACAGATGTTTGGCACAGGAGAGAGTCACCCAGCTAGCCACGAAATTGTCAATTTATCATTGCTGGACATGAAAATTACATTCATGAATGCTTTGGATGCAAAGAAGGGCACAGATGCTGATGCTTATATATTCATCCCTTTCTTCTGTCTCTGATATTTTGTTCGAGCCTGCAGTTATTTGCCTTCTGTCAGAACCAGTATCAGAATCTATGAAATACACTGGCCCAACTTTCTACAAGTCTATTATAGCCATATATGTGATTTATCCAAATGATCTGAAGATCTTCAATAACAAGCCAGGCTTCATGTGAACTCGGCATGAACATTAGTGATGTACTGCGTTGGCTGGTAAGATTGCTACCACTCAAAGCATTTAGTGTTGTATCTGTCTCCCCTGCTACAGTAGTCCAGGTTTCATGCCTGCTATTGAGTTGTGTTCAAGGGACCAGTATCAGAATCTTCGAAATTCCTAGGCCCAACTTTGGATTCTGTCGCAGACTCACAGCCATACCCTAATTATCATAAGAATCTTCAGAGCTACAGTCAGATGATATTCCTCATGTTAACTCAGGAAGTAATGGTACCCAATAAATCTGAATGTTAAGATTCTTCCTTCAGGCATATCTCCATTATAGCATAATACCAAGTACTGGCTTTCTAAGCACAAGTGGCCATTCCTTTCCAACAAAGTTAGCAAAATACATTCCCTACCACAGAGCATGTTGGAACCCAGCAGATTCTATGTAGACATTAATTTCAAGCATGCCTCACCACAAGTTCCCAAACATGACAGCAATGCCTAATTTGTCAGTTTCATGGAAGTCTCAATCAGACCACTGTTGCACAAAACTTGACTAGAGGTTGAAGTTTGTAATCAAGCATCCATGTTTCACAAGTCCTGACTGCACTGCTAGCTCCAGCAAATTTGATGCGACAATTTACAGTCTGAGACATGAAAATTGGCACGACAATCCATATACACACACCTCATGGGCATTTGTTGCATTCAGGCTCAATGTCATGCAATGCCAGAACTGACCTGAAGACCTTGCCACCAGCAGCAGACACTGCCAGTCAGTCGACAGATTTCTGAATTTACCAGCCGAGGGGTCTTGCTGCATGAACGACTGAATACATCCAATGCACAATCAAGAAACACTACGTCACTACCACAAAGTGAGCTTCATATCCAAGCAATCATGGCAAAAGATGCACGACGATGTATAATCAGATCTCGAGTTTGAATTGCACTTGAAGTCTTCAACTGCTGATGCATTAGTCAGACCGCCAGTTTTCACGCAATGCCATACCGGCGCATGAGCCCGGCCACCCGCTGGGCAACATCGACACGACCATGCACACGGCACGCGGCGAGGAGCGCCGCGAAGATGACCCTGTCGGGGCGCGCCTGCATCCGGGCCACGAGCCGCTCCGCCTCCTCCACCTCCCCGGCGCGGCCCAGCATCTCGACCATGCACGTAGTGCTGCAGCGCGGGTCGAGGCACCCTGGCGAACACGCGCCTGCCCTCGGCCACCATCCCCGGCGCGCGCGCACGCCGCCAGGAGCACCGTCACGGCCCTGTCGTCGGTCTCCGCCTCCGGGACGTCGAGCACCGCCAGCGCCTCCGCGCTCCGTCCGTGCGCCGAGAGCGCGCCGGCGAGCGCCGTGCGGGACGAGAGCGTCGGCGGCGTTTCGTCGAACAGGGCGCGCGCGGAGGCGAGGTCCCCGCAGGCGGAGTAGCCCTGGATTAGGGAGGCTGCGAGGAGGGATGGCACCCCGCGCCGGACCACCGCGGCGTGGAGGGAGGATACCAGCGGCAACGACGGCAGCGCGGACGCCCGGCGGAGGAATTCCGCGTAGCGCCGCCGCAACCGCATCGCTTGATGGTGGCGCCGCCGCTTGCCGGAGGCGACGGCCCTGGTTGGACGATTTGCCCAGTTTGCGTGCACTGGGCCACAAGGGTATCCTAAAGATGTGGGTAGACTGAAGTTAGTCGGCCCATGGGCTGTGAGAGGCCCGTGGGCTGGAATTGGACGCACATTCCGCATTCAAGACTACTGATACCCTACGAAACTCTCTACGTTGACGCTATCCACGTCGTCCCAAAAATTTGATTGGCTGGTGGAGTTTTGCAAAAAGCCCTCCTTTTTCAAAGGAAACACGTTTTGGTACATAAAAACCCCAGTAAACAGTAAATTAGTTTTGCGTTTTTACTTTTACACCCCCGTATTACTCAACATCCTACACCCGAAGAAGGGAAAATTCTGAAATCGTGGTAAATTTTCACTTACCCGCCCGCCTGGCTGTTTTGCGTCAACACCCTCATCACAGCCTCCCATATATATACAGGGCTCACTCTTCACAAAAAAAAAAAAAAAAAAATCCGGCCGGCTCCCTCTCCTCCCTCTCACGTACGCTTCCTCTCTCCCCCGTCTCTCCCGTGCGCGGTGGTGGCCGTGGCCACGGCGCTCGCCGGGAGGCGCGCCGGCCGCACCTCCCTCTCCCCACCGCCTCCTTCCTCCCTCTCCCCTCTCCTTCTCCCTCTCCTTTTCCCTCTCCCCTTCCCTTCCTCGTGCAGCACATGGTCCAAGGAAACCCTAGGAGGCGGCTGTGCACGCCCCCAGCCTCGGCGGCGCAGCGATGCGAGGATGGCCAGCCCCCTCCCCCTTGCAGGTGATGCTCGCGATTTGCCCTAGGGTTTGGGTTAGGGGAAACAAGAGGTAATTTCGCATTTTCCTGTTCTTATGATAAAGCAACGTGTGAACAAGGGGAGCAAACTTTTTTTTTTCTGTTCATTCCTATGATTATAGACTATGGGATTTGACAAAATCTTGAACCATCATATTTCATTGCTTGGAGCATTTTATTTATATCTAACTAATTTACTACAGATTGCACCTTAGGATAAGATAACTTGGCAAATCTAATAAAACCTGGAGTTTTAGAATTGAAATAGTCATCCTACAGAATTATATGTTGTTTCCTAAGTTATACCCATATCTAGGTGAGATTACAGACTGCATACCTAATATTTTACTCACACATCCGATTTATTTCCCTTTGCTTAGGTCCCTGCGCTCTACATGATGGACAACAACCTAGAGTAGTGTAGCTGATCTGGTATACCTTTTACTAATTTTCCTTCCATCTTAGTTAGATGACTATGATCATTGCACCTTTGTTTTAGACAAAGGATCTCAGGTCAGCCATCAATGGCCACCAGTAATGATTAAAGTGGATGATTTAGAGGTTTAGGTAAGCAAGGCAGGCCTTACATTTGTATCTTTGTCGTAGTATTTTAACCTTTTGCAAGTCCAATGTTGGGAAGGACAAATAATACTTTTTCTTTAGTTCTAAATTTACTATGACTGCCTGTGAGATTATGCAGTGTTGTTGTTGTTGTTGACTGTGAGATTATGCAGTCTTCCACTATTTCCAAAATTGTTACATGAACTGCTTGCTATCATGTTTTTATATATTCAGGTCAAATTGTCACTTTGAGACACATTTGAGCCATGGCAGAAGTTAAATTGATGAATTGATAAAACAAATAGTATAGCCCCTAACGTCTTCAAAGTATAATTGATCTGCGTCTTTCTCATCAGGCTACAGGCCCTAATGTGTTCAAAGTAATAATTGATTTTTGGCTGGCAGCTAATTGGTACATGGCAGCCATCAGATACAGCTTTTAGGTTCATTCATATACCATTGGATAAATGTTAGTTAAGTGGCACATCTATCATTTTGTTTTTTGTGCAGTTTTGTATGTATATACAAGTTACATCTGCGATATGGTGTTTGAAATCTTGGAAGGCCTTTCATTTGTTATCATTTTTTTCTAAAACAAGTTTGGAGGTATATACAAGTTACCTCTGTCTGCAATATGGTGCTTGAAAACTTGGAGTATGAGAGAGATCTTCTCTGGCTTTTAGGAAATAGTTTAGTTACCTCTGTCTGTAGCTAATTGGTTTTTGGCTGACAGCTAATTGGTACAAGTTTTTTTATTAATATTAATACCTACTTTTGTAGCTTGGTACAATATTTTTTTTAATATCAATACCTACTTTTCCAAAATTTTAGAGTATGGGAATGACCTCTTCTAGCTTTTTAGAAAATAGTTAGTTAGTGCTCATGCTCAGATTAGTCTTTATGGGAGAATCCTACTTCATAATTTGCACTGTTACACAGGATTTCGAAGACCTAAAGCAGCACTGCTATTTTTTCATTGTCTTTTTGGCTATTTAGTGTGACATAGAATTTTTCTTTGCACTAAACAACCGGTTAGTGATCAAACATGTTTGGTCTGCGAAGAGTTTGCATCGATCATGCATTTATTCTTTTGATTATTATGTTTTCCAAGATTATCTGGAGTACAGTTTCAGAGCTTCATAGTTGATGCTTTTGTGAGTGTAAATATATTCCTTTGTTTTGACTGCTCTACATTATTCAGATTTTTATGGAACGAACCTGTACTTATATCAAGATTAAGGTCTATTAGGCAACATTTGAGGTGAATTGAAAATCAGTCATCTGCTTTATGTCTCCAATCCCTTCATTCCACTTCCTGTATGCATAAATTTATGCCTCAATTTGAGCTCTACCTCTGATAGTCTGTCTGTGCCAATTAACAGATCCACCATCCTGCCATTTCTCTTGTGGTTGGTGCTCATGCTGGACACTTTTCAGGTAGGTGAAAAATGTTCTTTTAATTCCAGTAACTTAGGTATGCCTCAATTTGAGCTCTAGCTCTTACAAATCAGATAACTCTTGAATATGGACATCCCAACTTAAATTCACTCAGAGAAATACTTGGGCTGCCATGGATGGATGAATTTTGACAAGTTAAATAAAATAGCTCTTGAATATTAGACATTGAATATAGTTGATAAAATTATTTAATGGCCAGTTTCCATGGATTGGTGAATTGTGACCAGTTAAGTTAGGTAACTCTTGATTATTAGACATTAAATGTAGTGGATAGAATTATGTAATTGTCGATTTTACATACAAATTTTCATCATTAATGGATCTGAACTTGGTTAGCCTTGCTTGATTTCCAGTTTTGTGTATATTTTTCTTCATCACAGTAAGCAAAAGTTGAGGCCTCCTTGGGCAAGCTTAGTTGATAGGACTGAACAGTCCATCTTTTGCATGGCAAAATTAAATCTCCTCTTGTTTTAACTTAATTAGCTGACAATGCTATGCTGCTTCAGAGTACACAAGTGTGTTTTAATAGTTTTGCACAGCCATCCAGGCAGTAATTGGGTATCATGAATTCTAGATATAGGCTTCGTACTACAGTGCAGCAGCTGAAAATACTCTCAATGAATGAAGTTCTTAGATGTATTACAAACAATCTTGCACAAATGTTTGAATTCGTAGCACTGTAATTATTTAAGTTGAACACTCTAATGAACACCATGACAGGTAAAGACCTCTTATGACATTTGATTCATCTTGTATATCGATTGGATCTTGTACTTTGTGAACCCAACAAGAACATCCAGTTCGACTGGCCATACTTCCTTATGGCAAAATGGATATTAGGCTTCTGGTTTGTGGTGTCGTGCTTCTAATGCCTCTCAATTTTTCAGGTATGTTCATCTATGCAGAAAGATCAGAACCATGCTGCTGTTGTATGTACATCCCCAATCCTTTCTCTCTCTCTCTCTCTCTCTCTAATGTTTGGAAGGATGATGGGTAATGGGTTATGACTAATCTTTAATCCAGTTTATATTATGTTTGCTATACTATCTAATATATTAATTTGAATTGGCCCGTCAAGCATGGATGGACAGTGCCATGTCAACATGAGTTAAACAAATTATTTTATCTTTAAATTGTACACCTTTTGGTTAATCATCCAAGATATCCTGCATTCGCAGACACGGATGAATTTGTTTTGTGATTCAGTGCATGGGAAATAAAGGAAGTCACACGTTTTTATGTATTTTTATATATCCTCTTGGCAGATTGCGAACCTACAACTCATAGGCTGGTTTTCATTCAGCAAAGGCCTCCAGCTATTTCAGTACATTGATCTCAGGCTATTCTTGTGTAAATACCTTTTGGTTAGAAAAAGTCAAATAGATCCAACATTAGTGACACCATGCAGCTTGCAAATTTATAAGGCCGTACATGGTTTATTTTAGAGATCTATAAATAGGTGTACTGTACCATCACAGGGAAACCCTGATCTAGACACATGAATTTTTTATACCTGGTGGTCGTTGTAGTATCTTGAGGTTGCCATAGGATTGGTAAATTTGTATATCCAATGGTCTAAAACTGAGTTTTGGAATTAGATGGTTGTCCTACAAAATTAAATGTATTTGAGTGAGATTACAGCCTACATACTGATTGTTGCTGCCATCTCAAGCTTTTTGTTTTCCCATGTTTCAGTTATTGATTTTTTCTAGCTTCCAAAGTGACTATTATGTTTGTTTTCTCATGCATTGTTTGGACTCAGTGCGACATGTTACATATTTTACCTTCTCCATTTAAATTATTTCTAATCCAGTGTGCTCCTTATAGCGATGTTCTCTGTAAACTTACGTAGTGTTTGTTTCCTTGTTTCATCAGGTCCCTCTTGGTTATGTTCGGTGTTTCCTTCATTTTCAATTCAGAAATCTAGAAAGCTCGGACAAACATGTGCAGCTGATTCTGATCACACCAGCTTTCTGGTCACACATACTCATACAAAGGGGTAACAATTTTTTTGTTGGCAGTGTCACCATGTAGCCAATTGTATCCACAACCTTAGTTTCTGTCGGTCCTTTGACCAGTCAATATTTTGCATTAGTCAATTGCAGCTATACTGAAATTCCCAGGTTTGCAAATCCAAGAATAGTGAAAATGTATAACTGTACCCATAAAGCTTGTCCCTTTGCAGCTTGTTATGGAATTGGGTCATTTGCGGCGCTGTCTAATCTTGATCAGACTCTAATTTTGGTACTCGCATTGTATGTTCATCGAGGTTGGCCTGCAGCAATTCAAGAGCCCGTTCACCCGTAGCACAGAGTAATTACTTGCTCCTTACCGTGATGAGAGCTAAAGATAAAATAACCATAACTCATTTCAATAGAATTAGTAAATGCATTCTCCTCAAGACTATTTTATCACTTGTGTTTCACAGATTTATGAAGAAGATGTTTCATATATTTATTTTCCCAATTAGTTCAAGTCTTATTTGCACATGTGCTTAACTGACCTTTTCTTTATGATGTTTCTGCAGTTATGTGGTCCCTGTGAAGTAGTACAGAGACAAACATTTATCCTACTCTCTACGTTGCTGCAGGTGCTACTCACTTCTGTAGTGCTTTGTTTTGAATATTGGGTCATGGCTACTAAGACTACTATTTTGTCCAGAAGGACTATGTCAAGTGGAGAGGGGTTCTCTTCCTTCGATTTCTGCCATCTTTAGTCGATGAGTCTTAGAAGATTAGGCATTTAAGCTGACTATCTTTTGGGAACATCTTAAAAGGTATTATTTTTGTACTATACTTTGCTTGTTCTAAGCCGCTGCCTAACACGGTTACACGTATGAAGCCAGTGACTAACATCTCAATTTCTGCAGCTAAAGCACCAATCCTTGCAATAGAATAGTTTTATTGAAGTTATATATGTTCTAAACCATGCCCAGTCCAAAGAGGGGATCAGATAAGGCCTATATCAGAAGTAAACAAATATAGCTGCAATTTAATGGTTCTGTGTGCTTGGGTCTGAATTCCCTCGAGCCTACCAGGGGTTGTGGACACCTAAGAGGGTGATCTGAACATTCTTAAGTGGACATTCTGAGCATTTTTTTATCAATCATGCAGAGGTACTCTAATCAAAAGCACACCTGGGGATGTTTAGTTTTTATCTTATGTTTCATCTTGTCATAGATATATATATTTATGTGTTTTCTCACATCACATCAAGTGCTTTATATGATTTCCTACAAATAAAAAATTATGATACCTGAATGTCTGCTAGCCAGCTTGGATACCTGAATGGTTCTCGTAGCTATATTTATTTGTGAATAATTATGGTACCTGGATGTTTCACTTACAGCTATGAACTTGATTGTTCTTCCAATATGCAGCACTAAAGTACAGATCGGCATACAAAAACGATGATGAATGGTGTAGGTTCGAGGTTTATCTTGTTTCTACCAGTTGGGATTAGTAAGCTACCCTTCTCTTGTTGCCATTACATTTTTTTGTTTCCCAACATCTGCTGGGGTTAGTAAGCTAGCCCTTCAGGTCATGTGATGTGTGTGACTGTCTTCAGTAGTTCAGACTGACAATTATTGGTCATAAACATTGTTATTATGTTACTTTAAGGGAATTCAACTAAGGGAATTCATAATCTTGTTGTCCCACTTTGCTTCCTGCAATTCAGAATAAAGGGATTTTGCTTAGTGATATGTTGTGATAAGTGTTACCCTCTGCCATTTTTATCATGGTTGGTGTTTTCTGATAGGGTGTGTAGAGCACCGATAAGTGTAATGGCACCTTTTGAATAGTAGTTGCTTATACTTCTATGGCAATGAAAAATGCATATTATCTGCCGGTCAAAATTGAGAATTTTGTCTTTTGTCAGTTGCCCACGTAACTAATAGCATCATAAGTTTGTAACAGTATGTGTTGATAGATTATTGCAGAATACAGCTGACAAATTAGCCAAACATTTTTACTGAAACTATATACCCTGTTGTGGACACACTCTAATTTCAATGTGTTCCATGTGCTAATCTTCGTTATACAACACAGTATGGCCTACTGCAATTTGACCATCATCAATGAGGTAGAGATTCACGGCACCGCAGCAGAAACGCTGCGACAAGCAGTTGCTGTTACTCCCCATGAATCAATTCAGCAGTTCATGGACCCTATTCGAATCAAGTTTGCAATAGACAAGCAATTCAACACAGACATCAACCTGCAGGATATCTCCCAATTTGGCCGCCACTTCATTATTCTAACAAACTCAGTGAATCCATCAGACATGCTGAACCAAGGTTCCCTTAATGTTGAAAAACACACCATTCCACTCACCCCATGGAACCCACAGCTCGGCTGTAGCACTGAGCCTTTCGAAACACTCTCCTATAACACTCCAAGAACAACTCTTCATGCAGATGAGGTGTCACACCCCAAGGATATCACCGTTCATATCGATGGCCTCCCACCACACTTATGCTGCATAGACACGCTAGATCATCTTTTCAAGCACACACTTCCAATCAGAGACACGCAGTTCAAGTGCGATGATCTGACCTACTCTATCATAGTTACTGCACCACCTAGGCTCATTCCAGGTCTCGCACACATAGGCATAAAAAGAGCAGCTCCATCTGGGAGCATTGTCGACATCTGGCCACTGTGGTACAGCATGCGTGTTCACAGCAACAATTCAGAAGGTAAACCCACCTCACCTCCTACATATATTATTCATAAATATTGCAGTTACGTACTACCTTCATGTGGTATACTCTAAAATTATAATAGTCTAGCTGAGCACTAACCTAGAATTATAGAGTGTGATGACAGATCAAGAGCTGAACCATATGACTACAATCGTAAGTACACAATCCTTGCAACCTAATTACGTTACTTCACAACATATACAATATACATCGATGAACAATGCTAATCCCCTTTTCGTTTCCATGGATATGTACACGTACCTACACCACGCCGTGACAACGACTTGGACTCTTATGAACCGGGATGGGAGTCTGATCGCGAATAAAGTCGAAATCTAATGACAGCTCCTCTGACTTCACCTGCTTATGTATTCCATTACCAGTATGTGTTGTATCTATGAATACCTCTATTAATGTACTACTATACAATGTCTGTAAGCACATCTATGACTATCTCCATTATTAATGCCTTTGAGACTTCATCTTTCGCACACCCAGAATAATTTTCCTACATCGGTGATCACCTAACAGTGCCTGATTCCTCACCCAAATTTTCGGCGCGCAAATGCGCGCCTCCTAACTAGTACATATATACGCCGCCGCATCTTTGTCCTCCTGACCTGCCACCGCCGTGATCAGGCAGGGTTTGGCTAGAGCTCTGCAACTTCTAATTGGTTTGCAGTAGAGGTGTGTGAGGACCGGAGTAGTCCATGAGTAATCGGACTTGGATTAGAGCCACAAACGGACCAAGATTCTTGTTCCCGATTTATTTGTGACAAAAAAGGGACCGAAAAAATTAATGAAGGGATTAAAAAAAACAGATTGAAAGACACGCCATTGTTGGGACTATTTATCTAAAGAAATGCCTATGGTGTAGATATGGACTCTTTATTTAAAGAAAATGTCTCACCTTTGTGCTCTCTGGTGCTCAGCTTGAGCATGAAAAATCGAAAAACCAAACCAAACTAAAAAAAACGGAAAAGAACCGAAACCGAAAATTTTTGTTTCTATTCGGTTCCTGGTTTCTTGGAACCAAATTTACCGAGCTACTTTAGGTTCCGCACTGTAAAACCGAATATACCTAATGGGACCGAATTCAGGATGAAAATCGTAGTTTAATCACAATGACATGCCCAACAACAGCCCACGAAGGGAACCCTAGGTCCTTCCCCAGCCACTACACTCGGCGGACTCAAGACACTCCCAGGACTACCTCCCTCGCGACGCGCGCGGCTGCCGCCCGGCCCCCCCGAGGCGGCGATTCCTCGTAGCGTTCGGCTCGTGCCCCGCCCGTCGGTCAAGTCGGCTCGCGCCGCCGACCCCCCCCGCCGCCCCCGATCCACGCCCGTAATGCCCCGCCATCCCCACCGCCGCCCTCGCGGCGCCGCCGTCCAGCCATCCTCAAGACGTGCTTGGCGTCAACCATCGTCGTTTGTCGCCTTGTCGGCTTGTCGGCGCCGGTCGGATAGTCCGGATCTCTAATTTAGCGATTTGAGTTTGAGAATGTTTGGTTTAGTCCTTCATGTTTAATTTGATTCCACTGTTGCATCAGCCTGTTCGATTCTTTCGGTATTTACCGAATCGAACCGAAAGAACCGAAACCGAAATACCTCGGTACCGAGAATTTTTTGGATCCGATCGGTACCCACTTTGCCAGGAACCGAATTAGAGCCGGGTATCGGTAACCGAACCGATCGGTTCTCAGAGTAAGCGGTTCCCCTAGCAATTAAACAAAAGTTACTTCTCCGTTCCAAATTTGTAGTTACTTTTGACTTTTCTAGATTCATTTCTTTTGTTATGTATCTGAGCATAGTGTATAACCAGGTGCATAACAAAATCAATGTATCGAAAAGTTCCAAAGTGAACTATAATTTGGAACGGAGGGGGTAGATTTCTGTGTTTCGTCTTCAAACATGTAGATGTCCCTGTTTTGTCTTCAAACACGTAGGGCCAGTTTGGCACCACTCCTAGTCTTAACTTGATCCAATACCCACTACCCCGTGCTCCAGACTCGGAGCAGAATCATTTGGTAGGGATTTTCACAATTGCTCCGGCTCCCAACCACAAAAGGGTGGAGGAGGCCCGACTCGATCGACGGAGAAAGAGCACGGAGCGGGGAATAAGGTGCACCACTTCATTTTTTTTAAAAAAAAAGGTTTCAATAATGAGGGCACCATGGCAGCAATAAGGAGAATGGGAGCGGAAGAGAGGGCAAACTACATCTTGCAACAGGAGACAGTAGAGCGGAAGTGTCGTCATCGCCTCCAACCAAAATTGTCTTTTCTTTTGTTTCTCCAACCACTGACTGAACCACTCCACTGTGCACAATGGCTGTGAAGTACAGTACCTTCAGTCTTCTCTCCAAAGTCAACCTCATAACTCTGCAAAGAAGTGGCCATATGAGCATGGAGCAGCAAGTCGAGCACAGCCATCTCCCAATCCGAGGCCTCAGCCTCCACGTGGCCCAAGCAGGCAAAAGGTTCGCATCTGCTCTCCTGCTCGCCGGCGGCCTCAACTTTCCCCTGTTAATACTAGCCGAAACGCATGCGCTCGTTTTGCCGCAGACGAGCGGGGCACGGTGGTGTTCCTGCACGGGTTCCCGGAGATATGGTACTCATGGCGCCACCAGATGCTGGCCGTGGCCGCCGCCGGGTACCGCGCCGTCGCGCCGGACTGGCGAGGGTTCGGGCCGTCGGACCAGCCGCTGGAGCCGGAGGCGGCGTCGCCCGACGACCTGTTGGAGGATCTCCTCGCGATCCTCGATGCCCTCTCCATTTCCAAGGTAATACTGCTACTTTCTCAGAATCGCTGTGGTAAACTTCTTGATTTTGGTCTTGATTGGGGAAAACTTTTTTTAAAAAAAAAAAAAAAGATACTGTGATGAAGTAGGTCCTTAAGGAAAATTACTGCTAAGTTTGTCGAATTCTAAGGGCATGCTTACCATCAGAAAGTCACAACATGTAGAATTCCTTCACCACTGTTTTCCATCTCATGCCGACAATATGATTTGTCGGAAAAACAAACATAGTGTGTATATTTAGAATTTATGGATTGAAGAAAATGAGAAGAACATTTCAATCCAACCTCATGGTAGTTTTTATTTTATTCAAAATAATGTGGGAAATGAAGAGAAAAAAGATAGAAATTCCTGTGCATTTCTTAGAGAAACCTTCTTGGCAGAAATTCTTGTTCAACAAACTAAGTTTTTTGCCATTTTGTTATCTGCCAAGCTTCTATTAAGACATTAGCTCAGTTGAATCGAATAATTTCCAATCCCACTATAATTTTTCGAGTAAAGAATCTTACCTTGTGGGTCGTGCCAGGCTTTCCTTGTGGCGAAGGATTTCGGAGTCATGCCAGCCTATGAGTTTGCTCTTCGTCACCCTAGCCGCACATGTGGCGTTATGTGTTTGGGGGCCCCCTTCCGTAAGGGTAGCTCATCCTACACCAGCTTGCCAGAAGGCTTCTACATTTGGCGCTGGCGGGTAGTTCTCTAATCTGCAAATGTATATATATAATCCTCATTGCCAAATTGAGCAGAGGGACAGAAAACAATGACAGTGGAAGTTTGTTCCTGTAGGAACCAGGAAGAGCGGAGGCTGATTTTGCCCGGTATGATGTACAGAGAGTTGTTCGGACCATCTATGTGCTCTTCTCTAGGAGCGAAATCCCAATAGCAAAAAAGAAGACCAAGAGATTATGGACCTTGCAGACTTGTCAACACCTCTTCCAGAGTGGTTCAGTGAGGATGATCTGGCTGTGTATGCTTCACTCTATGAGAAATCAGGTTTCCGGTATCCAGTGCAGCTGACATATAGGTAACAATAGATGTAATATGCTGCATTTAACAGGTTCCATCCATACTATTTGCTTTGTGGGTTTTGAAAAATCAAGGTGTAATATGCTGCATTTAACAGGACTCTCCATAAAAGGAAGCCAATTGAAGATCCAAAATTCCAGGTCCCAGTGTTTGTTGTCATGGGGGAGAAAGACTATGTGTTCAAGTTTCCTGGGGTTGAGTCCATGTTGAAAGATGGCCTCATGGAGAAATTCGCGACCGACCTAAAGATCGCCTACATCCCTGAAGGAAGCCATTTCGTTCAGGAGCAGTTCCCGGACAAGGTGAATGATCTCCTGGTCAGCTTCTTGAAAGAGCACCCTGTGTCTGCATAGATGTTCTAGCAGTTCATGTTCACTGTCATAAGCAACAGCTACGATGGGCAAAACTGCTATGTGTAGTGTCACCGGCGAAGGAACAATCTGATGAGTGAATTCAGCTTTCAGTGTTTTGACTCTGTTTGGATCTAGCGTGTGAAACAAGTTATAAAAAAGTCAAGCACTATTGTTTGCATGCATAGAGCATCAGTGTTCTTGAAGAAATGATTGAACACTGAAATCAAGTATTACCTTAGAAACTGGTATCGCAGATTACAAACTGTCAAACTGATCATAGTCTACCGTGGCCAGGAGAGTTCATGTGAGCGGCTTTGATGGTCACTAACTCACTTGGATGTGCTCGAATATATAAACCTCATGCATAAAAAGAAGGCGGTAGAAAATCAATACATGCAGGCAGTGACCTAGAAAGTGCAGAAGGGCCCTTTGCTGCGTTATGCCAACGTTTTAAATCTCCAGAACTCCAGCTATGGTATTTAGCAAATGAGATCTAAAATTGCTAATAGTGAAATTAAATGGGGGCTATAGCAGACTATAGCCACTAAATTGAACGTTAACATAAATATCTTGATCTACCCCCAAATAAACTTTCAACGGTACAATACACAAATTGGATAGAAAAGATCAATTAATTTACTAATTCAAAGCACACAAATTCTTCATCTCATAGGGCAATCAAACAAATGAACTTTGATCTAACAGAAAGCTGCTCATCAACATTGGCTTCAGAGCATACAAACTCGTCATCTCAGGGTAACCAAACAGACAGAACTTTGATCTACCAGAATGCTACTCATAACTGTTCGCTTCAGATGAATGTGTTAAGAAACCCAATAAAACATACAAGAGTCTATAGGTTTACGACAAAACTACAGGTTGCATTAATCTTACTACATAACCAAAAGAGACTTTTTTAGTGTCTAGGCATAAATCCACTACAATCTCCCTCACAAATCACAACCAGCACAAGCAGGCCAGAACATATGGAATCATCCCTGCAATTAGATGAGAAAAAAAACACTATTAGTCGATGCAATTTGACATTTATGCTAACATCGTGTGCTGTTAATTAGGATGTTACGAATGCTTACTAACCAATGCATCCTCATGCCAGAAAAACATAATAAAACAGCAAGACAGAGTAATAGCTTAACTGAGTAACAACAGCTACTATATAGTCAGATGAGCAGGTAATCTAAAGTAGCTACTGTTCTGTTAGGTCATCTGAAATTCTGAACTGACTAAGTAATAGCTGCTGTTCTGATAGGTTGCCTAGTACTAACAACACCTCTGTCCCCAGAACCATCCAACTCAGAATTAATAATTCACGCTAATGTTACAAAAATGGATTTGAGATGCGAACTTCAGCTATGCCAGAAGCACAAGGAGTGAGAGCAGCCCTCAAAATGAGTTCAGGGACACCCTTCCTTTGTTGCCTTTTCTTTTTTTTTGGGATTCTAAAGAAATATATTATGATGAGTGAATGTGGATGGGGATAAAATAAATACAAGGAAAAACCACGCATTAACTGGCTGGCCAAAGACAGATACAGGATATGTCAGTTAACCGCTGTAAAATCATCACTAGAAGTCGGACAATAACTCAAAACTCAACCATGTTGTCACGTGGCATGCAGCAATACCTCTCTGTCATTCATGCGATGAGTAATACTTGAAATATATTAGTAATAATACTTGAAATATATAGAACACAAGTTTGATACCAACATCAGACTGAACAGAGTTCAAAAGATAATATTAGTAGAGTACAGAATAATGAGGAAAATCTAACTAAAGGCCTCAATGCCATCCACTACCCCAAACAAGCCGCATGGCACTGATGGAACCACTGACCAGGACTCGAATCTAGTAATGCAACTGAATAGACGAAGTTAGAAATTAGAAAATAGTCACTGCAAACGCAGAAAAATAGTTGTTTTTCAAACTTTCACTGCCAATGCATAGTTTTCTTTTCTTTCTTCAAGGCCAATACGTAGTTTGAACTTCTGAAAGCATGCAGAGTAAAGTTTAACTGAATTGCATAAATCTAGTACTAGAAAGCAAAGGAGCACGATACTTTTATTTTTGTCTCAGAGAAGAATACAGCAAAATGGATTGAAGAATTATAACAATTTGCAATTACAGAAAGTGACAACAGTTTGAACTAACATAGCTCCAACAAATTGACTTCTACAGCCAACCCTAGCTAGGCTGAACAAGGAACAAGACTAGAGTCCAGTGCACATGCATTAGAAGAACTGGCTGAAGTTCATTATAATTTATAAACAAAGGCTCATTTGTTTTTCTCATGGAAAATGTGCTCAACAGGCCATCTAGATGTAGGCTAACAATGCCAGCAGACTGCAATGGATGCTTACTAATCGCTCATTCACACAACCAGTGCCCAAATGGTGGGAAATGCAAGAGGCAAGACTCAGGAATAAAAAAATAAAATAACATACCTCTCCATATCCTTAAATCCTCCTTGGTGACATAAATGGTGGGAAACCAAAATATGGATAGGCACCATCAGCAGGGGAATTTGTCCTACCGACCCTCTCAATATTGAAAGACTTAATCTCAAGTGAAAAAAAGACTGAATATGTTCTATTCGCTAGATATTCCATGCAATTTGCTGAAGAAAATATTGAATATTCTGTATCTTCTTCATCATGAATGCATTCAATGAAAATGTATCCTTCAGCTGGACCACCAATGTTGCCTTCACAGGTATAATGGGCAGGCAAGGGGATGGTACTCTTCAAATGCCACTGAAGGGACTTCTCACTGCCATTTTGCGAAAAGGTATAATAATCCACAGAAGTTCCTTGAAAAATCGTACTAAACATTGCGACCCCACTTTCCCCTGACTCCAAAATGACGATTCGCCGCTCCTCATGGCCAGGCGGGAGGCCAATAGTGCAAAACCGCATACTATTCATGTCAAGCTTGATCAACGTGCTCATGCCATATAATTTCCAATAGAAGCAGCCATTCGTACATTGGCATGTAATCTCTTGAACATTTTGAGGCAAGCCTAGATCGCGCCAACTGATAGACGTACTGACACTCCAGCAGCCAGAGCCCAAAGCGAAGATCAGTACCCCCAACCTTGACCTGGATGCAACCCAGTTGATCACACTGAATGATGTATCCTCCTCTATGCCTCCTGAACGGATGAAGGAGAACCCCCACGGGAAACCTTTTTCCTTTGGATCCCGATGGAGGCGAGAAGGTCGTCGGTTATGGGAGGCAGCAGCAGGTATCGCCGGGACAACGGGTCAAACACCAGGAGGTCCCAGTCCCAGGAGAAAGCTTGGGTGCGACTGCGCTCGAGGAGGACGCATCCGTCGAGGGCATCGCACGGAGCCCAGCAGTGCAATCCGGTGCGAGGGAGGTAGTCGAAGGAAATCGAGACAGCCCGGGCGACGCCAGCGGACGGATGGGGCGCCTCGGTAGGATGGAAGCCCTTGGAGTCAACGATGCCGAGGAGTAAGGGCGGGTGAATGGAGCGGTACCGGCGGAGGAAGGCGTGGTCAGCGATGAGGCGGCGGAAGGAGGAGCAGGCGACGGAGGCGCGGGCGAGGTCCACAGGAGAGGCGACGCGGAGGAAGATCTCCTCGTGGAGGTCGCTAGTAAGGGCCGGCGGCTGCCGCTCGGGATCCATGGCATCGTGGTCGGGGAGGCTGAGGCGAGCTCTCGACGCCATATTGGGGACCTCACCGCCGCCGGGCGCCGGCAAAAGGATCTAGGGTCTCAGGCACATTACGGGCAAAGGGTGGGAGACGGGGAAGGGGATGGCGCCGACAGGTGGGTCCGAACAGTCAGTGAGTCGGCGCGAAGGAGATAGGGTGCCGATAGGCTTTCCAAATGCCCGGGCGGTTGAGCGCTGATCTGGGCCCAGAAGCTGGGCTTTCGGTCCAGCAAGAAGAGAGGGAGGGTGGGAGCTGTTAGTTAGGGCTTGGCCGGCGGGTGGCCTTGAAGTCCGATGGTAGGGACGGTCAGGTGGGACGCTACCCGTGGGGGTTCAAATCGCGGTGCTTCGCACCTTTTCTTGGGATTTTCCGGGGATTTTCGGCGTTATGCATTAAGTGGGAAGCGACGTTCCGTCGGCGACGAGGCGCCGGTGACCGAGAATCCTCCAGATCTGCCGGCCGCCAGTCCTTCGGAGGTGCTCATAGGGGTAGGGTGTGCGTGCGTGTGTTCATAGGGGTGAGTGTGCGTGCGTGTTGTGAGCGTCTGCGTTGTCTTGTGTCATTCTCAAAAAAAAAAAAAAAAAGTTAGGCTTGGCCGGGATTCCTGCCCGAGATGAGATAGAAACATAGAAACAGAAAAAAAAAAAAGAGTGAAGAAAATGGAGATCTCGGCCCAAAATAAAAGTAACGACTTTCTTAATTTTCTCAGGTTGTTTTTCAAAAATGTTGACTGCATTCCAAGATAATTTTTTTTTAAAAAATAGAATCTAGTTTGAAACAATTTCCAAACTTAGTTTCAAATCAAAAGCCATTGGTCCAGTGCCAGGGCTGTTTCTCCTGGGCGACTCGAGTTTGTCTCACTGTGGGTTGCAAGATAGTTCTTCCACCTTTCGATTTCCTTCCTCCCTGCTTCAAGTATTGCCTTAGAGACTGTCATTGCAGGTTACAGTCAAAATGATTATAGTCGAAACTGATCATAGACTGCAAATGATGATAGACTGCCCTTGCCAGGAGAGTTCTTATGAGCAGCTTTGATGGTCACTCACTCACTTGGTTGTGCTCGACTATATAAACCAAACGCATAAAAAATGAGTGGTAAAAAAATGAATACAGGCAGGCAGTGACCTAGAACCAGCAGAAGGTCCCTTTGATTCCTTATGCCCGACAGTTTAAATCTCCAGCTATGGTATTCAGCAAATGCCATCTAAAATAGTTAATTGCGAAATTAAAAGGGGCTATAGCAGACTACAGCCACTAAATTGTACATTACCATAAATATCTTGATCAACCCCCAAATAATTTTTCAATGGTACAATACAAGCATTGGATAGAAAAGATAATTTACTAATTCAAAGCACACAAACTCTTCATCTCATAGGGTAACCAAACAGATGAACTTTGATCTAACAGAATGCTACTCGTCACGATTGGCTTCAGAGCATAAAAACTCTTCATCTTCAGGGTAACCAAACAGATAGCACCTTGATCTACCAGAAAGCTACTCATCACCGTTCGCTTCAGATGAATGTGTTATGCTGCCCAAGAAAACATACAAGACTACAAGAGCCTATAGGTTTTACGACAAAGCTAAAGGTTGCATTCATACATAGCCAAAGAGAATTTTTTGAGTGTCTAGGCATAAATCCACTACAATCTCCCTCACAATCAGCACCAGCAGAAAAGAACATATAGAATCAACCCTGCAAATAGACGAGAAAAACTTTATTAGTCGATGCAATGTGACATTTATGCTAGCATCGGGTGCTGTTGATTATGCTTACTAACAGGTGATCCTCATGCCAGAAAAACATAATTGAGCACCAAAACAAAGTAATAGCTCAACTGAGTAACAGCTGCTATATAGTCAACTCAAATTTTTCAGATGCACCAGCAGATGAGCAGGTCGTCTAAAGTAGCTGCTGATCTGTTAGGTCTCATTGCACGCGTCAGTGTGTATCTTGACAAGCATAGCACCAAATAATTGAACAGAGCACTGACAACATACATACGAAAATGAGACCGCGACTAACTAGCAGGCTCACTTAAAAATCATGGGCATAGATGTTTATGTTCACTTCATTAACTAGCAGCCATCACAATGACTTCAAGGACACACTTTTTTTGATATTTTTTTTCTTTTTTGAGGATTATAAAGAAATATATTATGATGACTGAATGTGAATACGGATAAAATAAATAGAATAAGGAAAAAGCCATGTATTAGCTGGCTGCCCAAAGACAGCAATATAATTAAGGAAAAAACCATGTATTAAGTGGCTGCCCAAAGACAAACGTATAAGTCAGTTAACCACTGTAAAACCACGACTAGAATTCTAGAAACTACAGTAACTCAAAACTCAGCCATGTTGTCAAGTGGCACACAGCAATGCCAAAGTCTGTCATTCATGCAATGGAGTCACACAAATCAGTAATAACAATTGAAATATAAAGAACACATGTTTGATACCTACATCAAACTGAACAGAGTTCAACAAATAATATCAGTAGAGTACAGAGTAACGAGGAAAATCTAACTAAAGGCCCCTGCATCATTATCACCTAGCTCCACTACCCCAAACAAGCAGCATGGCACTGATGGAATCACTGAACAGGACTCAAATCTAGTCCAGCAACTGAATGGATGAAGTTAGAACATAGAAAATACCACTGCAAATGCAGAGAAAATAGCTGATTTTTAAACTTTCAGTGACAATGCATAGTTTTCTCTCATTTCTCATCTCTCCCTCTCCCCCTCTCTCTTTACAAAGGCCAATACGTAGTTTGAACTTCTGAAAGCATGGAGAGCAAAGTTTATCTGAGTTGCACAAATGTAGTACTAAAAAGAAAAGGTGCCAGACACTTATGTTTTTGTTTCAGAGAGGAACACAACCAAATGGATTGCAGTAAGAATTATAATCATTTGCAATTATACAAAAAGTGACAAAAGCTTAAACTGACATAGCTCCAACAAATTGACTTCTACAGCCAATCCTAGCTAGGCTGAACAACGAAGAAGACTGGAGTTGTGGCACATGCATTAGAAGAACTTGCTGAAGGTCATTATAAACAAAGGCTTATTTGGCTGATGGTAAGCCAACAATGCAAGCAGACTGCAATGGGTGCTTACAAATCGCTCATTCACACAACCACTGCCCAAACGTACAGGTCTGAAATGCAAGAGGCAAGACTTGGAATAAAATAACATACCTCGCCATATCCTTAAATCCTTCTTGGTGACATAGATGGTGGGAAACCAAAATATGGATAGGCAATATCAATAGGAAAACAATTCCTACTGACTCTCTCAATATTGAAGGACTTAATATCAAGTGAAAGAAATTCTGAGTATGTTGCATCCTCTTCATCTGGAATGCATTCTAAGAAAATGTATCCTCCAGCTGGAACACCAACCAATGTAGCATAATGGCCAGGCAAGGGGATGGTACTCTTCAAATGCCACTCATGGGACTTCTCATTGCCATTTTGTGAAAAGGTGTAATAATCCACAGATGTGCCTTCATAAATCATACTAAACATTGCAACCCTACTTTCCCCTGACTCCACAATGACGATTTGCCGGTGATCATGGTCAGGTGGGAGGCCAATAGTGTAAAACCGCATACTATTCATGTCGAGCTTGATCAACGTGTTGACGTCTTCAGATTTCCAATAGAAGCAGTCATTAGCATATTGCTCCGAAATGAACTGATAAACTTCGCCTAGATCGGCCAAACTAATAGACGTACTGACACTCCAGCAGCCAGAGTCTGAAGAGAAGATAAATACCCCCAACCTTGAGCTGGATCGCATCCATTTGATCACACGGAATGATACATCCTCCTCTATCCCTCCTGAACGGATGAAGGAGGCCCCAATATTGGAAATATTTTTGCTTTGCATCCCGATGGAAGCGAGTAGGTCCTCGGTTATGGGAGGCAGCAGCAGGCTTCGCCGGGACAACGGGTCGCAGACTAGGATCTCCCAGTTGACGAGGAGTTTGCCGCGACGGAACTGGAGGAGGACGCGGCCGTCGCGGACATCGCGCGGAAGCCAGTGATTCCTTTCGGTGTTGCGAGGGAGGTACAAGGAAAACGCGACAGATTGGGCGACGGCAGCGGAGGGATGTGGCGGCGCGGCAGGATGGAAGCCATAGGGGCTAACGAAGCCGAGGAGTAAGGGCGGGTGAATGGAGCGGTACCGGCGGAGGAAGGCGTGGTCAGAGATGAGGCGGCGGAAGGAGGAGCAGGCGGTGGAGGCGCGGGCGAGGTCTGCAGGGGAAGCGACGCGGAGGAAGATCTCCTCGAGGAGGTCGCAGGTCAGGCTCTCGCGTCCGGCGTCTCGGGCGGCGGCGGGGGCGGCGGCGGCTGTCGGGTCGGGAACGAGGGTGGAGGAGTGACCGAGAGGAAATGGCTGACGTGAGCAGCAGAGCAATGGGTAGGGTTTACGAAATGTTGGGTTGGATGGGCATGGGCCTTTACCACTTATCTTTGTTATTGGGCTTTCTCCGTATTTATGAATCCAGTTCAAATATGGGTCATTTGAGGTCAAATATAGGAGCCCGATAAAATGGGCAGAAAATGAGCGCTCCCATCCCATCCATCTCATTCATCATCATGATCCCACCGACTTTCGTCCCAGCGACCATTCCCGTTTTCAGATTTTTAGGAGACTACTGAAACATATGGGTCAAATAGAGAAAATTGATTGGGGTCTGCGTCACAATGAAAACCAATGATTGCAAAACCACTTTTTTGTGGAACTGTGAAAATTAAAGATAAAAATTAAGATTCAAACTTATATTATAAAAACTAGTATAAAAGTAATACATTTCTAGTACACTGCACCGGTTATAAATAATTCTTTTCAAACAAAGAATTAAGACCAAAGAATTTATGTACAAGAGGGCTAGCTAACGGGATGCCGGATAGGTCACCCGAGGGGCTAAACAACCCACATAATGCAACTAAGCACTAACACGACATTGGGTCCTTGTTCATCGAGCATGGTTAAACACCCAAAGCAACTCAATTTACCGTGGGAATCCACACAAAAAAAACACGCACACACACATCATCAAGCCCGAATAGGCGGCCGTGACCGGTCATGGTTGCCAAGCTCAAACACCCCTTGAACAGCAGCTCCGACTTCCAATCACGGCCACACCCCTCGCTTGCGGTGCTTGTCGACCCCTCCACGTGTCAACGAGGCGGGCAAGAAGCAAAGGGCGCATTAAAGAAGGAGATATCAAAGCCACGACAAAATCCAAAATGTAGCGCCTATAGGAAGGTAGTGATACCAATGGCGACACACCGTCGAATGTCTAAAGTGGAGTGGGCTTTCACCCTTGGATGAAAACACTAGCGAGGGGGATACACGACACCCCCAACAAGTAGAGCGGCACCCACAAGCGCCGCCGCTGTCGCTAGGCTTTGTCCAAGGAGTCCTCTAGCACGAATGTTGGGCCAAGAAGACGCCCCTTCCGGCCATCATCGCCTTCATCATTGGTCCACCGCTCCACAACAACCCCTTTAGAGGGGCCTTGATGCGTCGGCTACATGTAGCGATCGCAAAACAAGGCGTCGGTTGCCATCCCCTACAACCAAGCAACGCAGAGCCAAACCTAACTTTGTTGCTTGCTAAACATTGCTGCACGACGAACACATCTGACCAACGCCATCGCCAGCTCTTGGCACATGCTGCCGTCAATACCGACTAGTTGCCAGCCACCACCTGACACGTGCCCCACCCCTCTTGTGCGCCACCCCGGCCCGGGGGTGTCGGGTGGTCGAAGAACACCAACATTGACGCCCCTTGTTGGCGTCGCCGCCTTCGCCTTGGCGAGCCGCCACCATCACTATCCCGTCGAGTGAGTGTCGAATCAAGCTCGGAGCTTTGGATCCACCCGCCCAATACCCGATCCGGTGACCCGTGCAAACATCGCCGCCACCATCAAGATGGAAGAGAGGGAGCCGGTGCTCGCCAACAGCCGCAACGGACGCCCAGCGTGCTCCCGCAACCCGTGAGGGAGGAGCTCCACCTGTGCCACCAAATCGCGACCGCCGTCATCCCCAGCGAGCTCACGTGGCCATGCCCGGCCAACTCCGGCGACTGCGTGGCTAAGGGAGGATTGGAAGGAGAGGCTACTTGGGTTTAGGGGAGCGGTATGCCGGCCTCCCGTGTGCGGAGAGACATGGGAGGGAGCTACGCCTGATAAGGCCCTAAATGTTACTGGAATAATAAGAGTCCAAATAAATTTACATGTGAAATTATCGGTAATGAATGGCGAGGAGATTGTTATCTATGATAATTTCGACAATGGCCATGACATGTCATTGTTGGTTTCTTTGTGGTGATCAATTTCATTGGCGAGAAGGTAGCTTGTTGCTACAATCTATAAGGAAAACTGTGCTCCCAAAAGATGCTCCGGCACTCCCCTTAGACAAATTGTACCTGCCTAAAAATTGTTTTGACTGTTTTTGCATCTAGCGTGTGAAACAATTTTTAAAAATCAAGCAGTACTGATTGCATAAAGCATCAGTGGCCTGGAGAGTTATGTAAGCGGCTTTGATGGTCACTTACTCGTTCATGTGCTCGACTATATAAACCGTACGCAAAAAAAAATTGTGGTAAAAAGATGAATACCTAGAACCAGGAGAACAGCGCTTTGTTGCGGTATGCCCACGTTTTAAATCTCAACCTATGATATTTAGCGAATGACATAAAAAATAGCTAATAGCAAAATTAAATGGGGCTATAGGAGACAATAGCCTGTAAAATGTACGTTAACACAAATATCTTGATCTACCCCCAAATGATCTTTCAGCAGTATACACGCATTGGTAAAAAAGATCAATTCATTTATTAATTCAAAGCACGCAAACTCTTCATTTCATAGGGTAGCTAAACAGATGAATTTTGATCAACCAGAAAACTACTAGTCACCATTGGCTTCAGGGCATACAAACTCTTCATCTCATAGAGTAACCAGAGACTTTGATCTACCAGAAAGCTACTCATCACTGTTCCCTTCAGATGAATGTGTTAAGCAACCCAAGAAAACATACAAGAGTTTATAGGATTATTACAAAACTACAGCCTGCATTAATCTTACTACATAGTAACCAATGAGAATTTTTCAGTGTCTAGGCATAAATCCAGTACAATCTCCCTCACAACCAGCACCAGTAGGCCATAACATATAGAATAAACCCTGCAATTAGATAAGAAAATCACTATTAGTCGATGCAATGTGACATTTATGCAAGCATCCGGTGCTGTTAATTAGGATGTTATGAATGTTTTTCTTACTAACCAGTGTGTCATTATGCCAGAAAAAAACTAAATAAAAAAGCAAAACAGAGTAATAGCTTAATTGAGTAGCAACAACTACTATGTAGTCATTTCAGAAGTGCACTAGCAGATGAGCATGTCGTCTAAAGTAGCTGTTGTCCTGTTACATCTCATTGCACGAGTCGGTGTGCATCTGAAATTCTGAACTGACTAAAGTAGTAGCTGCTGTTCTATTAGGTTGCCTAACACTATTGAACAATACCTCTGTCCCCAGAACCAGCCATCCAACTAAGAATTTTTAATTCATGCTATGCCACAACAATATATTTTAAAGAAAATTAACATATGCAACACACATACAAGCTTTCCCAGTTCCTGGACACTAGTATAACCAAACTAGCAGGATCACAAAGAGGACTGAATAAGTGATCAGAGCACTGACACCATGCACATGAAAATCAGGCCATGACTAACTTCTAGGCTTGTGCAAACACACACACATATTAACTGGCTGCCCAAAGACAGACAGCATGGCACTGATGGAACCACTGATCAGGACTCGAATCTAATCATGCAACTGAATGGATGAAGTTAGAACTTCGAAATTGCCACTACAAATGCAGAAAAAGTAGTTTCTTTTCAAATTTTCAGTGGCTTTCAGTGCCAATGTGTAGTTTTCTTCTCTTTTTTTTTTTCTTAAAAAGGCCAATATGTAGTTTGAACTTCTGAAAGAATGGAGAGCAAAGGTTAACTAAAGGTGCACAATACTTTTATTTTTGTTTCAGAGAGGAACACAACAAAATGGATTGCAATATGAATTATGATCATTTGCAATTACAAAAAAATGACAAAAGTTTGAACTGATATAGCTCTAACAAATTGACTTCTGCAGCCAACTCTAGCTAGGCTGAACAAGGAACAATAGTCCCGGCACATGCATTAGAGGAACTGGCGGAAGGCTTATTTGGCTGATCTTAAGCCTATCTCATGAGCCAGTTTTTGTCATGGAAAATCTGCCCAACAGGACATCTTGATGTAGGCCAACAATGCAAGCAGACTGCGATGGGTTCTTACTAATCGCTCATTCACACAACCAGTGCCCAAATGTACAGGTTTAAAATGCAAGAGGAAAAACTTGGAATAAAAAACATACCTCTCCATATCCTTAAATCCTCCTTGGTGACATAGATGGTGGGAAACCAAAATATGGATATGTCAGTTAACCGCTGTAAAATCATCACTAGAAGTCCGACAATAACTCAAAACTCAACCATGTTGTCACGTGGCGTGCAGCAAAACCTCTCTGTCATTCATGCGATGCAGTCACACAAATCAGTAATAATACTTGAAATATATAGAACACAAGTTTGATACCAACATCAGACTGAATAATGAGGAAAATCTAACAAAAGGCCTCAATGCCATCCACTACCCCAAACAAGCTGCATGGCACTGATGGAACCACTGACCAGGACTCAAACCTAGTAATGCAACTGAATAGACGAAGTTAGAAATTAGAAAATAGTCACTGCAAACGCAGAAAAATAGTTGTTTTTCAAACTTTCACTGCCAATGCATAGTTTTCTTTTCTTTCTTTTTTTTTTTTCTAAAAAAATGCCAATACATAGTTTGAACTTCTGAAAGCATGCAGAGCAAAGTTTAACTGAATTGCATAAATGTAGTACTAGAAAGCAAAGGAGCATGATACTTTTATTTTTGTCTCAGAGAGGAATACAGCAAAATGGATTGAAGTAAGAATTATGATAATTTGTAATTTCAGAAAGTGACAAAAGTTTGAACTAACATAGCTCCAACAAATTGACTTCTACAGCCAACCCTAGCTAGGCTGAACAAGGAACAAGAATAGAGTCCGGCCACGTGCATAAGAAGAACTGGCTGAAGTTCATTATAATTTATAAACAAAGGCTCATTTGTTTTTTTCTCATGGAAAATGTGCTCAACAGGCCATCTAGATGTATGCCAACAATGCCAGCTGACTGCGATGGATGCTTACTAATCGCTCATTCACACAGCTGATGCCCAAATGTACATGTCTGAAATGCAAAAGGAAAGACTCAGGAATAAAATAACATACCTGTCCATATCCTTAAATCCTCCTTGGTGACATAAATGGTGGGAAACCAAAATATGGATAGGCACCATCAGCAGGGGAATTTGTCCTACCGACCCTCTCAATATTGAAAGACTTAATCTCAAGTGAAAAAAAATACTGAATATGTTCTATCCACTAGATATTGCATGCAATTTGCTGAAGAAATTATTGAATATGCTGTATCTGCTTCATCTTGAATGCATTCAATGAAAATGTATCCTTCAGCTGGACCACCAATGTTGATTCCACAAGTATAATGGGCAGGCAAGGGAATGGTACTCTTCAAACGCCACTCATGGGACTTCTGACTGCCATTTTGCGAAAAGGTGTAATAATCCACAGATGTGCCTTCATAAATCGTACTAAACATTGCAACCCCACTATCCTCTGACCCCACAATGACGATTTGCCGCTCCTCATGGCCAGGCGGGAGGCCAATAGTGCAAAACCGCATACTATTCATGTCGAGCTTGATCACCGTGTTCATGCCATTTAATTTCCAATAAAAGCAGCCATTCGTACATTGGTCTGTAATCTCTTTAACATTTTGAGGCAAGCCTAGATCGCCCCAACTGATAGATGTACTGACACTCCAGCAGCCAGAGCCCAAAGAGAATATCAATACCCCCAACCTTGAGCTGGATGAAACCCAGTAGATCACACTGAATGATGTATCCTCCTCTATGCCTCCTGAACGGTTGAAGGAGAACCCCCCACGGGAAACATTTTTCTTTTGGATCCCGATGGAGGCGTGAAGGTCGTCGGTTATGGGAGGCAGCAGCAGGTATCGCCGGGACAACGGGTCACACACCAGGAGGTCCCAATCCCAGTCCGAGGAGAGGGGGCGCGAAGGCGCTCGAGCAGGAAGCGGCCGTTGTGGGCATCGCACGGAACCCAGTGTTGCAATCCGGTGCGAGGAAGGTAGTCGAAGGAAATCGAGACAGCCCGGGCGACGGCAGCGGACGGATGGGGCGCCTCGGCAGGATGGAAGCCCTCGGAGTCAACGATGCCGAGGAGTAAGGGCGGGTGAATGGAGCGGTACCGGCGGAGGAAGGCGTGGCCAGCGATGAGGCAGCGGAAGGAGGAGCAGGCGACGGAGGCGCGGGCGAGGTCCGCAGGGGAGGCGACGCGGAGGAAGATCTCCTCGAGGAGCTCGGATGGTAGGGCCGGCGGCGGCCGCTCTGGATCCGTGGCATCAGTGTCGGGGAGATATTGAGCACCTTCCAGCCGCCGGCAAGAGGAGGAAGTAGCTGAGGACGCGCTGGCCGGCGGGGGACGCGCGCCGCGGGGAACGGCGGGGGACGCGTGGATCGGTGGGCGGCGGGTTATGGGCTCTCGCGTCCGGCATCTCGCCTCTCGGAGTCTCGGGCGGCGGCGTCGGCGGCGGCGGCTGTCACTCGGGGTCGGGGACGAGGAGTGGAGAGTGACCGAGTGCGAATGGGTGACCTCAGCATCGTTATTGGGCTTTTTCCGTAGTATTTCCAAATACAGGCCAAATACGGATTGGCTTAAAAAAGTCAAATATAGGACCCCGATAAAAAGGGCAGAAATTGAGCGCTCCCATCTTCGTCCTGATCCCGCCGACTTTTGTCTCGGCACCCGTCTGGTTTTCGAATTTTTCTGAGGCAACACAAACAAATGGGTTAAAGGGCGAAAAATTGGGCGTGCCATGAGAAATATTATGTGCGTTTTCGACCTTAATGAGGATTGAGGAAGATCTTGGGTATTTTTGTGTACGGGCAGCACAATGAGAAATAATGATTGCAAATCACTATTTTGTGAAATTGTGAAAACTAAATAAAAATTTGAGATTCAAACTTATTTTATAAAAAAATCATGTAAAATAATAAATTTCATGTACATATGCACCTAGGTTCTATTCCAAATATTTTTTTTTATTAAACACTCTGTCACTCAATTAAAGCGGAAGAATTCATATACAAAAGAGCTAGCTAACAGGACGCCAAATAAGTCATCCGAGGGGTTAACCAACCCACATAACGCAGTTGAGCACTAGCACGACATGGGTCCTCGTTACAGAGCATGGCTAAACGCCAAAGCACTAACTTACCGTGGCAGTCTACACACAAACCACATACCAACAAGCCCGAAGCGAGGCAACCGCAACCGGTCATCATTGCCAAGCTCAAGCACCCCGCAAAGACCAGCTCTGACTTCCGATCCACGGCCACTCTCGCCTCCGATGCTTATCGGCCCTCCACGCGATCACCGAAGGAGACATCGAAGCCACAATAAAATCCAAAAACCTTCGGGAAGATACTAATGCCAATGTGCCACCATCTTACGTCTAGACTGAGCTTTCACCCTTGGATGATAATGCTAGAGGGGATAAATGACGCTCCCAACAGGGTCAAGAGACACCCGGTGGTGTTGCTTTTTACCGGGCGTTTCCCCCAAGGAGTCCTCTAACACAAATGTCGTGGTAAGAAGTCGGGCCTCTTGCCCGGCCCGGTCGCGTCGGCCGCCACGCCTCTGATTGGGCAACATAGAGTCAGACCTAACTTTGTTGCTAACAAAACACCGCCGCACTATGAACACCTTTAACGCGTGCCGTCATCGGCTCTTCGCCACGTGTTGGCTATCGACCCATTGCTAGCCACCAGCAGCCACGTGCCCCACCCCCGTGTGCACTGCCCTAGCCCAGGGTGTCAGAATCGGCCGAATAGCACCAACACTAACACCCCTTGTTGACGCCACCGCCTCCGCCTTGGCCAGTTGCCTCCATTGCTAGTCGTCGAGTGAGTGCCGAATCCAGTATTGGAGCTCCAAATCCAGCCGCCCAAAACCCAATCCAGTAACCGGGCCAACATCATCGCCGCCGTCAAGGCGGAGGAGAGGGAGTCATACGCCAACAGCCAAGAAGGACGCCCTCACGGGGCTCCATGCAACATGTGCGGAAGGAGATCGCATGTGCCACCAACTCACGACCGTCGTCATCGGTGAGCTACGTGGCCATACCTGCGGCTAGCTCGGCAGCTGCGTGGCTAAGGGAGGAGAGGGAATGGTAGGCTACTAGGGTTTGAGGGAGCGGCATGCCGGCCTCCCATGTCACTCGTGTGGGGAGCGGGCTGCGCCCGATAAGGCTCCAACCGTTACTAGAATAATAAGTCTAAATAAATTTACATGTGAAATTATCTTGTGAAGAGATTGTTATCTATGATGATTTCAACAATGGCCATGACATGGTCATTGTTAGCTTCTTTTGTGGTGATCAATTTCATTGGCATGAGGTAGTTCGTTGCTACTATCTATAAGAAAAATTGTGCTCTGTAAAGATGCTCACGGGCACTCCTCTTAAAAAAATGTACCTGCCTGATAATTGTTTTGACTGTTTTTGCATATAGCGTGTGAAACAGTTTTAAAAACCAAGCAATACCGATTGCATAAAGCATCAGTGTTCTTGAAGAGGATGATTGAAGACTGAAAATTCAAGTATTGCCTTAGACACTGTCATCGCAGGTTACAAAATGTAATTCAGTATAGTCGAACCTGATCAAATTTTGCCGTGGCCAGGACAGCTCTTGTGTGTGGCTTCACTGGTCGACTATATAAACCGCATGCACAAAAGAATGATTGGTAAAAATAAAATGAATATAGGTAGGCAGTAACCTAGATCCAGCAAAAAGGGCCCCTTGATGCGTTATGCCCAACATTTTAAATCTCCAGCTATGGTATTTAGCTAATGACATCAGAACTAGCTAATAGAGAAATTAAATGGGTCTATTACATACCATATCCGCTAAATTGTACGTTAACATAAATATCTTGATCTACCACCCAAATAATCTTTCAACGGTACAATACAAGCATTGGATAGAAAGGATCAATTCATTTACTAAATTCAAAAGCACACAAACTCTTCATCTCATAGAGTAAACAAACAGATGAACTTTGATCAAACAGAAAGCTACTCATCACCATTGGCTTCAGAGCATAGAAACTCTGCATCTCAGGGTAACCAAGCAGATAGGACTTTGATATACCAATGTGTTAAGCAACCCAAGAAAACATACAAGATTCTATGTGTTTACGACAAAACTACAGATTGCATTCATACATAAACAAAGATAATTTTTGAGTGTCTAGGCATAAATCCACTACAATCTCCCTCACAACCAACACCAGCAGGCCAGAACATATAGAATCAACCCTGCAATTAGATGAGAAAAATCATTATTAGTCGATGCAATGTGACATTTATGCTAGCATCAGGCGCTGTTAATTATGCTTACTAACCAGTGCATCCTTATGCCAGAAAAACATAATAGAGCAGCAAAACAAAGTAATAGCTCAACTGAGTAACAACAGCAACTATAGTCAGTTAAAAAAATTTCAGATGCACCAGCAGATTAACAGGTCGTCTAAAGTAGCTGCTGTTCTGTTAGGTCTCAATGCACGAGTCAGTGTGTATCTGAAATCACGAAATCATGAACTGAGTAGTGACAAGCATAGCACTGAATAAGTGAACAGAGCACTGACAACATGCACACGAAAATCAGACCGCGACTAAGCAGGCTCACTTTAAAAAAATGCACTGAGCAGGCGCAATGATCAAGAAAAATTATCAACTTACTATTCAGATATAATGAAACCAAGAGGTACTTTCAGCTCTACTGCATAAATGTAGCTAAAGCCAAAATGACGTTTCTAAAAAGAAGTGGTCACATCATACAGAAATATTGTCACAGTACTAATTTGTCTTTTTTTTTCTCGAACACGAATGCACGTGTCTATTTCATTAAAAGAAGAGGCCAAGACCGGCCGAACAACACAAAACAATACAAACACCACGACACAACACAACCACACACAACAAAGGCAGCGACCACTGCCGAAAGCAAGGAGGAGAGGACCACCCCGCCTAGGCACACAACACTACCACCAGAGGCAATGCGCAGCATCGCTAGGCCGAAGCTCGGGAGACGCCAACCGAAAGTAGGAAGTCCGTGGCCGCGAAGCCCACGCAGAAGAGCATCAAGGGGGCGTCACACGCTCGGCAGCGACTGCCCGAGGTGGATATGAGCACGACGTCGGTGGCCCACGGCCAAGCAACGACGACGAAGACAACAATGATGCCAACCCCCGAGACGACTCGGGTAGAGCAACGAGTCGGTGGCCCACGGCCAAGCAACGACATCGGCGACGACGACGGCGTCAACAACCAAACGGACGGCCGGGATAACTCGCTAGGTGAGTCGCAAAGATCGCAAGGACGGCTCCGGGGACGCCGGCCGAATATGCAAATGAAGTCGTCGCCGCGCGACATCGGTGGCCCTCGGCGGCCAACGACGACGGGCGGAACGATGGCGCCAACCCGGCCGGTCGCGGCCGGCAGACCGGAGGGGGGATGTCGAGGCGAAGAATCCTGGCGAGGCCGCGGCGGCGTTGGAGCTCGGAGAGGGTTCAACGAGCCTCTCAGGGAAGGGGATGGCGCCCGCGGGCGCCCACGCGTTGAGAAGCACCCTCCGGAACTTTCGTTCCCGAGGCTTCGACGGCCGCCGCCGACGACACGAGAGGGCGACACCTTCAAGAAGGTAGTGACGGAGAGCGCCACCGTCGCCGGCCCAAGGCAAGGCTTGGGAGAGGAGGGTTTTCACCCAGTGCCATCGACGTAGCCACTTCGCCCGCGCGCCCGACCGCGCAGATGGGACCGCCCTCGGTAATGAGCCGTAGCATGCGCGCCGTCGGCCCGCCCATAAGCCGCGCCCCCGACGTCAATAGGGCGGACGCCGCCGCCTCGGCGCCTGCCGACCCACCCCGCGAGCCGAAGAATGGAGCGCAGCCCGACCAACGCGCTTGGTTTGGGAGAGGGGGCGCAGAAAATCGGTCGCCATCGCCAACCCAAAGCGGAGGAGCAAAGCAAGAACGCCCACCGCCACCCGGTCGAGATCCGGCTAAGGGGAACAGGGCACCGGGGGAGGTGGGGGGTGGCAACAAGGCCCGACGGCCGTGCGCTAGCCACGCCCGGCCGGAGGCCGCCCGCGCCCGCACATCCCGCTGGCGGCCCAATCCACGCACCGCTGGGGCCGCGAGAAACCCTAGGCGGCGGCCACCGGCGCCCAGGCCATAGGCACCCACCCGGATCCGACGGCGGGGCGGATCCGGCCGGCGGGGGCCACAAACGGCCGAAAAGCCACCGCCGCCCGAGCACCGCCCGTCGCAGGAGGAGGTGTGGGGGTGGTGGAGGAAGGGGTGGTGGTGGAGGGAAGGGGGGGAGGGGAGGGAGGAGGGATGCGCCGCGGGCAGGGGAGGAGGGCGGGGGCGGCGGCCGGGAGCCGGCGAGGAGGGGGAGGAGGTGGGGGCGGCGGCGGGTGCCTCTCGGTCGCCTCCCGAGGGAGACGACGCGAGAGCCGATTCGTTGTCGAACCGTCTTACCTTGAAGTTGGTAACCAAAGCGGCGGCTAATTTGTCCTTTGGTTTCACGCAGATTTATTATGTGAACGGTCTGATCAACGAGAATATGGGCTGCTGCACGGAACAATGAGTCGCCTACGGGACATATCTCCTATCTTGCTTTCTTGTACGCAGGCGGAAGAAGAACATCCGAACAAGGTTATGAGGGAGAACCGAGATAAAGAACGCTACTCGGGCTCACGCCTATATCTCATACACACAAGTTATCTTAATTCCTTATACGATGGTAAAATACTTAAATTGTATATGCATTGATGTTTATGTTCACTTCATTAACTAGTCGTTGTTTTGCGCCAAATCATGGGCATTTCTCCACCCGCGGATGGGATGGGGATCACAGCAATGGTCGTTGCATCCAAAGGAGCCCAAAGCTTGTTGAGAACTCTTGTACTCCGGATCATATGGCAATTTACATCCAATTCATTGGCACGAGTGTGAGCAGCCCTCACAATGACTTCAGGGACACCCTTTTTTTTTTTGTTGCCTTTTCTTTTTGGGGGATTATAAAGAAATATATTATGATGACTGAATGTGTATTGGGATAAAAAAAAATTAAATAAGGAAAAAACACGTATTAGCTGGCTGCCCAAAGACAGCCATATATAAAATAAGGAAAAAAAAACACACATTAAGTGATTGCCCAAAAAGACAGACACAGGATATGTTAGTTAACCGCTGTAAATCATGACTAGAATTCTAGAAACTACAGTAACTCAAAACTCATGCAGTCAAACAGATCAGTAATAACACTTGAAATATACAGAACACAAATTTGATACCTACATCAAACTGAACAGAGTTCAACAGATAATATCA
Source organism: Hyparrhenia diplandra (assembly GCA_015847255.1). NCBI lineage: Eukaryota > Viridiplantae > Streptophyta > Magnoliopsida > Poales > Poaceae > Hyparrhenia > Hyparrhenia diplandra. The sequence continues at coordinate 214,753 of JADLZK010009957.1, forward strand.
GTAGAGTACGGAGTAACGAGGAAAATCTAACTAAAGGCCTCTGCATCATTATCACCTAGCTCTACTACCCCAAAGCGAACAGCATGGCACTGATAGAACCACTGACCAGGACTCAAATCTAGTCCTGCAACTGAATTGATGAAGTTAGAACTTAGAAAATCACTATTGCAAATGCAGAAAAAAAACTGTTGCTTTTCATAGTTTCAGTGCCAATGCGTAGTTTTCTTTTTCTTTTCTTTTTTTTTTTTTTTTTTTTGAAAAGGCCAATACGTAGTTTGAACTTCTGAAAGCATGAGAGCAAAGTTTAACTAAATTGCACATATGTAGTACTAAAAAGCTAAGGTGCACGACACTTGCGTTTTTCTTTCAGAGAGGAACATAACAAAATGGATTGCAGTAAGAATTATCATCATTTGCAATTACAAAAAGTAACAGAAGTTTAAACTGGCATAGCTCCAACAAGTTGATTTCTGCAGCCAACCCCAGCTAGGTTGAACAAGGCACATGCATTAGAAAAACTGGCTGAAGGTCTATATAAACAAAGGCTTATTTGGCTGACCTTAAGCCTATCTCATGAGCCAGTTTTTCTCATGGAAAATCTGCTCAACAGGCCATTTTTTATGTAGGCCAACAATGCAAGCAGACTGCAATGGGTGCTTACAAATCACTCATTCAGACAACCAGTGCCCAAACGTACAGGTCTGAAATGCAAGAGGCAAGACTTGGATTAAAATAACATACCCACCACCATATCCTTAAATCCTCCTTGGCGACATAGATGGTGGGAAACCAAAATATGGATAGGCAATATCAATAGGAAAACTTGTCCCACTGACCCTCTCAATATTGTAGGACTTAATATCAAGTGAAAGAAATTCTGAGTATGTTGCATCCTCTTCATCTAGAAAGCATTCTAAGAAAATGTATCCTCCAGCTGGACCACCAACCAATGTAGCATCATGGCCAGGCAAGGGGATGGTACTCTTCAAATGCCACTCATGGGACTTCTCACTGCCATTTTGTGAAAAGGTGTAATAATCCACAGATGTGCCTCCATAAATCATACTAAACATTGCAACCCTACTTTCCCCTGACTCCACAATGACGATTTGCCGGTCATCATGGTCAGGTGGGAGGCCAATAGTGTAAAACTGCATACTATTCATGTCGAGCTTGATCAACGTGTTGACGTCTCCAGATTTCCAATAGAAGCAGTCATTAGTATATTGCTCTGAAATGAACTGATAAACTTCGCCTAGATCGTCCAAACTAATAGACGTACTGACACTCCAGCAGCCAGACTCTGAAGAGAAGATAAATACCCCCAACCTTGAGCTGGATCGCATCCATTTGATCACACGGAATGATACATCCTCCTCTATCCCTCCTGAACGGATGAAGGAGGCCCCAATATTGGAAATACTTTTGCTTTGCATCCCGATGGAAGCGAGTAGCTCTTCGGCTATGGGAGGCACCAGCAGGCTTCGCCGGGACAACGGGTCGCACACTAGGAGCTCCCAGTTGACGAGGAGTTTGCCGCGACGGAACTGGAGGAGGACGCGGCCGTCGCGGACATCGCGCGGAAGCCAGTGATTCCTTTCGGTGTTGTGAGGGAGGTAGAAGGAAAACGCGACAGATCGGGCGACGACAGCGGAGGGATGTGGCGGCGCGGCAGGATGGAAGTCATAGGGGCTAACGAAACCGAGGAGTAAGGGCGGGTGAATGGAGCGGTACCGGCGGAGGAAGGCGTGGTCAGCGATGAGGCGGCGGAAGGAGGAGCAAGCGGCGGCGGAGGCGCGGGCGAGGTCCGCAGGGGAGGCGACGCGGAGGAAGATCTCCTCGAGGAGCTCGGCGGGTAGGGCCGACGATGGCCGCTCTGGATCAGTGGCATTGGGGTCGGGGAGGCTGAGGCGAGCTCCTGACTCCATATTGGGCACCTCTCCGCCGCCGGCAAAAGGAGGAAGTGAACTGAGGACGCGCGGACCGGTGGTTGGCGCCACGGCGGGGGCCGCGGGGTCAGGCTCTCGCGTCTGGCGTCTCGGGCGGCGGCGGCGGCGGCGGTCACTCGGGGTCGGGAACGAGGGTGGAGGAGTGACCGAGAGGAAGTGGCTGACGTGAGCAGCAGAGCAATGGGTAGGGTTCACGAAATGTTGGGCTGGATGGGCATGGGCCTTTACCACTTATCTTTGCTATTGGGCTTTCTCCGTATTTATAAATCCAGTTCAAATACGGGTCATTTTAGGTCAAATATAGGACCCCGATAAAAATGGGCAGAAAATGAGCGCTCCCGTCCCATCTCATTCATCCTGATCCCACCTGACTTTCGTCCCGGCCACCATTCCCGTTTTCAGATTTTTAGGAGACTACTGAAACAGATGGGTCAAATAGAGAAAATTGATCGGGTAGGGCGGGACTGAATATATTTTGTCCGTTATCAACTTTAATGGGGATCGAGGTGGATTTCGGGTACATTTGTGTACCTGCGTCACAATGAAACCCAATGATTGCAAAACCACTTTTTGTGGAATTGTGAAAATTAAAGATAAAAATTAAGATTCAAACTTATATTATAAAAATTTGTATAAAAATAATACATTTCTAGTACATTGCACCTGGTTATAAATAATTCTTTTTAAACAAAGGCGGGAATGTTGCCGCTCAATTAAGACCAAAGAATTTATGTACAAGAGGGCTAGCTAACGGGATGCCGGATAGGTGACCCGAGGGGCTAAACAACCCACATAATGCAACTAAGCACCGACATGACATTGGGTCCTTGTTACTGAGCATGGTTAAACGCCAGCAACTCCGACTTACCGTGGGAATCCACACAAAAAAAAAACACACACATCATCAAGCCCGAATAGGCGGTCGTGACCGGTCATGGTTGCCAAGCTCAAACACCCCTTGAAGAGCGGCTCCGAGCTTCCAATCACGGCCACACCCCCCGCTTGCGGTGGTGCTTGCCCCCCCCTCCACGCGTCAACGAGGCGCCAAGAAGCAAAGGGCGTCACCGAAGGAGATATCAAAGCCAGGACAAAATCCAAAATGTAGCGCCAATAGGAAGGTAGTGATACCAATGGCGTCACACCGTCGAATATCTAAAGTGGAGTGGGCTTTCACCCTTGGATGATAACACTAGCGGGGATACACGACACCCCCAACAAGTAGAGGGGCACCCACAAGCGCCGTTGTCGCTAGGCTTTTGCCCAAGGAGTCCTCTAGCACGAATGTTGGGCCAAGAAGACGCCCCTTTCAGCCATCATCGCCTTCATCATTGGTCCACCGCTCCACAACAACCCCTTTAAAGGAGCCTTGATGCGCCGGCTACATGTAGCAGTCGCACAACTGTGTCGGTTGCCACCCCCTACAACCGAGCAACGCTTGAGCCAAACCTAACTTTGTTGCTTGCTAAACATCGCCGCCACGACAAACACATCGACCACCGCCATCGCCGGCTCTTGGCACATGCTGCCGTCAATACCGACCAGTTGCCAGTTGCCACCTGACACGTGCCCCACCCCTCTTGTGCGCCACCCCAGCCCAGGGGTGTCAGAATCGGCCGAAGAGCACCAACATTGACACCCCTTGTTGGCGTCACCACCTTCGCCTTGGCGAGCCGCCACCATCGCTATCCCGTCGAGTGAGTGCCGAATAAAGCTCTAGAGCTCTAGATCCACCCGCCCAATACCCGATCTAGTGACCCGTGCCAACATCGTCGCCACCATCAAGACTAGAAGAGAGGGCCGGTGCCGCCAACAACCGCAACGGACGCCCGCGTGCTCCACGCAACCCGTGAGGAAGGAGCTCCACCGTGCCACCAAATCGCGATCGCCGTCATCCCGGCCGAGCTACGTGGCCATGCCAGCGGCCAACTCCGGCGGCTGGCGTGGCTAAGGGAGGAGTGGGAAGGAGAGGCTGCTTGGGTTTAGGGGCGGTATGCCGTCCTCCGTGTGCGGAGAGACATGGGAGGGAGCTACGTCCGATAAGGCCCTAAATGTTCTTTGGAATAATAAGAGTCCAAATAAATTTACATGTGAAATTATCGTAATGAATGGCGAGGAGATTGTTATCTATGATGATTTCGACAATGGCCATGACATGTCATTGTTGGTTTCTTTGTGGTGATCAATTTCATTGGCAGAAGGTAGCTTGTTGCTACAATCTATTAAGGAAAACTGTGCTCCCAAAAGATGCTCCGGCACTCCCCTTAGAAAAATTGTACCTGCCTAAAAATTGTTTTGACTGTTTTGCATCTAGCGTGTGAAACAATTTTTAAAAATCAAGCAGTACTGATTGCATAAAGCATTAGTGGCCTGGAGAGTTATGTAAGCGGCTTTGATGGTCACTTACTCGTTCATGTGCTCGACTACATAAACCGTACGCAAAAACAAATTGTGGTAAAAAAGATGAATACAGGCAGATAGTTACCTAGAACCAGGAGAAAGCCCTTTGTTGCGGTATACCCACGTTTTAAATCTCAAGCTATGATATTTAGCGAATGACATAAAAAATTGCTAATAGCAAAATTAAATGGGGCTATAGGAGACAATAGCCTGTAAAATGTACGTCAACACAAATATCTCGATCTACCCCCAAATGATCTTTCAGCAGTATACACGCATTGGTAAAAAAGAGCAACACATTTATTAATTCAAAGCACGCAAACTCTTCGTTTCATAGGGTAGCTAAACAGATGAATTTTTATCAATCAGAAAACTACTCATCACCATTGGCTTCAGAGCATACAAACTCTTCATCTCATAGAGTAACCACAGACTTTGATCTACCAGAAAGCTACTCATCACCGTTCCCTTCAGATGAATGTGTTAAGCAACCCAAGAAAACATACAAGAGTTTATAGGATTACTATAAAAATACAGGCTGCATTAATCTTACTACATAGTAACCAGTGAGAATTTTTTCAGTGTCTAGGCATAAATCCAGTACAATCTCCCTCACAACCAGCACTAGTAGGCCATAACATATAGAATTAACCCTGCAATTAGATAAGAAAATCACTATTAGTCGATGCAATGTGACATTTATGCAAGCATCCGGTGCTGTTAATTAGGATGTTATGAATGCTTTTCTTACTAACCAGTGTGTCATTATGCCAGAAAAAACTAAATAAAAAAAGCAAAACAGAGTAATAGCTTAACTGAGTAGCAACAACTACTATGTAGTCATTTCAGAAGTGCACTAGCAGATGAGCATGCTGTCTAAAGTAGCTGTTGTCCTGTTACATCTCATTGCACGAGTCGGTGTGCATCTGAAATTCTGAACTGACTAAAGTAGTAGCTGCTGTTCTATTAGGTTGCCTAACACTAATGAACAATACCTCTGTACCCAGAACCAGCCATACAACTAAGAATTTTTAATTCATGCTATGCCACAACAATATATTTTAAAGAAAATTAATATATGCAACACACATACAAGCTTTCCCAGTTCCTGGACACTAGTATAACCAAACTAGCAGGATCACACAGAGGACTGAATAAGTGATCAGAGCACTGACAACATGCACATGAAAATCAGGCCATGACTAACTTCTAGGCTTGTGCAAACACACACACACTGAGCAGGCGCAATGATCAAGAAACATTGTCAACTTACTATCAAGATATAATGAAACCAAGAGCTACTTTCAGTTCTACTGCATAACTGTAGGTAAAGCTCACATAACATTTCTAAAAAGAAGTGGTCACATAATACTGAAACATTGTCACAGTATTAATCTCCTTAGTCCTTTGGTTTCACAGAAGTATTATGTGTATAAACAAACAGTCTCATCTACATAATATGGCCTGCTACCTGAACAATCAGCTGCCTACATGTACAATACATATCTGTCTCCTCTCCTGCTTCATGTACAGAGGCTGAGGGGGCGAACCAGATAAAGACTGCTACTACCTATGTCTCATCCAGACAAGTTATATTAATTCCTTATGCAATGGTTAAATACTTAAATTGTATATGCATTGATGTTTATGTTCAGTTCAGTAACTAGCTGTTATTTTGCATTATTTTTGTCTCAAGTATGGTGTATGCAACTTGTCTTTGTAGGTTCAGGTTAACAGGCTATTGTAGATGAAGAAATATATGACTCTAGGACGAACTAAATCCAAATTAATTAGGTAATCATTTTTGTGCTGCTACATATTTTATTTAGTTTGTTATCCTGCAAGAATAGATTAAATTATCCTTCTAAATACTCATACAGTGCAGCACCTAGGCTACCAAGGTAGGCATTGTAGATCATATGGCAATTTACATCCAATTCATTGGCACAAGGATTGAGAGAGCATCCCTCACAATGACTTCAGGGACACCTTTTTTTTTGTTGCTTTTTTTCTTTTTGGGCATTATAAAGAAATATATTGTGGTGACTGAATGTGGATGGAGATAAAATAAATACAATAAGGAAAAAAACCACATATTAACTGGCTGCCCAAAGACAGACAGCATGGCACTGATGGAACCACTGATCAGGACTCGAATCTAATCATGCAACTGAATGGATGAAGTTAGAACTTCGAAATTGCCACTACAAATGCAGAAAAAGTAGTTTCTTTTCAAATTTTCAGTGGCTTTCAGTGCCAATGTGTAGTTTTCTTCTCTTTGTTTTTTTCTTAAAAAGGCCAATATGTAGTTTGAACTTCTGAAAGAATGGAGAGCAAAATTTTACTGAATTGCACAAATGTAGTACTAAAAGGCAAAGGTGCACAACACTTTTATTTTTGTTTCAGAGAGAAACACAACAAAATGGATTGCAGTATGAATTATGATCATTTGCAATTACAAAAAAAATGACAAAAGTTTGAACTGATATAGCTCTAACAAATTGACTTCTGCAGCCAACTCTAGCTAGGCTGAACAAGGAACAATAGTCCCGGCACATGCATTAGAGGAACTGGCGGACCAGTTTTTCTCATGGAAAATCTGCCCAACAGGACATCTTGATGTAGGCCAACAATGCAAGCAGACTGCGATGGGTTTGCTCATTCACACAACCAGTGCCCAAATGTACAGGTTTAAAATACAAGAGGAAAAACTTGGAACAAAAAAACATACCTCTCCAAATCCTTAAATCCTCCTTGGTGACATAGATGGTGGGAAACCAAAATATGGATAGGCACCAAAGGCAGAGAGACTTGTCCTACCAACCCTCTCAATGTTGAAAGATTTAATCTCAAGTGAAAAAACTGTTAAATGCGGTTCATGTGGAAAGCATTCAATGAAAATGTATCCTTCAGCTGGACCAGTAATGTTGCCTTCACAAGTATAATGGTCAGGCAAGGGGATGGTACTCTTCAAATGCCACTCGTGGGACTTCTCACTGCCATTTTGCGAAAAGGTGTAATAATCCACAAAAATGGATTTGAGATGCGATCTTCAGCTATGCCAGAAGCACAAGGAGTATATTGTTTTTTCTTTTTTTTGGGATTTTAAAGACATATATTGTGATGAGTGAATGTGGATGGGGATAAAATAAATACAAGGAAAAAACCACGTATTAACTGGCTGCCCAAAGACAGATACAGGATATGTCAGTTAACCACTGTAAAATCATCACTAGAAGTCCGACAATGACTCAAAACTCAGCCATGTTGTCACGTGGCATGCAGCAATACCTCTCTATCATTCATGCGATGCAGTCACACAGATCAGTAATAACACCTGAAATATAAAGAAGACAAGTTTGAAACCAACATCAGACTGAACAGAGTTCAAAAGATAATATTAGTAGAGTACGAGAATAATGAGGAAAATCTAACTAAAGGCCTCAATGCCATCCACTTCACGATGGGGATGGTTGGTCCATGGAGCGAACCGTACTTTCGAACCATCGATCCATCTAATGAGTGTAGGAGCACCGGCTGATCCATTTCAGTTAATCGCTGACCCCTGGGGCCCCAATGGATAATACGGTCGGGAGCACGCAGATGTCCCCCGCTAATCCTTAGTTCGCTCGCTAACGCAAGATGTCCACAGGACCACGGGGCTGCGGGCGTCGCCCGGAAACCAAGCCGCCGTCGGACTCTCAGATGAAGTCGAGGATTACGCCCGGCGTCATCGTGGACGGGGTCTGCGGCGGTGCCGGCTGCCACACCACCCAGAATCTGCCCAACTTCGCCGGCGGCTGCGACTGGTACCCAGCCCGGCCTCGTCGCCATGTCCGCGCCGCCACCGCTGTCACCTCCGCCCGGCTGAAGAGCACCGGGAACGCCGCCCGATGATGACGAGCTGAATACGCTGCCCGACACCGAGCTGAACGCCATCGGCGGCGGCGCCGCTGGCGTGGGGCGGACTCGGGAAGTTGAGCTTGGCGCGGGCTTGCCACGGAACCTCAGCGCTACCGACGGCTCGATGGCTCGCCGCCCGCCACCTGCCGGTCGGCGAAGGGATTGGGTCGAACCGCTTGATCCTTTGGTTTAGTGGCTTTCGATCCATACATCCAGAGCTGTTTTCTGGGTCAGACATGGGGCCCATTTGATTACATAGTATGGTTAGGTTCGACGAACCGATGGGCTGAACCGAACCATGCCCACCGTGACATCCACTACCCCAAACAAGCAGCATGGCACTGATGGAACCACTGACCAGGACTCAAATCCAGTCATGCAACTGAATAGCTGAAGTTAGAAATTAGAAAATAATCACTGCAAATGCAGAAAAATAGTTGTTTTTCAAACTTTCACTGCCAATGCATAGTTTTCTTTTCTTTCTTTCTTTTTTTTAAAAAAAGGCCAATACGTAGTTTGAACTTCTGAAAGCATGCTGAATTGCATAAATGTAGTACTAGAAAGCAAACGAGCACGATACTTTTATTTTTGTTTCAGAGAAGAATACAGCAAAATGGATTGACGTAAGAATTATGACAATTTGAAATTACAGAAAGTGACAATAGTTTGAACTAACATAGCTCCAACAAATTGACTTCTACAGCCAACCCTAGCTAGGCTGAACAAGGAATAAGACTAGAGTCCAGTGCACATGCATTAGAAGAACTGGCTGAAGTTCATTATAATTTATAAACAAAGGCTCATTTGTTTTTTCTCATGGAAAATGTGCTCAACAGGCCATCTTGATGTATGCCAACAATGCCAGCTGACTGCGATGGATGCTTACTAATCGCTCATTCACACGACTGATACCCAAATGTACATGTCTGAAATGCAAAAGGCAAGACTCAGGAATAAAATAACATACCTCTCCATATCCTTAAATCCTCCTTGGTGACATAAATGGTGGGAAACCAAAATATGGATAGGCACCATCAGCAGGGGAATTTGTCCTACCGACCCTCTCAATATTGAAAGACTTAATCTCAAGTGAAAAAAAGACTGAATATGTTCTATCCGCTAGATATTCCATGCAATTTGCTGAAGAAAATATTGAAATATTCTGTATCTTCTTCATCTTGAATGCATTCAATGAAAATGTATCCTTGAGCTGGACCACCAATGTTGCCTTCACAGCTATAATGGGCAGGCAAGGGGATGGTACTCTTCAAATGCCACTGAAGGGACTTCTCACTGCCATTTTGCGAAAAGGTATAATAATCCACAGAAGTGCCTTGAAAAATCATACTGAACATTGCGACCCCACTTTCCCCTGACTCCAAAATGACGATTCGCCGCTCCTCATGGCCAGGCGGGAGGCCAATAGTGCAAAACCGCATACTATTCATGTCGAGCTTGATCAACGTGCTCATGCCGTATATTTTCCAATAGAAGCAGCCATTTGTGCATTGGCATGTAATATCTTGAACATTCCGAGGCAGGCCTAGATCGCGCCAACTGATAGACGTGCTGACACTCCAGCAGCCAGAGCCCAAAGAGAAGATCAATATCCCCAACCTTGTCTTGGATGCAACCCAGTTTATCACACTGAATGATGTATCCTCCTCTATGCCTCCTGAACGGATGAAGCAGGACCCCCCACGGAAAACATTTTTCTTCTGGATCCGGATGGAGGCGAGAAGGTCGTCGGTTATAGGAGGCAGCAGCAGATATCGCCGGGACAACGGGTCGCACACGAGGAGGTCCCAATCCCAGCCCGAGGAGAGGGGGGCGCGAAGGCGCTCGAGCAGGACGCGGCCGTTGTGGGCATCGCACGGAACCCAGTGTTGCAATCCGGTGCGAGGGAGGTAGTCGAAGGAAATCGAGACAGCCCGGGCGACGGCAGCGGACGGATGGGGCGCCTCGGCAGGATGGAAGCCCTCGGAGTCAACGATGCCGAGGAGCAAGGGCGGGTGAATGGAGCGGTACCGGCGGAGGAAGGCGTGGCAAGTGATGAGGCGGCGGAAGGAGGAGCAGGCGACGGAGGCGCGGGCGAGGTCCGCAGGGGAGGCGACGCGGAGGAAGATCTCCTCGAGGAGCTCGGATGGTAGGGCCGGCGGCGGCCGCTCTGGATCCGTGGCATCAGGGTCGGGGAGAGATTGAGCACCTCCCCGCCGCCGGCAGGACGAGGAAGTAGCTGAGGACGCGCTGGCCGGCGGGGACGCGCCGCGCCGCGGGGAACGGCGGGAGACGCGTGGATCGGCGGGCGGCGGGTGATGGGCTCTCGCGTCCGGCATCTCGCCTCTCGGAGTCTCGGGCTGCGGCGGCGGCGGGGTCGGGGACGAGGAGTGGAGAGTGACCGAGTGCGAATGGGTGACCTCAGCAAAGCCAAATGTTTTGGGCTGGATGGAAATGAGCCTTTACCTCTTACCTTTGTTATTGGGCTTTTTCCGTAGTATTTCCAAATACAGGCCGAATACGGATTGGCTTAAAAAGTTTCAAATATAGGACCCGACAAAAAAGGGCAGAAATTGAGCGCTCCCATCTTTTTGTCTCGGCACCCGTCTGGTTTTCGGATTTTTTTCCGAGGCAACGGAAACAAATAGGTTAAAGGGAGAAAATTGGGCGTGCCATGAGAAATATTTTGTCGACCTTAATGAGGATTGAGGAAGATCTTGGGTATTTTTGTGTACGGGCAGGACAATGAGAAATAATGATTGCAAACCACTATTTTGTGAAATTGTGAAAATTAAATAAAAAATTGAGATTCAAACTTATTTTATAAAAAATCATGTAAAATAATAAATTTCATGTACATATGCACCTAGGTTCTAGTCCAAATATATTTTTTATTAAACAACTCCCTTTGGAAGAATTCATATACAAGAGGGCCAGCTAATGGGACGCCAAATAGGTCACCCGAGGGGTTAACCAACCCACACAACGCAGCTTGAGCACTAGCACGACATGGGTCCTCGTTACCAAGCATGGCTAAACGCCCGCCTCGACTTCTTGTGGTAGTCTACACACAAACCACACACCAACAAGCCCGAAGCAGGCAACCGCAACCGGTCATCATTGCCAAGCTCAACCACCCCCGCAAAAAAGACCAGCTTTGACTTCCAATCACGGCCACACCTCTCGCCTCCAGTGCTTATCGGCCCTCCACGGGATCACCGAAGGAGACATCGGGCCACGATAAAATCCAAAAACCTTCGGGAAGATAGTAATGCCAATGTGCCACCATCTCACGTCTAGACCGAAGCTTTCATCCTTGGATGATAATGCTAGAGGGGATAAATGACGCCCCCCAACAGGTCAAGCGACACCCGGCGTTGCTTCAGCCCGCTAGGCTTTTCCCCCAAGGAATCCTCTAACACAAATGTCGTGGTAAGAAGTCGGGCCTCTTGCCCCGCCCGGTCGCGTCGACCGCCACCCCTCGATTGGGCAACGCAGAAGTCGGACCTAACTCGTTGCTAATAAAACACCGCCGCACTATGAACACCTTTAATTCGTCATCGGCTCTTCGCTAAGTGTTGGCTATCGACCCGTTGCTAGCCACCACCAGCAACGTGCCCCACACCCCGTCTGCACTGCCCTAGCCCAGGGTGTCAGAATCGGCCGAAGAGCACCAACACTAACACCCCTTGTTGATGCCACCGCCTCCACCTTGGCCAGTTGCCTCCATCACTAGCCGTCGAGTGAGTGCCGAATCCAGCGTTGGAGCTCCAAATCCAGCCGCCCAAGACCCAATCCGGTAACCCGAGCCAACATTGTCGCCGCCGTCAAGACTGGAGGAGAGGGAGTCAATGCTGCCAACAGCCGCGAAGGACGCCCTCACAGGGCTCCACGCAACATGTGCGGAAGGAGCTCGCATGTGCCACCAAATCACGACTGTCGTCATCCTGGTGAGCTACGTGGCCATGCCTATAGCCAGCTCCGGCGACTACGTGGCTAAGGGAGGAGAGGGAATGGTAGGCTACTAGGGTTTGAGGGAGCGGCATGCTAGCCTCCCGTGTTAAGGCTCCAAAGCGTTCGCGAATAAGGCTCCAAACGAGTCCAAATAAATTTACATGTGAAATTATCTCGCGAGGAGATTGTTATCTACGATGATTTCAACAATGGCCATGACATGGTCATAGCTTGCTGTGGTGATCAATTTCATTGGCATGAGGTAGTTCGTTGCTACTGTTCACGGGTACTCCCCTTAAAAAAAATATACCTGCCTGATAATTGTTTTGACTGTTTTTGCATGTAGCGTGTGAAACAGTTTTTTTTTTCGAAAGCGAACACCTTGTGCTCGTATTCTATTAAGGGAAGCGAGAGTTTTTAAAACACAAAGTACAGGTTAGCCAACCAAGTTGACCGCCCAGCACAAAGTACACACGGACATAAATCGCCGGCTTGAACGGCGCTGCGGAACGGATGTACTAAAGAAGGAAATTATTTTGCGACGAAAGGGGGGGAACTGCCTACGGACTACGGGCTACTGGACGTGTGAAACAGTTTTAAAAACCAAGCAATACAGATTGCATAAAGCATCAGTGTTCTTGAAGAGGATGATTGAAGACTGAAAATTCAAGTATTGCCTTAGACACTGTCATCGCAGGTTACAAAATGTAACTGAGTATAGTCGAACCTGATCAAATTTTGCCGTGGCCAGGACAGCTCTTATGAGCGGCTTCGCTGGTCGACTATATAAACCGCATGCACAAAAGAATGAGTGGTAAAAAGGCTTCGCTGGTCGACTATATAAACCGCATGCACAAAAGAATGAGTGGTAAAAATAAAATGAATATAGGTAGGCAGTAACCTAGATCCAGCAAAAGGGCCCCTTGATGCAATATGCCCAACATTTAAAATCTCCAGCTATGGTATTTAGCTAATGACATCTAAACTAGCTAATAGAGAAATTAAACCGGGCTATTACATACCATATCCGCTAAATTGTATGTTAACATAAATATCTTGATCTACCCCCCAAATAATCTTTCAACGGTACAATACAAGCATTGGATAGAAAGGATCAATTCATTTACTAAATTCAAAGCACACAAACTCTTCATCTCATAGAGTAAACAAACAGATGAAGTTTGATCAAACAGAAAGCTACTCATCACCATTGGCTTCAGAGCATAGAAACTCTGCATCTCAGGGTAACCAAGCAGATAGGACTTTGATATGCCAGAAAGCTACTCATCACCATTCGCTTCGGATGAATGTGTTAAGCAACCCAGGAAAACATACAAGATTCTATGTGTTTACGACAAAACTACAGGTTGCATTCATACATAAACAAAGATAATTTTTTGAGTGTCTAGGCATAAATCCACTACAATCTCCCTCACAACCAGCACCAGCAGCCCAGAACAAATAGAATCAACCCTGCAATTAGATGAGAAAAATCATTATTAGTCGATGCAATGTGACATTTATGCTAGCATCGGGCGCTGTTAATTATGCTTACTAACCAGTGCATCCTTATGCCAGAAAAACATAATAGAGCAGCAAAACAAAGTAATAGCTCAACCGAGTAACAACAGCAACTCTAGTCAGCTAAAAAAATTTCAGATGCACCAGCAGATGAACAGGTCGTCTAAAGTAGCTACTGTTCTGTTAGGTCTCAATGCACAAGTCAGTGTGTATCTGAAATCATGAACTGAGTACCGACAAGCATAGCACTGAATAAGTGAACAGAGCACTGACAACATGCACACGAAAAAGACCACGACTAACTAGCAGGCTTACTAAAAAAAAAAATGCACTGAGCAGGTGCAATGATCAAGAAAAATTATCAACTTACTATTCAGATATAATGAAACCAAGAGCTACTTTCAGCTCTACTGCATAAATGTAGCTAAAGCTAAAATGACGTTTCTAAAAAAGAAGTGGTCACATAATACAGAAACATTGTCACAGTACCAATTTGTAATCTACTAGTCCTTTGGTTTCACAGATTTATTATGTGTATAGACAAACAGTCTCATCAACAGAATATGGGCCCGTCTGCTAACTGAACAATCAGCTGCCTACAGGATATATCTCCTATCCTGCTTTCTTGTACAGAGGCTGAAGAAGAACAACTGAACAAGATTAGGAGGGAGAACCAGATAAAGATTGCTACTGCCTATGTCTCATACACACAAGTTATCTTAATTCATTATGCAATGGTGAAATACTTAAATTGTATATGCATTGATGTTTATGTTTCACTTCATTAACTAGCTGTTGTTTTCAACAAAATCATGGGCGTTTCTCCACCCTTGGATCGGATGGGATCCCGGCAACGGTCGTTGCATCCAAAGGAGCCCAAAGCTTGTTGAGAACTCTTGTACTCCAGATCATATGGCAATTTACATCCAATTCATTGGCACATGAGTGAGCAGCCCTATCAGTGACTTCAGGGACACCCTTTTTTTATGTTTTTTCTTTTTTGGGGATTATAAAGAAATATATTATGATGACTGAATGTGGATGGGGATAAAATAAATTAAATAAGGAAAAACACATATTAGTTGGCTGCCCAAAGACAGCCATATAAAATAAGGAAAAACCACGTATTAAGTGGCTGCCCAAAGACAGACACAGGATATGTCAGTTAACTGTTGTAAATCATGACTAGAATTCTAGAAACTACAGTAACTCAAAACTCAGCCATGTTGTCAAGTGGCACACAGCAATGCCAAAGTCTGTCATTCATGCGATGCAGTCACATAAATCAGTAATAACACTTGAAATATATAGAACACAAGTTTGATACCTACACCAAACTAAACAGAGTTCAACAGATAATACCAGTAGAGTACAGAGTAACGAGGAAAATCTAATCACCTAGCTCTACTACCCCAAACGAGCAGCATGGCACTGATAGAACCATTGACCAGGACTCAAATCTAGTCCTGCAACTGAATTGATGAAGCTAGTACTTAGAAAATCACCACTGCAAATGCAGAAAAACAGTTGCTTTTCAAAGTTTTAGTGCCAATGTGTAGTTTTCTTTCTGTTCTTTTTTTTTTTGAAAAGACCAATACGTAGTTTGAACTTCTGAAAGCATGGAGAGCAAAGTTTAGCTAAATTGCACATATGTAGTACTAAAAAGCAAAGGTGCACGACACTATTATTTTTTGTTTCAGAGAGGAACACAACAAAATGGATTGCAATAAGAATTATCATCATTTGCAAGTACAAAAAGTAACAAAAGTTTGAACTGGCATAACTCCACCAAATTGATTTCTGCAGCTAACCCTAGCTTGGCTGAACAAGGCACATGCATTAGAAGAACTGGCTGAAGGTCATTATAAACAAAGGCTTATTTGGGTGATCTTAAGCCTATCTCATGAGCCTGTTTTTCTCATAGAAATTCTGCTCAACAGGCCATCTTGATGTAGGCCAACAATGCAAGCAGACTGAGATGGATGCTTACTAATCGTTCATTCACGCAACCAGTGCCAAATGTACAGGTTTGACATGAAAGAGGCAAGACTTGGAATAAAAAAAAAACATACCTCTCCATATCCTTAAATCTTCCTTGGTGACATAAATGGTGGGAAACCAAAATATGGATAGGCACCAGAAGCAGGGGAGTTTGTCCTACCAACGCTCTCAATATTGAAAGACTTAATCTCAAGTGAAAAGAATGTTGAATATGATGTACAAGCCTCATCTGGAATGCATTCTATGAAAATGTGTCCTTCAGCTGGACCACCAATGTTGCCTTCACAAATATAATGGGCAGGCAAAGGGATGGTACTCTTCAAATGCCACTCATTGGATTTCTCACTTCTATTTTGCGAAAAGGTGTAATAATCCACAGATGTGCCATCATAAATCGTACTAAACATCGCAAACATACTTTCCCCTGACTCCACAATGACGATTTGCCGCTTATCATGGCCAGGTGGAAGGCCAATAGTGCAAAATTGCATACTATTCATGTCGAGCTTGATCAACCTGCACATGTCCTTTAATTTCCAATAGAAATAGTCATTCATACATTGGCATGAAACCTGTCGATCGATTGAAACCTGTCCAACAATTTGAGCCAAGCCTAGATCGCCCCAACTGATAGACGCACTGATACTCCAGCAGCCAGAGCCTGAAGAGAAGATAAATATCCCCAACCTTGACCTGGATTGCTTCCAGAAGATCACACTGAATGCTGTATCCTCCTCTATGCTTCCTGAACGGATGAAGGAGGCCCCCGAATGGAAAGTATTTTTGTCTTGGATCCCGATGGAGGCACGTAGGTCGTCGGTTATGGGAGGCAGAAGCAGGTATCGCCGGGACAACGGGTCGTAAACCAGGAGGTCCGAGTCCCAGTGGAAGACGCCACGACGCTCGAGGAGGACGCGGCCGTCGCGGGCATCGCACAGATCCCAGCGGTGCCATGTGGTGGTGCGAGGGAGGTCGTCGAAGTCAAACGAGACAGCCCGGGCGACGGCAGCGGAGGGATGAGGCGCCTCGGCAGGATGGAAGCCATAGGTCCTAACGAAGCCGAGGAGTAAGGGCGGGTGGATGGAACGGTACCAGCGGAGGAAGACGTGGTCAGCAATGAGGCGGCGGAAGGAGACGCAGGCGGTGGAGGCGCGGGCGAGGTCCGCAGGGGAGGCGATGCGGAGGAATATCTCCTCCAGGAGGTCACTGGTTAGGGCCTCCAGGAGGCTGCTGGATAGGGCCGGCGGCGGCCGCTCTGGATCCGTGGCATCGGGGTCGGGGAGGCTGAGGCGAGCTCTCGACGCCATATTGAGCACCTCTCCGGCTGCCGGCAAGAGGAGGAAGTGAGCTGAGGACGCGCTGACCGGTGGGCGGCGCCACGGCGGGGACGCGCGGGCCGCTGGGACCGGCGGGCGGCGGAGGCCGCGGGGACCGGCAGCCGCGAGGAGCGGCCTCTCGCGTCCGGCGTCTCGCCTCTCGGAATCACGGGCGACGGCGGCGGAATGACAGAGTGGGAGCAGGGTTAGGGTTGGGCTGGATGGGCATGGGCCTTTACCTATTACATTTTGTTATTGGGCTCTTCGAACCCGATGTTTCTAAAAAAAAAAAAAAAAAAAAAAAAAAAACCGAACCCGATAAAAATGAGGGCGAGTCGAGATACTGTACATTCTGAATTTTTAAAAACAAAAAGAAGAGAAAAAGAAAAGAAATTGTTTTCAAGAGGATCGAGGCGCCAATATTAACTGCCGACCAGTCGGCGCGGAAGCTCGCGCCGACCAGGTCGGCGCTGGGCCGGCCCAATAAGTCTGTTTCTTTGCGCGCGGCCCAATTTCTGTCTCCAACAATTCGTGGCCCAATTTTCTGTCTCCAAATCAATTCGCCTCCTCTTTCGTTCAGAGCAGCCACTCCACTTGCACGTTGCACGTGACCTACTCCCACTTGTATTGCATTGCACGTACGTTCTTTTCTTCCTTTTCTTTTTTCTATTTCTTTTTCCTTTTGATTTTTCTATAGTGTTTTACTTTATTTTATTTGTTTTTATTTTATTTTATGTAATTAATTATTTTGTTCTTTTTTCTTTCTTTTCCTTTTACCATTTCTTATTATTGCTTTGTTTCATTTTTTTTCTATTTTTTTTTTTCCTCGGTTAGTTCTGTACGGTATTTACTTTTTGTTTCATTTTTCATTCTCTTTTATTTTTTTTCGTGTTTTTATTTTTAAGTTCTATTTTTATTTTATATTTTTTATCCAATTTATTTTTACTTTTTTTATTTTTCTTATCCGGTGGTT
Source organism: Hyparrhenia diplandra (assembly GCA_015847255.1). NCBI lineage: Eukaryota > Viridiplantae > Streptophyta > Magnoliopsida > Poales > Poaceae > Hyparrhenia > Hyparrhenia diplandra. Next base: position 232,764 of record JADLZK010009957.1, read on the forward strand.
TATTTTTACTACTACTTTCTCTTTTTCTCCCCTTTTTTCTCTTTTTAATTTCTCCGTGTTTTATTGTTTTTATTTTTCCTACTTTATTTCTTTTGAGCGTTTTCTTTTCTATTTTCTTCCATTTCTTCTTAAATTCTTTAACCTGCCGTGACCATGATGCATGGCCTCGCCTGCCGATGGATTGCACGATGGAAGCATGTGTGGATGCATGTACGTCCCTCGGCTTCTTCAGGCTAGCCAGGCGCGTCGCTAATAATGGTCGGTCCACGTTGGAAGACGATGTTTTTTTTCCCATTTTATTTCTTCTTTCTTTCTTAATTTATTTTACCATTTTTGCTGAGGATGTCCCATTCAGCACGGAGCTCCTCATCGCGAAGAAAGTTGAAGAGCCGCTCAGGTTTTATTATTCTTTTTGTTTTCTCTTTCTATTTTTCTTTATTTTTATTCTGTTTATATTTTTTTTGTTTTTAATTTCACATATATAATATCCTCTCATGTATTTTAGAAAAATGCTAAATTATACTAGGTATGTTCGAGATGCATACATGGATGTTCTCTTAGTATACATGTGTGTTAGGATGTATATAGGGATTTTCTCTTAGAATATATGTGATGTTCACTTGGTATCCATGTGACGCCCGACGCTGGTGTTCTCTTAGTATACATGTGATGTATACAAGAATGTTCTCTTAGTATATATTGATGTTACGAGGTGTATCTATGAAAAAAAAAAATAGGGTATCCTAGTGTATTTGTGCGATGGTCTAAGCGTGTTTCTTGCGGTGTTCTAGCATGTTTCTTGCTATGTTCGAGTGTTTGTTGTGATGTTACGTAAAACCCCGGCTATTTCGGGGTTGAAAATAAATGGTCTCCTAGTGTGTTTATGACGATGTTCTAGCATGTTTCTTGCGATGTTCTGGAGTGTTTCTTGCGATGTTGTAAAATCCATATTTATTATGTTCTAGGATATATTTTTTGTGATGGTTTAAAACATTGATGTTCTAGATATGTTTTTTAATGTTTTAGGGTATGTTTATGATGTTCGGTAAAACATATACTGATTTTCTAGGATATATTTTGTAATGTTATATGAAATATTTTGCGATGTTCTATGATATTTAGTAACACTAACATTGATGTTCTAGACCATGTGATGTTCGGTTAGCATTTTATTCTTTTTTATTTAAATATAATTTATTATTTTTGATGTTCTATATAATTTTGATTAATATAATTTTGATTAAATGGCGCTCTTGATCGATCCACCACCCACCGATCGGCAGCAGTCGATCGCCCGAAACTTATTTATGGGTGATGGCCGGATCGAAGGCATTCATTCACTCAACCATTCACTTTTGCTTCTGGTCCATGCATGCATGTTTGCATGCACAGTACACTGATGCGCGCACACACACACACGAGGCCTACCTTAGCCCGTGTGTAAGTAGGGGGAGCACGTACGAACGATGGCTCCTGGCTCGGTTCGGACAAACTGTTACGTTTCGCCTGCTGGTCTTTAGCTACCACGTGGTCGTGGGCGGATTCAATACCCAGCACCAGCCACGGCCATGCATCACTCAATGCCGTGCGCTGCCTGCTGCGCGCTCGGTGGGCTAGGCCGCGTGCGCCTCGGTGGGCCTTGGCCGCGCGCAGCAAGCTGCGTGGGCTGGGTTGTTGCGTAAAGGAGCTGGGCCGCGCACGCACACCGTGGTCTGGGCCGCGCGCCTGGTCGGCGCACGCTGCCGCGCCGACCAGGTCGGCAGCTAGCAGCTCCCGGATCGAGGAGGGTCTCCGACCTCTCGGTCTACAATGAGAAATATTGAGCACAAACGACCGTACGTTTCGCTAAAAAAACGACCGTACGTTGTTTGGAATTGTGAAGACTAAAGAAAAAATTGTGATTCAAAATTATTTTATAAAAACAATAAATTTCAAGTACATATGCATCTAGGTTTTAGTCCAAATAAATTTACATATGAAATTATCCTAATGATTGGCTAGTAGATTGTCATTTGTGATGGTTTCGACAGTAGCCATGACATGGTCGTTTGTCGGCTTGATGTGGTGGTCAATTTTATTGGCAAGAGCTTAGTTTGTGATACGCCTGTAAGAAAAGTTGTGCTCGGAAAGGATGCTTAGACATATTAACTCGGATCATCTATCTAATCGATATGTCCATATTGAGGAAATCAAATGTCCACCTTAATGGACCAAGAGTTAGAGATGCTCAATTTGTAGCCTATTGTACACGACGATGCAATCGTTAATGTTCCTTCGATTCTAGAGCATTTGATCTTAGGCATGCTTTCGGGGTTTTGACGTTGGTCGATGAATCCAATATAAGGCCTATACTCTAGCCGATGATAGTCCTCGACTATGATGTTGAACGGTCTTTGGGTTGCAAGCCTAGTTTTTGAACCGGACCGGACCGGTCGGACCGGTTAAAAACCGAACCCATTACAGCGGTTCGGTTCACTTAAAAGACCGTCCATGCAATCAGACCGCTAAAACCTGTTGAACCGGCCGGTTTTTCATGGAACCGGTGGACCGGCCGGTTCTATGTGAACCGTTCCGGTTTTGTCTGTGTCCTATCTGCCGCGTGCTCTGCTAGCGCAGCGTCGCAGGTGGGCCTGTGCATGCGGCCTGTGCTGGCGTTCCTGGTGGCCTGCCCCTATTGCTGCTGCCGACCAGCTGTTGGCGTGGCAATTCTCAAAAAAAGCTGTTGGCGTGGCGCAAGTTTCCATAAAAAAAATAAAGGAGAAAGCTGCCGGTGGTTTGCTCACAAGAAAAACATTAACGCTTGGATATTTGATGTTGTGTGTGACTGCTTGTGCCAGTGTTGTTGACTTTGCATGACGGCTACTTCCCAAAATGCATGACGTCTATTTGTCTTTTATATCTTCAAATAAATTTGTTAAAAAACTAAGGTTCAAAGATCTTTTTCAATGATACTAATTTTGATAAATATTAATATTTTGTTATCTATAATTTTTTTAAGTTGACAAATACAAACATTTTTCGACAGGGAGTATGTCTTTTCAATTTCAATTTTTAATAACTTTTTCATATGAGTTCTTGACAAATATTTAAGCTTTTTACTGTACAATAATGAATATTTAAATTAAATTACTATTCGAGTTCCTTTTGCACCAAATCTATCTCTGGATATATTATTTTTTTTTATATGAGCTCTTAATTAAATAAATACCATATCCAGCTTAATTGTTTTGATGAGCCCTTTCTAAATCCCGACGGTACACTCTATTTCAACATTTGAGATTATTTAAATTACTATTTAAATCCTTTGGGAACCAATTCGTAAGCACTCCATATATTGTCTTTTTTTTTTTGTTGTCTCTATAATTGTAGCTACATTAAATGAAAAATGGTAGTAGTTATTTTATTATACATGCATTGCTTCAATATGAATTATTAATTAAGTCATATGTACATACATCGGTTCAGAGTATTTATGGCCGGTTCGATAAAACGGCCCAAAACTATCGAACCGGCGGTTCAACCGGCTCTAAAGCGGTTGGACCAATGAACCATTGAACCGAGGGTCTCACCGGTTCGATCTCCGGTCGGTTCGAAAAACTAGGGTTCCAAGTTCTATTCGGCCTTCATGAGCCTCATTCGCCATGGCCTCCGCCCGATAGCTAGGCGTGATCAAATACACGAGGCGATCGCGAGTACTTCTGGACTAAAAGGTAGGAATTATGTTTTTATGGGATGGAAGAAGTATTTTGGACTAAAACTTCAAAATTACTCACAATTTAGAATAGAAATAGAAGGTAGTATTTGAAGTAATATCTAGTAACTAGTAATGTACATGTTAATGCCTAGTAATACATATAGCATGTGACCATGCTTCCATACTCGGGTTCTTCACTCGTAACACACCAAGATTACATCCCAAGCGACTAGATCAAATGATTCTAGCTAGAACACGTGGCAAAATTCAAAGAGTCGGGGACACCGATCGAATCTCCATCGCTCATATGACATATGCGGCATCGTGCCTTAGGGTTTGATCATCATGATCCCCATCATCTTGTGTATCCTTGTGATGAAGCGGTCACGTGACTTAACGGCGCCAGGGATATGCTCGATGAGCGTCATGAACGTCACCTACGCCAAAGACGCGGGCATAACACATTTTTGTTTTTCAATCGGGCTTCGGGGAAGAGAAAGCATCAAAAGAAGGGTCATGGATGAACTCGAATGAACTATTGATGGTGCTAGATTTTGATGGTCCAAATCCCTATAGATGAGTTGAATTTCTCATTCATCCCCCATTTGGATTCGTGTTTCACATTTGCCAATAAAGAGGACAAGATGCGGACACTGTCGCTTGTGCGGAGAAGAAGCCCACGTGGATTAGGGAAGAAGGAGAAATGCTCCCTCCGATTTGGTATTAGAAGTCGTTTAGGACAATGACACGGTCTCCAAAGCACAACTTTGATCTCTTGTTATTATAAAAATATTTATAGAAATGTGATATATCTATACTTTTATCAAAGTATTTTTTCGGACAAATCTACTTATATAATTTTCACATTTACAAACTCAACAACTTAAAAGTTATTGACGATTTATATTCTCAATGTTTGACCCAAACCTTGTCCAAAGCGACTTCTAATACCAAACCGGATGGAGTACGAGAAGATAAAATAAGAAACAATATAAAGACAATGACAATATAGTCCTATTTTTTTTTTTTCTTTCAATTCCTCCATCGCCGAGAAGTTGTTTTGTCAAACAATTTAACAAACCTCTATCGGTAGAGTTGTTCTTGAACCCGAAACTAGTAAAACAGTTCCACTAATAAAATGGAGCCATGCTAAATGGAACCATTATGATCATATTGATTTGCATATGCCTTTCGTTTTTAGGGCATATATCATAGTTCACAATGTATGTTCGATGCTCTTATAGTGAACCATTTCAATGTTTGATGCTCCTATGGTGAACCATCTCACTTCCTTTATGATAGAGGATTCTTAGTCACTTAGAGCAAGTATTATAATAAGAAGTGTTATTTCTGGGATGCAAGGATCCTTATAGCTTCTCCCCGTTGTCCCACCCATATCCATCAATAGCAAGCTCTTTCTAATTAATAAGACCTACTTGTCTATCTCACATAGTTTCTTAATTTAAAATAAAAGAAGTACTTACGTACTCGTCTTAATATCTCATCTCCTCATTTCTTTCCATGTGACCATATGTTTTAAAAAATATTTAGAGAACACCGCCATAATACTTGCTCTTAGATCACACCAAGCGATCAAATAAGAAGTGTTATGTACATTAATTTGATTGTTTAATCTTATACACTCCGTTGTCGTAGTGTTATCCATCTTGTGATATCCTAACTTTAATCTTAATAAGACTATAAATAAAGTTAAAATGACTCATAATTTAAAATAAAAAGTATATATTTAAAAGTACTGTCCAGTAATATACATGTATCATAGATATAGCATGTGACCATATGTTATGGAGAAAAAATATTTAGAGAACATACATACATATATATGTTTTCGTGGAGTCCTTGTACCGTGTTATATGGTATATTTAAAAAAAAAAAGAAACTAAAAAGACATTTTTGCCCCTTGCATAAGCGGCATGTGCACACTTGCTCTGAACTGAGTACCTTCAGCCATTTCTCCAAAAGTCCCGTTCTCACAGATCTGCAAAGAAGTGGCATGAACATGGAGCAGCAAGTGGAGCACAGCCATCTCCCAATCCGAGGCCTCAGCCTCCACGTGGCCCAAGCAGGCAAAGGTTCACATCTGCTATCTTGGTCGCCGGCGAGCTCAAGCTTCCTCTGTTAAAGGCCGGTGCGCATGCGCTGGAGATTGAAGCATAGTGACACCTCTCCTGTCGCCGTCTCGTTTTTGCTGCAGGCGAGCTGGGCACGGTGGTGTTCCTGCACGGGTTCCCGGAGATATGGTACTCGTGGCGCCACCAGATGCTGGCCGTGGCCGCCGCCGGGTACCGCGCCGTCGCGCCGGACTGGCGAGGCTACGGGCTCTCGGACCAGCCGCCGGAGCCGGAGGCGGCGTCGCACGACGACCTAGTGGAGGATCTCCTCGCAATCCTCGATGCCCTCTCGATTCCTAAGGTAATACTGCCTTTCTTTTTAGAATCGATGTGGTAAGTTCATGGGCTTCAGCTTCAAAAAAAGTTCATGGGCTCGGTCGTGATTGGGGATTTTTTTTTTTTCTTGGTAGTTGTTGGTTCAGTACTTCAGTGCGACTTGTTACTGCTAGCTTTATCTGATCTGAGTTATGATACTTATTGGCAATGATGGTGGACAGGAACCATGTAAGAAATGTTCTCACATGGCTATATGTTTGAAAAATTTCAAATGAATTTCTCAAACGATATGCAAGGAAATTTTTTAAAAAAATATTGTGGATGAAGTAAATTCTTAAGGAAAATTACTGTCAAGTTTGTGCAATTCTAAGGGCATGTTTACCATCAGCAAGTTAAAGCATGTAGAATCCCTTGCCAGTGTTTCCCCATGTCAAGTGACGATATGATATGACGGGAAAACATACTTAGTGTGTGTCTTTAGATTGAAGAAAATAGGAGGAACATTTTCAATCCAGCCTCTTGGCAGTTTTATGTTATTCGAAACCATGTGGAAAATTGAAGAAAAGAAGATAGACATTCCTGTGTATTTCTTAGAGAAACCTCCTCGGCACTTGTCAGTTCTATTGTCCAACAGATTAAGCTTTGCCTATTGTGGTTATTCACCAACATTCTATTGAGTCTTTAGTTCAGTTGAATCAAATAATTTCCAATCACAGTATAATTCTTTGACAAAATAATCTTACCTTGTGAGTTGTGACAGGCTTTCCTTGTGGCGAAGGATTTTGGAGCCAGGCCAGCCTATGAGTTTGCTCTTCGTCACCCTACCCGCACATGTGGTGTTATGTGTTTGGGGATCCCCTTCCTTAACGGTGCCTCATCCTTCACCAGCTTGCCAGAAGGATTCTACATTTTGCGCTGGCGGGTTGTTCTCTAATCTAAAATATATATGAACCCCGTCGCCCAATTGAGAAGAGCGGCCGAAAACAATGACAGGGGAAGTTTGTTCTTGTAGGAACCAGGAAGAGCAGAGGCTGATTTTGGCCGGTATGATGTCAAGAGAGTTGTCCGGACCATCTACGTGCTCTTCTCTAGGAGCCGAAATTCCAATAGCGAAAAGAAGATCAGGAGATTACGGACCTTGCGGACTTGTCAACACCTCTTCCAGAGTGGTTCACTGAGGATGATCTGGCTGTGTATGCTTCACTCTATGAGAAATCGGGTTTCCGGTATCCAATGGAGATGCCATATAGGTAACAATAGCAACTGGACCAACCATACTATTTGTTTTGTGAGTTTTGAAAAATCAAGGTGTAATATGCTGCATTTGACAAGTCTCTCCATAAAAGGAAGCCAATTGAACATCCAAAATTTCAAGTCCCAGTGTTTGTTGTCATGGGGGAGAAAGACTATGTGTTCAAGTTCCCTGGGGTTGAGTCTGTTTTGAAAGATGGAATCATGGAGAAATTTGCACCGGACCTAAAGATCACCTACATCCCTGAAGGAAGCCATTTCGTTCAGGAACAGTTCCCAGACAAGGTGAATGATCTCCTGGTCAGCTTCTTGAAGGACCACCCTGTGTCTGCATAGATGTTCTAGCAGCCCATGTTCACTGTCATCAGCAACAGTTACGATGGGCAAAACTGCTATGCGTAGTGTCACCAGTAAAGGAACTCTCTGATGAGTGAATTCCTGACTGTGTTTGCATGTAGCGTCCAAAACAAGTTTTAGAAATTAAGCAATATTGATTGTATAAAGCATCAATGTTCTTCGAGTATTGCCTTAGAAACTGTCGTCACAGGTTTCAAACTGAGTATAGTCGAAATTGATCATAGGCTGTTGTGGCCTGGAGAGTTCTTGTAAGCGGTTTTGATGTTACTCATTAATGTGCTCGACTATATAAACCTTGCGAAAAAAAAAAAGAGTGGCAAAAAATGAACAGGCAGACCGTTACCTAGAACTAGAAGGGCCCTTTTTGCGTTATTACGCCCAATGTTTTAAATCTCAAGCTATGATATTTAGCGAATGACATCAAAATAGCTAATAGCAAAATCAAATGGGGCTATAGCAGACAATAGCCGTTAAATTGTACGTTAACACAAATATCTTGATCTACCCCACCCCAAAAAAAAAATAATCTTTTATCAGTATACACGCATTGGTAAAAAAAGATCAATTAATTTACTAACTCAAAGCACGCAAACTCTTGATTTCATAGGGTAGCTAAACAGATGAATTTTGATCAATCAGAAAACTAATCACCATTGGCTTCAGAGCATACAAACTCTTCATCTCATAGAGTAACTACAGACTTTGATCTACCAGAAAGCTAATCATCACCGTTCCCTTCAGATGAATGTGTTAAGCAACCCAAGAAAACATACAAGAGTTTATAGGATTACTACAAAACTACTACAGGTTGCATTAATCTTACTACATAACCAAAGATAATTTTTTAGTGTCTAGGCATAAATCCAGTACAATCTCCCTCACAGCTAGCACCAGTAGGCTAGAACATGAATCAACCCTGCAGTTAGATAAGAAAATCACTATTAGTCAATGCAACGTGACATTTATGCAAGCATCCGGTGCTGTTCATTAGGATGTTACGAATGCTTTGCTTACTAACCAGTGCATCATTATGCCAAAAAAACTAAATAAAAAGGCAAAAAAAGAGTAATAGCTTAATTGAGTAGCAACGACTACTATGTAGTTATTTCAGAATTTCCAGATGCACTAGCAGATGAGCAGGTCGTCTAAAGTAGCTGCTGTCCTGTTACGTCTCATTTCACGAGTCAGTGTGCATATGAAATTTTGAACTGACTAAAGTAGTAGCTGCTGTTCTGTTAGGTTGCCTAACACAAATTAACAATACCTTTGTCCCAAGAACCAGCCAGCATCCAACTAAGAATTTTTTTTTAATTCATGCTAATGTTACAAAAATGGGTTTGAGATGCGAGCTTCAGCTATGCCACAACAATACATTTTAAAGAAAATTAATATATGCAACACACATACAAGCTTTCCTAGTTCCTGGACACTAGTATAACCAAACTAGCAGGAGAGCACAGAGGATTGAATAAGTGATCAGAGCACTGACAACATGCACATGAAAATCAGGCCACGACTAACTTGTAGGCTTGTGCAAACACACACACACACAGACTGAGCAGGCGCAATGATTAAGAAACATTGTCAACTTACTATCCAGATATAATGAAACCAAGAGCTACTTACAGTTCTACTGCATAACTGTAGCTAAAGCTCACATAACATTTCTAAAAAGAAGTGGTCACATAATACAGAAACATTGTCACAGTATTAATCTCCTTAGTCATTTGGGTTCCACATAAGTATTATGTGTATAAACAAACAGTCTTATCAATAGAATATGGCCTTCTACCTGAACAATCAGCTGCCTGCCTGTACAATACATATGTGCTATATCTCCTATCCTGCTTCATGTACAGAGGCTGAGGCCGAACCAGATAAAGATTGCTACTACCTATATCTCATCCAGACAAGTTATACTAATTCCTTATGCAATTGTTAAAAACTTAAATTGTATATGCATTGATGTTTATGTTCAGTTCAGTAACTAGCTGTTATTTTGCATTATTTTTTGTCTTACGTATGCTGTATGCAACTTGTCTTTGTAAGTTCAGGTTAACAGGCTATTGTAGATGAAGAAATATATGACTCTAGGATGAACCAAATCCAAATTAATTAGGTAATCATTTTTTGTACTGGTACATATTTTATTTAGTTTGTTGTCCTGTGAGAATAGATTAAATTATCCTTCTAAATACTCATACAGTGCAGCACCTAGGCTACCAAGGTAGGCAATATAGGGCAATTTACATCCAATTTCATTGGCACAAGGATTGAGAGAGCATCCCTCACAATGACTTCAGGGACACCTTTTTTTGTTGCTTTTTCTTTTTGGGGATTATAAAGAAATATATTGTGATGACTGAATGTGGATGGAGATAAAATAAATACAATAAGGGAAAAACCACATATTAACTGGCTGCCCAAAGACAGACAGCATGGCACTGATGGGACCACTGATCAGGACTCAAATCTAACCATGCAACTGAATGGATGAAGTTAGAACTTAGAAAATTGCCACTACAAATGTAGAAAAAGTAGTTTCTTTTCAAACTTTCAGTGGCTTTCAGTGCCAATGTGTAGTTTCTTTTCTTTGTTTGTTTTTTAAAAAAGGCTAATCACGTAGTTTGAACTTCTGAAAGAATGGAGAGCAAAGTTTACTGAATAGCACAAATGTAGTAGTAATAAAAGGCAAAGGTGCACAACACTTTTATTTGTGTTTCAGAGAGGAACACACAAAATGGATCGCAGTAAAATTATGATCATTTGCAATTACAAAAAAATGACAAAAGTTTGAACTGATATAGCTCTAACAAATTGACTTCAGCAGCCAACTCTTAGGCTGAACAAGGAACAATAGTCCCGGCACATACATTAGAGGAACTGACTGAAGGTCATTACGAACAAAGGCTTATTTGGCTGATCTTAAGCCTATCTCATGAGCCAGTCTGTCTCACGGAAAATCCGTTCAACATAACATCTTGATGAGGCCAACAATGCAAGCAGATTGCGATGAGTGCTTACTTATCGCTCATTCACACAACCAATTCCCAAATGTACAGGTCTGAAATGAAAGAGCAAGACTCGGAATAATAACATACCTCTCCATATACTTAAATCCTCCTTGGTGACATAGACGGTGGGAAACCAAAATATGGATAGGCACCACGAGCATAGGAACTTGTCCTACTGACCCTCTCAATATTGAAAGACTTTATATCAAGTGAAAAGAATGTTGAATATTTTGTATCCGGTTCATCTAGAACGCACTCTATGAAAATGTATCCTTCGGCTGGAGCACCAATGATGCCTTCACAAGTATAATGGGCAGGCAAAGGGATGTTACTCTTCAAATGCCACTCATGGGTCTTCCCACTGCCATTTTGTGAACAGGTGTAATAATCCACAGATGTGCCTTCATAAATCGTACTGAACATTGCAAACCCACTTTCCCCTGATTCCACAATGACGATTTGCCGCTCTACATGGCCAGGAGGGAGGCCAATAGTGCAAAACCTCATACTATTCATGTCGAGCTTGATCAATGTGCTCATGTCATTTAATTTCCAATACAAGCAGTCACCTGTCCATGGGCCCCAAATGTATTGAGCAACTGAAGTATGTTGATCAGTTTGAACCGAGCCTACATCTCCCAGACTCATAGACGTACAGGCACTCCAGAAACCAGAGCCCGTAGAGAAGATGCATATCCCCAACCTTGAGCTGGATTGCATCCAGCTGATCACACTGAATGATGTATCCTCCTCTGTGCCTCCTGAACGGATGAAGGAGGCCCCTGAATGGAAAACATCTTGCTTTTGCATCCCGATGTAGGTGAGTAGGTCGTCGGTTACGGGAGGCAGCAACAGGTATCGCTGGGACAACGGGTCACAGACCAGGAGACCTTCGTCGAGAATGTTCTGGAGGAGGACGCGGCCGTCGCGGGCATCGCACGGAACCCAGCCGAGCAGTCCTATGGTGCGAGGGAGGAAGTCGAAGGAAAACGAGACAGCCCGGGCGACAGCAGCGGAGGGACGGGGCGCCTCGGCAGGATGAAAGCCATGGAAGCTAACGAAGCCGAGGAGTAAGGGCGGGTGAATGGAGCGGTACCGGCGGAGGAAGGCGTGGTCAGCGATGAGGCGGCGGAAGGACGAGCAGGCAGTGGAGGCGCGAGCGAGGTCAGCAGGGGAGGCGACGCGGAGGAAGACCTCCTCGAGGAGCTCGGTGGGTAGGGCCGGCGGCTGCCGCTCTGGATCCGTGGCATCGGGGTCGGGGAGGCTGAGGCGAGCTCTCGACGCCATACTGTGCACCTCTCCGCCGCCGGCAAAAGGAGGAAGTGAACGCGGGGACCGGCGGCCGGCGTACTGTGCACCTCTCCGCCGCCGGCAAAAAGGAGGAAGTGAACGCGGGGACCGGCGGCCGGCGGGGATGCGGCCGCCGCGAGGGGCGGGCTCTCGCGTCGGCGTCTCGCCTCTCAGAGTTTCTGGCGACGGCGGCGGCGGAGTGACAGAGTGGGTGACGGCGGCGGAGGAGTGCCTGAGCAGCAGAGCAGGAGTAGGGTTCCCTTACAAAATTTTGGGCTGGATGGGCATGGGCCTTAACCTTGTATTACCTTTGTTATTGGGCTTTTTCCGTTTTTCTAACGCCAGAACATGTATGAGTCTTTTTGGGGTTAAATACGAACCCGATATGTTCCATCAAAGTCTATAGTGGCGCTGTGTTTATTCACTCATATTCATGTGCTTGTTCACTTCTAAGCTTTTTTGAATCTGATCTTTGAGAGTATAGGTGACTTGGAGTGCATGAAGGAGGCCAGTGCGGTTCCAATCTCAGCTTTTCCAATTCTTCATGTAACTCAGGCAATCACTCTCTAGTGACGAGATTGCTGCAATAGGGAAACTAAAGTCTATCACTTCGTTGAAGCTCTTGGGTAAGGATATATAAAGAGAACGATAGGCAATATTCAGGATCAGTAAGTACTAATTCGAATCACAAATCCTACGCTCACAATTCTAATCCAACCTTGTCATGACGTAGCCACTAACAGCGCTTCTTCTGAAATCTTCGCGTTTTGCTGCGCCAGGGGAGACTGCGATCACTGCCACTTGCCAGGATCTTGAACTCTACTAACTATGATGGATCAGTCGGGTACTTCCTCTGTAGGTACTTTCTATGATGTGAGCTACGCTGTTTGTGTACCTATCGCTACCAAGGCAGCACAATGCTTGTCGGACATCAGGAGAGAGAGCCTGCAATTTGATGGAAAATAATGAACAAGTACTATGATACAAGATTGTCTGCAGATAGGAGTATGAACATAAAATCTACTAGAGTTGCTAAGAATCTGCATTTATTTACCACTCTTCTTACAGAGAAGAAGAAAAATAAGAAGGAAGCAAAAACATAGTGTATAGTCAATACATCTCCTATCTTTTTATTAATTAGAAGCAATTCACATATCAAGACGTATCTTTTAGTTGATACTTTTCTTATAAAGAACAACATATCTGATTTTTTCCCAGTGGTGAATTACTATTTATATCAGTGTTCAAAGTCATGGAGAGAGGTCATTATGAAGTAATTTGCCTTTCCATCTACATGCCTTCAGATATATAACTTTTGCTTATCCTTCTCTTTACATATGCTTACCTAACAATATTGGGAAGAAAGGCGCTGTTCAGTTCATAAGACATGATGAAGGCATTCCTCCAGTTAAACATTATTCTAAGCATAATATGTGAAATAGCTGTGATAATGACTCTAAACAAAAAGTTACATATATTCAGAAATGACTAAATAATCTCACAAGTTTGATTGCACAGAGAAAATAATCGCTAATACTAGCATGTAGGGGAGATTTTAAACAAATCAGTAGGCCTACTTAGGGAACAGGTTGCGTTGATGGTTGTGTTTGTGCATTCAGGGAGGCTTCCTTGCAAAAAAAAAGGAATATTTTTGGCTGTAAACCTGCATTGGTCTCTAGCAGCCTGTGGAAAAATTTGTATAAACTTACAAAAAGTTACAAGTTACAAAACTAATACAATGCGAGTGGCAGTAAAGCTCAGCACTAAGCTATGTCATCGAAAATGTCTCTATAGTAGTGCAATAGGCTCACCTGCACATGACCATAGGCTTTCTCTTCCTATGTTTAAGCTTTTCGAAAAAGAAGGATGCGAACTTCAGCAGTGCTAATCATGATTTTACTAATTTTAAATTTGCTTCCATTAGATTTTTATTTACAAACATTAACTGAACCAATTTGAATTTCAGTGTCAGAGAAGCGAGGAGGTCATAAAGACATGCTTGTGCAGTGTCCCTCTAAAACTTAAAATTACAGAATATGCTTTGTGACGTCACAGAACTTCCTAACGATGTTTTGCATCCTTATTTGAAGTGTAATTTCTCATAAGAAGCTGTCAACATCCCATTATTCTCAATATGCATTATTATTAAACATTGTACAGAATTCATTGAGCACCTTACCTTGGAGGCATTTTCTAAAGCATCTGGTAGGCGTTGTTCATGTCAAGGACCATTGTATTTGCTGGGGCGAGGTCATGGAATTATAATTTGGAACCTGCTATCATACAGAAACATGTTTCCAGTACAGAAATTAGCATTTCAAATGAACACAATTGAAACAATTAAGATCCAAGAATATACTTGAGGTTGAGGTGAGGAAAAAGCGGCAGGACAACATATACAGTAAAGAAAAGTAACTTGAAAGCAATATGTACTTTGAGATTACAATAAGAGTAATGTGATTAATGCATTGGACAGCCTGAGAATTGATTGTCAATTCATGTAAAAAGGATAAAATGTCTAGTGAATAACATATTAATGTTGATGAAATTATATATCTTTAATGAGTATCATGGAACTAAAAACAGATTCTATTGATGAGCTCCTTGTTTGTGTATGACTGTTCTAAAAATTTATCATTCACTCCAGCATTTTGATTTTTCGCTTCTCAAATCCATATCATGTAAATTAAGCAAGTATGTAATCAAGGAAGTTTTGAAAAACGCACCAACGGCGTGGTCGCAAAAAAAAAAAAAAAATCAAGGAAGTTTACTGTTCTATGCATGTTGGAATTGAAATAACGGAAGTGTTTGAGCTGCAACTCTGATGCATTTCTTTGCTTCAGCTGTTTGCGTACCTGTGTTACCTGGCAGAGGTGTTATTCAAAGATCGTCTTGTCCGCCACCGGCTTGGGAAGGTCTCAAGGTTGAATGAGATGTAGTTGGCCGCTCCCCTCGACCTCATCGCTATCCATAGATGTGCATGCCTGAGACAGACGTCGTACCATGGCATTTTGTCAAGCAGGTATGTGCACGACAGCGGCCGGCACCCTCCCCGGCCATTCGCGAACTGACGTCGATAGGCTGAGGAGAGGAGCACCGGCAATGCAGGGATGCCAGAGGTCTCGCACCTCGGGTGGGGCCACTGGTTCACCCTCCGTGAGCTGGAGGCGGTAAACCGACGAGTCGGCGCCAGGTTCCTCCGCCGCCGACCGTGCTGGGCGGTCGTGTCACCGGGGTGGCGCCGCGCCGCCCGACGCCACTGGCACAGGTCGCTGCCCGCGTCGAGGACTCCCCGCGCTGCCGCGCCGCCCGATCCGGGGCCGGGTTTGGCGGCGGTGGGAAAGAAGGTTCCAGAATGAGCAAGCTCAGTTTTGGACAGTTCGATCATGATCTAATGGCCGAGAAAATAGAGATGACGTGGCCCAATCCCTGGCCCGAGCTTGGCTCTGGTTTAGAAGTATAGAGATTCTGCTTAGGCGTGGCATCGGCTCGCGTTGCCTCCACGCACAACGCGTGTCGCAAGAGAAGGGATAGAGATTTCTTTCACCAAACAGATAGGAAAAGTGAAAAACTTTCCCGTTTTCCGGTTTTCACGAGGCTATATGGAAACGAGCAGGCCAAATGGAGAAAATGAAGTTGGCCGAGTCATATATTCTGTCCGTTTTCATCCTGGAGGATCGAGGAGGGTCTCAGGCACATTTGTGTTTGGGTATGGCAGCACGATGAGAAATATTGTGCCTAAACCAACGTTTTGTGGAATTGTGAAGATTAAAGAAAAAAAATGTGAATCGGAATTATTTTATAAAAATCATATAAAACAATAAATTTCAAGTACTTGTGCACCTAGGTTTTTAGTCCAAATAAATTTACATGTGAAATTATCCTAATGTTTGGTGAGGAGATTGTCATTTGTGATGATTTCGACGATAGCCATGACATGATCCTTGTCGGCTTGATGCGGTGGTCAATTTTATTTGCAAGAGGTTAGTTTGTGGTTACAATCCATAAGAAAAGTTGTGCTCGGAAAGGATGCTCATGGGCACTCCCCTTAGAGATATTAACTTTGGATCATCTATCTCATCTTATATGCCCATATTGAGGAAATCAAATGTCCACCATAATGGACCAAGGGTTGGAGATGCTCAATTTGTAGCATGTACTGTATTCAACGACGACGATTGCATCGTCAATGTTCTTTCTTATTTTAGAACATTTGATCTTGTGACATGTTTAGGTTTTGAGGTTGGTATGAATCCAATAAGGTCTATACTCTGGCTTCAATGGTAGTGACTTTGATGTTGGACAGTGCTCGGTTGCAAGCTACGTTCGGTCTTCATGAGCCTCATTCGTCTTGGCCTCTGCTCGATAGCTAGACGTCATCAAATACATGGGCAATGCAGGTACTCCTGGCCCATGTATGCGACAATAAGTGAGAATGATATTTTTATGGGATGGAAGAAGTATTACGGACAAAAAAAAGTCAAAACGACCCACAATTTAGAATAGAAATAGAAGTATTTGAAATTATTTTCTAGTAATGTACATGTACAACACATATAGCATGTGACCATGCTTCCATACTCGGGTTATTCACTCATAGCATGCTTACATCTCAAACAACCAGATCAAAAGATTCTAGCTAGAACACATGGCAAAATTCAGAGATTGGATGACGATCAAATCTTCATCACTCATATGACATGCGACATCGTGCCATAGGGTTTGCTCGTCATCCCAATCATCCTACACATCCTTGTTATGAAGTGGTAATGTGGCTTGACGGCGTCAGGGGTATGCCCGATGAGCATCTAGGCATAAATGCAGTACAATCTCCCTCACAGCCAGCACCAGTAGGCCACAACATATAGAATTAACCTTGCAATTAGATAAGAATCACTATTAGTTGATGCAATGTGACATTTATGCAAGCATCTGGTGCTGTTAATTAGGATGTTATGAATGCTTTGCTTACTAACCAGTGCGTCATTATGCCAGAAAAAAACTAAATAAAAAAATAAAACAGAGTAATAGCTTAATTGAGTAGCAACAACTACTATGTAGTCATTTCAGAATTTCTAGATGCACTGGCAGACGAGCAGGTCGTCTAAAGTACCTACTGTCCTGTTACGTCTCATTGCACGAGTCAGAGTCGGTGTGCATCTGAAATTTTGAACTGGTTGAAGTAGCTGCTGTTCTGTTAGGTTAGGCAACACTAATTAACAAAACCTGTCCTCAGAACCAGCCAGCATCCAACTAAGAATTTTTAATTCATGCTAATGTTACAAAAATGGGTTTGAGATGCGAGCTTCAGCTATGCCACAACAATACATTTTAAAGAAAATTAATAAATGCAACACAGATACAAGTTTTCCCAGTTGGACACTAGTATAACCAAACTAGCAGGAGTGCACAGAGGACTGAATTAAGTGATCAGAGCACTGATAGCATGCACATGAAAATCAGGCCACGATTTATTTAACTTGTAGGCTTGTGTGCTCACACAAGCCTACAAGTTAGTCGTGGCCTGATTTTCATGTGCATGCTATCAGTGCTCTGATAATGAACCCAAGAGCAACTTTCGGTTCTACTGCATAACTGTTGCTAAACCTCACATAACATTTCTAAAATAAATGGTCACATAATACAGAAACACAGTATTAATCTCCTTAGACATTCGGTTTCACATAAGTATTATGTGTATAAACAAACAGTCTCATCTACAGAATATGGCCTGCTACCTGAACAATCAGCTGCCTGCATGTACAATACATATGTGCTATATCTCCTATCCTGCTTCATGTACAAAGGCTGAGGGCGAACTAGATAAAGATTGCTACTACCTATATCTCATCCAGACAAGTTATATTAGTTCCTTATGCAATGGTTAAATACTTAAATTGTATATGCATTAATGTTTATGTTTAGTTCAGTAACTAGCTGTTGTTTTGCATTATTTTTGTCGTATGCTGTATGCAACTTGTCTTTGTAGGTTTAGGTTAACAGGATATCGTAGACGATGAAATATATGACTCTAGGACGAACCAAATCCAAATTAATTAGGTAATCATTTTTGTACTGGCACATATTTTATCTAGTTTGTTGTCCTGTGAAAATAGATTAAATTATCCTTCTAAATACTCATACAGTGCAGCACCTAGGCTACCAAGGTAGGCATTGTAGATCATATGGCAATTTACATCCAATTCATTGGCACAAGGATTGAGAGAGCATCCCTCACAATGACTTCAGGGACACCTTTTTTTTGTTGCTTTTTTGTTTTGGATTACAAAGAAATATATTGTGATGACTGAATGTGGATGGAGATAAATAAATACAGTAAGGAAAAAACCACATAATAACTGCCTGCCCAAAGACAGACAGCATGGCACTGATGGAACCACTGTCCAGGACTCAAATCTAATCATGCAACTGAATGGATGAAGTTAGAACTTAGAAAATTGCCACTCCAAATGCAGAAAAGGTAGTTTCCTTTCAAACTTTCAGTGGCTTTCAGTGCCAATGTGTAGTTTTCTTTTCTTTCTTGTTTTTTTTTTTTTTAGAAAAAGGCCAACATGTAGTTTGCAAATGGAGAGCAAAGTTTTACTGAATTGCACAAATGTAGTACTAAAAGGAAAAGGTGCACAACACTTTTATTTTTTGTTTCAGAGAGGAACACAATTTGCAATTACAAAAAATTACAAAAGTTTGAACTGATATAGCTCTAACAAATTGACTTCTGCAGCCAACACTAGCTAGGCTGAACAAGTAACAATAGTCCCGGCACATGCATTAGAGGAAATGGCTGAAGGTCATTATAAACAAAGGCATATTTTGGCTGATCTTAAGCCTATCTCATGAATCAGTTTTTTCTCATGGAAAATCTGCCCAACAGGACATCTTAATGTAGGCCAACAATGTAAGCAGACTGCGATGAGTTCTTACTACTCGCTCATTCACACAACCAGTGCCCAAATGTACAGGTCTAAAATGCAAGAGGAAAAACTTGGAATAAAGAAACATACCTCTCCGTATCCTTAAATCCTCCTCGGTGACATAGATGGTGGGAAACCAAAATATGGATAGGCACCACAGGCAGAGGAACTTGTGCTACCAACCCTCTCAATATTGAAAGACTTAATCTCAAGTGAAAATAATACTGAATATGTTGGACCCGGTTCATTTGAAATGCATTCTATGAAAATGTATCCTTCAGTTGGACCACCAATGTTGCATCCACAAGTATAATGGGCGGGCAATGGTATGGTGCTCTTTAAATGCCATTCATGGGACACCCCACTGCCATTTTGCGAAAAAGTGTAATAATCCACAGATGTACCATCCTGAACCTTACTAAACATTGCAACCCCACTTTTCCCCGACTCCACAATGACAATTTCCCGCTCCTCATGGCCAGGCGGGAGGCCAATAGTGCAAAACTGCATACTACTCATATCGAGCTCGATCAATGTGCTCATGCCATTTAATTTCCAATAAAAGCAGTCATCCGTACAAGGGCCTGAAATGTGTCGATCAATTACAGTATATTGATTAATTTGTGCCAAGCCTAGATCGTCCCAACTGATAGATGTACTGACACTCCAGCAGCCAGAGCCCGAAGAGAAGATAGATACCCATAATCTTGAGCTGGATTGCATCCAGCTGATCACACTGAATGATGTATCCTCCTCTGTGCCTCCTGAACAGATGAAGGAGGCCCCTGAATGAAACATATGGATCCCCATGGAAAGTAGGTCGTTGGTTACGGGAGGCAGCAGCAGGTATCGCCGGGACAATGGGTCGCACACCAGGAGTTCCCAGTCCCAGCAGAGGACTTGGCCGCGACTGCGCTCGCAGAGGACGCGGCCGTCTCGGGCATCACACATTTCCCAGCCTTCGTCCCAGCTGGTGGAGCGAGGGAGGTAGTCGAAGGAAAACGAGACAGCCCGGGCGACGGCAGCGGAGGGATGAGGCGCCTCGGCAGGACGGAAGCCCTCGGAGCTAACGATGCCGAGGAGTAAGGGCGGGTGAATGGAACGGTACCGGCGGAGGAAGGCGTGGTCAGAGATGACGCGGCGGAAGGAGACGCAAGCGGTGGAGGCGCGGGCGAGGTCCCCAGGGGAGGCGACGCGGAGGAAGATCTCCCCAGGAGCTCGGTGGGGAGGGCCTCCAGGAGGCCGCTGGTTAGGGCCGGCGGCGCCCGCTCTGGATCCGTGGCATCGCGATCGGGGAGGCTGAGGCGAGCTTCCGACTCCATGCTGTGCACCTCTCCGCCGCCGGCAAAAGGAGGAAGCGGGCGCCGCGGGGAACGGCAGGCGGCGGAGGACGCGCGGGCCGAGGGGCGGGCGGGCGGCGGGGGCCGGCAGCCGCGAGGGGCGGGCTCTCGCGTCCGGCGTCTCGCCTCTCGGAGACTCAGGCGGCGGCGGCGGCGGCTGTCACTCGCGTCGGGGAAGAGGAGTGAGTGAGGGTGAGTGGGTGGCCCCAGCAACAGAGCACGGGTAGGGTTTACAAGGACTCCGGTGGTTTACAAATGTTGGGCTGGATGGGCATGGGCCTTTACCTATTACTGTGGGTCTTGCTGTTTTTTTTTTTTTTTTTTTTTAATAGGAGTCTTTTTTTTTTTTCTGGGTTAAATACGAACCGTAACCACCATTTTGTGCGTCGGCAGCACGATGAGTGAACCCAAAACACCGTTTTTGTGTAATTGTGAAAATTATTAAAGAAAAAAATTGTCATTCGAAATTAATTTATAAAAACTCATATAAAAACAATAAATTTCAAGTACATGTGCACCTAGGCTTTTAGTCCAAATAAGTTTAAATGTTAAATTATCCTAATGTTTGGCGATCGGAGATTGTTATTTGTGACAATTTCGATAGAAGCCATGACATGTTAAGTTGTCATCTTGATGTGGCGGTCAATTTCTTTGCGAGGTTAGTTTGTAGTTAATATACGTACAAAAAATTGTGCTCGGAAAAGATGCTCACGGACACTCCCCATAGAGATATTAACTCTACATCATCTATCTCTTTTGATATGCCCATATTGAGGAAATCAAATGTCCACATTAATGGACCAAGGGTTGGAGATGCTCAATTTGTAGCCCAGTAATATATTCGACGAAGTAATTGTCAATGTTCTTTATGATTTTAGAGCATTAAATCATGCGGCATGTTTAGGTTTTGAGGTTGGTCGCCGAATCCAATATAAGGCCAATGCTCTGGCTCCGATGATAGTCCTCGACTTTGATGTTGGGACAGTGCTCGGTTGCATGCTTTGTTCGACCTTCACGAGCCTCATTCGCCTTGGCCTCTACTCGATAGCTAGACATGATCAAATATACGGGTGATGCGGCTACTCCTAGCCCATGTTTCCGACAGTAAGTGGGAATGATATTTTTATGGGATGGAAGAAGTATTATGGACAAAAAAGTCAAAAGCGACTTACAATTTAGAATGGAAATAGAAGGAATATTTAAAAGTATTGTCCAGTAATGTACATATGCGATACATATAGCATGTGATCATGCTTCCATACTCGGGTTCTTCACTCATAGCACACCAAGTTTACATATCAAACAACCAGATCAAAGCGATTCTAGCTAGAACACGTGTCAAAATTCAGAGATTCGAGATGTCGATCGGATCTCCGTCGCTCATATGGCATGCAACATCGTGTCGTAGGGTTTGCTCATGATTCCCATCACCCTGCACATCCTTGTGATGAAATGATCACATGGTTTGATGGCGTCGGGGATATGCTATGAGCGTCATGAATGACAGCTCCGCCAGCGTGTCCAATGAGGGGCATTGAGTGCAAGGATCTGGAGTATAACACATTTATGCCCTTCAATCAGGTTTTGGGGAAGAGAAAGGCAACAGAAGAAGGACAATGGATGATCTCAAATGAACTACTGATGGTAGTAGATTTTGATGGTCCAAATCCCTATAGATGAGTTGAATTTCTCATTCAAGCCCCCCCTAATTTGGATTTGTGTTTCACGTTTGCCAATGAAGAGGACAAGTTGTGGGCGCTGCCGCTTGCGCGGAAAAAAAAGCCTACACGGATTAGGAAAAGAAGGAGAAATACAGGAGAAAAAATAAGAAACAATATAGAGAATGACAATATAGTGTCCTATCTTTTCTTTCAGTTCCTCCATCATGGGAAGGTTTAGCCAAACAATTTAACAAAGCTGTATCGGTAGAGTTGTTCGTGAAGCTAAAACTGGTAAAACAGTTCCACTAGTAAAAATGGAGCCATGTCAAATAGAATCATTATGATCATATTGATTCTCGTGGGCGTTTCGTTTTTTATACACATATATCATAGTTCACAATGTATATGTTTGATGCTCCTATAGTGAACCATTTCACTTCCTTTATGATAGAGGATTCTATAATTCGCTTAGATCACAAATAAGAAGTGTTATGTACATTAATTTGATTGTTTGGTCTTATACATTGTTGTTGTGGTGTTATCCATCTTGTGATATCTTAACTTTTATATTATAAAAATAAGACTAAATAAAATTAAAATGACTTATAATTTAGAATCTGAGGGAGTATATATATTTAAAAGTACGGTCCGAAATATACATCCTACTACTACTAAAAAAGAGCGAAACACAGACTCTGCGGCGAGTGGCGTGCGTCCACCGCTTCGCGCGGCGCGCACCCTCCATGTGTGGCTAGGACAACCCCCGCGGTTGCATGCTAAGAATAGAAAACTAATATTTTCATCCCACTAAATTTGCATGACTAGGACAACCCCGCAGTTTGCATGCTAAGAATAGAAAACTAATATTTTCATCCCACTAAATTTGCATGACTACATGCAATAAAAAAGATACGTCTGCAGCCCAGCTCCCCACATGTGGCTAGGACAACCGAAGTAGTTTGCATGCTAAGAATAGAAAACTAATATTTTCATCCCACTAAACTTGCATGATTACATGCAATAAAAAAATATACGTGTGCATAATGAAGAACTTCGGACCCTAAATTTCTTTGGAAAAAAACTTAAAATGAATATGATCGGAATCTAAAAGGAAGAAGATCTAATCAAATATTTAGTACACGATAGATTAGAATGGATAGACACAAGTGAACGCAAGTAATAGATTAGACCATCGAAAAAATCAGAAGGAAAAAAAAAAAACTAAACAAATCTCTATAGATTCGATTTGGTTCTATTAAAAATTTAATGTCGCTAACAAGAAAATTGAAAAGCTTTTGGGCATATGTTCCACCTCAAG
This sequence comes from Hyparrhenia diplandra, assembly GCA_015847255.1. NCBI lineage: Eukaryota > Viridiplantae > Streptophyta > Magnoliopsida > Poales > Poaceae > Hyparrhenia > Hyparrhenia diplandra. The sequence continues at coordinate 256,029 of JADLZK010009957.1, forward strand.
CGTTGTATTAGCAATCGTGAGCTTTGATGAATGTAGTTAACTACATCCACGATCTTGGTTCACTACCTCCCTAGAATTTGTATCCATACTATGCACACATTCTAAAATCAAAAAAATATTATTTATGAATTATAGTTGAACAAATAAAATTTTATTAGGGGTTTCTTGCTTCAAGAAAGAATTATAGTTGACATGCAATTAGTTCGACATGTCTATAATTTTTTTATGGTATATGCACGTCCATTTTTTTAGGGGATCAAGCAAACTTCGTGTGCACAAGAAAGTATCTCTCATCTGAGTATAATGATCTAAACCGTTGAGAAACAAAGGTAGCTTAAAAATTGTAAGCATAGGAAATACAAAATCTAAGGTCTACAATTGTGGTATCTTTGTTCTCTTCTTTTCTCACAACTCTTCGTAATCTTATTGAAGGTATGTAATCTTGTTGAGCGGAAGTGTCAGTGAAGCAAATATAACATCCGTAAGAAGAACGCACGGGCATGAGCCTAGTGTATCATAAATACAGCATGCGACCATGTGTTATGGAGAAAAAAATAGTTATTAGCTAACATAATCATATGTTTTTAAGTCCTTGTAGCGTGTTAAAGGGTATATTTAAGAAAGAAAAAGAAACTGAAAAGACATTTTGCCCCTTACATAAGCGTAATGTGCACACTTGCTCTGAAGTACCTTCAGCCATCTCTCCAAAAGTCCAACCTCACCTTCAGCCATCTCTCCAAAAGTCCAACCTCACAAATCTGCAAAGAAGTGGCCATGAACATGGAGCAGCAAAGTGGAGCACAGCCATCTCCCAATCCGAGGCCTCAGCCTCCACGTGGCCCAAGCAGGCAAGGTTCGCATCTGCTCTGTTGCTCACCGGCGGGCTCAAGCTTCCTCTGTTAAAAGCTCTGCTCGGGATCACATTGAAGCATGTGACGGCACCTCTCCTGTTGCCGTCTCGATTTTTGCTGCAGGTGAGCTGGGCACTGTGGTGTTCCTGCACGGATTCCCGGAGATATGGTACTCGTGGCGCCATCAGATGCTGGCCGTGGCCGCCGCCGGGTACCGCGCCGTCGCGCCGGACTGGCGAGGGTACGGGCTCTCGGACCAGCCGACGGAGCCGGAGGCGGCGTCGTACGACGACCTGGTGGAGGATCTCCTCGCAATCCTCGATGCCCTCTCCATTCCCAAAGTAATACTGCTTTTTGTATTATTATTTTAGAATCGCTGTGGTAAGTTCTTGATTTTGGTCTTGATTGGGGAAAACTTTTTTTTCTTGGTAGTAGTTGTTGGTTCAGTACTTCAGTGCGGCTTGTTACGGTTAGCTTATTTGATATGAATTATGATAGTGCGATTGGCAATGATGGGTGGATAGGAACCATGTAAGAATGTTCTGATATGACTACATGTTTTGAAAGATTTGGAATGAATTTCTCAAACAATATGCAAGGAAAATAAAAAAAGATAATGTGGATAAAAGTACGTTCTTAGGAAAATTGCCATCAAGTTTGTGCAGTTGGGCATGTTTACCATCAGAAAGTTGCAGCGTGTAGGATCCTTCTTGGCAGTTCTATTGTCCAACAGATAAAAGCTTTGCCTATTTGGTTATCTCCCCAGCTTGTGTTACTAAGGCATTAATTCAATTGAATTAAATTAAATGATTTCCTATCACAGTAAAATTCCTTGAAAGAAAAGCTTACCTTGTGAGTTGTCACAGGCATTCCTTGTGGCGAAGGATTTTGGAGCCATGCCAGCCTATGACCGCTCTTCGACACCCTAGCCGCACATGTGGTGTCATGTGTCTGGGGATCCCCTTCCTTCACGGTGGCTCATCCTTCACCAGCTTGCCAGAAGGCTTCTACATTTTACGCTGGCGGGTTGTTCTCTAATCTGAAAAAATATGTATAATCCCCATTGCGAAATTTAGTAGAGGGGCAGAAAACAATGACAGTTGAAGCTTGTTCTTGTAGGAACCAGGAAGAGCAGAGGCTGATTTTGGCCGGTATGATGTCAAGGGAGTTGTCCGGACCATCTACGTGCTCTTCTCTAGGAGCGAAATTCCAATAGCGAAAGAAGATCAGGAGATTATGGACCTTGCGGACTTGTCAACACCTCTTCCAGAGTGGTTCACTGAGGATGATCTGGCTGTGTATGCTTCACTCTATGAGAAGTCGGGTTTCCGGTATCCAATGGAGATGCCATATAGGTAACAATAGCAACTGGGCCAACCATACTATTTGTTTTGTGAGTTTTGAAAAATCAAGGTGTAATATGCTGCATTTGGCAGGTCTCTCCATAAAAGGAAGCCAATTGAAGATCCAAAATTTCAAGTCCCAGTGTTTGTTGTCATGGGGGAGAAAGACTATGTGTTCAAGTTCCCTGGGGTTGAGTCTGTTTTGAAAGATGGCATCATGGAGAAATTCGCACCGGACCTGAAGATCACCTACATTCCTGAAGGAAGCCATTTCGTTCAGGAGCAATTCCCGGACAAGGTGAATGATCTCCTGGTCAGCTTCTTGAAGGACCACCCTGTGTCTGCATAGACGTTCTAGCAGTCCATGTTCATCAGCCACAGCTACGATGGGCGAAACTGCTATGTATAATGTCACCAATAAAGGAACTTTCTGATGGGTGAATTCTGCTTTCACTGTTTTGAAAGTGTTTGCATCTAGTGTCTGAAACAAGTTCTAAAAATCGAGCAATATTGATTGCATAAAGCATCAATGTTCTTCGAGTATTGCCTTAGAAACTGTCATCGCAGGTTTCAAATTCAAACTGTCATACTGAGTATAATCAAAATTGTTCATAGCCTGTTGTGGCCTAGAGAGTTCTTGGAAGTGGCTTTGATGGTCATGTGCTCGATTATATAAAGCGTCACGCAAAATAAAAAGAGTGGTAAAAATTGAATACTGGCAGATGGTTACCTATAGAACCAGGAGAAGGGCTTATGCCCAACGTTTTAAATCTCAGGCTATGATATGTAGCGAATGACATCAGAAATAGCTAACAGCAAAATTAAATGGGGATATAGCAGACAATAGCCGCTAAATTGTACGTTAACACAAATATCTTGATCTAACCCCAAATAGTCTTTCAGCAGTATACACGCATTGGTAAAAAAGACCAATTAATTTACTAATTCAAAGCACGCAAACTCTTCATTTCATAGGGTAGCTAAACAGAGGAATGTTGATCAATCAGAAAACTACTCATCACCATTGGCTTCAGAGCATACAACATCTCATAGAGTAACCAGACTTTGATCTACCAGAAAGCTACTCATCACCGTTCCCTTCAGATGAATGTGTTCAGCAACCCAAGAAAACATACAAGAGTTTATAGGATTACTACAAAACTACAGGCTGCATTAATCTTACTACATGGTAACCAAAGAGAAATTTTCAGTGTCCAGGCATAAATCCAGTACAATCTCCCTCACAGCCAGCACCAGTAGGCCAGAACATATAGAATCAACCCTGCAATTAGATGAGAAAATCACTATTAAGCGATGCAATGTGACATTTATGCAAAGCATCAGGTGCTGTTAATTAGGATGTTACGAATGCTTTGCTTACTAACCAGTGCATCATTATGCCAGAAAAAAACCTAAATAAAAAGCAAAACAGAGTAATAGCTTAACTGAGTAACAACAACTACTATGTACTCATTTCAGAATTTTCAGATGCATCAGCAGATGAGCAGGTCGTCTAAAGTAGCTATTGTACTGTTATGTCTCATTGCATGAGTCAGTGTGCATCCGAAATTCTGAACTGACTAAAGTAGTAGCTGCTGTTCTGTTAGGTTGCCTAACACTAATTAACAACACCTCTGTCCCCAGAACGAGCCAACATCCAACTCTGAATTTATAATTCATGCTAAGGTTACAAAAATGGGTTTGAGATGCGAGCTTCAGCAATGCCACAAGAATAAAGTTTAAATAAAATTAATATATGCAACACACATACAAGCTTTCTCAGTCCCCACGACACTAGTATAATCAAACTAGCAGGATCGCAAAAGGACTGAATAAGTGAACAGAGCACTGACAGCATGCACATGAAAAATCAGACCGTGACCAACTAGCAGGATCACACAAACACACACGTTACTATCCAGATATAATGAAACTAAGAGCTACTTTCAGCTCTACTGCATAACAACTGTAGCTAAAGCTCACATAACATTTCTAAAAAAGAAGTGGTCATATAATAAAGAAACATAAACACAGTATTAATCTCCTTAGACATTCGGTTTCACATAAGTATTATGTGTATAAACAAACAGTCTCATCTACAGAATATGGCCTGCTACCTGAACAATCAGCTGCCTGCATGTACAATACATATGTGCTATATCTCCTATCCTGCTTCATGTACAGAGGCTGAGGGCGAACTAGATAAAGATTGCTACTACCTATATCTCATCGAGACAAGTTATATTAGTTCCTTATGCAATGGTTAAATACTTAAATTGTATATGCATTGATGTTTATGTTAAGTTCAGTAACTAGCTGTTATTTTGCATTATTTTTGTCTTACATATGCAACTTGTCTTTGTAGGTTCAGGTTAACAGTCTACTGCAGACGAAGAAATATATGACGCTAGGAGGAACCAGATCTAAATTAATTAGGTAATCATTTTTGTACAGGTCCATATTTTATATAGTTTGTTGTACCACAAGACTAGAATAGAATTATCCTTCTAAATATGCAGACAATGCAACACTGGGTTTATAGGCTACCAAGGAAGACATTGAAGATCATATGGCAATTTAAATCCAATTCATAGGCACAAGGAGTGAGAGCAGCCCTCACAATGACTTCAGGGACACCCTCTTTTTTTGTTGCCTTTTTTTGGATTATAAAGAAACATATTATGATGACTGAATGTGGATGGAGACAAAATAAATAAAATAAGGGAAAAAAAACCACGTATTAACTGGCTGCTCAAAGACAGGCACTAGATATGTCAGTTAACCGCTGTAAAATCATCACTAGAATTCTAGAAACTACAAAAACTCAAATTCAAAACTCAGCCCTGTTGTCATGTGGCACACAACAATGCCTTAGATTTGGTCATTCATGCAATAACACTTGAAGTATATAGAACACAAGTTTGATATCTACATCAGACTGAACAGAGTTCAACAGATAATATCAGTAGGGTACAGAATAACAAGAAGAATCTAACTAAAGGCCTCTACATCATCATCACCAGCTCCACTACCCAAAAAAAGCAACATGGCACTGATGGAACCACTGACAAGGACTCAAATCTAGTCCTGCAACTGAATGGATGAAATTAGAACTTAGAAAACCGCCACTGCAAATGCAGAAAAAACAGTTTTGTTTCTTTTCTTTTGTTTTGTTTTCTTTCTTTTTTTTCTTTCCATTTTTTTGAAAAGGACAATGCATATTTTGAACTTCTGAAAGCATGGAGGGCAAAGTTTAACTGAATTGCACAAATGTAGTACCAAAAAGGAAAGGTGCACGACACTTTTATTTTTGTTTCAGAGAGGAACACAAAAAAAATGGATTGCAGTAAGAATCATAATCATTTGCAATTACACAAAGTGACAAAAAGTTTGAACTGGCATAGCTCCAACAAATTGACATCTGTAGCCGACCCTAGCTAGGCTAAACATAGGAACAAGAATGGAGTCCCAGCACATGCAGTAGAAAAACTGGCTGAAGGTCATTATAAACAAAGGCTTATTTAGCTATCTTAAGCCTATCTCATGAGCAAGTTTTTTTCTCACGGAAAATTTGTTCAACATAACATCTTGATGAGGCTACCAATGCAAGCAGACTGCGATGAGTGCTTACTTATCGCTCATTCACACAACCAATTCCCAAATGTACAGGTCTGAAATGAAAGAGCAAGACTCAGAATAATAACATACCTCTCCATATACTTAAATCCTCCTTGGTGACAAAGATGGTGGGAAACCAAAATATGGATAGGCACCACGAGCATAGGAACTTGTCCTACTGACCCTCTCAATATTGAAAGACTTAATCTCAAGTGAAAAAATGTTGAATAGTATGTTGTATCCGGTTCATCTGCAAAGCATTCAATGAAAATGTATCCTTGAGCTGTACCACCAATGATGCCTTTACAAGTATAACCGGCAGGCAAGGGGATGGTACTCTTCAAATGCCACTCATGGGACTTCTCACTACCATTTTGTGAAAAGGTGTAATAATCCACAGATAAGCCTTCAAAAATCGCACTAAACATTGCAATCCCACTTTCCCCCGACTCCACAATGACAATTTGCCGCTGCTCATGGCCAGGCGGGAGGCCAATAGTGCAAAACTGCATACTATTCATATCGAGCTTGATCAATGTGCTCATGTTATATAATTTCCAATAAAAGCAGTCGTCCGTACATGGGCCTGAAATGTGTCGACCAATTACAGTTGGATGTTGATCAATTTGTGCCAAGCCTAGATCACCCCAACTGATAGACGTACTGACACTCCAGCAGCTAGAGCCCGAAGAGAAGATAAATATCCCCAACATTGAACTGGATAGGCACCAGCTGATCACACTGAATGATGTATCTTCTGTGCCTTCAGAACGGATGAAGGAGGCCCCCAAACCCGAACGGAAAATATCTTGATTTTGCATCCCAATGGAGGCGAGTAGGTAGTGGGTTATGCGAGGCAGCAGCATGTATTGCCGGGACAACGGATCGCACACCTGGAGGTCCCCGCCCCAGTACTCGATGAGGACGCGGCCGTCGCGGGCATCGCAAATATGCCAGCCTTGCGATCCGGTGGTGCGAGGGATGTAGTTGAAGTCAAACGAGACAGCCCGGGCGACGGCAGCGGAGGGATGAGGCGCCTCGGCAGGTTGGAAGCCATAGGACCTAACGAAGCCGAGGAGTAAGGGCGGGTGAATGGAGCGGTACCGGCGGAGGAAGGCTTGGTCAGCGATGACGCGGCGGAAGGAGACGCAAGCGGTGGAGGCGCGGGCGAGGTCTGCAGGGAGGCGACGCGGACGAAGATCTCCTCGAGGAGCTCGGTGGGTAGGGCCGACGACGGCCGCTCTGGATCCGTGGCATCGGGGTCGGGGAGGCTGAGGCGAACTCTCGACGCCATATTGGGCACCTCCCCGGCTGCCGGCAAGAGGAAGTGAACTGAGGACGCGCGGACCGGCGGGTGGCGCCACGGCGAGGCACGCCAGGGCCACGGGGACCGGCGGGCGGCGAGGGCCGTGGGGACCGGCAGCCGCGAGGGAGGGCTCTCGCGTCCGGCGTCTCGCCTGACGGAGTCTCGGGCGACGGTGCCGGAGGAGTGACCAAGTGAGTGACGGCGGCGGCGGCGGCGGCGGCGGCTGTACTCGAGTCAGGGACGAGGAGTGAGCGAGGGGTGGCCTCAGCATCACAGCACAGGTAGGGTTTACATATGGTGGGCTGGATGGGCATGGGCCTTTACCTAGTAGTTTTGGGCTTTTCCCGTATTTCTAATGCCCAGATCATGGATCTTTTTGGGTTAAATACGAACCCGATTAAAAAAAAGAAGACCCTTCCGTTTTCCGGTTTTTTTGAGACTATATGGAAACGGGCAGGCCAAATGGAGAAAATGAAGTTGGGCGAGTCATATATTCTATCCATTTTCAACCTGGATCGAGGAGGGTCTCAGGCACATTTGTGTTTGGGTATGGCAGCACGATGAGAAATATTGAGCCCAAACCAATGTTTTGTGGAATTGTGAAGATTAAAGGAAACAATTGTGAATTGGAATTATTTTATAAAAATCATATAAACAGTAAATTTCAAGTACATGTGCACCTAGGTTTTTAGTCCAAATAAATTTACATGTGAAATTATCCTAATGTTTGGTGAGGAGATTGTCATTTGTGGTGATTTCGACAGTAGCCATGACATGGTCCTTGTCGGCTTGATGCGGTGGTCAATTTTATTGGCAAGAGGTTAGTTTGTGGTTACTATCCGTAAGAAAAGCTGTGCTCGGAAAGGATGCTCATGGGCACTCCCCTTAGAGATATTAACTTTGGATCATCTATCTCATCTTATATGCCCATATTGAGGAAATCAAATGTCCACCATAATGGACCAAGGGTTGGAGATGCTCAATTTGTAGCATGTACTGTATTCGACGACAACGATTGCATCGTCAATGTTCTTTCTTATTTTAGAACATTTGATCTTGCGACATGTTTAGGTTTTGAGGTTGGTATGAATCCAATATAAGGCCTATACTCTGGCTTCGATGGTAGTGACTTTGATGTTGGACAGTGCTCGGTTGCAAGCTACATTCGGTCTTCATGAGCCTCATTCGTCTTGGCCTCTGCTCGATAGCTAGACGTCATCAAATATATGGGCAATGCAGGTACTCCTGGCCCATGTATGCGACAATAAGTGAGAATGATATTTTTATGGGATGGAAGAAGTATTACGGACAAAAAAGTCAAAACGACTCACAATTTAGAATAGAAATAGAAGGAAGTATTTGAAATTATTTTCTAGTAATGTACATGTACAACACATATAACATGTGACCATGCTTCCATACTCGGGTTATTCACTCATAGCATGCTTACATCTCAAACAACCAGATCAAACGATTCTAGCTAGAACACATGGCAAAATTCAGAGATTGGATGCCGATAGAATCTCCATCACTCATATGACATGCGGCATCGTGCCATAGGGTTTGCTCATGATCCCAATCATCCTACACATCCTTGTTATGAAGTGGTAATGTGGCTTGACGGCGTCGGGGGTATGCCCGATGAACGTCTAGGCATAAATGCAGTACAATCTCCCTCACAGCCAGCACCAGTAGGCCACAACATATAGAATCAACCCTGCAATTAGATAAGAATCACTATTAGTCGATGCAATGTGACATTTATGCAAGCATCTGGTGCTGTTAATTAGGATGTTATGAATGCTTTGCTTACTAACCAGTGCGTCATTATGCCAGAAAAAAAACTAAATAAAAAAACAAAACAGAGTACTAGCTTAATTGAGTAGCAACAACTACTATGTAGTCACTTCAGAATTTCTAGATGCACTGGCAGATGAGCAGGTCGTCTAAAGTACCTACTGTCCTGTTACGCCTCATTGCACGAGTCGGTGTGCATCTGAAATTTTGAACTGGTTGAAGTAGCTGCTGTTCTGTTAGGTTAGGCAACACTAATTAACAAAACCTGTCCTCAGAACCAGCCAGCATCCAACTAAGAATTTTTAATTCATGCTAATGTTACAAAAATGGGTTTGAGATGCGAGCTTCAGCTATGCCACAACAATACATTTTAAAGAAAATTAATAAATGCAACACACATACAAGCTTTCCCAGTTGGACACTAGTATAACCAAACTAGCAGGAGTGCACAGAGGACTGAATTAAGTGATCAGAGCACTGATAGCATGCACATGAAAATCATGCCACGACTAACTTGTAGGCTCGTGCAAACACACACAAGCCTACAAGTTAGTTGTGGCCTGATTTTCATGTGCATGCTATCAGTGCTCTGATAATGAACCCAAGAGCTACTTTCAGTTCTACTGCATAACTGTAACTAAACCTCACATAACATTTGTAAAAAAATGGTCACATAATACAGAAACACAGTATTAATCTCCTTAGACATTCGGTTTCACATAAGTATTATGTGTATAAACAAACAGTCTCATCTACAGAATATGGCCTGCTACCTGAACAATCAGCTGCCTGCATGTACAATACATATGTGCTATATCTCCTATCCTGCTTCATGTACAGAGGCTGAGGGCGAACTAGATAAAGATTGCTACTACCTATATCTCATCCAGACAAGTTATATTAGTTCCTTATGCAATGGTTAAATACTTAAATTGTATATGCATTGATGTTTATGTTTAGTTCAGTAACTAGCTGTTATTTTGCATTATTTTTGTCGTATGCTGTATGCAACTTGTCTTTGTAGGTTCAGGTTAACAGGCTATTGTAGACGAAGAAATATATGACTCTAGGGACGAACCAAATCCAAATTAATTAGGTAATCATTTTTGTACTGGTACATATTTTATCTAGTTTGTTGTCCTGTGAGAATAGATTAAATTATCCTTCTAAATACTCATACAGTGCAGCACCTAGGCTACCAAGGTAGGCATTGTAGATCATATGGCAATTTACATCCAATTCATTGGCACAAGGATTGAGAGAGCATCCCTCACAATGACTTCAGGGACACCTTTTTTTGTTGCTTTTTTTTTTGGATTACAAAGAAATATATTGTGATGACTGAATGTGGATGGAGATAAATAAATACAATAAGGAAAAAACCACATAATAACTGGCTGCCCAAAGACAGACAGCATGGCACTGATGGAACCACTGTCCAGGACTCAAATCTAATCATGCAACTGAATGGATGAAGTTAGAACTTAGAAAATTGCCACTGCAAATGCAGAAAAGGTAGTTTCTTTTCAAACTTTCAGTGGCTTTCAGTGCCAATGTGTAGTTTTTTTTTTGTTTGTTTTTTTTTTTGAAAAAGGCCAACATGTAGTTTGAACTTCTGAAAGAATGGAGAGCAAAGTTTTACTGAATTGCACAAATGTAGTACTAAAAGGCAAAGGTGCACAACACTTTTATTTTTGTTTCAGAGAGGAACACAATTTGCAATTACAAAAAAATTACAAAAAGTTTGAACTGATATAGCTCTAACAAATTGACTTCTGCAGCCAACTCTAGCTAGGCTGAACAAGTGACAAAAGTCCCGGCACATGCATTAGAGGAAATGGCTGAAGGTCATTATAAACAAAGGCTTATTTTGGCTGATCTTAAGCCTATCTCATGAGCCAGTTTCTCTCATGGAAAATCTGCCCAACAGGACATCTTTCATTTAGGCCAACAATGTAAGCAGACTACGTTGAGTTCTTACTAATCGCTCATTCACACAACTAGTGCCCAAATGCACAGGTCTAAAATGCAACAGGAAAGACTTGGAATAAAAAAACATACCTCTCCGTATCCTTAAATCCTCCTTGGTGACATAGACGGTGGGAAACCAAAATATGGATAGACACCACAGGCAGAGAAACTTGTGCTACCGACCCTCTCAATATTGAACGACTTAATCTCCAGTAAAAACAATACTGGATATGTTGGATACGGTTCATTTGGAATGCATTCTATGAAAATGTATCCTTCAGTTGGACCACCAATGTTGTATCCACAAGTATAATGGGCGGGCAATGGTATGGTTCTCTTTAAATGCCATTCATGGGACATCCCATTGCCATTTTGCGAAATAGTGTAATAATCCACAGATGTACCATCCTGAACCGTACTAAACATTGCAACCCCACTTTCTCCCGACTCCACAATGACAATTTCCCGCTTCTCATGGCCAGGCGGGAGGCCAATAGTGCAAAACTGCATACTGCTCATATCAAGCTTGATCAATGTGCTCATGTGCTTTAATTTCCAATAAAAGCAGTCATCCGTACAAGGGCCTGAAATGTGTCGATCAATTACAGTATATTGATTAATTTGTGCCAAGCCTAGATCGCCCCAACTGATAGATGTACTGACACTCCAGCAGCCAGAGCCCGAATTGAAGATAAATACCCATAATCTTGAGCTGGATTGAATCCAGCTGATCACATTGAATGATGTATCCTCCTCTGTGCCTCCTGAACGGATAAAGGAGGACCCCGAATTATAAGTAATCCCGATGGACGCAAGTAGGTCGTTGGTTATCGGAGGCGGCAGCAGCAGGTATCGCCGGGACAATGGGTCGCACACCAGGAGTTCCCAGTCGACTTGGCCGCGACTGCGTTCGAAGAGGACGCGGCCGTCTCGGGCATCACACGTTTCAAAGCCGCCGTCCCACCCCCATCTGGTGGAGCGAGGGAGGTAGTCGAAGGAAAACGAGACAGCCCCGGCGACGGTAGCGGAGGGATGGGGCGCCTCGGCAGGATGGAAGCCACGGGAGCTAACGAAGCCGAGGAGTAAGGGCGGGGGTGGATGGAGCGGTACCGGTGGAGGAAGGCTTGGTCAGCGATGACGCGGCGGAAGGAGACGCAAGCGGTGGAGGCGCGGGCGAGGTCCGCAGGGTAGGCGACGCGGAGGAAGATCTCCTCGAGGAGCTCGGTGGGTAGGGCCGACGACGGCCGCTCTGGATCCGTGGCATCGGGGTCGGGGAGGCCGAGGCGAGCTCCCGACGCCATACTGTGCACCTCTCCGCCGCCGGCAAAAGGAGGAAGTGAACTGAGCACGCGCGTACCGGCGGGTGGCGCCACGGCGGGGACGCGCGGGCCGCTGGGACCGGCGGGTGCTGTGAGGACCGGTAGCCGCGAGGGGCGGGCTCCGGCGTCTCGCCTGTCGTAGTCTCGGGCGACGGCGGCGGCGACGGCGGCTGTCACTCGCGTCGGGGACGAGGTGAGTGAGTGACCGAGTGGGTGCCCCAGCAACAGAGCACAGGTAGGGTTTACAAATGTTGGGCTGGATGGGCATGGGCCTTTACCTATTACAAATGTCTTGCTTTTTTTTTTTTTTTTTTTTTTTGAGTCTTTCTTTTCTTGGGTTAAATACGAACCCGAACCACCGTTTTGTGTATCGGCATCACGATGAGAAATATTGAACCCAAACCACCGTTTTGGAATTGTGAAGATTAAAGAAAAAAAATTGTGATTCGAAATTATTTTATAAAAACTCATATAAAAACAATAAATTTCAAGTACATGTGCACCTAGGTTTTTAGTCCAAATAAATTTAAATGTCAAATTATCCTAATGTTTGGCGAGGAGATTGTTACTTGTGACAATTTCGATAGAAGCCTTGACATGGTCTGTCGACTTGATGTGGTGGTCAATTTCATTGGCGGGAGGTTAGTTTGTGGTTACTATCCGCTTTCGGAAAAGGATGCTCATGGGCACTCCCCTTAGAAATATTAACTTTTGGATCATCTATCTCATCTGATATATATGCCCATATTGAGGAAATCAGATGTCCACCTCAGTGGACCAATGGTTGGAGATGCTTAATTTGTAGCAGGTATTGTATTCGACGATGCGGTCATCATTGTTCTTACCGATTTTAGAGCATTTGATCTTTGCGGCATGTTCAAGTTTTGAGGTTGGACAATGAATCCAATTTAAGGCCTATACTTTGGCTTTGATGATAGCCATCTGACTTTGATGTTGGACAGTGCTTTTGGACCATCGATTGCATGCTCTGTTCGGCCTTCGTGATATTCACTGGACCGGCAGCACCTCCTCGAGTAAAGGCTTCCACGGCGGGTTGCCCAAAATGAGGATCCCAAATGGCATGAGCAATAGGTCTTACGTGTAAAGGATCCTTTATCCATGATTCAAAATTTCCTTGCCAAGCTACATGAAACAGATTTCGGACGTCCATAGAAAGATTATTGCTAACTGCCCAAAGTGAGAAGCAAAAATGTTCTGATAGAGGCGTTCCTCAGTAATATCATCATGACTTTCGAAATCATGTGCGGTAGCATACCAAACCAAATACGACGAGTAGTGGGGTCCTGAGCTAAGCCTTGGCTAAACCTGGGAAATCTTAATTCCATAATGCCTTTCTCTGTTCGGCCTTCGTGCACCTCATTCGCCTTGGCCTCTGCCCGATGGCTAGACGTGATCAAATATACGGCCGATACGGGTACTCCTAGACTAAAAAGTAGGAATGATGTTTTTATTGGATGGAAGATGAGTTTTGTACTAAAAAGTCAAAACACTCACAATTTAGAGTAGAAATATAAGGGGGCATTTTAAAAGTAATGTGCATGTTAATGTCTAGTGATACATATAGCATTCCATACTCGGGTTCTTGACTCATAGCACACCAAGCTTACATCTCAAGCGACCAGATTAAACGATTGTAGCTAGAACATGTGGCAAAATTCAGAGAGTCAGGGACACCGATCGAATCTCCGTCGCTCATATGACATGCTTCATCGTGCCTTAGGGTTTGCTCATGATCCCCATCATCCTGTGTAACCTTGTGATGAAGCGGTCACGTGACTTGACGGTGCTAGGGATATGCCCGATGAGCGTCATGAATGGCAGCTCCGCCAGCACGTCTAGTTATTGAGTGCAAGGACCTGAGGCATAACAAATTTTTGTTCTTCAATCAGGCTTCGGTGAAGAGAAAGCATCAAAAGAAGGGCCATGGATGATATCTAATGAACTATTGATGGTGTTGGATTTTGATGGTCCAAATCTTTATAGATGAGTTGAATTTCTCATTCATCCCCCATTTGGATTCGTGTTTCACATTTGCCAATGAAGAGGACAAGGTGTGGGCACTGCTGCGTTCACAAAGAAGAAGCCCACGTGGATTAGGGAAGAAGGAGAAACACCGAAGAGAAAATAAGAAACAATATAAAGAGAATGACAATATAGTCCTATCTTTTTCTTTCAATCCCTCCGCCATGGAAAGCTGTTTTGCCAAACAGTTTAACAAAGCTATATAAGTAGAGCTGCTCGTGAAGTTGAAATTGATAAAACAACTCCACTAATAATCTGGAGCTATCCAAATGGAACCATTATGCTCATATTGATTCTCGTGGGCCTTTCGTTTTAATAGGCATATATCATACTCTACACAATCTGTGTTTGATGTTCCTTTATAAAGTGAACCATTTCACTTCCTTTATGACAGAGGATTCTGATCACACTGTCGTGGTGTTATCGATCTTGCAATATAACTTTAATTTGTTATCTGTCACTGATAAAGACTACATAAAGTAAGACTATATATAAAGTTACACTGTCTGTTCAGGGCCTCAACATTCATTCAGCTTGGCAATGGCGGCGTGCCCTCTTTCGGACTGACTTACGGCTACCCAGGGGGGCTCTGCGACCAAGCACCCAATTTATTCGGGCGGTCAAACGCGGTGGCAAGAAAAGAACGGTGCGCGAGGCCATCTCGGAGGACCAGTGGGCGCATGACATACAAGGCGCCCCTACGACAGTCGTCCTTGTCGAGTTTGCGGAGGTTGTGGACATTCTCCGGGACGTGCACCTGCAGGAGGACGTCGAGGATAGATGGATCGGCGCTGACTTCCGGCGGGCGGTACTCCTCCTCCTCAGCCTACCATGCGTTCTTCCTTGGAAGATCTGGCCTGGCGGGAGCCGAGGAGGTTTGGAGAGCCTCGGCGCCTCAAAGGTGAAATTCTTCATGTGGTTGGCATTGCACGGGCGACCATGGACAGCGGAGCGCCGGTTCCGCCACGGTCTGCGGCCCTCTGCTGCTCGCTGCGCTCTGCGACCAGGGGGCGAGACCATCGACCACTTGCTCACGGCATCGTCTTCAATCGGCGGTCCGGCACCTCATACTCTCACGCGTCGGCCTCACCCGGTGTGCCCCCTGCCGGACTCCGGGCTTGTCGACCGGTGGCCGGTCTCGGAGATTGGTGGCACAAGACATTAGGCGGCCGTTCGACTCCGCCGTTCTGGCGGTGTCTTGGGTTATCCGGAAGGAACGAAACAGGCGCACTTTTGATGGCACCGGCGTGGAGTGACGCCTCATCGACCGCTTCAGGTCTTGCTTGACGAAGGCGAGTCCTGGGTGCTAGTGGGATTTCGAGGCGTTTTCTACCGCTCGCGTGCTGCTTCCTTAGTGCCGGCGGTTTTTCCTTCTCGATCGCAAAATAGGTTTCTTCCTAAGTACAACTTGTTAGCTCCACCGTTCTAGCGGTGCCTTTTGTTAGTGTGTTGCCTAGTATACCTTTGGCATCTCGCCAGTTGTATGTCTAGGATGTAACTATCTCACTTCTCTTAATGCAAAACGGACAATGTTCCGGTTTCGAAAAAAAAAAAAGTTGCACTGACTCATAATTTAGATTAGAGGGAGTATATATTTAAAGGTACTGTCCAGTAATGTACCTGTATCATATATATAGGATGTGACCATGTATGCTTCCGTACTCAGGGGCGACCAGATCAAAAAGTCTAGCTAGAACGTGGCAAAATTCAGAGAGCCTAGCTAGTCTCCATCTGCTGCTCATCGGCGCACCGATCGCCGGGCAGGAACGTTGATCGGATGATATCCTCCCTCACATGACGTGCGGCATCGTGCCGTAGGGTTTGCTCCTGATCCCCATCATCCTGCGCGTCCTCGTGATGAAGTGGTCCCGTGGCTTGACGGCGCCGGGGATGCTGCCGATGAGCGTCATGAACGGCAGCTCCGCCAGCGCGTCGCGGTGGCCGAGCGTCACGGTCATGGACGTCCTCGGCGACGCCTTGTACCGGTGCAGCTTCTCCTCCCGGGTGTCGCCCTTCACCAGCAGCCGGAGGTTCCGTGACACCACCATCGCCTGCCGCTGCGCCAGGTGTCCCTGCTTCGCCTCCGGCACGTCCGTGATGTCGCCGATGGCGAACACGTTCCGCCGCCCGCCGACGCGCAGGTGGTCGTCCACCCGGAGATGGCCTTCCTCGTCGACGTTCTCCCCGAGGGGCGTGTCCCTGAGCCACCCGGACGCCACGGGCCGGCCCGTGCACACGAAGTGGCAGTCCGCCTCCACCGTCTCCCCGCCGACGTCGTGAACTCCCGGGTGTCCGGCGTCGCCGACGCCAGGTCCACCGTCTGGTCCAGCAGCACGGTGACGTTCTTGGACCGCAGCCACTCCAGCGCCTTGGCCGACGCCCGGGCGCCCATCACCTTGAGCAGCCGCGCCGCGCCGTGGACGAGCGTGACGCGCTTCTCGGGGCTCTTCATCACGATCTCCGCCGCCAGCTCCACGCCGATGGGCCCGCCGCCGACGATCAGCACCGACCGCGCCGCGTCGATCCGCTCCTTGTCGTGCTGGAACATCTCCAGCCGCTCCGACTGCTTCTGCGGCCGGCTGCACGTGCGCCCCGTCGCGATGACGAGGAAGTCGTAGGCGACGGCGCGGCCGATGGAGGTGAGCACCACGGAGTCGTCCACGTTCACGCCGACGGCGAACGCGGTCACCACCTTGGCGTGCGTCAGGTAGTCCGAGTGTGGGATCACCGTGCGCTCCATCGCCGCCGGGTCCACCTTGGCGCGCAGGTTCGCCCACGGGATCTCGAAGTACTCCTTCCTACATTACAGCATGGGTCACCGGCCGGCCATGCATATCAAGAGCATGGCGCCATGGATCATCCGATCTACCATCCATGCGCGCTGAGAGAAAACCAAATGCGCATCCGAGGAACGGCGAAATTAGGCTCACGGGTCGATGAGGACGACGTCGGCGTGGTTCTGGAGCGTCTTGGCGAGGAGGGCGCCGGCGATGCCGCCGCCAACGATGACGACGCGGTCGCCGGTGGACCGCAGCATTGTGCACGCCAGATGGAGCTAGCCCTGCGACGAGGAAGAGGGTCCCCGGCAGTGCATGCGACGAACAACTCAATCGATCGGTGATCGATCGAGGTGGATCGACGCTCCGTCGTCGTCCCCTTCTGCGTGTGCTCAATTGTCATGAGAAGGGCCCACATGTCAATGAGCTAATTGGTCATGAAATTGCTAAATCGAGCTTCCCAAAAATAGGACTGCTAAATGCTAGTTGCTGCTGGCCAAAAAAGCGTACTTTTCCTAAGCTTGTCAATCCTTTGAATTCAACGACGTCACCATAGTCATAGACACAACATTCTTTTTTTTTTGCGATAACGCCTACGCCGCATTTTCATTAAGCGAGAAAAGTGTTTTGATACATTAGACGAGAGACGGTAGTCACAGGATTACCGAACCTTAGCGGAGTAGCACAAACCATCCCATCTCCCGAAATCAGCTTAAAGTGATCGTATATATCGAACACGTTTAATCCTTTCGTTAACTAGGCTGAAGTTTGGTCACCATGCCTCCTAGATTTCAGGCATGCCATTGCACTATATGGCGTTGACGATCTCCGGTGTGATTAGAGGCATGTTTGATTTCTTTCCTAGGCGAGCTTATCTAACCAAAAAGAAATATTGACCACTGATTTTGAGTGTCTGTGCCTAGTGGCTTTTTTGTTCTTATTCTCAAACAAACATGCCCAAGTAACGTGTGACGGTGTGAGGTCACGATTTGAGGTTTTTTCAGTGTCTATGTAGAGCTAGGCTCATACATACATTCCAAGACCAGCTAGGAGTGTCATGTGGGCCTAATCATGCTATGGGTCATTGTTAAGAGAGCTAGCACTATTGGAGAGGTTGACTTACAACTAGTAACTACTTCCTCTGGCCCCAAAATTGTAGGTCGTTTTGGCTTTTCTAGATGTATTTCTTTTGCTATATATGCATCTAGACATAGTGTATAACTAGGTGCATAGCAAAAACAATGTATCTAGAAAAGTTAAATTGAACTATAATTTAAAACAGAGAGAGTAGCTTATACCATTGTGGGTGCCCTAAGGATGAGAGGAAGACAAGAACACATGTGGACGTGAGAGGAAGTGAGGAAAATAGCGGTAATACAGCGTAGCACATATGTGCTCAGCACACACTATCTACACTGTCCATGTGTGCTTCAAGATTCGTGCTACACACTGTTCCCATCTAATGTTCAGTACCTTTTCACTATGTTTCAGCACTCTCCCTCCTGGTGCACACATCACAGTGCGAATTGGGTGGTGCAGATAATGCGTGCTGAGCAATAGAGACTGATTTTTTGCATTCGGAAAATAGCTATGCTTTGCTGTAGAGAAAGCATGGATGTCGTATCTTGATCATATGGTGGAAAAACATTGCCTAAATAAAAGCCAAAATTTAGGCATATGATGAATAGAACCCCGAATAATTCACACCAATGATGGAGCTATACTACCATTGTTGTGCACGACGCACCTTTTGTATGCATTGATGAATTGGAGTTCCATAAAATCTAGTGTTGATTGGAGAGTGGGAGGCAAGGGCGGTAAACTGCCCTAAGTTAATATAATTTCCACTAAAATTTTAAATTCAATTAAATATTTACAATGCATTAATTATTGGTAGCAGTTTGACACCTCTCATAAAAGAAAAATTATCACATTTACATTTATGGCTCCACCTCTGCTGGAGAATGCATGGTGATAGTAATATGAGCTTCCTCTTTGGACACATATATATTCAATTAATGCAAAACCTTAAATTTTGGGTTTAACAATAGTACCAACATATAGGAAAGTAGTATCTTGCACAATCCTACTCCCTTCATCCATGCCTAGAGGTCTAGAGGTAGAGCTAAGCATCAGTGGCGGATCTAGGCTTTGGCTGTGGGGCCACTTGGCTCCACATCTTCCAAAACCCCTTACAAGATTTGCAATATAATTATGTTTTCATGATGCTAATTGATCTTTTAAATCAATGAACATTGGGCCAATTATACAAAGCCTTTGGCCCCCACAGGTTTTCAGTTCTGGTTCCGCCACTGGAGCCAAGGATGTCGGCTTGCCAAAAGCAACGCTGAGAGGTTTTTTTTTTTTTTCAATATGATGGCTTACCACGATTGCCCCGTAGTGCAACGTTGAGCGGTTGGTAGGTCAACAAAGCACCGTCAGAGCGTGGTAGTGATGATGACTCAAAAAATTGCTCCATAAAGATGGGTTAATATGGTGGCACATAGGCCATGGATCCGACGGTGAAAGCAGCCAGAGACAAAAGGATCGGAGGAGATCGAGCACGGTGATTGCGTACGTGGAGAAATGTATAGTACGTGCAACCTTAGTTTAAGTGTGTAAGACACTTTTGTGTCTGATGACACAACCAAGAAAAAGATACTAGTAAAACAGTTAATTTCCTCACAAAGCACTGGGCATGAAAACCATCATCAGCATGCAACGTCCAAGCCAAATCGATCCAAAGCATGAATACATACACTAGTACCATCATTAGAATTCACTTTACAAAATCATTAAGGTACGTTGAGCAAAGTTAATACAAATATACAATGAACAAATTGTAAACACAGCTACTATCAGCATGGATCGTCCACATCATCTGGCACCAAACGGAAAAGGTCGCGATCGACAGATCATCATGCATCGAATCGGATGCCAAAACGAAGCGCGTACGTAATGCATGTTCTAGTCTTAACGCCTGCCGGCCTGGACAGACAGCCGACTGATGGCTAGAGTAACAACAGAGCGTGTGCGTCACTTGAAAAGGACGGCGACGACGGGCAGGAACGCGGCGACGACGAGCGTCGCGCAAGCCTTCGACACGCCGCCGCGGACCTTGGCGCCGCCGGAGAGGTACAGGTAGTAGTACGGGTTGGACGACGATGGTGGGGACGGCGGCGACGAGAAGTGCGAGCCTGATGACGGGGGCGACGTGGAAGACGACGAGCCGCTGCCACTGTTGCTGGCGCTGTTCTTCGGTGGTGGCGACGGCGGCGGTGGGGATGGTGATGGCGGAGGCTCTGACGAGGAAGGCGGCGTCGAGCACGGGGACTCCGGTGGCGCCGGTGGGCTCGTGAGTGGCATGATCGGAGGCAGCAGGTCGTTCACGTCCCCGGCGGCGGTGGCGGCAGCACCAGCTCCAGGTACGGCGGCGGAGGCGCGGACAGTGGCAGCAGCGCCAGAGCCGGCGGTGGGGGCGCGGTCATTGGCAGGATTGTTGGCGGCGACGCCGTGCAGATCGTCGGGCACGTCCCGCACTTGCTCACGCACAGCTGGTTCGTGTCCGGACTCCCCACCACCGGCTCGCCGTCGTCACCGGCGAAGACGACTGCCGGCAAAGAACACGAACACAGCAGCAGCAGCGACAACACCGCCACCAACGACACGCCCGGCAGCCCCCATTGCCGCCCGCCTAGAAAGCTCGATCGACAGACAGAAACGCAGGAGAGGACACACACACACTGATGTGTTTGCTTGCGTGCGTAGCTGCGTTGCGTGTGCTCGCTTTCGCAGGTGAGATTCCCGCGGGGAGCTGGTGGACCTCTGGGTTTATAAGATGGAGCCCGGAGCTGGAGGCCCCAGCGCGGCAAAGAAATGTGCCAAACTTGAGACGCAAGCTCCAACAGAATATTACGTGTGCTGAAGAGCCTGAGATGAGAAATGTTGGCTGTAAAGGAAGATGCTCTTGAAATCGGCAGCAAGGAATTGCAGATTCCTCTTACGGAGCAGATTAATCTCAACAAATCCGCAGCTTAGGCGGCTTAGCCTTCATATGCACACAGGTGTTGGTTGGGTGAAATGATAGGACACAGAGTATTTTAAGGAAATTACTAGATCCAAAGATTTCCAGTGGATGGATGATGAGTGGTTGATGATATGCAGAGTACAAGACAGGCAAAGGATATATGCTGCATGCATTGCTGCTGGTTCCGGGTTCAGCTTACATTACAGGCAAGCAAAATGCTGGATGATTGGATCAAACAAATCTTAACTGTCCTGCACACAGGGGGGTGCCTTATTGAGGGAATTACCCACAGGATTAACCAATTTGATAAAATGGCACGGTTTCAATGGGAAAAGACCTGCTGAATTTAAGGCTGTTCTAAGTTGCACAACAGTGTCTGTTGTTGTCATGGTAGTAATTACAAGTCACTACTATTGTAATGGCAACAAAATGGGTGGATAAGCTATACAGGCTCTGCTTTCTCACTCCACAGACATCTAGTAAGTACATAGACAAAATCTGGTAGTTGCACCGGTTTCCTAATCCCCCACCCCTCTCACTCTGAACATTTGTCAATCTGATGTACTTTACAAAATAAGGCTTGAATGCCTACAAACACTAGACATAAAGACTAAGGAGTTCACCATTGTACAGAAAGGCTAACCATGTAAGGGAAAAACTTTTGCTAGCCTTCAATCTTACCAGTCCAATTGCCCACGCCTGATGGGAAGGGAAGAATCAAAATTACAGTTATGAACTAACACCTGTCACGAGTCAGTTTCTGCTTCTGTTGTTGTAGCTGAATTCAGCTTTTGGCTTACAAATTGTCCCTTAACTCTTGGCCTTTGCTCTGCAAGCTTCTTCCTGCTATGATACCTAACCTGTAGACAAGAAAAACAAAAGGTAGAGTTAGATAAAGAAATCATTCTATGGCCATTTAATGGCTAAAGGGGTTATCAGATCAAATACCTTTTTCTCGAAGCATCTATCTTTCCTTTTCATGCGAAACTTCATCAATGCAGCTTCACGGCGAGACCTATCACCATTTTGGATGCCACTTTCGTTGCCACTCTCTAGGGCAACCATTGTATTTGCATTGATATCGGCTTCACCACTACCTGTGCATCCACTTCCTTTACAGATATCCTGGCTGCAGCTTGCACTCTGGTTAGCATGATCCAAGTGAGCTCTCGCCATGTCAATTGGTTCTCCTGATTCCCGAAGAATTTGTCTCGAATGATGCAACTGGTGGTTTTCCTCTGACTGTTTGTGCTCATCAACCTGAGATGGTTTACCAGGAGCTTCATGGTAATTAGATTGACCAGAGGCGTGCTGGATTGCTGCCTTGTTGATTCCAGCTGAATCACAGTGCATAAGAGGACCCTGTGGGTAGTACACTGGCTGCAGAATTGCACCATAATGGTAGGGCATCCCAGGACCGACAGGAATTGGAACAGGTATAAACCCATATGAGGGATGGCTCATGCTGTCCTTTCTTTGGGAAGAACTACTTACACCAGCATCTTCCCTAGCACTACTGGAACACATGATGGCAGCACCTTCCGTGCTACTGTCCAAAGTAATTCGAGCTTGCCTTGTACTCTCGCCTGTATTATGTTCATTGGGAGGCAGCAACACCCCATTGGGTTGGAAAACTGGGTCTTTGCCATGAACATGATCTTGCCCAGTGATGCAGAGAGAAGGAAAAAACTGTATCCCACCTGATGGTTCTATCCTTTTATTGCCATATCTGCGTCACATTTCAGCGATGGACAAGTACAATAAAGCTAGTCAATGTTATGAACCACATTTGAGCAATTACTAAAATCAACTCATGGGTCTATAGAAGCACTAAAACATGTAACCTTATATAGAAACAAATGGGCATGGATAGAAAGACATGCATTAATAGATAATTTCTGGCCATATTCAAGAGTTAAATAGGCAATCCGAATTTATTTAGACTAAAGTTTAAAACCCATCAGCACAAAGTACCTTGAAAAGGCAGAGGAATTCGAAAGTGATTAAAGATATCTTTTTCCTTGAATTCTTGGTTCTTGTAACCATTAAGATGGTGTTGCTTTCCCAAGTTGGTCTCCAGAAATTGGGAGGGGAAGAATCAGCATGACCTATTGCAGCAACCTTCGTGACAGCATTATTTTCCATGACTGAAGATTGGCATTTCCTGTCAGCTGCTGGCTCAGTCATACCCAAATCCTTGCCAAAATCGCTTGGGACGGCGTGAACTTGTATCCATGGTCCTCAAGGCATTATCCATTATTTGCTCAGCCACTTTTGCAGAAGTAATACCATTAAGGCATTTGGGGCGCACATTCTTCTCACTTCCACTTGGAATACCTGCATGCGATGAAATGACAAAATGCCGTTAAGGCACGATAGAGTGGCGCACATTAACTCACCAATAATAGAGCACAAGTTAATATATAAAATTATGTAACCAGGTCTGAATTCCTTACCATCTCTATCTTTTGACGCATCCACTTTTGTGTTCACCCCATCATCATAAGACTTATTTTGTGGTTCAATTTTTTTGGATGAACCAGCCACTTCATCTCTACGTATCTCTGGTAACTCCTCAACACTCTGAATTTCAGTCTCCCTCTTGCTACCAAAGCTCTGATCAAGACAAAAAGTATCTATAATGTAACATGGCAAGGAAATCCAATATGAATGTCAAGGATATATCAGAACCACATAAAGAATGAAATGATGAACTCTAATTGATTCCATTAAACAGTGCCAGTTACACTCATTACGCAAAGTCAAGAAAAGAACCATCATAGAATAGAACATGTCTCTACTGTCAAACTTTATTATTGGCATTGTCAACCTAAGCAGGGATGCAAATATGCAACTGACCACATGCATTAATGCCAGTGGAAGAGATAAGGTGTAAGCAAGGTTAGATACTTACTTGGGCATCACTTTTCGTCGTCGCTGTTTTTTCTCCTGTCTTTGACCCATTAGCAACATTGGCACTTATATGATTGCTTGCTGCATTATTTTCTGACCCATTTGTCTGGCAATTCATCTGCATTCAATTCTTAGTGCCTAAGTATCCCAAAAAAACTATACACGATAGTACATAACATAACAGATAGATGATAAAAGCTAAAGTGGCTACATGACCATTTTCAGTTCTTCACCAAGGATCTCAGATAACTACTTCTATATGGTTCAAGTTTCAAGAAAAAGACAACCAAACTAAATCCAGAAGGTTGACAAATAAAATCAAACAAAGCATTTGGATAAGGCTACATTTTGGTACATGCACCAATAATATGCCATGTCAAAAAAAAAGGCTGGGTTTCACCTGCTGACTTCAGTCCAAAAAATATGCCATGTCAAAAGAAGCACGTTCTTAAAGACCTGCGGAAAAGAACTTACCGCATGCCGCCTCCATACATGTTGCCACAAATTACGCAGCTCGTTCTTTCTCACTGGTTTCACAAGGAAATCCACTGCACCCTTCTGCATACACTTGAGCACCGTGCCAATAGAATCTTGGGATGACATCACTGCCAAAGGAAACCAGTGCAAAACCAATGAAACACATAACAAATCTAAATATTAGATTCAACAATTATATTAAATCAAGTCCGCTTGTGATGCACGTATGGCATTATGCCATATGATATGAGCACATCACTATACTAGGCTGATCAGTCAATCAAGTGGTTGAGGTCACATTAGGTGATTAGGAAAATAGAGCTACAAAAATGGTTGAATTCACATAAACACATCAATCACTTGTTGCACAGCACATCTTCTGTTCTTTGTTGCAGTGTTGTTCGTATTTAGTAAAGTCCTTATGTCATTTTGCGCCCTCAATGTAAACATCCCCTATATTTAGCATAAATCCAGAAGCACTAAAATAAGTATATTGATGTAACCCTAGGGCTATAAATAAGTATATTGATGTAACCCTAGGGCTATCTTGGTTCCAACGGCTATGAACCAGAAGACTGCAATTTTTTTTTTTTTTTAATTTGATCTCCAGTACTACTGCCACCTCATTATTTTTTTCTAAGCTGAGGCCCTTGATATGTGAATTCAAATTGGCAAGCACCCGATGTAGTGGGGAATCGTTTCTCAGTCAAGCTATGTGATCTATTATAGACTTTAAAAAAACTGCATATATTTAGCACTCGAAAACCTGTGTAAACTGATAATTTGACTCCGATCAGATACTTGAATCAAATTCTACAGAACAGGACAGCAGTGACCACAGAAACTCTGCGAACAAACTACTTCTACTCCCATATCCCAAGCACTCTAATGCCCTTTTACCTTGAATGGTATGTACGCAACAGAACAGGACAGCACAAGGGGGGAACATCACAGAGGGGAATCTAATCTAACAATGATGACACAGCAACCTTAAAGCTTCTCATAACAAACGAAAGAAGCATGATGCAAGCATCCCTGTTTTAGTAACAAGCATGTGCAGAGCATTTATAATATAAAAATAAAAACCCAGGGGAGCTTAGCATTGAGCATAAAATTATACAGTAATATATATATCCGGCATCACCAGTCCCTCGCTTGAAGTTACCACTCGGGCTCGGCTACTAGAGTAGCCTAATCCATTCGCATGGCTCGATATGATTTGACCGAGAACAAGAGAGAGAAAGAAGAAACCGAGGCACATGATCGAGCACACACACACGAAGCATTGCTGACGCGAAGCATTGACTTGGATCGAGCAGCGAGCGAGTGGAGAAAAAAATGGGGAAAGGAAGGCTTACTGATGACGGGGATGTTCTTGCACTCGTCAGCAGCAACGATCCTGGAGAGCAGCTGGATGCCGGAGAGCGAAGGCATGGCGACCTCGGTGAGGACGAGGTCGAATGCGTACGCGCGCTCCCGCATCACCTCCCACGCCTTCAATCCGTCCGCTACAGCCGCCACTGCCGTCCGTCTCCCGGAGAGGGAGAGAGAGGGAGAGGAGTCAGAATCAAAGCAACGGAGGAGCGAGCGAGCGCCGAGAATTTCCTTCCCGCTAACATCCGCCGCGGAAGGAAGGAAGGAAGGAGGGAGAGGGAAGTGAGGACGGACGGACTGACCGCGGTAGCCGCACTTGCGGAGGAGAGCGGTGACGACCTGGCGCGTGGAGTCGTCGTGCTCGACGAGGAGGACGCGTAAGGACCGGCGAGGGAGGATCTGGTCCCACCGCACCAGCGCCCGCCCGTCCGTCCGCCGCCGCGGCGGACGACGACGGACCAGCGCCGGCGCCGGCACCCGCCTCTCCTCCACCACCACCTCCGCCTCCACCACCTCCACCGCCGCTGCCGCCTCCGGCGGCGTCGGCGTCGGGAGACATTCGATCGATTGCTGCCGGGGAGCAGAGCACCGGAGCGAGAGCAGGAGGGGAGAAGGAAGAGAGAGAGAGAGGAGGAACCGAGGAAGAAGGGGAAAGGAAAGGGAGGGAGGAGGAAGCGAGCGAGCGGTGGGGAAAATATCTGGAATATTTTTTTTTCCGCGCGGTGGGCGCCACGTCAGCGGCGACGCGGCAGGGAGCGAGCCGAGATCATCGTCCTTCGTGGACGAAACCAAAGCCGCAGGAGAAGGGAGGAGAAGAAGAAGGGTGGTGGTGGATATTTTCTTTCCAATCCGCCCCCGCGCGCGCGCACCGGTGTTGAAATTTAGATATTTTCGGGTGCCGGATTTTCTTTTTTTTTTTGGTTTCCTTGGTGAGGACGACACGGATGGATATTTGGGGGCCGCTCGTGGCCTCTCGTTTCGGGGTCTACTAGCCGTCTAGGCGGAAGAAGCACGCGGCGTATCTTACTTCTCAGAGTACATTATTTCATCATAAGAAAAATATAAAGTAGATTGTAGCCACTAATTTCTCTTATAATACGTACTCCATTGCTAGGAAGAACCAATACCAACTTGGAGCGAGCCACCCTGAATGTAACTGTATTATTATGCAAAAGTAACTAGTTATTATTCATCAAAAATTTTATAAAATCTGTTTGTTCTTCATCTCAAACATGTTTACCATTCCTAAGCGGAGGGAGTATTAGTGTTTGAAACAAAATCATAAAACCCAACCAAACATTATCCATGTTGGCACAAAGACCATTGACAAGAGTGTTTGAATATAGGGCTAGTGTTTAAATAAGTACCACATATTTCGTTATACAGGTTTCAAACAGAAAAGTACAAACTAGTAGTAGTAGAAAATAATGGTTGCTAGGTTAACGTGGCCAACGACTAACCAGAGTACTTGAAGGAATAACTAATTTCGAATTTGTGTGGTACCGGTGATGCCGATGGTTCATCATCCGGCTCATATCAATGCAACCAGCAGATAAGTCGAGAAGAAGAATTGAAGGACGTCGCAATGTCAAAAGAAATCCTCAGATGAACATGCAGGATATCCCTGCTGACGCGTCCCTCGTCTCGTGCGTGTGTGTAGTTTAAGGTGCTTGATGATTATATTATCGCCGCCAACTAATCACACTAGATCTAGAAGAAGGGAACAAACAACCACTATATACTTTTATAAAATAATACGTGTGGTTGTTGTTCGCCCAACCCACACAAGCTCTGTCACTCAATTAAGTATAGGAGGCACCCTCGCTGCCAATATATAGGATCCGAAATTTAGGTTTGGGTTTGTGCTCTCATTAGCTCAAAAGTAGCCAAACGAAGTAAATTTAAAAGCTAGTTTTTCAACTAACCCACCTCAAAAAAACTATCCCTCCAAATAGGTGTTTATTTGGGCTAGTTTATATAGGGTCCACATAAATGGTAATTAATCCCTATTATCTAACCGTACTTGATCCGTCTTTTCACATCGCGTACGTACGAGCTCGCGCCGCATTAGTTGTGGGCAATTCGATCTAACACTGATTGTCACGGCGTCACATCAGTTGGTCTTACACGGTGTACGCACGTACGTCATCCGATCACCGGGCTTTACCTAGTAAAATGTTTTGGATCGGTGGAAATGGCGTCAAGGCAGCCACGTCTCGCGACACATTTGTAAGACTCGAAAATATATGAGCACGCTGAAAAATAAAACACAAACTGCAGCATACCAGTTGCTTTCAAACCCACGGATGGACAAATTAAATTTTTTTCTGTGATTTGGATGAGGCTGCCACACCAAACCGGATAGAGATATGATTAAACAAGTCAAATAATTAGATAATTATATTTATTGTTAAACTAGCCCTTGTATCTAAACATATTTTAGGCTAGAGCTAGTTTAGTTTAAACTAGCTCTAGCTTTAACTCTAGCCAATCTAGAGGGATCAAACATGGCCATAATCAACAAACGGGGAGCCTTGTCCCGGTTGTTGTTTTGGAGATAATACCTAGCAAAAGTTTGCCAGTAGTACAACCAAGGTCGTTTGGTTAATTAGTGGTATCCGAATCCGATGTGCGCTATGAGATACTTGAGTATATATTCTTAATTATATGTAGTCACTAAAAAATGGTAGAGTTTTTTCATACAAACTTAATAAAAGCATGAAAAATGATAATTCTCTACACCTGTGAATCATCACCGAGCCTAAACCATACATGAGGCTTTGTTTGGATGCACATGCATGTATATACCTCAATGCACGTGTCAGGGTGGATTGAACTGGAACTCAGGGGACCGCTAGAACTCAATTTAATTTTCATTTGAATTCACTTAAATAAATAAACACAAATCGTTGAGCATGGCAATATACATGATTTTTTTTTAGCATGGCAACGTACATGAATTGAGGTGAATAAATATATGCTCCCAAACAAGTTTTAGAATGTTTATACCTATGGAGTAGAATGTATATATACCTATGGAGTCTAGGAAATCGCCGCACGTATAACAACACGTCCCATGATATATTATTTTTTTGTCAGATGAAGGAGGGTACCAGGCCAGTGAAGTCCTCACTCACTATAAGACTATCTGCACTGGAGAACGTTATAGGTTACTCTCTCCGCCTCACAATAGAAGACGCTCTAGGATCGGACGGCAAGTACCAAGAACGGTGACAAAGTACCGCATGCCCCTACCAGACCTTTGGGTCGGGTTCTTCGCTTCGTTCCTATTGTACTACTCGTGAGGAGAGTAGTGGAGATGGAGGTGAGGAGAAGTCTTTTTTATTCGATAGTGGAGGGACGAGGGAGGTGACAGATGGGGATGGTCTGGCATCTTGGCATAGGCCGCACAGAGCTAGTAAGCTAAAACGACTACCATTTGAAACTTTATTTGAATCCTTCAACGTCTAGTATTCGAGGC
Organism: Hyparrhenia diplandra; assembly: GCA_015847255.1. Lineage (NCBI taxonomy): Eukaryota > Viridiplantae > Streptophyta > Magnoliopsida > Poales > Poaceae > Hyparrhenia > Hyparrhenia diplandra. The sequence continues at coordinate 285,326 of JADLZK010009957.1, forward strand.
GGAGGAGTACTCAAGTATCCAAGATTCTCGAGGCGGAGGGAGTACTCAAAGTATCCTTTTCCGTTAATTCTCTTTGCAGCGGCGTACTTTATGCCTCCGCTATCCTCCCGTTCGAGCGGTGTTTCTGTAAATTCAGCGGAGTAGCGATGCCTGCGCGTACATACTTTCTGTCGGGTGCATGGGAGAGAGAGGTGAGGGGTGAAAGCATGCAACCGCTGGGTCCCACCATTTATGTAACTAAAAAATGTCATAGCTCACAAACTAAAAAGACCAAATTAAATTTCGATTGCACCATTAAATTCGTATCAATAAATCCTTCAAAACTAGATCTCACATGGATATATTTAGTTAACATTATAAGTAGGGTCCATTTGATGGTAGGTGGTTTAGAGTAGAGATATAAAGGAGGGATGAAGCGAGGAAGAATGTATTGTAAAGGAGAAAATCTTAATGATTAGGATGTATAGAAGGCGTGAGTGCGGATAGTCTAATAACTCTATAAAATTTCATTCACAGTCTCGTAGCACTCATTTTTTTTTTTTTTGAAATAAGCACTCAAATTTCTCATCAGTGCGGAGTTTATAGAATGGCAACAGATTTCCAAAAAAAAAAAAAAAAAACGTAGAATGATCGTTCTGGAGAGCGATCATTGCACACAATCCGTTCGCCACGGGATCATTGCCCTACACCACTGCACGTTTGGAGAGCGACGACTCACTCCCCTGGCCCCTGGGCCCTCCTCCTCCATTTCCGTATCATATAAAGGCAAACAATAATGTTCAAATCTTGAGCGTGTGTAGTTCCAAAAAGGCACCCCCAATATCCAGAACCGGATAACGCGCGGCGGTGGACCGGGTCCACACAACTCCATCAGCCTGGCTGGCCCCAGCATCCAGCCTCCCATTCGACCGGCCGACAGCAGCAACTGGACCCCACCGCCGCTCCACCCAACGACCGTGCCCATCATAGCCATCCGTTCCGTTCCGTCCCGTCCCGTCCCGCGCTTCCCCGCTCCCACACGGAACGCATCCACCCACCACCGCCCCCTACCCACCGTCTGCTCCCTTCCCGTGGGCGCGTCCCCATCCCGTCCGCACGGCACCGCGCCGACGAACCCACCTGCGCGATCCGAGCCGTCCGTGGGGTCAACGGTCAGCACGCACGCACGAATCTCGCGGGGGCCGTTCGAACCATTCTCCCCCCCCCTCTCCCTCCTCCCTCCCCCTCCACAGCGACACACCCACGCGTGACGCGTCGCCGACCACCGCCACCGCCACCGACCATCGAGTCGTCCGTCACACGGCCCGCTCTTCCAACTGGGCGCGTGCGTGCGTCCGTCCACCGGCCGACAGAGGCGCCCTGACACCCCCGGCGCATTCTCTCCTCTCGGTGCCGACTGCCGAGATCTCTCTCTCTCTCTCCTCCGGGGCCTTCTCCCGAGAGAAGTGCCCTGCCCGCGTCTGATCCGACGACGTACGGGAGGTGGGGTGAGTGAGTGAGCGATGGCGGTGGCGGCGCTGCCGCAGGCGATGGACGCGCTGTCGCGGCGTGCGACGATGCTGCGGGACTCGCTGCGGCGGAGCCAGGGGAACACGGACGGCATGGTCGCCATCCTCGGCTCCTTCGACCACCGACTCTCCGCGCTCGAGGCCGCCATGCGCCCCACCCAGGTAGGTTCGCCCCTCACCCCGTCTCCTCTCCTCCCCTCGCCATTTCGAAAAACTTCGTTTCGTTGGATGGAATGAAATTTGAGGCGAGGAATGGCGGCGTCCTCTGTGCAGGTGAGGACGCACGCGATCCGGACGGCGCACGAGAACATTGACCGGACCATCAAGGCCGCCGACGGCATCCTCTCCCAGTTCGACCTCGCCCGCAGGGTGCGTTCGTTCATCCTCCTCCCTCCCTCCCTCTCTCTCTCTCTCTCTCTCTCTCTCTCTCTCTCTCTCTCTCAGAACGCTAGTCATTGGGAGCTGAAATCGGCGTGAATTGTATACGTTTTCTTGTGGCCATTGTGTGGATCTGAGGGCAATTGAATCTGCAAAAGGGTGCTGTAACAGGGGATGGAATTAATTAGTCTTGCTTAACACGATTATAAGCTGTATGTGCAGTTAATTAAGCTCAATGCGGGAATCATTGATACACAATGACTGCTCTCGAATGGAAGGATATTACTCCTGTTTATTTAAGGTTATTTTATTTAGGGAGATATTTTTACCAATTATGAGATGAAGATTGAGCTACCATAATTATAAAGTTTCTTTTGAATGAGGATATTATTTTTTTTTTTTTAAAAAAAAAGCATTTCGAACTGTAAAATTGATGGCTAACTGAACTTATTGCATTGAAAGTATAGTAATCCTGCAAGTTAATGTTCTTGGCTTTTGCTCAGGCTTCGAGTTCATTCTCGCATCTTCTTCCCATAGTTTGTGTGATTTTTTTTTTTTCGTGCTTTTAGGCTGAGGCAACCATATTGAGGGGTCCCCATGAGGATTTGGAGAGCTACCTGGAGGCAGTGGATGTACTGAAAGGCATCGTTGGCTTCTTTTCCTCAAATAAGAACTTCAAGAGCAGTGAAGGAGTTCTGAATCATGTCAAAAGTCTGTTAGCTAAGTCTACTCTGAAGATTGAAGAGGAATTTAAGCAGCTGATGAGTACCTACAGGTAGGTCCGTTAACTTATGGTATGCACAGGCCCACTCATGAAGGTCTCCATCATGTGTTTCCCTCCATATATCGGCAAAAGAACAGTTAACTTATTACTGTGTTCTTCTAGTGAAGCAGAGGCCTGGATTTTTCTTAATCTAAAAAAATGTGTTCATTGTTCTCTTCTTTTCTTTCAGCAAACCTATCGAGCCAGATCGCCTGTTTGACTGCCTACCCAAGTCTCTGCGGCCAACAAAAGGTGACCACGACACCGATGGAGGCCAGTCTGATCATCCATCCAAAGGCTTGGAGACTGCCGTATACAGGACCCCAACACTAATTCCTCCCAGAATATTGCCTCTCATGAATGACATAGCTCAGCAGTTGGTTCAGGCTGGAAATCAGCAAACTTGCTACAAAATCTACAGGTAGGCTTTGGTTTTCTTTATTATTGTTGTTCTGAGCTCGTTCCTTCTCCATCGCACTTTCTGTCCTCAAATAGGGAATTTTACACTAATTGTTTTTAATAGTTCAATCTTTTTCCTCCTTTTCCTTCAGAGATTCCCGTGCTTCAGCACTAGAAGTGAGCCTTCGGAAGTTAGGGGTGGAAAAGCTTAGCAAAGATGATGTCCAAAAATGCAATGGGAGGCTTTGGAGGCTAAAATTGGAAACTGGATACACTTCATGCGAATTGCGGTGAGTATCCTTCTTAAAATGCACTCATGTTATGTACGTCCATTTGAGCATCAAGTTAACAATGCTATGCTTTTCAAACAGGTCAAATTATTACTAGCAGGGGAAAGAAAAATCTGTGATCAGATTTTTGATGGTGTCAACTTTAACAAGGGCCATTGTTTTGCTGAACTGACAGCAAACAGTATTATTACTCTTTTCAGCTTTGGTGATGCTGTTGCTAAAAGCAAAAAGGTCCCCTGAAAAGCTGTTTGTGTTGCTTGACATGTATGAAGTAATGCGTGAACTTCAACCGGAGGTATCCTACAAGTACCTCATAGAGGCCACTACCCAAATGTTACATACTTTTCTATGTTGTTGTGATTCTAAACTATTTGATCTTGATGATTATTACAAAGATCTCAATACTACATTTGCTTGATCCCTTGTTTTTACCAGATTGAGGAAATATTTGAAGGCAAACCTTGCACTGAGATGCGTGAAGCTGCATCAAGCTTAACAAAGCGATTAGCACAGACTGCTCAGGAAACATTTTCAGATTTTGAGGAGGCAGTTGAGAAAGATGCTTCAAAAACTATTGTTCAGGATGGAACAGTCCATCCTTTGACTAGCTATGTGATTAATTATGTTAAATTCCTATTCGAGTAAGTATTCCCTTTCTCATGTTGTCCGTGAATCCATGGACATGTAAAATTGTTGGTCGCATAAGTTTGACTAACTTAAATGTGTAATAACACGATTTAAACTGTGGCTGATGGGGCTTTATGCTTCTGATCTTCTCAGAATCATTCTGACCTTCATCTCCATTGATGGGATATATAATTAGAGACCATAGTTTTTATGAAGTAGAAAGGATTTCCAAGTACTAATATTAGCAGGCTGGTTGTTTTAGCATTGCCACATTTATTTATTCTTTTCCTGTTGTTGTTTCTGAAATTCCATGCATAACAAATGTTACTCTGATTTGAACAGTTACCAGTCAACATTGAAGCTACTATTTCAGGAATTTGATAGTGGCACTGAGGCAGAATCTCAGCTTGCTGCTGTTACCACAAGGATAATGCAGGCGTTACAGAATAACCTAGATGGAAAATCTAAACAGTATAAGGATCCTGCATTGACACACTTATTTCTTATGAACAATATCCACTATATGGTTAGATCTGTTCGCAGGTATGTCTGTGTTTATTACAAGATCTGCTTCATATTATGTTATGATTGCCTGTTCATTTAATGATCTCTTTTGTTGCCTCAGATCAGAAGCAAAAAGATATACTTGGTGATGACTGGATTCAGAGGCATCGCAGGATTGTGCAGCAAAATGCCAATCAGTACAAACGTGTTGCTTGGGCAAAGGTTAGTGGATCAGCAAAATCTTCATGGATCCTACATGACATTTTCTTTTTTGTTTGGTTGCATAATCACATGATGTTAGATGTGCAATCCCTTTTGGCCCTTTTTAGGGAATGAATCTTTTTTGTCTTGATCAGACTGCTGTTTAACTAATATGCTTTAGTGTATATCACTCTGAATACAGCATGGAGGTATTCCTGTTGAACCTATCATAAATCATATATGAGTATGGTCTGAGCTTCATTTACTGCTTCCTATACATGATACATTTGCTGCAGTCAGATTTTTTTGTGAAGCTAGGCTGAGTACATCTCTATTGAGTATGGTTTGACCCTTCAATTCAGAAATTATAATGTCTGAGAGTCCCTCTTGTACAACCACTATTAAGAAGCTTTATGTACACACATGCCATTTTAACTTTGGTAGCAAAATGTGTGAATGCTGAGAAGCGTGGACTTAATGTTTCTAGGCATATTTGTAGCTTTTCTGTACCTGGCAAGTCATTCTTTAATGTCCATTGGAGTTTTGGATACATCAGCTAGCACGCTTGTTATGTATATTAATGTATTATTGCATTATTGTACACAGTTACATATAGAATTGCACTTGACTGTGGCTGCTCTGCTTCTGTTATTTTAGATTCTTCAGACACTTTCTGTTCAAGGCGCGGGCAGCAGCGGTGACCTTAGCAGCAGTAGTGTTTCAAGAGCCACGGTCAAAGAACGGTGAGTGCTTGGAATATTTTAACTGTTCTACGCAACCAGAAATCAACCACCCTCCCCATGTCTATTGCTTTGTCAGGTTTAAGTCTTTCAATACACAATTTGAAGAGCTTCATGCGAAGCAATCGCAATGGATCGTACCTGATCAAGAACTGCGGGAATCCTTGAGGCTCGCTGTAGCTGAAGTCCTGTTGCCAGCCTATCGATCTTTTATCAAACGCTTTGGGTACATCATCACACAATTTTAGTAGTCCTGTCTCCTGTTGTTTTACTAGAACATGAAGTGCCTTCTATGCTAGTAATTTTTCTACATCTTGCAACTAACAGTGCTAGAAGATGTAACTGTAGTATCCTTGTGACTTTGCAGCACTCTTGTGGAGAACAACAAGAACCCCCAGAAGTACGTTAGGTACAGCCCAGAAGCGGTGGACCAACTTCTTGGCCAGTTCTTCGAAGGGCAGCAATGGGCGGAGCAAAAGCGCTGAGCAACAGGGAGTGAGAGACACGGCATGAGTACAGACAGATGCCAGTAAGTTCAACAGCACAGATTTCTTTCGAAGCAACCACCAGTTTTTCTCGCACTGCATATATCTATATTAATATATGCAGAGCACTACCAAATTTGGGTGGCTGACACGGAAAGCTAACCGCAAAAAAGTGTTGTTAGAATTTTCTTGATGGAGGTTCCTCAAGTTAACTACTATACCGTGGTGTTGACCTATAAAAGGCAAAAGAAACGAGACCTACATTGTGGCCTTGTGGGTTCACAATCAGCAGTTCAAAAATTAACCTTTTTGTGTTGGTGCTGTAGAGTATGTTTTTCATGAGAGTATAGAACCCTACGTTGCCATGAAACTGTTCCCTAAGAAAGATGATGATGATGATAGATGCAATTGAAGCGATGCCATTAACCTAAACTTTCAGCTGTAATTATGACGAGGGAAAAGAGGTGGTAGCGATTTTCCTCCTCTTTTCTCGTGAATTGCGATCCTACCCGAAAGGAGAATAAAGAAGGAAACAAACGTCTTTTTGTTTGGTATATATAATATGGAGTACTTTCTATGACGGATCAGCTTGACACCGGTTTGCAGTTAGCGCCACTACGACGCCATGGTTTCACAGGAATAACGTAAAGATGGTCCGGAAACTTAGCTGGTCTGTATCTTTCGGTGTCGATTTATATGAAGGGGAAATCTCGTTCTCATTTTACCTTTTTTGACGATATAAAAATCTCACTAATCCATCTGTCTTGCGTTAATAATTGAAAAGGAAATCCAAAATATACCCTCTTGTCGTGATTCCGTGATTTCGAAAGAAAAAAATACCCTCTTGTGATTTATCACTCTCGTCATTCACCGCCACGCCTGCAGAGGCTCGATCTCGCCGTCTCGCGTTTGGCCTCCATTTCTGCTGTGTACGGAGTATGTACCACATTCTAAGACGTCCTGGAACTTAAGTCACTTTGAAACTACTAAATGACTATTTCCGTCCTATATACATTTTAAAACTTGAAATCAATCACGGCAACTCGCAGCGAAGTTCGTTTATGAGCACTGAATCGCTTCCAAATATTCATTTTTTAACGAAACTTCCTAATATGTTTCTTTTGTTACGTATATTTATATTGTATACTAGTATGATAGCGCTATGCACGAGCAATGACGTACGTTCTTTCCGCGGGCAAACCTCGTGAACTTCACAAAACTGCATTATTGTAAAACCTATCAGCCTGTTCGCTTAAACTTATCAGCCATGACACAATGTTTTTCTCTCACAACAAACAACATCAACCGACTTTACTAGCCACGAAACCATCCCGACTTAGGGCACTCACAATGCGGACTATCAACCATTTATTACCTCAGGTATTGTGAACTTGGAGTCTTGGTTTTTTTTCTCATAAATACACTGCCACATCAGCGCCACATCATCAAAATGCAATAAATATGAAAGTAATAAATAAGCTTAGACTTTATGATAGAGTCAAGATTTTGTGAGGTGCTCTTATGTCTTTGTGTTGTACTTAATTGTCTATGGCATGCAACATGGTTGTGATTATCCTTGTGCATAGTGGCCGGATTACTAGAGTGGGGTGGCCGGATTACTAAAGTGGGGTGCGCATGACACATTCGCCAATGTTGAGGATTGCCCTGCTCATAAGTGATCCCAGAAGAAAAAGTTATGCTTCTAAGGGACTTCACTAAATCTGAAGTGAGAGATGCTGTTTTCCAGATGGAGCATAATAAAGCACCAGGTCCAGATGGATTTTTTCTGCTGAATTCTTCCAAGTCTTCGGAATATAATTAAAGATGACCTCATGTCCCTCTTCTTAGCATTTTTCGTAGAGAGGAGTTAGACCTCTTTAGTTTGAATTTCAGAATTATTACTCTAACTCCTAAAATTCAAAACGCTATCATAATACAACGGTAGAGACCTATCTATGTCCTGAATGTCAACTTTAAATTTTTTTTTACTAAAGTTGTCACAAATAGATTGAATAAAGTGGCTAAGACTATTGTCAGTCCCACACTAACCACTTTTATGCTTGGGAGGAATATCATGGAAGGAGTAGCTATACTACACGAAACTATCCATAAGCTTCATACCAAAAAAAAGAAAAATGGTATCATTTTTAAAATTGATTTTGAAAAGGTATATGATAAAGTCAGGTGGTCCTTTCTTCAGCAAACTATATGCATGAAAGGCTTTTCACCAAGTTGGTGTAATTGGATTCAAGGAATGGTGACCGGTGGAAGCGTTGGAATCAAAGTTAATGATGATATTGGTCCATACTTCCAAGCTAAACGGGGACTCCGTCAGGGTGATCCTATGCCCTCCATCTTATTTAACATTGTGGCTGATATGCTAGCGCTCCTTATTCACACGAGCAAAGGTCGATGGTCAAATAAGAGGAGTTATCCTTCATCTACTAGACGACGGATTGTCAATCTTATAATATCTTTGATGATATTGTCATCTTCCTTGATCATGACCCTGAATAAGCAAAAATCTAAAATTTTGCTTTGTGCTTTTGAACAATTATTAGGCCTAAAGATCAACTTCCACAAGAGCGAGATTGTCGGTGTTTTGAGAACCAGGGTATCCCAAGCACCGGCAATAATTTATAGGCCGCGGCGCTCCGCGATGGAGTGTGCGAAATTTTGGAAGACGAGGCGTTTATCCTGGTTCGAGCCATGGGGCCCTACGCCCAAAGTTGTGTCTCTTCGTGTTACTCGCACCAATTGTGCACAAGAACCAAAGCGGTTACAAGGTGTTCTTGGGAATGAAGAAGGACTTCAATCCGGAATGAAGCGGCTAAGTGTGAAAACCTAATCGAGGGGATCCTGTTCTAGTGTGGCATTACTCCCCTTTTTATAGTGTAAAGGAGAGATAATGTATACAATACGTGTCATGTACAAATTTGCTTTGTGTCTACTATCCGAGCTGTTGGGCATGCCATGCCCGAGCCGGACCTCGGGGTTCCCGGATGGGAGTGCCCCTGGTGTGGACGCGTGCCCCGAGTCTCTCGTGTTCGTGTCCGTCGCCCGAGGGTGGGTCTCCGAGGGCCAAATGGTGACCCTCTCGATCTCTTTCCGATCGACTTGTACCTGGCTTGGCCCATGCCGTGTCGTGGTGTCGGCATCCCGAGGGTCTCCGGACTCGTGTCGTAGAAATGAAGCTGCAAGTAAAACGGATAGTGGAACCGTGTTCCCCCGTGGGGGTGACGTGTGTGATGACTGTTACCTTTATGTCCCATCAACGGGAGGCGAGGAGATAACGGTCGGGTGAATCGACAGGCAATCGACGCCTCGTCATCGCGGCGCGGAATCGGGTGCATTTAACGCGGTGCCCCCACTACCGGGTTTGGCTTCCCGAGGTGCGAGATGGTGTTTCCCTGGGAGAGGGAAGAGCCAGTAGCAGGGGTCCTCCTATCCTCGAGCGAGGCGGAGAAGCCTTGCTCGAGGGTCGTGGCCCTCGGGCGAGGTAGGGATCGTTTTCCAGAGATCCTGTGTCCTCGGGCGAGGCGGAACTTAGTCCCCGGGGCTCTGCCCCTCGGGTCAGGAGTAAGTTGTGGTGAAAGTGGGCTGCCCTGGGCTGGCGTTGCGGTATGCAGGCGAATTTTGGGCCTGTATATGGATGGGCTTTAATCAGCCTATTGGGGGATTGTCTTTCCCAGATTTCTTTTTTATGGTGATTCAGTTGGTCCTTATTCTCTTTATTTGGAGACTTCACCCTGGTCCCTCCTGGCCTAGCTGGGGTGATTTTAGGTAAGTTGGGCCTTGCCAACCGAGTATCGGTAGATGGGCTGTCTTGGGCTTCTAGAGAGGGGCCCAACAAAATTCTTCGTGGTCACATTAAGTCCTCCTTAGCGAAGTCTGCGGGCTTGGGGCCGGCCTTCATTCTCCTGGGCAATTCTTAAGCCCAAAACGCGTCTTAGGTCGTCAACTCCGATGTCGTCTCTCCGTCAGTCCTTCTTTTTGGGCCTATTTTCTTTATGGGCCGATTATTTTTGTCCCCGACAGAGATCTTCTATTATGGTGCAGCCAAAGAGATGGAGGAATATTATACTGATCTCTTTGGTTGTAATGCTGGCGAATACCCTATTAGATACTTAGGGATTCCTATACACCATAGACAACTCCTCAACTCTGAATGGAGGAAGGTTGAGGAACGTTTTGAAAAAAGACTCTCTTGTTGGAAAGCTAAGTACTTATCTTATGGAGGCCGGCTAGTCCCGCTTAATTCGGTACTTAGCAGTCTACCCATGTTTATAATGTCCTTCTTTGAGATCCCCAAAGGAGTTCTTAAAAATCTTGACCATTTTAGATCAAGGTTTTTTTTTTGGCAAGCATCCTCGAGAGAAACACAAATATAGACTCGCTGAAAATGGGACATCTTGTGTCGACCTAAGGACCAAGGGGGTCTAGGCGTCTTAGATCTAAATCTACAAAATAAATGCTTATTAGCAAAATGGTTAGTAAGTTTGCTAAACAAGTGATGTCATTTGGCAAACTTTACTAACAAACAAGTATCTTAGGTCTAAATCACTCACTCAGGTTAATGCTAAACCTCATGACTCCCATTTTTAGAGGGGTCTCATGCGAATTAAAGATGAGGTAATGGACAAAGGTTCCTTCATTATCAAAGATGAGAACAAAACTCGCTTCTGGGATGACACTTGGGTAGGGGAAATTTCTTTCAAGGTTAGATATCCATCGCTGTACAACATAGTGCATGACCCTCATGCATCTATTACAAAAGTGATGGCCACGAGCCTCCTTCATATATCTTTCAGAAGGTCCCTCATGGGTAACAATCTAATTGACTGGAATAATCTCGTAGCACAGATCAATCATGTTGAGTTGGTGGAAGGTTGAGATACTTTCAAATGGAACTTAACCAAATCGGGTTATATTCCGTTAGATCTATGTACCTAGATCTCATAAACAATCAACCACATTTTCGACATAAATTGATCCGGAAGTTGAAACTTCCTTTGAAGATTAAGATCTTTCTTTGGTTCCTTCAAAAGAGAGTTGTTTTAACAAAAGATAATCTTGCTAGAAAAAAACTGGAAATAAAGCTAGAAATGTGTTGGTTGTAATATGAATGAGACCATCCAACATCTTTTTTCTAGACTGTCCGTATTTGAAAACGGTATGGAGGATCATCTTTTATACTACCGACCTAAATCAACCGGTTTGTATAAGACATGTTTGGTTCTTGGCTTAGCAATCGAATAAAAAGATTAGAAACTTGATTTGGGTTAGCATCGCAGCTATATGCTGGACAATTTGATTTGTCGAAACGATATTATCTTTAACAAAATGAAAATTTTCTCGTAGTCGCAGGTTATTTTTCAAAGGAGCATACTTGGTTTTGTTTCGGGGCTGACTGCGGCGTGATGAGCAAGACAAGAACACACTCTCGCAAATTAGCGAGGAAACTAGAAGTGATTACTTTAGAGTTTTCCAACCGAGGGTGGAAGCACATCTATCATCCGCTTTAGTACTCTTTATCGATTATAGAGACTTGTTTTGCGCTTTTGTTTTATCATCTTCTTGTAATAGTTTGGTTGTGTATATCCTCGGATGTAGAGGCCGGATGTTTTTACTCCTCCATTATCTAAAATATAGAATACATCAACCGATAATAATTCAGTTATTATCTCTAAAAATGTCCATATCCTGGCTTGTGCTCACAATCGTTACCGTACAGCAAATAGAGAAATGAAAAATATAATGAAAACAATTAAGAAAAAAACTATTTTTTTTTGTTGTCGTCTAACGCGTACTCTCTCCAATACCGTTTATAATTATTTTTTTCTCTACATATACCGAATATGAGTCAAATATAGAGTCCACCGCATGTTTTAAACTTTTCCCGCATTCTGAATTGACTCTATGATTTTTTAAAGTGGTTTATCTAAGTGCGAATTCAGATTCATAACTGAATCTAGACTCTAGAGTGAACCGAGAAGAAACCACTTGGAAATTTAATGAATCCAGATAATATACGAGAAAGTTTCGAGAACTAAGATATGTTATAATTTTTGCTCCCCCTTAGAGAAACTCCAATAGTTCCCAAAAACCATTCCCAATCCCTTTTTTTTTAGAAAAAGAGAAAAACTCCTCTCCAACAGTTTCCAAAAACCTTTCCCAGTCTTTTGGCACTTGGAAAAAAGGCCGACACTTATGCGTAAAAATGCGCGTGTGGGAGTAGCGCGTATCCATCGGCCAATCTAGAGGTGGAAGGGTGTAGAAAAAAAATAATAATTGGAAAGGGTTCCGGATGCAATCGTACAAGAGAAAAAAAAAAAAATATAAAACTGGTTCGGCTAATTTTAAAATATTATAGGATTTGTGATGTAAAATTAACTTTTATATTTTAGAAATGAATTATTGGAACCTATTGGAGACGATCTTTTTTTTGTTGCTCCTAATATCTTTTTTGGAAGTTGGAAAACACCATGATTTTGGGAAGAAATTATTAGGTACATTTGGAGATGCTCTAAAATATAGAAAACAATTTTACATCAGGAATCTATACCGTTTCTAAATTATCCTAACCACCGTTATATATTTTTTTTTTCTCTCTTGTAGATTTGCATCGGGAATCCTTTTCTACTCTTTATTTTTTCCACGTCCTTCACCTTTATATGCGTGACTAAGAAGTGGGTAACTTTACGCGGAACATGATGACTTTTTTTCGAAGTTCTAAAAGAATAGGAGGATGAATTAGGAGTTGTTGGAGAGGGTTTTTTTCTTATCTTACTAAAATCAAAGGATTAGGAAGGGATTTAGGGAACTCTTGGAGATGCTCTAAAGGGTCACGATTAATGGGGAGGGGAGGCGTGCGTGCACATGAATCCAGAGTTGAGGGGTATTCGCTTCCAAATGGTTACAAGTGCTAAAACGACTTCATTTGTGCAAAAGGCCTCGTCACCTAAAATGACTTCAATTTTCAGTACGGAGGAAGTATTCATTTTTAAATTATCATAATTGACATTCATTTAATTTGTCAAACGTTCTCGAATGGATACTTACCAAAAATAGTTCTTGAATGGATACTTATCAAAATGGTAGTGCTCAATAAGATTTAAGCTTTGTAGTTCGGGCCTCTTTGGCCGGGCTCCTTCTAGCTCTAGCTCCGTACTATAGTGGTCGAGGAGCCAGAGACAAAGGAACAAAAAAATAGTGGTTTTTAAAAATTGGCTCCATTGAATAGTATCATTAACATTGCACATTTGCACAATTTGGAGTAGCCATAGCCCCCTGTCATGATCCAGGGAAATAGGGCCGGAAGGGACAGGCCCGATAGGCCCAAGGAGCGCCGGCGCCGCCCCCGGGCCTCGCACGTGCGCCCCCCTTCTCCGTCCCCTCCCTTCCGCGGATTCTTCGGCAACTAATTCGGAGAAAAAAAGAGGGAAAATATCTAGGATTATCTTTGGTGTTTTGGTGTGCAAGGGGATATCTCATCTATAAGGGAGACCCTTATTAGGAAATAAATAAATAGGACATGCTTGTAAAAGGTATTCCAATCTATAAGGAAACCTTTAGAGAGATTGCTTGAGATACAAGTCCCACTAGCCAGGGCTATATAAGTAAAGGGGTCACGTAATCTTTCGGGGTAACAAGCAAATAAAGAATTTTATCCCAATTTTCCTGCCTCCCCTCTCCCCGCCCCCGCCCCCGCCTCCACCGCCGCCGCCGCGCCGCCACGCCGTGCGCCCCCAGGGCAGCTCGCAAGGCTCGCCTTGCCGCCGCCGCCGGGCGCGACCTCGCCCGTGACCGCCACCACCGCCTCCTCCTCCTCCTCTCTTCCCAATCCCCAATCTACGTGTCAATTCCGGTCCAATCTAGCCGGAATCGACAAATTTCCCTCTGAGCAATTCCAAACGGCCCTTAATTAAACCGTTTTACATTTGATATGGTAAATATTCACAGAAATGATTCGTTCTCAATACTTTCATTCAGGTTCATCTATGTGTGCCCGTAAAATTCGCGCTTAGAAAACTTGTTTAAAACTTTTTGCAATAAAAAGGAGAAGAAAAAAATCAACATGATAATGATTCCTTTGCTCTTTTTTTTTCTTGCAAAATTTCCATGCACACTACGTGGATGGGACCACTGGAGCTCTAGCAGCTCAGAGCACTATGAAATGTTTGTTGGTCATGTGTCGTCCTGAGCTTGTGACATATCCTGCCAAGGGGCAATGGCTAATCCTTAAGGTGCTCCTCAGACCAGTCATCTTTCTTCCTTGATAGCTCTCCCCTCCTCCGCGACCTAGATCCATCTCCGAGTCAATACTCAATAAACAGAGGTATGGCGCTGTTCCTGCTGCTCGCTGTCGTCCCTTCTTGAATCTCCCAATGTGAGGTTTTTGCTTTTAATTAGCTTCCTGTTTCCACCGTGGAGATTTCTGTGGAACTCTTTTAGTGGAGGGGATGGTTATGCCTATGAATCTATGATAGATCCTACAAATCTTGAATGTTCCAACTGTGTGTGCCACTGCCACAGGAGGCGTTGCGGTACTAGAGTAGAGGGCCGCCAATTCTATACAGTAACCATCTATATCCGCTGTGCGCCATTCCCCGATTTGGGGCTCGTCTTGAAGCCAGTGGGACACGTTTCAGTTGCGTTTCGTCAGGACAATAAACCTTTCAGTTATAGTGTGGAGTCCAATTGATATGCCTGTGGATTGGTCCTAGCTTAGATATATGGGATGTCTGAAAAGTTTAGTATTTCTCGAACAATACATGCTTGTCTGTAAAATTAAATGACTGCAAAGTGCAAAACTTATCTTCATCAGTCAGAAGTCTTCTATCGTTGATGTTGACGCTCGAATGACCGGAATTAAAAACTCTAGGATTTTTGTATTGCCAGTATCAGTAATGAACAGCAAGCCTTATTGACCCATCATATTGTTTATTCATGCATTGATATGTGCATGCATGGTGTGCCAGTGAACTTGTAATGCAAAGTGATGAAGCGTTGAACAAATCATGTCTGAAAGATGGTTTCGTAGCCATTTTAGCCTGTTATTAGGTCTCCCTTTATTGCCGATCACAGATTGTGAGTAGAAATCCACTTTGCTGCCTTTTGTTGTCTGTGCATTGTTGTGTCCAGCTCTGCTGCAGTAGTTATTTTTGCAGTACATAACTACTACACCTAACAGAGATACAGCCGCCAGGCCTAGGGCTCTCGCGGAAAAGAAAAGAAGTGCCGGCGGGCGACGCCGCCGCCGCCACCGCCTGCGGCCCCTGTTTCTCTCGCCTCCGGCCTGTTGCCGGTGGTGACGAGGAGCCGGGGTCCGCCTCTTCAACAGTCTGGCTGTCTTCGTAGGGTCTTGGTCGAGTCCACCTAGGTTTAGGGTTTGCTCGCCGTCGATGTTCGGCGGTGGAGTTAGGTCGTGCTTGGGAGGGCGTGGCTCCTTTGCGGTTTGCTTTTTCCTAGCGACGCCGGCGATCTTGAGCGGCGGCGGCCAGCCGGAATAAATTCTCGCGGCTTCTTCCGCCGATGGCATCTTCTCCGGCGTCAACGGAGGCTGTGGAGACCTGTCCGGGAGTCGAGGGGCGGCGCATCGTCGTCTTCTTCGGGTGATGATGTTGTTGACCCTGTTAATCTCAAGGAAGATGTTCTACGGTGAAAATCTGAGCTTTGCTCGGGTTGCCGACGGTGGAATCGAAGGATGCGTCATGGGAGCGGGGTTGGCCGATGCGCTGGGAGGCGGTTTATTCGGGCTGATTCGCCTAGAAGTAAGTCCTCCTCTGCGGCCTCCACCTTGTGGAGTTTGGCTCTGGTGCCCCATGACGATTGGGAAGCGGCTTCGGCGGCGGTGACGAACGGATCTCTAAAGGCTTCGAGGAAGATGAGCGAAGTTTCGTACTTCTTTGTAATTTTCCTTTTCTTAGGATTTTGTTTTGTAAAAGGGTCGGTGTAATGCACCAAGATTAATACATGTTCCTTCTCAAAAAAAAAAAAAAAAAAAAAAAACTACTACACTAAAACTGCAAATTGGAATGCAATGTCTTCACTGAAAAGTGAAAACATATGTAGATCAACCTGTCAGTATGTCCTTTTACATCTGATGGTTGAAATTCCCAGTTGCAATACTAGAATCTGCCGGCTTCATCAAAACTTATTCATAAATGTTGAGTTCAATTCAATACATAGATGCTAGTTTTTTTTTTTTTTTTTTTGAATTTTCACCGGGGTGAGGCGCTCCCCACCTGAATTATATTGATTTGCCCAAAATGGCAGATAAGAAATGTTTACAGTTACAGAAAATTACAAACATCCGGTCACACACGAGAGGATGTGGACCATACGAACTCTCCGGCATAGGAGTGGGAGGTGGCTAACCACAAATACATCAAAAGAAAGAGAAAGAACTTATCATAAACGAGAGTAACACTAGACAAGCCGCAAGACGCCAACCGAACGCCAATCTGCGCCCCCCGAGCAAACATACTCGCCGTTTTCACCAATGCCATTGTGCCCTCCACCACTCCTCGTAGCTACACCGCTCCATTGTCATCCTCCCGTGAGGACCCACGGGTGAAATGGGGACCAAGAGTGATGGTAGACACGCAAGAGTCGGATCAATGGAAACGGCGACCTCCCTCCCCGGTGATGGTGACATCCTTCATTACATCGGGCCCACGTACCAACATCCAACGCCGCCCACGGGGAGGAATCCATGGAGGAATGGCGGCGGCGGTGGAAACACCACCCGGACATTTGGTATTCGGCACCACCAAGGGAGGCGCCGACGGAGCGAGAGACGCCGGCGACGCAACAACCAAGGCCGGACTTACTCAAGAGGGGCAACAACAACAAGGGAGAGCACGGGAGAGAACACAAGACCACGGCACGAGCCTGGACTCTACTCTTCCACGGTGGCGCCCTCAAAGAGGGTCACGGCGTCTCTGACGTTCCGCCACCGGCTCTAGATAACTAGAGCTAGGCTTTCGCCGAGGAAGAGATCGACGGGATTGAGGTCATAGAGTTGGGAATATCGACGCCCCAAGGAGGTGAAACGGCGCCAAAGGCGTCGTCGTCAATTGCTAAGACGGGTCTCGCACGGCTTTCGCCTAAGCTCCCGAACTCGTGACCATACCACGTCAATTTTAGAGACAAAGAGCTGCCACCACGAACACGATGAGACAAGAAAGACTGGCCGGTGCACCGCGGGCAGCAGCGCAACCCTCCCCGAAAGAGGCGGCGAGGCCCTCAATGGCCGACCGCCATAGAGAGCAGCACGAATGGGAGGACGACGGGCACGCAGCCCCACCGCCGCAATCCGCGGCCAACCGCCTGACCCGGCCGCTGGACCCTAAGGCGCACGCCGCGCCGCTGCGGCTTTGTCGAGCAAGGGGAAGAAGACAACCTCGCTTCCGGTCGATGCGCGCCGCGGCGCCTTTCACGCTCCCGCCCGATGAAGCACGTGGGGATGACGACGAACGCCGCCCGGAGTGGATCCGCCCACCCGGCAATGACGCGGACGGGCCCGGGGCGGAGCAGCACCGCCCGGCCCCGGCCGTGCCGTTCACCACGCGCCGAGCGAGCCCGGCCGCGGATTCGGGAGGAGGCCGCCGGATTCGGCCGAGGGGCGACACGAATCCGTCGGGATGCGGTCACCTCCGCCTGCCATGGTCGAGGAAGAGAGCGGCGTGGGGAGGAGAGCGGCGAAGAGAGAAGAGAGGGAGACTCTGCGGCGGCTTTTTGGGCGGCACACGGCTGGCCGCCGCCGCCTAGCCGGGCGGCGGCGGCGGCCGGGAGGGGCACGCCGGGGGGGTGGCGGCGGGGAAGTGGGGAGTCGCCCCCGAGCCGCCCCTGTACGGAGAGCGGCGTGGGGGTCGGGGCACATGGTACTTATTCTTTGTATTCCATGTACATCCGGTAGTTTGGTTTTATCTTGCATTTGCATTTCTAGGAGGAGAGGACTCAATTGTTTTGGTTAAATGAACATGTCCTAGTGTTTCTTAAAAGGGTTGTCATGGGGTACGGTTGGCAAAGACGAGGCAGCAGGAATTTTACATTTGTTCCAAAAATAGTAGTTTGGCCACACATGTTTGGTTATCTTAAATCTTCTTGGATGCCCAGTACGTATATATTCCTCCTTATCTATTGGGCACTGGTAGAGAAAAAAAAATATATTGTAAAGCTTCAGGCAATCTACTTTGCTTAACTGTAGCATCTACTAGTTTTGGGCTAGTTTGAACAATGGAGGAACAATGTAAAGTGGTGATCATCCCCCCCCACACACACACACACAAAAGGGTAAAGTGGTAATCTTCCATTCCAAATAAAAGCCTAGAAGTAAAATGGCTGTATTACTCTAATTGTTGTTTTTGAAACATGTGCAAGTATCCTAAAGTTTTGTATATGTGTCCAAATTGAAATGATTTAGTGCCTGTACTGAAAAAGGAACTTTCTGTAGGCTAATTTTCTAAATTTTTGAACCTAATGTATGACTGTAATAGATATTTTTGCAACATAAGAATGACCTATTCAGCGATTTAATCAAGCAGAATGGAGGATTATCTACCAGTTAATGTCCGGGAATACCAAGAACTCGCCAAGAAAGCACTACCAAAGATGTACTATGATTATATCAACGGGGGAGCAGAGGATGAGCATACACTGAGGGAGAATATTGCAGCATATGGAAGAATTCTGTCTGTATTGTTCGCCTCACCAATATTTTTAAACCTCATTAAGAAGCGGTTCCTTACTTTTTGCAATCGATTACACAGGTTACGGCCACGAGTCCTTATAGATGTGAGCAAGATAGACATGTCAACAAGCTTATTAGGATATAATATGCCATCGCCAATAATTGTCGCTCCTACAGGGTCACACAAACGTGCAAATCCACAAGGTACAAAATAAGGTCATCCAAGTTTTAAACCTGCTATGTATGTATCTCCACAACCCTTGGTTAAATGTTCATTTCAGGTGAGGTGGCCACAGCAAGAGCTGCTGCTGCATGTAACACCATAATGGTAACTACTGATTTTTGTGTATATATGTGTTGAAGGGGGGTGTGTGTGTGTTGGGGGTGGGGGATGTCGTCTCGTCTTCTGGTGATATACTCAACTTTAGGCCCTCTGTTTACACGTGTTCATATATGTCATACAGGTGCTTTCCTTCACATCAAGTTGCAGAATCGAGGAGGTTGCCTCTAGTAGCAACGCCATTCTCTTTTATCAGTTATATGTATGATGCCTTGCCATTGATCTCTCTCCTTTTAGTAAATTCCCATTTCTGGTACTACCTGATTTATAATTTTTTTATTGCGTACCATAGGTGTACAAGAGAAGGGATGTCTCAGCAACATTGGTACGGCGGGCTGAGAGCTTAGGATTCAGGGCAATTGTTTTGACAGTGGACACGCCTGTGCTTGGCAGGCGTGAAGCTGATATCAGAAACAAGTACAGAGCTTGCTTGTATCTTTGTTGAAATCTCCCAAAGTTCAGCGAAATTATGTTCTTTTACAATTCATAATTCCAGTTTCCTAACCCATTGCTACGTACCGATGTTAAAATTTTAAGCTACTATCTTCTCATACCATACCATAGATGGTCGAGACAGAGCATTACAATAGCTTCTACGTCACAATGTTGCAAAAATTTCCCCCTTGTTGAGATGTTGTGTAACTTACCTGATTGTTCGTGCAGGATGGTTGCTCCACAGTTGTCAAACCTTGAAGGTTTAATGTCATTAGACGACTTTGATGGTGCTGTGAGTGAAACATTTGCTCGAGAAACCACTTATTTAGAAGTACAAAAACTTAGTGGATGAGCTCCTGTCCTTTGTGAAAAAAAACTGAACCATTACCGTCTTGCAATCTTGATCGTCTTGTTAGGAAGGCGGCTCCAAGATGGAACGATTGGCACGGAAGATGCTGGATCCATCCTTGTCATGGAAGGTACGTTCAGATAACACGCAGCAGCCAGTACAGTAGCCGGGACATAAATTTTCTCGAATCTTGAATTCCATAGCATGTTTTTGGTTGCTGAATTTGTGCGTGCGCGCAGGACGTGGAGTGGCTCAAGTCCATAACCAGCCTGCCGATCCTGCTCAAGGGCATCGTCACCGCCGAAGACGGTAATGAAGCATAATAATATTCTGTAAACGTTGAGTTGCTGGCATGATACTCAACTGGAGAACTGATGACTCTGCGGCGGCGTTGGGGTTGGGCAGCGAGGAAGGCCGTGGAGGCGGGGGCGGCTGGGGTGATCGTGTTGTCAGGATCCCCCCTCTGCCATGTGGGCCCGAGCCCAGCACAGCTGGCTAATGCCAGGTCCAGCACGCGCGACTGGGACTCTCCGGCTACAAGAGGAACAGGCGCACGGCAAGTCGAGGGCATCAAAATATCAATTATCATTTACTTTTACCTTAGCTACTGTTCATCTTCTACTTTAGGATTAGTACTCTTTCCTAGTTCGCCTCTGTAATAGAAGCGAAACTTCGCCGCCGCCCGAATTCCCGGTGTCGGCTCGCCGTTGTTATCCATCGTTGGCCCGTTGGGAGTGCACGGTGGTATCGGCTCCGTCGATTCAAGGCATGGATCCGTCATCGGTGCTCGTTTTTGACGAGCTGCTCCGTCGCTCACGGATCTCGCTCCGCGTTCGAGTCGATCCACGATCGTATCGAGCAGCGGGTGGCGGCGGCGGAAAAGCGGCGTCGGCAGGTCGATGTGGTGGTGGCGGCCGACAAGCGGGAGGGCTGTTCGACTCCTCCCGGACGGCGTCTTCGAGCCGGAGGAGGAGCAGCTCCGTCGTCGCTCATGTCGTGGCCGACAAGGGGGCAGCTTCTTCAACGGCGTCTCCGGCGAGCCCGTCCCCGCGTTCGACTCACGCCCGACTCCACCTCCTACCTCGACGAGCCCTACTACGACTCCGTTTCCCCAAATCCGACGCCCTTCCCTTGGTGCTCGCCCTCGACTCTTGACCACCGAGGACTTCGAGCGAGAGATCGGATCCGGATCCGGGGAGCGAGGAGTTGGAGGTGGCCGAGAAGGTCCTCCCATCCGTCGACGAGGTGCTCAAGGCCATCGTCCCCGCGCTCGACCGCAACTCCCTCGTCGGGGCGGCCTCGCTCCGCGTCCACGGCGGCGTGCTCCTCCGCACTCCTCTCCGCCCCTCGGGCTGCGGCGCTATCCTCTGCGTCCGCATCGCTTCGATGGCGCGGTCATAGTCGCGTCGGCAGCGGGACGGCCTCCACGACCGGGTTCGAGGCCGCCGTCTTCGGTCCGCGCCGCTCCGCCCCGTCGTCATCTTCGAAACGCCTCGCCCACGCCCCTCTCACGGCGGCATCGAAGTTCTCCACCGGCACCATACTGCGTCGTGCCTTTCCCCAGCGTTCGTGATGCGGGCGGCAGCGTGCCGGCGCCACGATCTCGCGGCCTCCCTCGGGCACCGGAGGGTCGAAGATGTCCAGCGCTCGTCCTCGCCGTCTCCGTCAAGTGCCGCGGCGAGACTTCCAACACCTTCGGTCGTTCCTCTCGCACCACCAAGGATTTCTCGGGCGCGGTCGGCGACCTCAAGTCCGTTTCGACGAGCTCCCACAACCACTGCCCTCAAGGTGCTCGACATCGTGTCACAGCCACAACTATCTGCGACATCGGGAAGCCATCCCCGGCGCTTCAGCGCTAATCACCGCCTCGTCGCCCCAACTCCGCCCGCGCCGCCGGGAAGTCCAAGCTTCGCCGCGGCGAGGACGCTCGCTCCGTTGCTTCTCGTTTGGTGGCTACGTCGGCACCTTCGGGCCGGAGTTCGTACAGACGGAGAGATGATGCAGCTCAGCGGCCGCAGGAGGCCGAGCCGGGTTCCTGGCCGCGCGTGTCAGCGCGAGAGCGGCTCGTCATGCTCGCGTCCACACCGCCCGCCATTTGCCGGCTTTCCCAGCGTATCGCCCCCGGGGGGGGCTCGACCACGGGTCGCTACCACATCGCGTGGCGTCGTCATCGACCCGGAGGGAAGCCAGCGCATCCACGGCGTCTCCGACTCGTCTCCGCGGCGTGCTCGCGGGCGAGTGCCCCGTCGGCTCCCTCATCGTCATCGCCGGGCTTGGAACAGATCGTCGTCTTCCCAAGCTCCGCGACGCGCCGACGACGAGGGCCTCGTCCCTTTCGACTCACTGCCACCGCGCGCCCACGCCCACGCCAGAGAGAGCCCGGACGCCGTGTGCCGCGCCCTTTGTGTCCGCGACGACGTCTGCCGATCGCGTCAAAGGCGGTGGCGGAGCGAGCCACCAAGGAGCTCTTCGCCAAGACCTATGGGCTCGCCCTCACCGCCCTCTCGGCGACCCGATTCGCCGCGTCCACCACGCCCTGTGTCTTCCTCATGTTCGTCGTGGGAGGCAGCCGGCGGAGGGAATTGCGGGCGGGTTCCGACCACGGCAACTCCGGCGGCCGAGGCCGCCGCCGCGGGAACCTCATCTACTTCTGCGCTGGCTGCTGCGGCGTCGGCTCGCGCACCTACTACGGCGACCACGACATTCGGTCATTGCGGCGTGCTCTGCCGGCGGCCGGCGGCCGTCGAGGACGCCCGAGTCGTGCACGTACATGAGACTCACCATCTTTCGAATCAAGTCCTCATCGGCTACAGCGACTACCGGAAAGTAAGCCATACGAGGGGAGATGGACCCGTTCAACCCTCCCGACCTTTCTCCTCCTCCCAGCGACGGTGCCGCCGCCACCCACCCGCCACCGTCGACCCTCCTCCCTACAACCTCCCCAACACTCCCGGCCACGAATCCGAGCTCACCTCCACCCGATCTATCCCCTCATGGGGTTGTTGGCGGAGCTCCGGCCATCCTCGGTGAGGTCTCCCAGCCGGGCGGTCCTCGGAACCCGCTCGCCGGAGGGCACTCCGACCACGCGGCCGGGCGCCATCCCCGGCTGCAAGTCTCCCTCGTCGTGGAGGCGACCCCCAAGGTCGTCTTTGCCCGGCGGGACGTGGCTGCCCCCTCCATGTCGTTGCGGTGCCTTGGCGTTTGTTGTCGCTCAACCTACGGAGGCCATGGGCCCGGCCACGCCGGCCACGCAGCGGCCGCTGCACTCGTCGCCGAGCACCAGCACCCCGGCCCCCTCCCGTCTCCCTGCGGGTCGAGGATGGTGTGGGCGCGGCGGGCGGTGTGCCATGGCGGGCTCCCTCTTCCGTCGGATCCTGTTCCCGCCGGCGATGTTGAAGAGGGTGAGATTGAGGAAGCTGAAGCCGTCCCCTCCCGCCGCCGCCGACTACCTCCATGGCCGCCGAGTCGGCCGCGTCTCTCTTGCCGCCGCCGCGTTGTCTACATCCATGTCGCCGCCGCGGCGCTGCGGCCGTCGCCTTTGTTGTGCGTGGGACGCATCCGCCACCAGCACAACGCTGCCGCTCGACGCCGGACGTCGGCGGGGGCCCTTTCCCCGGATGCGGCACCCTACTTCCCCGCCATTTGGAAGACCCAAAGAAATGCGTTGGTGGACAACTTCTCCGAGTCTTTCGGACGACGAGGACGACACCGTCGGCCGGAGGCCCCTCATCGTCGCGTGGCGCGTCTTGCCGATCCACTCCCCACCGGGAGTAACCCGGTGGCTCCGGTGGGAACCGCTCCCCGGTGGCGGCCACGCCGACCTCGCAGCCGCCGGCCACTTGTCGTCGGTGTCGCCGCTAGATGGGCGCCATCGCGGCTCTTGCCGCAACCCTGGCCGGCGCCGGCGTCGTCGTCGCTACCGCCCCATCGTCGCAGGTGGCCGGGAACAGGGCCGGCGATTTCTTGCGGCGACTACGGTGTCGGTGCCCGCACCCTTACGGCTTGGTCCGCGGCCGGTCCCGTAGCGTCCCGCACACGGCGCCTCGGTTGTAGCCGTCGGGCTCCGTCGCTGGCGGCCTGTCGTCGCCGGCGTGAGCCACCTCCTCCGCCGCCGGTTGGCGCGGATGGCTTCACACTTGTGCAGGCGTGGGCGTCGTCGCCACGCCTCTCCTCGCCCCCGTCAGACCGGCCGGTGCCGCCTTCTCGTCGGGCCTGCTTCAACTGTTTGGGCCATTGAAGGTCACATCGCCGCGGTCTGCCCGGCCCTTCACGCGCCTTCATTGCTTTGGCGAAGCAGGGCAAGGGGCGCAGCGGCGTCGTCGTCCACCCAGCACCCCCTCGTCGGCCCAGCGACGGAGCCACGCTTCGCGCCCACTCCCCAAATCGCGCGACGGCGGTGGCGAGGGTCGGGGTGCCCGGAGGCATCCGGGCCGCGGTGGCTACACTCCTCGTCGGACAGATTCTTTGTCCGGCCCCTCGACGCCGTCGTCGTTGGCGCCGGCCGGAGGCGCCTCCCGATGCGAGAAGGTTGCCACCGCAATGAGGTACGCCGACCACGTCGACCCGTTGTCGTTCGGGCCGCGGGTGGTCGCGAGCCTCCCGCTCGGGGGACCCAATGCTTGATGAGCTCGCGGTCTAGTGCTCGCGTGTCACCTCCCTTGCGGGGACGTCCGCTCTTCAAGACCGGCACCCCCTTGCCGGCAGGCGACCGGTGGGGCGACACAGTAGCGGCGAGCTTGCGACCTTTGCCGCGTCGTGGCGGCGCCCGAGGTGGCTCCACCCTTGCGGGATGACCTTGCTTGCCCCTCGCGGCAATCTTCGAGTCTTGCGTACCGCGAGGTTGTCGCCACGCCCCTCGGATCCGCCTCGAGTCTTCCGTGGTTGAGGCGGTCGCCATCGCCGCCCCCCGCCGAGCCGGCGTCCGGCGGCAAAAGAGATTGATGCGGGGTGTGTGTGTGCCGTTGGCATCACCACTTCTCAAGTCGGGGCCGCGCTTGCGTCGGGGCGCGCACTCCGGCCTCCACTCACACCTGCGTCGTAGTGGCCACATCGCGGCCAGCGTCCGAGGGCGGCCAATGCGGCGATCGCGGGCCCGGAACCTCTTGCCGGAAGTTGGGCTTCGAAGTGGGCCGCGGTGAGGCTCCGGCTACCGTTGAGGAGAAGCTCAGGTCCGTCTTTAGGCGCGGCATGCCGCCGGCTAAGCGGCGCCGTTCGAGTTACTTCTTGATGGCGTTTGACCTCTCCGCTATGGACCTCAATCTTGAGGGGATCGCCCGACGAGGAGACCTAGCTAATTTGTCGGTCGCGTTGGTTTGTCGCAAATTAGTCAATATGTAATCCCGGTTGATGTATCCGGTAGTGGTTAGGTTTGCATCGGTAATGGTTTGGTTACCGTTGCTTCTTGTTGTTTGAACTTTTCTCTACTTAATGAAATACGCGCGCGGCGTGGTCGCAAAAAAAAAAAAAAAAACAACGACTTTGGAACCTCTGTCGGCGTCGCTGGTGACGCGCCATCCGTTTCACGAAGGAGCTCGATGCGTACACCATGCCGCGGCCCGAGTCTTTGAGCGATCTCGGCCCGTTCAACCCGTCATTTGTCGACTTCACCACGGGAAGGAGCTGAGCTTCCACCTTTCCGTGCTGTTCTTTGGAGTTCGTCATCAAGTGTTCGACGCAAGGTGCCACCCACCTGGCTGCTGCGTTCGTCTCTCGAGCTGAAGGCACAATCTGTTCCATTGTGGTCGCCGTGCGCGGGTCGACCGGGGACATGCCCGTCTCCGGCGACAATCGCGGACTACTTGGCACTTTCGCGTTCGACCACCGCGTGCTCGTCTCCGACGACATCCCCTTGTCTACGGTGCATCACGCCTTCAAGGCGTGGTGGAGCTCTGGCCGTTCAATCATCTCAAGGTCTTGCTTCCCAAGCCACACATGAAAGGTCCACGACACTCGTCATCATCTGCAATGTCACCATGGAGATTACAGTAGCAGCTCGAGCCATCGAAGATCACTGCGGCGGCTTGAGGGCAAGCCGCAATTTAAGGAGGGAGGAATGTCGGGATCCCCTCCGCCATGTGGGCCCGAGCCCAGCACAGCTGGCTAATGCCAGGTCCAGCACGTGCGACTGGGACTCTCCGGCTACAAGAGGAACAGGCGCATGGCAAGTCGAGGGCATCCAAAATATCAATTATCATTTACTTTTACCTTAGCTACTGTTCATCTTCTACTTTAGGATTAGTACTCTTTCCTAGTTCGCCTGTAATAGAAACTGAAACTCGCCGCCGCCGGAATTCCTGGTGTCGGCTCGCCGGTGTTATCCATCGTTGGCCCGGAGTGCTAACACGTGTCCAACCACGGCGCCCGGCAGCTGGACTATGCGCCGGCCACCATCTCGGTGCTCCAAGAGGTAACTCATCTCTGGACGCAGATAGCCGCGTTGTTATTGCGACGTGCCCGTGAACTGACAAGCAGGACCACCAGGGGTCGGCGTGTCGTGTCGTGTCGTGCGCTGCATTGCAGGTGGTCAAGGCGGTGGTGGGGCCGTGCCGGTGCTGGTGGACGGCGGCATCCGGCGGGGCACCGACGTGTTCAAGGCGCTGGCGCTGGGCGCCAAGGCAGTCATGGTACGCACCAGTGAACGCCACTCCTCTCCTCTCGCCGATCGAGCAAGGACTTGGATGACCGCGTGCGTGCGTGCGTTTGCAGGTGGGGAGGCCGGTGTTCTTCGGGCTGGCGGCGCGCTGGGAAGCCGGTGCCAGGCACGTGATCGAGATGCTCAACAAAGAGCTGGAGCTGGCCATGGCGCTCTGCGGCTGCCGGAGCGTCGCCGAGGTCACCAGGGCGCACGTCCTAACCGAGGGCGACCGGATCAGGGCCCTGTTGCTGCTGTGACCCCCTGCGCGACGCGACCACACGGACGGACCTGAATCCACCATATACAGAATTGTGCTCTACTATTACATTAGCACTCCTACAGATTCCGACCATTAGGCACTAATTCTACCTTGCAGGCGAGCGACCTCGATGCTGCCCGAGCCCTAGCCCCTGGCGGACCCATCAGCGCCGCCGCCGCCCGGCGGCGGCGCCGGCTGCCATTCGGGGCCGGCGCCCGCATCCTCCGCCGCCCGGCTCCTCCTCCATCCCCACGCCACCTCCATCCCACCAGCAGAGCTCCTCCAGCCTCAGCCCCACTCACGCCGCCCGCCGCCGCCCGGCGCGCCGCCGCCAACCCGGCGCCGGAGCCCGCCCCTTCCTCTCCCTCGCCGGATCGGACTGCCCCGCGCCCGGATGCAGCGAGCGAGCCCAAGAACGCCGCTTCCATCCCTGTGCGGCGGCGCATGCGGCCGCCGTCGTCGTCGTCGGCCGGGCTAGCCGGCTCCAGCACCCGGCACCGTCGTCGCCTCCTCCCCACGCCTCCACCTCCTCGTCGCCACCCCTCTGCGGCCTCGTCGGGGCGCCAACGAGCTCGGGCCACCATCTCCATCGTCGGCGTCGGCGGCTCCCACGGGGGCCCTCGGGAAGGGATGAAGCCGGCGAGGCGGACAACGATGCCGCCGTGTCCCCTCAAGCAACCGCGGGGGTCTCTCTCGCCGTCTTTGCGCCATTCATCCCATCCATGGGCGGTCGAAGCTATTGCGGTGGAGCGACTACTCGGCGGCGAGGGCGGCGAGGAGGATGGGGAGCATGTTGGCGGACCTCCCCCTACCTCCACGCTCGCGGGCTCTCTCCACGACCTCGGCGCCGGCATCGGATGGCGTTCCGACCCGTCGACTCCGCCCGTGGGCGTTGAGTTGGCCGGGGGGCGTCAACGCCGACGCAGCCATGGTGGTGTCGGGAGAACACGAGCCGGCAGGCGCAAGGCGTCGCCGCCGCCCGTCGTCGTCATCGGAGGGGTGAGCTGCTGCGGTTGTGGGCGGCCAGCGCGGCGGCGGCGAGCCTCAAACGACGGTGGGCACGGCGGGCACCGGCGACCAATGGCGCGTCGGCGAATCCGCCCACCATCGGCCGGGGGGGCGAAGGGCGACTACTCCGGATGCCGATGGTTGGCGGCGTGTGCTCCCCAAAGGCCGGCCCATGTGCATGTGCATCGGCCGCGCGGCCGGGGCGTGGGATGCACACTCGTGGGGACGCAGCGGCCGGTCCGCTGGTGATCCCCCGGCGTTCATCGGCCCCGCTTCCGTTGTCTCGGCGCCGACCACCGTGTTGCACACCGCGGGACCCCAGACGTTTCGCGCGCCATGGTCTCCACCACCATGCCGTGGAGTGTAGGCGGCCCGGCGAGGGCGACTTCGCCCGGCAGCGAAGGGTCGCAGCTCAGCTCACATCGTCGACCCTCGCCTCTCGAAGCCACGGCGCCCAAAGGCGGTCCACCGATCTCGGAGGTGGCCGTGCGAGAGGGCGGCGACAAAGATGACCGACGAGGTCGCCACCCACTCGCGTCCGACCCGTTGGTGTTGGAGCTTCGTGTGGAGGAGACTTCGACATGGGTTGACCCTATGTTGGATGAGATCGCCGCATCGCTGGTCGTGGCGGCGCACCGGCGGCGACACATCACCACCCGACACTCCTCCGCCCGGTGTAGCCCATGCGTTTGGGCACATGGAGTTGGCCCAGAGCCTCGGGTTGTGTTGCCCGGCCTCTTCCATGGTGGAGGAGGGACGGGGGGAGGAGGAGGTTGCCACGGAGGGAATGGCGCCCACCGGGTGACCCTCGTCGGGCTCTTCCGCGAGCTTAGGGGGGGAGGAGGGAGGAGGATCCCATCCCTGCTCTCTCCCGAGAGACCGGCGTCACCCACTCCTACAAGGAAACACGGGGAGGAGAGTGGCTGCTGCCCCCACCCGCTCGAGTGCCGCGACAGGCAGCTCGACCATCCACAATTCCGGTCATTTGGCGTGCCCAACACAAAGCCGGCGTGAGCTCTCCTTCATCGACGGAAGGCCACCGGCATCGGCCCCGGATGAAGCCGTCACTTCCTGCATTGATATGTACGGTTCGGCTTCCCGAGCGGCGATCAAGGCCATCCGAAGGCTCGCGCGTTTGGAGGACCGGGACCTTTACAGGTTGCTTGTAGCCGTTGCGGTGAGCCGGGAGCTTAGGCGCCTAGGTCGCTGCGTGTTGTTATTAGTGTGTGAGTAATCAACTTTGTACCTAAGCCCCCGAGTCAGCCTAGGCTGTTTTGGGGATTCGGGCGCTTCTCGCGCTGCCACTGTTGTATGCTTCTTCTTCTTAATATAACCAAAGCCGGCTTGCCGGATCTTTCAAAAAAAAAAAAAATACAGATTCCGACCATTCTTCGAGCATTGTTCTCCCTGTCAAGAAATAAACATTGTGCGTCGCCAATATAATACCAGAATCTTGTTTAGAAAATGATAATACCAGAACCTCAGGAGCTGGATTAAGAGGAGGTTTGGTTCGGGCCACAGAAACTATATGCAGAGCACTACCAAATTTTCTTTTCTTAGAAAAAGCAGGCCAAAGTTTCTTTTCTCGCCATTTGGGTGGCTGCCACGGAAAGCTAACGGCGAAAAAGTGTTGGTGGGATTTTCTTGATGGAGGTTCCTCAATTTAACTACTATACCGTGGTGTTGACCTATATATATAAAAGGCAAAAGAAACGAGACCTAGCTACGTTGTGGCCTCGTGGGTTCACAATCAGCAGTTCCAAAACTAACATTTTTTTTGGTTGGTGCTGTAGAGTACAGTATATGTTTTCATGAGTATATATAGAACCCTATTGCAATGAAACTGTTCCCTAAGAAAGAAAGATGGATGGTGATGATGATGATAGTTGCAGTTGAAGCGATGGCATGAACCTGAATTTTCAGCGGTGGTTACGACGAGGGAAGGAAAAGAGGTGGTAGCGTTTTCCTCTTCTTTTCTTGCGAATTGCGATCCTACTCGAAAGAAGGAAACAAACGTCTTTGTGGTTTGGTATATACTTTCTGTTTAGGAGTAGATAGCAAGCGACGGAACGGGCAAAAGGACGGAGTAAGTTAAATTTACACCTAGGTGCACATGCACCCACACCGTGACCACGTGATACGCATTGTGATCCGTCTTAAAGACACTTCTCAACGCACACCGCCTCGGAAGTGTCTTGCAGCGACGGATCACAACGCGCCTCGAGAAGTGTGTAAAGACGGATCACAATCGTATCCCGTGGTCCGCGGTGTAGGTGCATGTGCACCTAGGTGAAAAAAAAACCGGACGTCGTTGCTAAGCTTAACACGGTTTGCAGTTAGCGCCGCTACCACGCCATGGTTTTCAACTGGAATAACGTAAAAGATGGCCCTGAAACTTTGCTGGTCTGCATCTTTCGGTGTTGATTTACATAAAGGGGAAATCTCATCCCATTTTACCTTTTCGACGATAAAAAAGGTCACGAATCAGTCTTTCTTGTGGCAGTAATTGAAAAGGAAATCCAAAAAATCTCTCTTGTGATTTGTGACTCTTCTGGGAGTTCTGGCCGTCTCGCGTTTGGCCTCCATTTGAGCTGTTTATCGATGGAATGGGACACTGTACGTACCACATTCGTGGAGTGGGCTCGTTGTGCATGACACATTCTCGAAGGCTGCATAATTGTCCCGCTCAAATAAAATATTTAGATCAATGAATAATAATTCAGTTATTTATATATCTCTAAAATGCTACTATGTTGGCTCATGCTCGCAAAATCCTCACCGTACACAATAAAGGAAAACTACAATTTTTTGTTGTTGTCGTCCGACGCTCATTCCCTCCAATATTGTAGAGTGTTTCTCCACATGTATCAAATATGAGTCAAATATAAATGAGTGTATGAAAACAATAAAGGAAAACTACATGTTTTTAACTTTTCCCGCATTTTCAACCGAGTCTATGAAATTTTAAAATGATTGTCCATGGTTCTCCAAGTGCGAATTCAGATTCATGATGGAATCTACAGTGAATTTAGAAGAAACCACTTGAAAAGCTAAAGAATCCAGACAAGCCCTTTAAAACTTCATGAGTTAGATAAAAAAAAAATACGAGAAAGTTTAGAGGACCGGGATATGTTTTACTCATGATTCATGGGCAAAGTACAAAGAATTTTTTTTTGCTCATTTGAGCTTGACAAAAGTAATCCATATCTATATGCCTTATATCATAGAATCATAGAAGCAAACTAATTTAAATCTAATACGCATGTTATCCGTCATTCTACATTAGATCAATCTCAAGCAATCATACATTTCAATCTCGACGTGCAAGTTGTCAACACTATTCTGTACTAAATGTCAAGTCCCTGTTCCCAATTAACATATCCATCCTTCGCTAAGTGCTATTTTATCATTTCTTTTTCAATTTAGCGCGTGAGGTGTCTTCGAAGTTCGCCCAAATTAAAACAACCGGTCAACAACCAAAGAAAAATAACAATTGAAATCACTCTCCCATCTTAATCAGTGAGGGATAAAGTGATCTCCTGCCAAAAAATCACTTGATCTCCTTCAATTTGATGACAAAATTAGTAGACTGCTCCTTCCATTTCAAATTATAAGTTGTTTTAATTTTTTTATTTATCTATTTTGCAATGTATCTAGAAATATTATTTTATTATATCTAGTCTAGATGTATAATAGAAGAGATATACTAAAAAATCAAAAGTGCCTTGTAAAAGAGATATACTAAATAAATATATTTTGTCTCAAATGAACGAGTGGGAATAAAAGCTCCTGGGAGAAAAAACGGAACGGGATTTATTCGCCGCGTACTCCGCCGTCCCAATCTCCGGTTGGCCACCTGTCAGTCAGCAGCCGGAAGAAACCGACGCGCAGCCCGCACCCGCAGGCGCAGCAGCAGCAAAGGAAACAGACGCCGTCACGCGCCGCGCTGCTCCCCACGCCGCCGCCGTCTCCACCGTCACCCGGACCCACTCCACAGTGAGAGCGAGTCGGACGGACTAGTACTAGTAGATCCCAAATCACCATCCATCGCCGAACCGAAAGCAAACCCCACAACGCCACCACCGCCTGCTCTCACCTCACTTCACCGACCAGCGCCGCGCCGCGCCACTCCTCCGCCGCCGCCGGATCTCCCTCCCTCCAGCATGCAGCCGCCCACCTCCTCCTCCTCGTCCTCCTCCGCCGCCGCGCACCCACCCGACCACCACCCCAACTCCACCAAGCCCCCGACCCCGACGCCGGCGCCCGCCATGGGGTACCCCGCCAACCCCACCCCCAACGGGAACCCCAACCCCACCGCCACCGCCACCGCCACCGCCGCCGCCTACTACGCCGCGGCACCACCACCCTCCGCAGCTCCGGCGGCCTTCGGCGTCGCGTACCCCTACCCCGCCCCACCTCACCACCACCAGCCACCACCCCACCACCACCACTACCCATACCCTCCTCCCCCTCCTCCCCACCACCACCACCACCACTACACCCCACCCCCTCCCCCGACCTGCCTCCGCCGCCTCCTCGCCGCGGTCGTGGGCGCGTTCCTCCTCCTCGGCGCCGCCACCTTCATCGTGTGGCTACTCCTCCGCCCACGCGCCCCATCCTTCTCGCTCACCTCCCTCGCCCTCTCCCGCGTCGCCTACTCCCGCGCCAACTCCTCCCTCTCGGCCTCCTTCGACGCCGCGCTCCTCGCGTCCAACCCAAACTCCAAGCTCTCCGTCGCCTACTTCTCGCCGCTCGCCTCCGTCTCCTTCGCGCCGTCGTCCCCCGCTCGCCGTCGCTTCGCTGGCGCCCTTCGGACAGGGGGCCAGGCAACACCACCACGCTCGCGTTTCGACTCGTCGTCGAGGACGCGTATGTTGGACCGACGACGCACCCGCGCTCAAGACCGGGGATGGCGGGGATGTTGATGTTCAGGTCAGGCTCATGGCTGTGGCTGTCTTTGATAGAGGTGGCTGGCGTACGCGCCGGAGGGTCATGAGGGTTATGTGTGATGGCGTCAAGGTGGTTTTCCGCGGGAAGAATTCCACTCAGGCTGCCTTCAATGGCCCGCCCAGGGGCTGTGATGTCGTGTTGTGAAGGTTAGTACTAATAGTCCTGGTGATTTCTGTTTTTCTATCCATGTCTTAATCTTACTTGCGCATTCCAGGGTGTGTATTTTTTGTGTGGATCATATCATAGTAGGGCTACCATTTTGTTTTGATGTGATAGTAACTGTGATGATAGGAAATTTGGCTGTGTGCAAAATACAAATCCTTTGATTGTATTATATTTATGTCCTTGTTCGTGTGAACAAGGCAGATAGGAAATGATAACGTGAGATTGTCAATGGCAGTGGCATATTGCAGTCAAATGTCAACGCCAGTGCCATTATGGTGCTATAAATAAACAGAGAAAGCGTATTAAAAAGCCCATCAGATGTTTGACTAGCCCTGGGTTCACTAATTTCCTATGCTAAGCAACAGGAAGTGTGACAAACTTAGTTGCCTTTATTAAATGTAAATGGTTCTTTTGATTTCGTGGAATACGTTCATGCCATGCAGTCAAATTAAAGCAAAACACCGCACATCGCCAGGTCGGCAACAGGCTGGTACCGATACGCCAAGTGCCTAGTTGTGATTAGGCATTTGGTAGTTTGGCTCGTAGCGCCTAGGCAGGGTGAATCTTGAAGCTGGTTCTTGATTCACTTATGTACCAACTTTGTTTGCCAACCCATTAGTATCTTCCCTTTTCTTCTTTTTTACAAATTGTGCAGTGAACCCATTAAAATGGTGTTGGATATCGCCTAGTGGAGGTATTCTATTACACAAAATGTGTTGCCTCGGTTTGTTTATCAAGAGGCTACCATTTGTCTTCCATTCATGACCTTGTTTGTTCAACTAGATTCGAGCAAAGCCAAAGAGGAAATGTTTTCTTTTTGTGGATGAATGTTGGTGATGTGTTGGTTTCAAGTGTCAATAGAAGTTTGAGACTATGAGTATAGTACTGTGAATTGAAAAAAAATATATATCAAAAGAACCCAGCAGATGCTTGGCTGACCTGGGTTCACTATTCCCTTATGTTAAGCAACAGAGAACCTAACAAATATGTTCTAACTTATCATTACCTGATACCTGGCAAACCTGTGAATTGAAAGATTTAAGTGTGTATTAAACTTAATTTATTTTTTCACTTTATAGATATAGAACCTGTTAGGTGTTATCCATGTGTGGTGAACTGAGCACAGAAGATCATTGCAGCACCAGAGTCTAGGATTGGCTTATGGTTCTATTTTCTTCCATGGTATGGTTGGCCCTATCAGATTTTGTGTATATATATGGCATGCAATGGTTAAAATTGCATCAAGCACTATGTTGGTGACAGAGTTGGTCAGGCAGGATAATGATGCCTATTGCCAACAAGGGCAATTTTGTAGCAATTCATGTAAACTATTAATAGTTCTGGCTGAATCACTTAAGACATCAGTTGTGTTTGACAACACATTATTAAATCCCCTTGATAGCATCTTTAGAAATTGCTTAGCGAGAAATTTCAGCCAGGTAAATTTAAGGTGTAATCCTTTGGTTCCAAATTATGGTTCAACTTACTTGCGGATTCCAGGCAGTGTTTTTGTTTTGGTGTGTTTGTGGATCGTAGAACTAGCATTATGTGTGATACTAAGTGTTATTCTAATGTGGTGTGCAAAATACAAAGCCTTTGATTGTTTTATATTTATGTCTATGTTCGGTGTGCACCACTTCATTTGCATGAAAGCAGATAGGAAATGATAATGTGGGTTTTTAATGGTGGTGGCATGTTTTTTCTGACTGAACTGTGGAGCAAAGCTCCCCCGGCAAAATATATTGAAAAGGAATACGTGGTTAGTGGAGACCTAACCGAGAAAGCTTACCTAATTACAAGGATAAAAAGGGGCCCCAAAAGAGGGAAAAAAACAGAGGGGGAACCTATTACAAAGACGGGGGGTGGCGGCATGTTGCAGTCAAATGTCAATGGCAGTGTCATTATGGTACTATAACAGAGAACACGTACTAAAAGGCCCAACAGATGCTTGACTTATAAGAAGTTGTATTAACAGTTCTTTAGGAGTTTTGGTTTCATAAAATCCGTTTCCCATGGCATAAAGAGTCAAATTAAAGCAAAAGACGCACAATGCCATGTTAACACATGTTGATGCCAGGTGCCTAGTCGTGATTAGGCATTTGTCAGCTTTGCTCTTAGCGCCTAAGGATGCTATTTGTGTTTTGTGAAACAATTAATTTGAATTGGTAAAGGTGGTGCCTGATTCACTTATGTTCATGAATCCATTGGTATCCCCTTTATTATATTATTTATAAAGTGTGCAGCAAACCCATAAAGTTATGTCGGATATTGGCTAATGGAGGTTCGATCGTTTACACAAACCTGTCACCTCAGTTTGGGTTTCTAGGGGCTAGCATTTGTCTCCAATTCGTATCCTTGTTTGTTCAATTGGATATGAGCAAAGAGGAAATGAATCAATGTTGGTAATGTGCTGGACTGTTGGTGTCAAGTGTCTTATGAGTACTGTGAATAGAGATAAACATATTAAAGAAACCAGCATATGATTGACTGACCTGGCTTCACTATTCCCTTATCTTAGGCAACAGAGAACCTCACAAATCTATAGTTATGAAGTTCCAACTTCCAACCTATTATTACTTGGCAAAAGCTTTAAATTGGAAAGTGTTTATGATTGTATTAATTTTTTTCTCACTTTTTTTGGAATATGTTAATGTATGGTGAACTGAGCACAAAAGATCATTTCAGCACCAAGGTTGGGATTGGCTTATGGTTCTGTATTCTTCCATGGTGGCCCTATCAGATTTGTGTATATGATGTGCAATGATTTAAAAGCATCAAGTGCTACTTTGGTAACAGTTGATTAGGTGGGGTGATGATTCCCATTGCCAATGCCAACACAGGCAATATTTGTAGTAATTCATGTGAAATGGTAATATGCTGGCTGAATCACTTAGCCATCAGCTTTGTTTGTCTGTGCATTATTAGATCCCACTTTTTCATATCTATAAAATGCCTAGTGAGAAATTTAGGCCAGATGAATATAAGGTATACTTGATAAGGCGAGACTTTAGTTTGGGTTTCAGATCCTTGCTCCATTACAATAGATGCATCTTTTCTTGTTTTATTTCATGAATTCTTAGCAATGTTAATAAAGCTAAAATTTGTCAACAGTCAAAATTACAAGTGACATGTTGCTTTAAACCTTTATGAGAAGTGTGATTGTTGACAGTTTATGTTTTGATGGATTGTAGGATGTAGGTATGATGAGTGTTTTTGTTTTTTAATTTCATGTTGAAAACCTGTCACTTTAGTGTTATTCTTCAGCAACTTATGTTTATACAGCCTCATTAGTTACAAACTGTTTTAAATGCATCAAATGAGTCTTATGGGATGTGGCCTAAGTTGAAGCACTAGTTAGAGACACCTCCTTGATCACCGGCCAAAAGACAAAATGGAACCAGTCTTATGAATCAGTTGCACAAAGTAGGGCATGGTCTTGTATTCTACTGCTTACAGATGAATGCATTAAGTGCTTGCGTATATTCTGAAATGCAACCTTGTATTATGTTGATGCTAGAATTTGGGAAGAGAGACATCGTAGTTGCCTGAACTCATCTGACATATCAAGAGCAATGAGCAGTTGAGCATAAATTGGAACTTTGATAGTCCATATCTTCATTGTTCATAAATAATGTGGTCATAGTTTTATTTCTGCCACTATTCAATACACTCACATGTAAATGTTCTTGGCAAAAGCATTTTCATGCACACAATGATGGCTGGAGATGGAATGTTGGGTTGTTGGGTCGTGCATATGGACGATATTTCATGTTTTAGAGTTTTATGACTGCTGTTTTTGTTGTCTCTTTGCATATCTGCATCATCAATGCACATGTTTGTATTTATGCATCTCGTAGGAAACAGACGAAGCACTTGATTCCATGGCCGAACTACTTTCTTTGTTACATGTGTTTACCGCCTTAGGGAATCCCATGAATCATTGCTTAGGTCTATATAGGAACTCGATACCTATCTTTTGTTTTTATTTTCTTCTTTTTCTTGCCTTTTCTTATTTTTCTGTTTTTATCTTGCTACTCTGTTTTTTCTTCTGGTGGTTATGGTACTCTTGATGCCTGTAGAGCTTTTTTTCTTTGTTGTATGTAGGCTACTTACTAATTCACCCTTCACCACATTATGTTTATGTTGCATATGCTGGTAGTTTATAGTCAACTCTATTGCTGTTGTAGCCTAGACAGTGTTTGGTCTGTGGCTTTCTAACGCAAATGGATTACATGACGGGAAGTGATTGGGTTACATATGATTGGTTCAGAGTCTGTTATCCATTACCCTGTAACAGGATGCCAGTCCAATGAAAGCTGATAGCGCTGCTCCTCAGCTGTAATCCGTTACCATTAGCTCTGCTTTCCATATCCCTTTGCATCTAGTGCGGTTTAACCAAACAGCACATTAATGTCTACACTATAGTAACACAAACTTTATTTGGCCTTTTCTTTTTGAGGATACCCAAGGTTACACAAAAACAGGATTATTCGTTGTAACACAACAGTAGTGTATACGCATGCTTTACACCTTGTTTTCTATTAATACCTGGGCCTAGCTAATCGTTTGCTTGTATCAGGAGCTGAAGACCATCATACCAGGTTTGCTGACCACTCTGGATGCTGATCGGGGAGACATATTCCATAGGGTACAAGAAGCTAACTGGCGCAGCAGGGGCATTTGTCGGCACTGATCTGATGAGCACTATAATGTTCCAGCTGGGTAACCATGCTTTTACCTGGCAGTAATAGAGTAGCGAGTGAGAGAAGATAAGTCTGAAATGATTCATGGTTGGTGGTTATAATATGAGTGTCTGTGTATCTATCTATGATAGCTTCAACAGAAATGGTTGCGAAAGTTATTGCAAGCATTATCTTGCGTGCATGCATGGTGGCGGTTAACTGGTTATATTCCCGTATGGTTGGGTCCAATAACCCGAAGTCTGATCTCACGCGCCATCGATAATTTCCAGT
The DNA here is from genome assembly GCA_015847255.1 of Hyparrhenia diplandra. Taxonomy (NCBI): domain Eukaryota; kingdom Viridiplantae; phylum Streptophyta; class Magnoliopsida; order Poales; family Poaceae; genus Hyparrhenia; species Hyparrhenia diplandra. The sequence continues at coordinate 323,031 of JADLZK010009957.1, forward strand.
CATCTTCCAAGGACCCTTTCGAGTGCGAGATTTCAGTATGTTGCTGTGTCGGAGCTCTGAGCTCTAGGTAATTGCAGCATACTATTTAGCTGCCGTCAAGAGAAAGAGAGGGCAGGCACTCTATTTTTCAAAAGCCAACTGTCTCTGTGCCTGTGCGTGCTATGGAGCCTCGTGAATTAGCGGTTGGAATCAATCTGTGGTTTCTTGGAGATGGATGGCCGGAACCTATAGACGTCCGTTTCCTAGTGTTCATTTGGTGTCCTGTAGTATGTTGCAGGAAATCCGATAGCTGTATGGATTTATGGAAGCACTGGTGTAGTGTGCTGCTGATTCACATGCCTATAAAATCATCAACATTCCATGTGTTGATCTGTTCACCAACATATACTTGGTGGATGGCTGTCCTATGTCGTAGTTCATGTGTTCATCTGGCTACTAATCATCCTGCATCCATTGATTGAAGCTGGTGCCGGGAATTATTTGGTTTGGCAGATCCGTTCCCAGACCTCATTTATAGTTAAGACCACCTGGCTGGTATGATTGGTGTCCGATGTACATTCAGTCCTAGTGGACCGGCAGGCAGGCAGGCATGTCGATGATTCATAGGGTGGCCTGTACTGGCCCCTGCCTCGTTTCTCCATGTGCCTTAAACAATGGGGCCTTGTCGTCTTAAACGATACTACTCCGTACTGAAACGCTGCTGCTGCTGCAGAATAGGCGAATATATGGGGCCACGCCACACCATATAGGAGTAGTATGTCGTCTGCACCCTTGTACCTCATCAACATCTGCATTGGTTAATAGTATGTTTTGTTTGTGGATGGATGTGAAGAGAGAGCGAACTGATTTGTGTTGCGATGTGGTGATGGTTTGGTGGTGCTGGATAGGATAGGGGAGATGCGGCCGAGGTTTGGTGACCAAACGCCTTGGATGACCCGGAGGGAGGATGGAGCTCAAGGGAAATAGACCTCCACTCCATGGTTGGTAGGTGGTCGGTCAGTTTTGAAGAGGACTTGAGGTGACCCAAATGAATATAGTGGCTTTGGGGGCCCTATAGGAGAGGACTAGCAGGCCACTCACTGGCTAGCAGCACAGCTGCAACACAGGGGAGAGGGATACAAGTTTATTGGAATCCGCCTGCTTCAGATGGCTCCTGTTTTGTAAGGTTTCCTGCGTGTCGGATTGTGATTTGTGTGATTTGAAGGAATGCAATGTAATGGTCATATGTGGGAGGAATGGAATGAAATGGGTACAGGGATCTTGGATTTGCTTGGGTTGGTGTGGTGGGGAATGGCCTGGCCTGGTGGGGTTATCCTAAGGGCTACAGATGATCTTATCCTTGTGTATGTAGTTAGTTATATATGGGACCATAACACTGGATGTTGCAAGTACGTGTTAGTTAGTTCCTGCAGCTAGCCTAGGTACAGTTTGTGCGTTGCCTTCCAAATTACGTACTACTAGTAAGCACGTACTAATAAGGAGAGCGAGAACTAGTCAAAGGCAGTCAAGATTTGTTCCTTGTACGTTAAACCGTGGAGCAGGTACGACGACGTACACGGGGGCATGCACCTGTAGGATGAAGTGTAGCAGTTCTGAACGGGTGTGATGGTGAAACAGAGTCGCCGGCATGCATGGTCGAGGCTGCATGACTTCCTCGATCCCCTGGTTGAATTGGAAGAGTGCCCTTTGCTTGAGTATGCTATGCACCCAAGGTAGGAGATGACAAGAAACAGGATGAATGAGACGCGATTGGACAAGTGCCAGAGGAGGGAAACATCCGTCCCGGTCGGTCTCCACGGTCGCTATCCTCCCCCGCTTTAGTTAATCAGCACTCGTGTCTCCAAACTTTTGTATGATATATTGGAGTATATTCCATCATTATATATATTATATTATAATCTAATCACGGGTGACAGTTCTGTTTATTTCTTTCTTTAACTTCTCATCATCGTCAATCAAAATGGAAAAAAGAGACGCATGCACATTGTGCCTGTGGCAGGCTATCTAGCCAGGTGTTTGATCGTTTGTCACGCCCAATACTAATTAGAAAAAAAACAAATATGAGCTAAGTACACGGACCAAGGCTAATTCGTGAGGCGAATCTATCGAGCCTAATTAATTCATCGTTAGCACATTCGATCTAGGGCCTTGTTTAGTTCCCTACAAACTTCCAAGTTTTTACACTCTCTCCATCACATTAATTTTTGGACGCATAAATGGAACAGTAAATATGGTTAAAAAATAACTAATTACACAGTTTTGTTGTAAATCACGAGACGAATCTTTTGAGCCTAGTTAATCCATGATTGGACAATATTTACCACAAACAAACGAAACGTCTACAGTGTCGAAGTTTCAACATTTCTAACTTCCGGAGGGAACTAAACAAGGCCTAGGTGGTTAATATAGATTGTCAAATCATCCGTCTTTGTGTTAGTTTTGCAAGTAGAACTATATATTTACTCCAAACATCGAATCTGATGTACATATATATATATATATATATATATATATATATATATATATATATATATATATAATCATGGAATAGCACGGCCGTCAACCTGGGTGCCTACACGTACTGCGCGCTAATCACCGGCACAGATGATGGACGCGCAAGCAACTTTGTTACGTGTAATCCCTCGCCATGGTGATCCGCGTACGTGCAGGCGGCCGGCACCGTGGACCCAAAGGCTCCGAGACTATTTTTGTAATATAAAAACCATTTCGAACGGCCAGTCGGCCACACACTCCACTACTCCAGCTGAGCTCTCCGACCGAGCGCGCACCACCAGCAAAATTAAACCAGCCATGGGCAAGCACTGCCACTGCAGCAGCGGCAAGGACTGCGGCCACCACGGTGGCAGCAAGGACTGCGGCAGCCACGGCGACGAGGACTTCGCCAACTCATGCCGTCGCCTTCTCATCATCCTCCTCTTCCTCGCCTTCCTCGCCGGCGTGGCCGCGCTCATCATCTACCTGGTCCTCCGGCCCACCCACCCACGGTTCTACCTGCAGGACGCCTCGCTCCGCCAACTCGACCTGGGCAACGGCACCGCGCCGTGCCTCTCCACGACGGTGCAGGTGACGCTGGCCTCCCGTAACCCCAACTCCCGCGTCGGCGTCTACTACGACCGCCTCGACGTGTCCGCGTCCTACAAGTACCAGCAGGTCACCGTGGCGGCCAGGCTCCAACCACCCGGGGTGTTCCAGGGCCACGGCGACGTCGACGTCTGGTCGCCGGTGTTGGCTGGCCCTGGCGTACCCTTCGCGCCGTTCCTTGCCGACGCGTTGAGCAGGGATGTCGCTGCTGGGTACCTCGTCTTGCAGGTCAGGATTGATGGCAGGGTCAGGTGGAAGGTCGGCAGCTGGGTGTCGGGACACTACCATATCTTCGTTACATGCCCGGCTTACTTCATCAGCGCCGGCGCCGGTGGTGGTGCGTACCGCGGTGGCTCCGGCGGCGCGCGCATGGGCTCACGTTCCAGACTGCCACCTATTGCCACGTCGAGATTTAGCGACGGCCTTGCTTCCTCTGCTCCGGCCGGCGAGGTTTGTCCGTCGTTACATGTGTCATGTCTGTCTCTGTCCATATATACTTCATACTACAAAGGAGGTGGTGAATAATTTGTTTGTAATAAATAAATGGAGGGTATATAATAGAAGTAAAAAAATTAGAGAGGGTGGGTGTGGTTAACTAGTGTTTCTTGGTGTTGGTGGATACATAAGTATATATGTTTTTGTGTTGCAAAAATCTTTGTTCAGTTGAGTGTTCAATTATTGATAGAATCTACTAAAAGTTGATTCAGTTCAGGTAACATGCTTCTTTCATGTTGATAGAATCTTGTGCTTTTAGTTATGCTGAGTTTAGGACATCGTCTGATGGGATTACAAAGCTTTTAGGTAGGTAGATAGGTAGGTTGCAAGTCCATTGCAAAATCAGTTATCAGTTGGGCTCCAATGGAGATTTTGGAATTACGTTGGCGTGCCAACAACCGGAACTCATGGTTTGAGACTTGGGGATCATGGTCCCTCTCTTTAGTTTGGAGTTCCCAAGAAACTTCTGAACAGCAAAGAGTTGGGCATCTTACTGCAATAGCAGAGGAGTGATAAGTAAGTGGATGTATTATAACTTCACTAACAGTTCAGGTACATGTTGTAAAAAAACAACAAATGCAGGTAGAGATACTCCGAGAAAACAGTAATATGCAGCCATTGAGCAGTTTCGACATTTACAGAGTTTTTAATAAACTGAGTTGGCCGACTCTGTTTTAGCTTGTGCAGTGAACAAACTGGGTCCAGAGTAGGTTGGCATGGCCGCCATGTGTTCCATTGAATTTTTCAACACACTATGTTTCACTGATGAAGCCAGATTTTAATCCATTATCTACAAAAAGCAACTAGCAGCAGCATGTGGCCCAGATATTCCATTAAAACGATAGGCATCAATCCATCAGCCGTCTTATATTTTTCTTTATACCCAATAAAAAAAAAGAAGAAGAGGAAAGAGACTTTGTTTGAGGCTGGCATATATCAGCATCAGTGGACCACCGACGACCCGTGGTCTCGGAAAACGACATGTCAAGCTCCAGGAGCATTCTCTCTTTGCTGTGATTATCATTGTGAAATGGCAGAAGAGTACTAATTACTAATACAACGCTTTGCATTAACTTATTTAAACCCCCCCCTTTTGCATTCAGTCATTTGTAAGTTGTATTCAGTCAGTTGTAGAATTCTCCATATTTCTAAATATATTTCTTATTTTCTATAGCTAAATCTATATTTTTTACAAGCTTGTAGACATATTTCACAAGCTCTAAATATTTATTAGATATTTACTGCAATTTTTAACTAAAAAAAGAAACCATCTTGGCAGACACACTTGAAACAACTAAACAGGGGTAATCACGGTTTTCATAGTTCATCAAGAGATAAAGAACAACGACGATAGTGTTTTTTTTTTGTAAGGATCATCTCTTGGTAAGTAGGGAAAATCTGATTACAAATTCCGTATCGGAAAACTCAACCACACATGCCTTCCTTCCCTAATGACTTCTAATCGCCATTTTCATAAGCCCATCGAACTTGTCATTCAGTTTTATAGAGGAGACGTGGCCGAGGTTTGGTGACCAAACGACTTGGATGACCCGGAGGTTCCATCCATGGGATGATCGAGCTCAACGGAAATAGACCTCCACTCGGGCCGTGTAAGCTTTGCTTGGAATATATTGGTAGGTGGTCGGTCAGTTTCGAAGACGTACGACTTGCTGATCGAGGCGACCCAAGATTACGCCTGCTTTAGTTTAGATGGCTCCTGTTTGGAAGGTTGTTCCTGCGTGTCGGATTGTGACTCGTGTGAAGGAATGTGACCATGAGTGGAGGAGGAATGGAATGAAATGTGTAGATGCAAGAGCGATGAGATGATGTTGGATTTGCTTGGGTTGGTGGGTGGGGTTGCCCTACGGGCTACTAAGGATAATATGATCTTATCCTTGTGTTCCTGTACATATATAATAAGAATGCAATGGAAGGGGATATTGCACTGTACACTACGTGTTAGACTGTTAGTTATTAGTAGTTTTAGCTAGTTCCTTGTAGCTAGCCTAGGTAGCCCCACCTAACAGTTCGAGGATATGGTTTCTTGCCTGGTGCATGCCCTGCCAAGGACCCGCCGTTTGACCGGGCTCTTTTATTTTTAGGCTCCGGTCCACAGCATGAGAGGAGCCGGAATTTCTCTCGGATCCATATTTTTATCTTGTGAAAGAAAGAAATTTTTTGTTATAAGATAGTGCTGCTCGTACCGAGTATGTTGTAATGGACGTGAAGGGGGGGTCAAACAGAGTCAAGTCGCCGGCCGGAGGGTGAAACACGGACGGAGAAGGAAGGAAGCAGACAAGGAAAGGAACAAGATGGCGATGAATGAGACGCTGCCACTGTGTGTGCCACCAGGGAAGGGAAAGAAGGCGGCTCTCTCTCCCGATCCACCATCATCCCTTCTCTTGGGCAGGCAGGGCGCGCGCAAACGGCAGAAACGTCCCCATCGATCGGTCTCCACGGTCGCTATCCTCCCGGCTTGTTAATCGATCCATCTCGCCGTCTAATCTGACCCAGACAGAGCCCACAATCGATCGGTGGTGAATCGTCGCCTCTCGTCTGATGGATCGTCGTCTATTCCTGCAGCTGCAGCTGCTGCTGGTGTTGCATATGCCATCCATCCCCGGCCGGCAGCGCGCGGGTCGATCGGGACCGTGTTGGTTACGCACGAGAACGTGGCGTCTTGTGCACAAAGACAGCAAAAAGAAAGAGGAGAGCGGGAAAAAGAGGCCACCAATGCAAGCGGAATCGGATTCAAAGCGGATGATGCGCGCGGCAGGAGAAATGTCATGGCTGGACTGACTGGCTCCGCTCCCAGCTCCGGCCGCCGGCACCGGCAGGCAGCAGCATGGGCACTTCTAGTCGGACCGGACGGACACCGAGGTTTAGGTTCCTCCATCTCATCTCATTTTCTGAATCACAATACATCGATTATATATTCCTACTACTATCTAGCCTTTCAATAAAAAAATATATCCCTTTTTCTCGGTAAATAAATTAATGCAATAATAGGATATAACGAAATAGTTACTACAGTATGTTACTGCCATTTCAAGAATGCTCCTGCAACCTGACACGTAATTTCCTCAGACCACGGCGTCCGTCGGTGGTCCACTGATGATGCTGTATGCCAGACTCAAACAAAGCCCCTTTCCTCTTCTTCATTTTTTCTTTCTTTGTTGAGTACAGAAAATTATAATTAAGACGGCTGATGGATTGACGATTGATGCCTATCATTAAGACGGCTGCTGGTTGCAATCGCGTAAATGTGTGCTGAATAATTCACGGAACACCTGACGGCCAACCAAGTCTGCAGTCTCCACTGCACCCAGCTAGCTTGTTCACTGCAAACTAGTAAAACATATTCTGTCTGTCATAAACTCTCTGTAAAATGTTTAAACGGCTGAATGAATGGCAGCTATATATGTCTGTCTTAGGAGGATCGATCCCTACCTGCATTTTTTTTTTTTTTTTTGAAACAAACTCTACCTGCATTGTTGGTTGATTAAGCAGTAGTAATACATTGATCACTTCACACTGCTACTGCCCGAAAATACGTACACAACTGGAAACCCCCACTTGTCAAATAGGATATCAACACCAGTTCCATGTGCAGATGTTCTTCCACATGGTCAATCACATGGAGTCATGGAGACGACAGCACACAGGGAGACAGTCTTTGGATTACTCTTTGCTTTTGAGAAGTTTCTTGGGATCCCAAGCTAATGAGAGGGACCAACTGTCCTGCCACTAACCATGCATAATCCCAGGTCACAAACCGTACTTGCCACACCTAACACGACTGGCCGGACATGGACTGGTCGCCGGAGTTCGCGGTTGTTGGCACGCCAACGTAGTTCAAAATTCCGTTGGACCTCAACTCCTCTCATGGTACCATGTGATTTCCAACTTGCAAATCGACTTGCAACCTACCTAAAAGCTTTTCTAATCCCATCACCACACCACATCCTAAACTACAATCATCCAACAGCGATCATAACTGAAAGCAGAACGAGGCACCACAACATGAAAGAAGCATTTCTCCTGAACTGACTGAAATCATCTTTCAGATTTGGTTGTTATGAACAATTCAACGCTCAACTGAACAAAGATTTTTGCAATTGCAACACAAAAAAACATGTATGTATGTATCCACCCAGGAAGAAACACTAGTTAACCAACCCTCTCTTAAACTTTTTTTGTTTTACCTCTATTGTAACCCTCCATTTATTACATTCACCACCTCCGATCCTTTGCAGTATGGACGTTCTATGGAGTATGGACAGACATGACGCATGTGACAGACAAGCTGGCCTACCTCGCTGTCGCCGGCCGGCCGGCTGGCCGGAGCAGAGGAAGAAGCAGAGCACGTGAAGGAAGCTCCGTCCTCCTCGACGTCGTCGCTAGACCTCGACGCGGCAGTAGGTGGCGGTCTGGAACCTGAGCCCATGGGCGCCAACGGAGCCACCACGGTACCCACTACCGGCACCGGCGCTGATGAAGTACGCCGGGCAGGTAACAAAGATATGGTAGTGTCCCGACACCCAGCTCCCGACCTTCCACCTGACCCTGCCATCGATCCTGACCTGCAAAATCAAGTACCCAGCAGCGATGTCCTGCCTCAACGCGTCGGCGAGGAACGGCGCGAAGGGGACGCCGGGGCCGGACAGCACGGGCGACCAGACGTCGACGTCGCCGTGGCCCTGGTACACCCCCTGCGGCTGCAGCCGAGACCCCAGCGTGATCTGCTGGTACTTGTATGACGCCGACACGTCGAGACGGTCGTAGTAGACGCCGACGCGGGAGTTGGGGTTCCGGGAGGCCAGCGTCACCTGCGCCGTCGTGGAGAGGAGTGGCGCCGTGCCGTTGGTCAGGTCGAGCTGCCGGAGAGCGGCGTCTTGCAGGTAGAACCGTGGGTGGGTCGGGCGGAGGACTAGGTAGATGATGAGTGCGATCACGCCGACGAGGAAGGCGAGGAAGAGGAGGATCTGGAGGAGGCGGCGGCAGGATCGCCGGAAGTCGTCGTCGGCGTGGTTGCCGCAGTCCTTGCCCATGGCTAATGAGCTCGGTCGGTCGGAGCTGGATGCTTGGTTGACTGGCTGGCTGTGGCTGGTGTGTATGTGTTGGTGGAGGTGCTTGAAGGGTGTGTGTGAGCTGGGGTTGTGTAGTGTGTGGCCGTTTGGGAGCTGAGTGGTTTTTATATTATTAATAGGAGGATTAGGGATTGGTGAGCAGTGTTTGTTTTTATAATATGATCATGTTGAAATCATGGAGGGGAGGTGGACGGGAGAGAAAGGGTCTATGTGGAGCGCGAGGAGCTTTCTCTTTGCCGGGATTTGTGTCGGGTTCGCCGGAGATATCATCATTGATGGAAAAGGAAGGAGAACCGTACCCCTACATTTTATTTCTTTTGTTCATCTTGAATTTATGAGGCTGCGATTGTAGGTGAGCTAGAGATGTTTTGACAAAGATATTCGAAGCCCCCTGATATGCAAAGGGGTTCATGTTTAGAAACTTATATTAGGGCAACGACTCATGTTGTAATGACAAAAAACATTAGATTTCTGGCGTCGGAAACGGGGCTGTTGATCATCTTAAATTTATGTTGTTGACCATCTTTAAATGTACGTTGTGACTACTATTGTAGGAGCATGTTTGGATAAGTTTCATATGATATTTAAAACTAGTTTTTTGAGTTTTTACTCGAGTTTCTAAAATCTAGATTCTGAGGGGAAAAAAAAAAAACTAGTGGGGTGTTTGGATACCCTGGTTTTTACTTTTTAAGAATCTATATCATTTTATTTATTGCTTACGGGTTAAGAGAACCTAGCAAAAAGCTGGACATCAACAGAGCTTGGTTTTAAGAAACTGTGAAAAGTGAAACCAGAAACAACGAAAAACTATCCAGTTTGTAAAAGCCAGATTCTTAAAACTGAAGGGATCCAATCAGGATGTGTCATGTATGCATGACAAAGGGTGAAGACGAACTTTTATTTAGCTGTTTATTCAGGGTTAAGTTGAACGATTGTGTCATTTGGCCATGAGAGCAGCTTTTTTAGCTGTTTTATCTATGCATGATGCATGACAATGGATCCCACCCAGTTTTTAAAAGAAAAGAAATGCTTGGTAGAGACATGACGATCTTCGCCAGCTACTTGTACTGCTACTAGTTACTACTTACTAAAACCAAGAAGCAAGTTGAAAAGAAACACTTTGGCAAGGTAGTGCAGCATCCACACGTATTCCTGGGAAAGAACAGAGAGTAGGCTTTGTCAAAGACACGTCCTGATCCTAGTTAAAGTAATCTTGACAAAGGAGTAAAGATGGGACCGGGTCGTGTGTTTCCTGAACAAGCTAGTGAGACGATGGAGCGCGCGTCATGCCGATCAAGGTGTGCACGCAACGGCTGCGAATGGGAACGCATCATTCATTGATGGCATTACTAGTAGCATGCATGCGTTGGTCACTCACTGCTGGTAGGGCCCCTAAACATGGTATTGAACAACGCGCAGGAGCTGAAGGAGCAACATGGACATCTTTGTCAGTAGTATACATCTTATCAGCCAGTATGGTATAATTTTTTTTTTAAAAAAATAAATAAACATTAATCGATTTATAAGCCGTAAAAACCATTATCCCAACAGGCCAAATGAACTTGTCAAAAAAAAAAAAAAAAAAAAAAAAAAAAAAACAGGCCAAATGAACACTACAAAGTTTTTAGTTGTAGTATTGGTTGCTAGAAGAAAAGACAGAGACAAGAGTAGGGGTGTGTCGCGTCCATCCGGTGCGCACGGAGAGCACTAGTAACGAAATAAATTTACGTTAACCTGAGAAATATTTTCCGTGGCGGACGTTGAGTTTGCCGATCACGCAAAATGGCACAATTAACAGTGACAAACATTTTTTTAATTTTTGTGGCGGGCAAAAGTGCCCATCACAAGCATCTTAAAAGACACGCCAAGCAAATTAGAGAGGCCCAATAGGCCCAGAATGAGGCCCGATATCCAGCAAGCGCATATAAATGCGAAGTTAGGGTTTGGCACTCACCAATCCACTCACTCCCCCAATCCCCACCCCACTCCACCAGACTCACCAGCCTCGCGACTCCTCCCTCTCCCTCCCACGTCCCCTTCCCCTCCCTCCGTTGGCGCGTGGCGGCCCAGCCCAGCCCCCTCCCTTCCCCCAACGGCGCGGCGGCCCCTCCCTCCATGACGGCGGCGCTCCACGAGGATCGGTGGCGGGCGGCGGCCCAGCCCAGCCCCTCCCTTCCCCAGCGGCGCGGCGCGGCGCCCCCTCCCTCTATGACGGGCGCTCCACAAGGATCCGGTGACGGCACGGCCCCCTCCTTTCTAGTGGTGGCGCTGGGCGGATCCGGTCGTGGCGCGGTGGATCCGGGCGGCGCATTTGGCGGGCGGGCCTCCACCCTCCCCGGCGGCCACGGGCTCGGTGGTGGCTGGATCCATGGGCGCGCCTCCCCCTCTCCGGTGGCCGACGACGATTTGGTGCAGCGGATCCGCCCGCGATGCGCCCGCCTCATCCCCCCCGGGCGGCGGATCAAGGCCTCCACAAGCGGCGGCGGCAAGACGGGGGAGCGTGGCGGATCCGGCGGCGGTGAATCCAAACCCGATGTCGGCCCGTATGGGCTAGCATTGGCTTGGTTTTTTTTATTAATCTGACGAGCACTTTGTGCCTTCCACGGAAACAAAATTATTAACCGTGACCTTTTGAAAGGTGACGAGCACACTTGCCCACCACCTAAAATAAATTTTGCCCGTCAAAAAAAAAAGTATTCGATACTAGTGGAGCCAGCAAATGAGAGAGAGGGCAAAGGTGCCGCCACGTTATTTGCGTGGTACGCAGTACAAAGGGTCGCAACGCTGCTACTGACTGTTGGGACCCACATCGGCAAGGACACGTAACGAAGTTGCTTTGGCGTCCATCGGTGACCGCCACCCAGGTTGACGGCTGTCCGGCCTGTATGTGAGAAGCTAGCAAAACGGGAACCAGAATCGTCACCATCACCCACTAGAGCAGAGAGAGGCAGATCCAGATACATCTTTAATGGCGTATAAACCAGCCACCAGTGCTAGAGACCAGTGACAATTAGTAATAATACAGGCGGTTATTAAACCGACAGAGAAAATTGCATTTCAGTGTCGGCTCCCTACAACAACCGTTTGTGTAAAAGGTTTTTGACTGGCGGGCTCTGAGTAACAACCAGCTGTGTAAAATAGTTTATCACAGACGCCGAGTAATTTCGGCCGCTTGTGTAACTGTATTACCACTGACGATTAGTGATCTGAGACGCCAGTGGTTACTATATTTGTTCCGGCGGTTATCTTTGACAAAGGCCAGAGAATCTATTTTTACACCGGCGGTTACTCCCAACTGGAAAACCATGAGTAAACGCCAGTGTTCAATATTTTAACTGATCACTTTACACAAGCCGCCAGTGAAAAAACTAACACTTTACTGGCGGTCATATTAAGACGGGCGCCACTTAAGAGTAGACTTCACTGGCAGATGTTTTGTGGGGCCACCTTTTTTCCTTTACTGGCTCTTCCTAGTTCTCGGCCGCCTGTAAATATTAGGGCGTGGTGTCATGAAAATGCGTTTTCCACTAGTGGAACCTAGAAAAAATGTTTTTCACGCACGCACGCACCGCGCGGGCACACGAGCACACTGGGTCTCGAAACGAGGTCCGTGAGTGAGCGTGACAGACACTAGCAACGCCCCTAGCTTGTTACTGCGTGATCTTCGCCAGCCACTTGTGTTGCTACTAACTCTACTTATTATAAGTGGAAAACAAACAGTTGGCAAGGTAATGCAGCATCCATACGTAATCCTAGAAAAAGTAGACAGTAGCTTAATTTGTCAAAGACACACATATATACTAGCTCCTGTCCTGATCCTAGCAAAGTAACCGCCAAAGGAATAAAGATGGGGCCGGCCGTGTGTTTCCTGAACAAGCTGGTGAGACGAGCGTCGTGCCAAGTAAGGTGTACACGCAACGACTGCAAATGGGAAGTCATGCATTGCATTGATGCCATGGCATCATGCGTGCATGTGTTCGTACATCACTGCTGCTCATTCCCACATGGCATACTGCATAGCTTGTGTTCATTCTAACGCGTCACTGAACCATGCACAAGAGCCATGCATGTCATAAAATCTCTTTTTTTTTTTTGACAATAGTAGAATAGAATAGAATGAATACACAAATTGTTATAGTAGTAGTTGCGAGAAAAAAAAAAAAAAAGGACAGAGAGAAGAGTAGTAGGGTCAGTGTGTTTTGTGTCGCGTCCATCCGGTGCGAGTGCGGCGAATGAAAAAGGCAGCCGGACAGACCGGGAGAGGCAGCAAAGCAGAGCGAGGCATCCAGATCCAGTCTAGCCATGACATTTTTTTTTGAATTCTAGGGCCAAGCCCCCGTCCATTAGCATAAGCAATAGACAACGATTCAGTTTTACAGCGTCTTGATGGCACAGCCATCTTAAAATTCCCAGAAGGCACAACCGTCACCACAGTTGGCTCAGCATTTAGCGAGATACAGAACCCTTAAAAGGAAATTAGAAAAACTGGAACCGAGCTACTTGATTCCTCCTTCTTGGCTTCACTCCTTCACCTCTGATATTTGTTTCAGGTCATCAACATTTGCAGGGGGCTTGCATCTTGCATCCACATCTTACTCGTATCTTCATCAGAGATGGCTAGTGCAGCCAGAGCACCTGTGCAGCTTGTTGCTTGAGCATTTGTATTTTCTCCAGCAAGTCCTTCTTTTTGTCCTCTTGGCATAAGATCACCCATCTCTGTGCTGCCACTGTTATTCTGTAGATAAACATAGCCATGCTTGTCCACTGGGACCTCTGAAAACAAAGATCATTTCTCAATTTCCACACACTCCATAAAGCAGAAGAGGCAATAATATTCAGGACCCCATGTTTTTTATTACTCAACCAGTATCTACCAATGTATTCAAAAGAAGAACCAATCTGAATATGAAAAATCTGGGAGATATACTTCCATAACTGTCGGGCTACAGCACAATCAAAAAATAAATGGTTGACAGTTTCTAGCTCATTACAGAATAAGCAAGTTGGGTCCTGTAATTTCCTCCTCTTTTCTAGATTATCTCTTATGAGAATTTTATTCTTACTTAATAACCAAAGAAAGTATTGCACTCTTGGAGGGATTTTGATCTCCCACACAGCTAAGGAGTATACTGGTTGAATACCCCTAAAATTGATGATTTTATAAAGTGATTGGGTATTGTATATCCCATTGGATGAAAACATCCAAATCAGAGTGTCTTCTTCACTATTCGGGCTAATAGTTGAAGCTATTTGATAGACTTCATTCCATAACTCCATCATATGTAAATCAGCTGATCTACTAAAAGTGCACTTTAAATTAGTGCCATTCCATAGTTTTGCCACTGGACCAATTTTTTTCTCATTTACCCATCTATAGATACTCCGATCATCGGGATGCACGGACTAGAGTTACCTATCCAGTTATCTTCCCAGAAACGAACCTTTTCCCCATTTCCAATGTTCCATCTATACCCCATCTTAGTGGCTTGAATAGCCCACATAAAACCTTTGAAAAAAGGGGAAGCTCCTAAAGGATTAGGCTGAAAGATATTGATTTCACTAGTTCTATATTTGAAATCTATGAGTTCCTTCCACAATTTCTCCTTATCCTGTTCATATCTTCTCGGCCAAGAACCCAAGAGGCAAATATTGAGATCTCTTAAATTTGGAATCCCTAAGACTAATTCCCAGTTAGCTAGGTGGTACTTATGTGCTTCTTCTCGAATCATTCCATAAGCATTTGCTCATATGTGAGTTCGTAATCTTTATAGCCCACTTAGGAAACTTAAGGAAAGATAACAAATAAATTGGAATGCTAGCAAGGCAGGTTTTTTGACTAGTTGTGCTCTAGCGCCTAGGGATAGCAACTTCCCTCTCCAACCTGCAACCCATTTTAGCAGTTTATCTACAAGAGGTTGTAGATCTTCTCTAGTTAGCTTTTTGTGATGCAGAGGTACACCTAGGTATTTTAGAGGAAACTCTCCTAGAGGGCAGCTAAACATGTCAGTAGCTATCTTGATTTCCTCTTCTTCTAGATTCATGGTCACAAATTCACTTTTGTGAAAGTTAATCCTCATGCCTGAGATTTGCTCAAACCACATCAGAATATGTTTTAAATTGTGCAAATGAGTAGGTTTGGCACTAGAGAATAAAATAGTGTCATCAAGATACCGTAAGGGAGATGATTCCTCCCGGTGCGAAACTATCTAGAGCACACTGGATCAAACCCTTACATGATGCCTTTATCTAGCATATTAGTAAATGCATCACCAACAAGGTTAAACAAAATGGGAGACATAGGATCCCCTTGTCTCAAACCCCTCCCTCGGTTTAAAAGTTGAACTTTCTTCTCCATTCACCAAAATAATAAAGGGAACCTCCCCAGAACTAGCATTTTAATCCAAGTAATCCAAGTTTTCAGAAAACCCTCTAGTTTGGAGCACTTCAAACAAAAAATCCCAACTAACCCTATCATAAGCTTTCTCATAATCCAATTTCAAGATCACGCTTTTGTCTTTATTTTTTTGGCCATGCTATGTACCGGCTCATGAGCAAGTTACTACACTCTCTAAGATGTATCTTCCTTTTATAAAGGCATTCTGATTAGTAGCCACTAATCTTTTGAGCCACCTTTCCTAATCTATTTGTGAGTAATTTAGAGAACATCTTAAAGCTACAATTAAGAAGACTTATAGGTCTGAACTGTTTTTCATATTACAGGCATTATCTACCTTAGGGATTAGAGTTACCAAAGGAAAGTTTAGTCTATATATGTCTAAATTTCCTTTATGGAATTCATTAAACATAGCTATAATGTCACTTTTTAACAATATCCCGTAACTTCTCGATAAAAGAGAAATGACAACCCATCCGGTCCGGGGGACCCTTCTCGAGTAACAACCAAAGGCAATTTTGCTTTTAATTTCCTCCTCTAGGAAAGGAGCAGTTAGAAAATTATTCTCATTCATAGTCACTTTTTGGGACTCTTCCCAAAAATTATCCTCTAATCTTACATCTCCTCTTTCCTCTCTTGCAAATAAATCTTTGTAAAAATCTATTGCTACCTTCATCATCCCATTTTGGTGCGTGACATGACCGGATGGTGTTTCTAGGTAGTCTATCCTTTTTTGTCTACTTCTATGATTAGCTCTTGCGATAAAAAATATGCAGTATTTCTATCCCCCTCCTTAATATCTCTATCTCTAGATCTCTTCCTAATTTTGATTTCCTCCATTCTCGAGAACTTATCCAATTCCTCTTCTAATTGTTTGAATCTAGTCCACTCTTTCAAGATCTAAAGCTCGGTCTCAAAAATCTTATCTAAATCATCAGTATTCTTGAGACAGTTTTAGCTCTAGTTTTATTTAGAAGGGCAATTTGATTGGATGCCCATCCTCTTACCGATCTTCTAACAGTTCTAACCTTGAATTGCCGATATCAATGGGATTCTTAGCTTGGCATGGAGTTGACCAAGCTTTTTCTATCACTTCTCTAAAGGATTCTTCTTGAGCCACCATTTTTCAAATCTAAACCTTTTCTTTTCATAGAACATGTTATCACCTAACTCTAACAAGATGGGGGTTGTGATCACTAGAATTCTATCAAGTGCCTTAACTCTAGTCAAAGGGAAGTTTGCATCAAATTCGGTTGAAATAAAGACCCTATCTATTCTAGCCATGATCACATCCTCTTGATTGTTTGTCCAAGTAAATTTCCTATTCTTAAGCTCTACTTCTATGAGGCCCCATTTATCTATCCACTCATTAAAAGCATCTACCCATCTATAATTGACCATACTATTACTCTTATCTTCTATTTTCCTAACTAAGTTGAAGTCTCCTCCCAAAATCATAGGACCTTGCCAAGATTCCATAACTTTGTGAAGTTCATCTATACATGCTTGCTTAGTTTCCTCATATGGGGACCTATAAACCGTGATTACTTTAAAAGTAAAACCAATACTTTTTATAGTTAGCATAGCACTAATAGTATAATCTAGGACATCTCCAACTACTAAATTGAACAACTCGGCATTAGCTCCCATCGGGATACCACCTGTTGAACCTTTTGCTTTGAGGAAACACCAATTAAATTTGGTATTACCTATTAAAGCTCTAAGGAGGCTGATATTGTACTCACTTTTCTTAGTTTTACGTGATTCCTACAAAGTCCACATGATTTTCTCTCATCTTGGTGCCTAAAGCATGTACTCTACCAATTTGGCCCAAACCTCTAATATTCCAAAAAGGCCTTTCATTTTTTTTCCCTTTTTTTATTTTTTCTACCTTTCCTAACTTTTAGTCCATTCTCTCTTGCTATCTACTAAGGCAGCCCTGTCTTTTTTTATCATTTATTTGAGGTGATATGTGGCCACTTATCACCTCTTTACCAACTGTAGTGCTTTGCTCTTTGTTTGATTTGGTATTTGTAGCTTTATCTATCACTACTTTCTCAGCCTCTAATTTTGCTAACTCGATTTTTTCCCTATTCAGCTCCTTATTCACCTTTTCATAATTGGCTATTCTCTCTGTTTCTAGACTAATCATACTATTTATCATAGAATTTGAATCAGGATCTCCATCCTTGAGACTAATACCTATCTCGGATGCAATATTAGCTAATGTAGATGAATTTGAAATACAAGAATTCCTGGAATGCTCACCTTGTGTTTTCTAAGTTGTGGATCTTCTTGTTGTTGACAGCTATCTCCATCATAGTCTTGCCATCATCATGAAACCTCTTGCTTTTCCTTGTTGCTAGGACTGGGCCCCATGCTTGCTTCAACTTGGTCTTCCTTCCTGCTTTCTGATTTTCTGTCTTGTTGAGCTTTGACTCTTCCTCTCGCAGTAGGTTGTGTAGAAAATGTTTCTCCTTCCTCCGTGCTTTCATCTTGTTGTTTTCTTTTTTCCTTGATTTCCCTTCCACGAGGTTCAAAGATGGAATCCACGAGTTCCCTTCTCTCCGGTCGATTCGAATCCATTCTATAGGTAGATGTATTTTTTTTTGAGTCATCATCGCATACTCCTTGTCTTCTCGCCTCTCTTTATCTTCTGTATCGATTCCATTAACTCCATTTCCCTGAGCAAGCTGAAGCTATTGGACATGTGCATCTCTTTCTCATATTCTTTCTCAAATAGTAAGGCCCTCTTGGTAGGTTGAGATTTGCTTTTACTTCCTTCAGCCTTGTCTTCTCCTGATGTCTGTCTTTCCTTTCCCCCATCAGCACTTCCTTTTTCCCTGCTTTTCTCTAGTTCTTTAAGCTCTTTTCCTAACAGATCTTCCTCTGAGCCCTCTTCTTCTTCTTCATTGCCCTTATCTCCTTCCCATCATCATCATCACCTTCCTCCGGGTCAGGGTAGATCACCTATCGTGTTACCCTCACCTTAAATGCCACTAAAAAGCATCCACCACCAAACTCAAACACTCTCTCAAAGGGATTTTGCTTGGATTCTTGCACTTGATCTTAATTCTAGCAGTTGCAAAGAAACTAGAGAATAATGAAGTCCAGTCAACTTCCACCATTAGTCCTATGCTTGAAGCCACATCTCTCAAGGTCCACCAATCTACCCATTTAGGTGGTATTCTGTGACTTCCACCCATACCTCTTCAAGCCACCGACTGGTTCCACATCCCCATTCCATGGCTTCAGAGAAAAACCACCACATCTGTCCCTTCTAGTTCAAGCGGTGAAGCTTTTCCTATCACCAAGTTCTCAACCTTTTTGTGTGGAGGGAATCTAGCAACATAAGAGTATTCTCCCTCAGCTCTAAGTTGCCAATTCCACTTGTCATCAAACAGTTTCTCGAGGTGCTCAATTAGATCTTCCTTATCGATGTCATTTTGCTCAATTGTCAACATTCCAAAATTCTCTAATCCTTTCCATTGCTTGAATCTATTTGCCTTGGGTTCAACATTAATGTGATAGAAACCTAAACCTTTACTAGCACTTCCCACAACCGAGCATGTGGTTGACTTTTCTTCCATTCGAGGCAGTCTTGTACTACATGATCCTCATCCCCCGCATATGAAGCAACACTTAGCTTTGTTGCAAGCTGTCTTTGTAATGTCCTATCTGTCCACACTTGAAGCATACAACATCCATGAAGTTATCTTTTTTGGGTCTTGAGCTTTCTCTTCCTTATCTTCTAATTCCATAAGAGCTTTTCGTGTTCCTGAATTCCCTTGTTCAGTTTCTGTCCTCCTTGGTTCCTGATTCTGCCTCTGCTGATTGTTAGTCCTGCCAGCATATCCCCTGCCTCTTCCTATACTCTGTCTACCTCCTCCTCTTGATGGTCTTGGCTCAAATTGCTGCCCATAGTACGGTGGAGGTTGGTGAGGATTGCCCCGGTAGTATCCATACTGCTGTGGAGGTGGTGGACCAAAAGCTGGCGTGGAGGGGGGGGCTGTGTGAGTGGAGGGTATGGGTGTGGTGTGAACCGATTCCGGTTTCCTCCTCCCCAATCGACCACTCTTGTTCTTGATTTCCTCTCCCGGTTCCCCTTCCACGCCCTCGATTCGCCATAGGATGCACACGCTTTCTTGAAGCTTTTCCTCTTCTCTTCACCCCGGAAAATCTCTCGCAAAACTCAATTTCTTCGGGTTACTTGCGCATCCCTCCTTCACCTTGGCTGGATAACAATCTTGTACCCCAAACTCTCGTTTCTCCCACAGATCCTTGCAGATCCAGACCAAGGTCCTAACCCTAGCCCGTGGTGCTGGTGAATCTTGGTCTTGACTTGGGATATACCACAATTGCCCCTAGAAATCTTCAAAATCTCCCTCCGGTTTGGGTTTTCGGGTCTTGGGTTGTGGGCACTCTGGTTTGGACTTGAGCCGCCGAGTGGAAACTTCGACCTCGACACCCCTGCTTTGCCCCTCATACGCCTTGAGGTCGGCAACTTGGTCTCGCTTCCGGTGTCTTGACTCATCATTTGACCATCTTCTCGGCGGCGTTCCTCTCCGTGCACCGGTGGAGGCCGCCCGGGTTCGTCGGCCGGGGAGGACGGCAAGCTTGTTGACCTCCGTTTCTTGGCCCTTTCTCCGCATCCGTCGCCGGTGCTTCCTCCTTCGGGGAAGCCTCCCCTAACCGGGGGCGGGGGATGGGGCGCAATCAACTCCGTGGTCGGCGTGCTCACGATCCGGTCTCTTCCGGCGGCGATGTCCCGTCGGTATTTGTCGGCGTGGTCTCTGTCGAGGCGACCACATGCCATGCTTTTCGCCAACCGTCATTCTCTTATTGGGGACCCGATTTTCTAGCCATGACATTTCTCCTTCCGCATCATCGGCATTCATTCATCCACGTCCCAACAATTCCTTCTCCGCGAGAACCCGATTCTGCTGGCGGCCTCTTTCCTCCTCCTCGTTTCACTACCTTTTCGGCTGCAGAAAATGTTCTCGCCGCGAGTGCTTTGCGTCACCTACATTGTCGTCGTAGTCTAGGATGCATATTAATTCCACGTTTTGGAGCTTCTACCCAGGGAATCAAGCCAAACCATGCAATCTGAAGAGGTCCTTATCCTTTCATTGGGAAATGAAGTATATTTTACCTTCCTAAATTGTCGTTGTTGTCTCAATTTCATCCTTGAGTTCGAAGCATCTTACGCCACCCAATTCTTCATACCTTTAAAATTATCTCCATACTCTGGTTGTAGTGGTTTTCAAGGAAATTTTGTCCTTTTTAGTTCAAAAATTCGGTACATACTTACTTAATCATGTTTTAAACAATACAAAAAGCCTTTAAGCTTGTAAAAATATTGAGGGAAATCATAGAGACAGACTGGAATACAAAGAATCCAAATAAAATATTTAGATGTCATGAAAATATCTTTTTAGGATATTCCAAAAATATATTTATCTATTAGAAAATGGAAAAAAATATTTGGAAATCCTCAAAACATTTTAATCAACGTTTAAGCATGTTTTTTAAAACATGTCCATGTCAAAATAATGACATAATACTAGCATGGATACAACATACATTAATATTGAATGCATCCATGTTGGTTGTGGCTTACATTTTTTTGAAAATTTTGAAAATGCGTTTAGAAATGAAGTAGAAGGGTTTAATAAATTTTTGGATTCCTAGTTTTTTAGAGCTAGATATTTCTTCAATCTTCTATAGATATTTTATGAGCTCTATATTTTGGATTTGTACCATCCATATCTCAAAGACTTGTCTCAGAAATTTTAAAAGCTTAACTGCATTTTCTGTATCAAGTCTTTACGGATTATTTTTAACCAAAAAAGAGACAACATTCTTTAAAGTCACATAAACTTGGACACGGAGATAACTTGAACGCTTTTGAGAGTTTTGAGGTAAGAATAACATTTTTTTTTTTTGAAGGGAACATGTATAGAGTTTGAGGAGAGAATTAGACGACGTTGAGGTTAGCTAAATTTATTTTTTTTCATTTTTCTTGCACCGGTTACTTTCAACGTAGAGCCCATAAACACCTTTGGTGTGTGGTTGGCATGGCCCAGTCCGAGTCTAATGGGCTGACTTGTACATCCAGTTGAGTCACATGTCCCACGGCCTACCTACCACAGGAAGGTTCCTTCCAGTGATGCAGTCGGTCAGTCCACGCAGGTCATAGATTACACAAAGGTCGAGATCGTGCCTTGTTTTTGTACATTTTATTTGCAGAATTATAGAGCCCTGATAGCTCCTCCATACTGAACCGCGTCAACGACCAAGGCGATCATTGTTCTTCCGGAGATCTGAAGGCGCCAGCAGATAGCTTCGAGACCTGCGTACGTGCAAAGCATCCATCTTCGATTTCAGGTCAGTGATCGATTCTACCAATGATTTCTCTCCATGCCTATGTATCGACAACAAAGGCGAGCGCGCCGCGCGGCCCTTCTTCTGTTCTCAGGATCTTAAGCAAGGGAAGGGAAGGGAAGGGAAGGGAAGGGAGCAGCCTCCTTAGAAAACCTGTGTGCAAGGCTTCACTTCCGTCGAGGACAGGTTGGTGATCGATTCTGCCTGCCTTTTGCTACTAAATTATCTACGTGCTAAAGCATGGGATTCATGGCGGTCTGTGTCTTAATTTCCTCAAATAATCCCATCTTAATTACATGGCCGTCCCAATGATTTCTAGGGCCCTTGGACAGGCAAGAGACTAAGGGCGCGATAATCTAACATTTTAATATGTTGGCTTATTTTTAGTTTGGATTTTTGATGGGCAAATTGATGATCAACACAATTAAAAAGGACTAGCGTGTTTGCAAGTTTTTATTTTCATAGTCGAATAGGTTCACAGGTAGACTTGGATTTATTTGGAGCAAGAAGATCTTAATCAACGCCTCAAAGAAATATTCTTGAAGCTAAGTTGAAGATCTATATAAACAAGCAAAATTCAAGTCATGACGTTTGGAGCTGAGCTTGACGATAAATGATGAAGAAATTAAAAAAAAAAAGAGAAACCATATACATGTATACATCTGAATAAAGCAGGGAGTAACCAGCAGCAACTTGCCAACTCACGTGCACTAAGGGCGCCCCAATGGTTATTTATTTGGCTATCTAGATGTGGCGTGAAAAGCAAAAAGTAGGAGAGAGAGAGTAGTCACTAGCTACATGCAAATAGCTAGACTATTTCACGTGGGCCCGAGAATGTGTGAGATGAACATGTGGGGCCAATAACTTAAAATAGTCTTTTTGTTTGTGTCTCTCACTCCACATCACCCAAACCAAATAGCTAGCACTTGGCTTATTACCATCAAGGACGCCCTAAAGCAACAGCAGAGGCGCCAAGTACAAGGCAGGAAGGCAGAAGAAGCTACCTAGCTAGCAGCATACTTATATCTGGGACGGGCCAGTTAATTAGCTGTCCTGTCCGTATCAAATAACCGCGCGTGGCCGTTCTGTCTTGAGACAGTACCTGAAGCCTGAAGGAAGCCCCAGCAGTATCCCAACCAGACTCCATATTCTTTTAAGTATATTTATTAGTATACGTGATTGATTCTGGCTAGGCATTAGCGCGCGGTTCTGTGTATTAATTTTCTGAATATTAGTAGTAGTAATAATAATAATATCCTTGAAAAAAATATATGTAAAATGATAATTTCATTCTTAAAAAATATTATACCTTATTTTTAGTGTAAGCTGTTGTAATCTTGCATTCGGCGCAAGTGGTAAGAGCGTCATTTTGTGTTGCTTTAAACACAGTTACCTTGTCAAACTAACGAAAGGGCCAAGAACCAAGAACCAAAACGAAATTCATTTTATTTCCAAATAAGCAACTTCAATCGTAAAGGGCCAGAAAACTAAACATAACTTTTTAGAGCGAAGGAAATAATTTTTTTCTCTTTGAACAAGTATTTAATGGATTATTTTTAATTAAAAAATCAAAACCACCTTCAAAACCACTTTAAATTCAGAAGTAGCTAGTACTTGGTGGTAATTTGAATGGTCTTGAGAACTTAGAGGTAAAATGTGTTTTTTTTGCTCCGGTTACTTTCAATGTAAGCCCATAAACAACTTTGGAGCGTGCTTATCGTGGCCCACCAATCAAGGGTTAAATTGGCCGACCCACTAGATCCAGCGAGTCATGGAGCCCAATGCCTAGCACACGACTTCGAGTGATCCAGTCAGCCACTCCTTGTTTTTATATAGTATAAGATTACATAATGGTCGACGTCTATCCTTGTTTTATTTACACGTTCTGTTCATTATAGTTTCCTGACAAATCTTAATAACTGACCATTTTGTATATGTATATGGCACTGTAACAGCAACTTAAAGATTTTTTTCATAAAATTTACCCTATAAATTATCATTTAGAGAGAAATTTGAGTAAAAAAACATTTTTATATGTCTTTATATCCTTTTTTATATATAGTTTTTAGTATCTAGTTTGTGTACTCTAGAGAGCTATCTCTGCTCTCCATCTTTAGCCAGCAAGAAATGCGAAATAAAAGATACGATATCTACATTTGGACATCCAATTAAATAGTTGGATGA
Organism: Hyparrhenia diplandra; assembly: GCA_015847255.1. Taxonomy (NCBI): domain Eukaryota; kingdom Viridiplantae; phylum Streptophyta; class Magnoliopsida; order Poales; family Poaceae; genus Hyparrhenia; species Hyparrhenia diplandra. Next base: position 346,680 of record JADLZK010009957.1, read on the forward strand.
TATTTTTTCACCAAAATCTCTGTTCTTGTAAATTATGGATATAAAAAGTCTATTAGAGATGCTATAAGAGACTATAATCTTGATTATATATTTTAGTTTTCCCTTTTCAAAAAAATATATTTGGTTATAATCCAAAAGATTGTGTGTGTTGTCTTCTCCAATCTCTATGTATACACTACTCATATTGTGAGTGTGGATGGAATTATATATATACACTACTCATATTATTGCTGCCTCCAGTTGTCTTATTAAATCTTCACTGTTTCGTCTTCCAGCAGTAGCAGTGTAGTTGTATTACAAGATTAACAGTGCAGGCAGTATTTCCAAACGCAAATACACAGTTACTGAGTAGTTTTAACATTTAAATAAATCTTCAGGTTGTCGAGTAAAATGTACCCTGTCTAAATCGATCTGCAACGAACAAACTTGGATATAGAGCAGGTTGCCCAAGTGTTGCATGATTTTCTTTTCAACACACTACTAGGTTTCACTGATGTAAATGTTAGCTAGGGATGGTCATATTTATTACTGGACACCTGGGCTCGCCGCTGGCTGATGCCGGGACGCCTGAGCACCACACTACAGGGTGGCTTGATCTTTACAAATCTTTTATTGAATATTTATTTGGGTCTCTAAACAATTTCAAATAACAACAGTTTCAACAATAATCACATTTTGGTTAGACAGGTTACACTAATCTTCTAGACATTAGATTGCCATACACAAATCATGTTCTACTTTGCATTTATACTTAACTTCCTTTCTTAATAGAATTCAGCAATCACATCATGTTTTGATTATTGTTTATTAAAAGGACACAATTATATATATTATTTATATATTATTTTAGATAGAGGTGCAGTTATATGTGACTACAAATGGACTGTGAAGCCAACAAGTACAGTCTCTTAGAGCAAATGCTGTTTGATTCAAATAAAGAGCCGACAGACCTACCACTATCGCTTCTAAAAGCCATCACGAATGATTTCTCTGAAGATCAAAAAATTGGCAGCGGTGGATTTGCAGATGTCTACGAGGTAACAGTACTCTCAGTAACTGACTTCAGTATTGATCACATTTGATACAAAAGCTCATGTTACCTTCACGCTGACAAAGGCGATTACGCTTGTGAATTGTGATGGCAGGGAAGACTTGCTAATGGTTGGTCAGTCGCTGTGAAAAAGGCTGTCACAAGCATTCAATATGGACGAGAATAACTTCAACAAAGAGGTTACAAATCTAATAAGGGTGAAACACCAAAACGTAGTTCGCTTCTTAGGTATTGTGCTGACACACAAGGAAAAGTAGAGAAGTACGGCGGGAAAATGGTTGTGGCCGACGTACAACAAAGGTTACTCTGCTTTGAGTTTCTGCCAAATGGATGTCTTGATGAACATCTCAATAATGGTGTGTTTTGTTCGCATTACATTATATGACCCTTTTTTCAAATTACAAACGTCCTTGTTGTGTGGCACTTAATTCAGCGTGTTCCAGTTAAGAGATTCTAGAATTATAGAAATTGTTCACCGTCCTATATATTAGACACTCCATTCATATACTTCCCATTTTATGCATGCGTGAATGAAATAGTATGGACTCTATATTTGATGGCTGTGGCTGATAAGTTGGTTGATGCTATTTTATTGTGAAAAAAAAACACCGTATCATGGCTATTAAGTTCAAGCTAGTGAACTGGGCACCATATAAGCGTCTTTCCATATAAGAGTGATAACAATAAGTAAATATATGCTCTCTACTTCGCAGTTGCATCCGGAGGACGGGAGGAGGACTTGAGTGGAGGACATACTATCAAATAATCAAGGGAGTTTGCCAGGGTTTAGATTATTATCTACACCAGCAGAAGATTGTCCATCTAGATCTTAAACCTGCAAATGTACTGCTCGATTGTAACATGGTGCCTAAAATATCTGATTTTGGTTTGTCAAGGTGCTTTGACGAAAAACAAACCCGAGCAATTACTGCAAAAGTGGTCGGAACGTTTGTAAGTTACTAAGCGTCTTTGATCACAAAATAAATTTAGGATCAATTATGAATGACACACACTGCTTTCATTTTACTCTTTTTTTTTTTTTTCATGTAGGGGATATATGGCACCAGAATTCATCAGCAGTGGAGTAATCACAATGAAATCAGACATATATAGTCTTGGTATTATAATTATTGAGATATTGACAGGCCAGAAGGGATATGTTCGGGCTGAAAGTGTAAGAATGTCCTATCTAAATGTTCTGAATTTAATCTTTTGGCTAACTAAGAGTCTGCTTACAATTTTACATAAAAGAGCTAATTGGTAGCTAGCTAAAAATTAGCTCTGGTGCATGCAAATAGACACTACTACAAAGGGGAACGGTAAGAACGCCTCAATTTTTTTTTTTTTGAGTAGGGGCGGCTCTATCCGAAAGAGCTCCATAGTGGCCGTTTCTCTCCTCACTAAAAATTATTTTTTAAAAAATTATCTCGGATGGAAAAATAACCTAAAAAAATATAGATCTCTAAAAGTTATGAATCTTTATTGTTAACTTTTTCACTTGATGTCACAAACCGAAGGATTCCGCAGCGGTGACATGGCCGATGGCGGCGAGGGAAGCGGCGGGGCGGCCGAGGCAGCCCCCGGGGGCGACGTGGGGAGGGGGCGTGGCGGGCGAGGGGCAGGGCGGCGGCGCGCAAGGCAAGAGAGAGAGAGAGCCCGAGGGCTGAAGCTGTTGGGTGTTACCCCTTTATTTTTCGATTGATTGCAACCGATTAGAAGTCCCTTGTATTTATAGTCCCGGGGAGACTTGCATCTAAAGAAATCCCTGATTGATTTCCTATTTTATTCCTATTTTATTTCCTAAATAACCATTACTTAATCGCGAGGCAGATGACGCGATGACGGTGGCAGGCGGCGTCGGCCGACAGCCTCCTCATTGGCGGGCGTGTGGGCCCAATGGGCCCCTCAATTTGGCGCATGACATCACTTCCCCTTTTCCCGACTTGGGCGCCCGGGCTGGCTGTGGTGGTTCTGCACGGCTGTTGTCGTGGATAAATCGATCAGCGTAAAAGATGTTCCAAGTTTATTGTATCCACTTGTATAGATGGAATAAGCCGGACAAAGATGAGGACGCCGACCCTTTCTCGACGACCGGGTTCGACCGGGTTGGATTCCATTGCTTGAGCGGCGCCTAAGCTAGTGCTCCCGCCCCGGAGCTTGGTGGTTCCGACGATGCCATGTAGCTTAATGTTGGTTGGTGTAGCGGGTTGAGGTAGGATGAGGGCCTCCGTAGTGGTGATGAGGTAGGCGTGGTAGAAGACCGGGCGGCGTGTGGCATGACATCTCCCCACCATTTGTCGAGGCGACTCGCCCACGCGTCGCCTAATTCGAGACATCCCGGCTGTCATAGCCGAGTTGCCGCCGATGTTGTTGTTGATGTCATCGTGTCCATTGCCCGCTGCCGAAGTTGTGCGTTGGGCGTGGCGCAGGGGCGTTGAGGAGACCGGGGAGGCGGATCATTTTGTATCCTTCGGCGGGGGCCTCCGCCGTAGGGCCTCCCGATGATACGTAGAGGTTGTTGGCATCTTGGAGGCATAGACTAGTAAATGACGGGGGTGTCGGCTTTGTCGAGGTCGCGCCAAAGCCGCCGGTAGCGTCGATGTCAATGGGCGATGCGTTGACGGTAACCAACGACATATTTTTCCCGTCAACTTACTACCATAAAGGGAGTAAAATTAAACCTTTTATACTCATATACTTTTATCACTAATAAATTCCACTTGTAGTGTCTTGTATTTTATTTTGCAGATTTATAATAAAAGCAAGTGGAAAATCGACCAAAAGTACGCCTTCCGAGAAAGCGCATTATTGCAAAAACCCAAGCCCAAGAGCAAATCGACCCAAAACATCAAATGGGCCGAGCACAGCCCGGCCCACAACTTTTCAGGCGAAAAGACGACACCCCACCGAGACCCGGGCCAGGCCGAGCCTGGGGGTGCGCGCGCACCACTGTGCGGCCGCACCCTCTCCCGAGGCGGTTTCGGCCCAGCCTCGGGAGGCGGTTCGTGCACTTTTTCAACGGGGTTTCCCCCGCGTTGGTCGGTTTGCGATACAAGGAAGGTTTACCAGTCGGTTTGGTGTAATTTAGCACTTAGGCCCCTCCTCCAAGTGTATAAGTAGGCCCCCTCTCCCCTCTCTCAACACACACCATTTGGAGCCTCCTCACTTTCTACTCTTCTTCTCCTCTCCTCTCTACTCCTCCACTTCTCTAGTTCTTTTAGTCTTTAGTAGTATTTGGAGCAAGGCTAAGCTTCATTGGAGAGCTTGTACTTGGGAGAAGGAATATTCGGTATGAATACATTTATGGTTTATCCTCAAGTCTTGATCTCATATGCTTGTGCAATAGAGCTAGAGTATTTACATATTATATTCTTGACATGTTGTTCTCGACACAATCATGATAGAAGAACTAGACTATAGTTCCTATGTCGTGGTTAGTCGATAGAACTTAGGGCCTAACCATTAAATTGCCATGTATTTGAGTAGAGTAAGAGTTGTGCCGAGGTGATTGATTCGTTGTGCCCTTCGGGGTTTGCTCGTGTTCTATTCCGTCCATCCGTAGAGGGTGGGGGCCATGGGGACATGAGTAGTGTCCTAGTATGGACGTGGTGTCCGGATGCCGTGTATCCTTCGAATATGAGTGCATGCCACGGTTGAGGGGGTAGGCGGCTTGGTCGTGACAAGCCTTGTCCGTCCCTTTGAAATCCCCCCCACGCTCGTGTGTGTCTTTGTAGGAGTTCGTAAATGCCTTCCTTTCGAGGCGGATGCTCAGGAGGTCTCCCCCGTCCATCTCACTCTCGGCCCTAAAACTCTAGTCATCTATGTTTGCATGATTATTAATGGTTCTTTGCACAGCTACTTTAGAATGCCTCACTGCTCCACTTAGGATTATTCTTTTATTCTTTATTTTCCTTTTTATCCTTGAGGTTGGCCCAAGTGTGTGTGTCACACTATCTTAAAATATCATGACTTACCCCAGTATTGAGTATTGGTCAACTGCATAGACATGTCGTCTTGTTCATGCCCCCTGCTAGAGTCCTACACCATGCCTTCCTTTGGGAAAAATATAAATAACGATACCCTGAATATCTCGGTGAAATGCTACAACGGTATTTCCGCGGCGCTTTTGGACTTGTTACGTAAATGCTTACGAATCGCCACCGACATCCCGTGGCGATGGTAGCCGGAATGTAACAATTCGAAGTCGTTGTGGGAAGTCAACCTGTGGTTCCCAGTGCTCTTGCCTTTTTGGCACTTGCGCTTTTTAGGAAACGCAACAAGCATTTCCGCGCCGTTGCGGGGGAAGGCATTGGTTATAAAGATTCTAGAAAGACATGTTCATTATGATGTGCATGTGTAAGTAGCCATTACTCATGCAGGCTAATCTTTCATGTTTTCTCCTGTTGTGGATGAAGATGGGATAGTGTTCGATTGGTTTGTCCCCGTTGAACAAATACACATGTGAGATCGGAGGCACTCCTAAGGAAGAACCCAACTCATATCAAGTCTTCTCTCCGCTACTCGCCCGACAAACAAACCAATCACCCTTGCATCATCTCGTATTCCACTCATGGCCAAGTCGATCCGTGACCACTCCATCTCTTTTGCGGCGTGCCCGTTGGGCCCGCCACATCAACATGGGAACAGAGAACTTTGAGCTCCGGCCCGGCCTAATCAAGATGGTGCAGCAAACCAATTTATGGTTTGCCAAGAGAGGACGCAAAAGCGCATCCGCAACACTTCCTCGAGCTCGGTGACACCATTGTCATCCAAGGTGTCACACCGTAAGCCATTAGAATCCGTCGCATTTTCCCTTCTCCATCACGGGAAGGCTAAACAATGGTTCTACAAAGAGACGGAAGTTGTCAACACGTGGGACAAATGTTCCACCGGCGTTCCTCACTAAATTCTTCCCCATGAGTAAAACTCACACCCCGAGGGAAGAATTGCCAACTTCCAGCCCGAGAATACCATGGAACCCATACCGCGGCATGGGAAAGGTTACAAGAGTACATTCAAGCATGCCCACACCATGGGATGGAAAACGGCATGTGATGCGATCCTACAATGGGTTAACACCCATGTCAAAAGCGCACATTGATGCCATCTGCTGGAGGTGCCTTCCTCTCCCTCACCATCAATAGAGCAACAGCTCTTATGGAGAAAATAGTGTCCAATCAAGCTTGGGGGAGGAAAGTCTTGGCAAAAACAAGAAGATAGCATGCACATCGTGGAGGAGACGGACATGCCCGCTACAATGGATCTCCCTATTGAAAGAACTTGACAAGTGTGCCAATCGAAGAAGAAGAAACTTACGGCACTATCAAGGCTATAGACTCACACGTAGCATGTGAAGTCTCGCGGGCAATGTTGGCCATTCGGGGAACGATCGCCCCGAAACCCGTGAAGACATTACTCATATCAACAACGGTTCCGTCAACAAGGAGGCCATAATGGGTGGGAACAAACCGGGCCGCGCCCACAAAACCAAGGAGGTAATTCAAACTCAAGGTACAATTCGAATACTCTCTCCTTGGAAAACTTGGTCTTAGGCCAAGCAAAAAATAATTGAAGAACTTTCAAAGAAGTTGATGCTTAATGATGAAATAATTGAAAACATGATTTTCAAAATTAAAAGTTTAACTTCTTCTTATGAAAGACAACTGAGCTTTAATAAAATGATAGAAACCCAATTAGCTCGGTTTTCACGCTTTTGCCTGTTGTCGGCTCGGGGGAAAAGTTTTGGGGCAACCCAAAATTTCTCTTGAATCTGTTAAAATGGTCTCAACGAGGTCCGGGTAAGCCTCTATGTCGGGAAGACAACAAGTCTCCTACCGAGCCACCAATCATTATCAAGAAGGAGGACCCCGGCGCCCGACAATCACATGCTCGGGTTGGCCCGCATGTCTTCGAGGATGCCTTCTGCGACCTTGGATCAAGCATAAACATCATGTCCAAGGTAACATATGATGAAATATTAGGTGGACCTTTGTCCCTTTGTACATTTTGAACTACAGATGGCGGACTGTCACTAAGGAAACCGGAGGGAGTAGCTCAAGACGTTATAGTAAAAATCCGAGAAGCATACATCCCGACGGACTTTGTCATCCTAGACATGGGTCACAACGAGAGCTGCCCCAATCCTTGGGAGACCATTTCTTAACACTACAAATGCAGTTTTACACGTGGGATCGGGGCATGCTAGCTTCCATATGCAGGGCCAAACAATGAGATGCCCATTCAATGGGTTCAACAAGCATAAGAATGCTAAAAACAAGCAGCCCAAGAAGGTAAAGCCACAAAGTGTTAGCGAGGCATGGCAGCATGAAAGGATGACATCCGCATCCACTTCTCCTGGGATACGGGTAACACTCCGTCAAGCACTAAATGAATGGAGAAGAGTCACGCTCGTCGGACTTTAAAAGGTGAGCCCTTGCCGAAGGTAAATCGGTAGTTATCTTTTTATTTTACAATAATAATCTCCCATTAATAACTCCATGATTCTTACAATAAAAATAATAATAAATAAGAATAAAATTGTTTACCCCCGTTGGAAGAATCTTGTTTATCAATGCATGCTTCCTCTTTCTATTTTGGCATGTCTTGGTTTTGGAAGTTTTGGTTATACGTATGATCATACTTCCATAGGCGTTTTTGAATTGAGCATGGTGCTTAGGTCAAAAAGTCTACCTTGATCAGATTAGACATGGAGTCGAGTCCGGTTATTGAACCTAAAATTGCTAGTGTAGATTTTGGTCGATCGGATGGACTAACCCCCGCAGGAATTTATCAAAATCCATAAGGGTAAGTCTTGAAGATGACAACGAGGGTTAAACAGTAAAAAATAATAATAATAATAATAAAAAAAAAAAAAGAGAGGATAGAGAAGAGAAGAAGAAGAGAGGAGATAAACCTTTCAACCCCAAGAGTTGTCTGTTACTTTGATGACATCAAAAGACAAGCTTGGGGGAGCCTCGAACCACGCCACCAGGCACAACTCGGATCATTGCGTGCTCAAGCTAAGTAGAACCATAAAAGGTAAGCAAAAGGCTAGCTTGGGGAGGACTCCAAGAAAGGTAACTTGTATCTCACATTTTGATCATATTCTCTATCTTATGAAATGTTGAGTTACGCTAAAAAGACAAACTTCATTCCTATATATATGAGTTATAAAAATGTTTAGTCTTAGTCCCTTGTTGAAATGATGAATAGTTGCTCTGTCTTATGCTTTGCCCGTGCCTAGTTTATAATTCGAATTTCTCTAAAGTTTGGGTTTGGTGGCTAATTCTAAAAACTCATCCGAAAAAGCCCTGATTCATGTGGGTTGCATAGGCTCTATCTAGTCTAAGTTGTTGCCAAGTATGATATGGTACAAATGAGTTTGCTATGACTTCGTCGAGAAAGAGAAACTTGACATCAGGGAATCTATATTTTGAAAAGAGAAATGTTTTGGGCTGCTAAAAAAAAAAAAAAAATGAGATGAAAAATGGACAAGTGTCCGAGGGCGAGTAGAGCCCACATCTCTAAAAAAAAAAAAAAAAAAAAAAGAAAAGAGAGGAAATAAAAGACAAAAGTCTAGGCGAGCAGAGCCCACCTCTCCAAAAAACAAATGATATAGCAATAAAGCCCATACTTTCTCGAAAAGAAAAAAAAATAAATAATATATATATATATAAATATATTTTATCTAAATAAAAACCCGGATAAAAAGTGGATCAAAAGGATGAATGATAAGCACCCTCGTTATAACCGTTCTATCGGCAACCGCCCAAGGCTTTGAGAAAATTTGGAAAGCCCCGCTACGATGAAAGGTAATAAAGGGTGGAAAAAAAAAAGATGTGCCATTTTATTCAAACTCTAGTAGAAAGTCTTATTATAACCCCCTGGCAATCGGTAAAACGTAATCGCATAGTAGCAACTCCCCGATCAACAACCAAGTACTTATCTCTTTTGCTCGAGGACGCGAAAAGGGGGTAAGCTTGGGGGAGTTTGTTGATTGGTAACCAACGACATATTTTTCCCATCAACTTACTACCATAAAGGGAGTAAAATTAAACCTTTTTATACTCATATACTTTTATCACTAATAAATTCCACTTGTAGTGTCTTGTATTTTATTTTGCAGATTTATAATAAAAGCAAGTGGAAAATCGACCAAAGTACGCCTTCCGAGAAAGCGCATTATTGCAAAACCCAAGCCCAAGAGCAAATCGACCCAAAACATCAAATGCTGGCCGAGCACGGCCCGGCCCACAACTTTTCGGGGCGAAAGACGACACCCCACCGAGAGGGCCGGGCGAGGCCGAAAGGGGGGTGCTTGCGCAAGACCACCTGTGCGGCCGCACCCTCCCCGAGGCGGTTTCGGCCCGACCGGGGGAGGCGGTTCGTGCACTTTCCAAACGGGGTTTCCCGCCTGCGTTGGTCGGTTTGCGCATACAAGGAAGGTTTACCAGTCGGTTTGGTGTAATTTAGCACTTAGGCCCCTCCTCCCAAGTGTATAAGTAGGCCCCCTCTCTCCCTCTCTCAACACACACCATTTGGAGCCTCCTCACTTTCTACTCTTCTTCTCCTCTCCTCTCTACTCCTCCACTTCTCTAGTTCTTTTAGTCTTTAGTAGTATTTGGAGCAAGGCTAAGCTTCATTGGAGAGCTTGTACTTGGGAGAAGGAATATTCGGTATGAATACATTTATGGTTTATCCTCAAGTCTTGATCTCATATGCTTGTGCAATAGAGCTAGAGTATTTACATGTTATATTCTTGACATGTTGTTCTCGACACAATCATGATAGAAGAACTAGACTATAGTTCCTATGTCGTGGTTAGTCGTATAGAACTTAGGGCCTAACCATTCGTGCCATGTATTTGAGTAGAGTAAGAGTTGTCCGAGGTGGCGGTTCGTTGTGCCCTTCGGGGTTTGCTCGTGTTCTATTCCGTCCATCCGTAGGGGGGGGGCCATGGGGGACATGAGTAGTGTCCTAGTATGCGGACGTGGTGTCCAGGATGCCGTATCCTTCGAATATGAGTGCATGCCACGGTTGAGGGGGTAGGCGGCTTGGTCGTGACAAGCCTTGTCCGTCCCTTGAAATCCCCCACGTTTCGTGTGTCTTTGTAGGAGTTAGTAAATGCCTTCCTTCGGGGCGGATGCTCCGGGAGGTCTCCCCATCCATCTCACTCTCACCCTAAAACTCTAGTCATCTATGTTTGCATGATTATTAAGCGGTTCTTTGCACGCCTACTTTAGAATGCCCGCTCCACTTAGGATTATTCTTTATTCTTTATTTTCCTTTTATCCTTGAGGTTGGCCCAAGTGTGTGTCACACTATCTTAAAATATCATGACTTACCCACGTATTGAGTATTGGTCAATTTGCATAGACATGTCGCCTTGTTCATGCCCCCCGCTAGAGTCCTACACCATGCCTTCCTTTGGGAAAATATAAATAACGATACCACGAATATCTCCGGGTGAAATGCTACAACGGTATTTCCGTGCGCTTGCGGACTTGTTCCAGAATGCTCTGAGAATGCCACCCGACATCCCGCGGGGGCGATGGTAGCTGGAATGTAACAATTCGGGCGGTCGTTGTGGGAAGTCAACCTGTGGTTCCCGGTGCTCTTGCCTTTTTGGCACTTGTGCTTAGGAAACGCAACACGGTCCGAAGCGCAAGTGAGACACCATGGTAATGTGTCCCTCTGTTCTCGGTGGCACCTTGCTTGGCATGCGATGAACAAGAGAAGTATCGCTATTATCAAGTGGATAGCAGCATACCTCATGTCTTTGTCCGCCGATCTTCTCGTTGTCGTGGTGATGATGCTAGCACGGGTGCTCTCATAAAGGTGGCGGTTTGCGGTGGGGCGGTGATGCAGAGGCGGTGTCGCGGGCCGGGTGGGCGATCCTTTATCGGCCGGGCGAGTGTGTTGATGGCGGCGCCCGGGGTGGCGTTGGGGCATCGTCATTGTCATTGACGTTGGCATAGGTGTTGGGATGGCGTCCTTGATGTTAAGGATATTGGGGTTGACGTCCTTTGGTGTTGATTTGAAGTCGTTGTCGCGGTCGAAGGTCGGCGAGTGGGACGAAAAGTGCGTCGGCGTCGCGGGCGTCGTCATCGGCGTTGGCGCCCCTAAGGGCGTTGTTGCCATTGGTGCCGCCCATGGAAGCGTCGTCGTTGTTGGCGGCGTCGCCGATGCCGAGGTTGTCATGTTTAGCGGCGTGGATGGCGACGCCGTGGTCATCGGTGACGTCGTTGGCGCCACGAGGGCGCCACTTTTCCTCCCTCGGGCCGCGTCCGTAGGGTTGTTGTTGTCGGTGGGTGCCGGTGTCGGGGGCGTCATGGTTGGCGATGATGATGGCGGGATCAATGGCGTCGATGTCGGCGTCGGTTGGCGTCATTGTGTCACCCATGGTGATGTTAGTGTTGTTGTTGATGCCGAGGGCGTTGTGGTTCCCCGCGACATTGTGGTCGTAGTTGATGTCGTGGGGGGCGTCCTTGGGGGACGTTGTCGATGTCGATGACGCCGGGGTTGGGGTTGGTGACGTCGGGCGCCGACGTCGGCGGCGTTGTTGAGTTGCTACCGATGGTAACGGCGTGGATGCTCTGGCGTTCCTAGTGTCATAGGGGATGTTGGTGACATAGGAACTTATATGTACTTGTCGTTGGAGCCTCGCGACATTGACCCTAGTTGGGTAGGTTTTCGTCGAAGATGGTGGACGCCGGTGGTAACCTCCTAACTGGTTCGATCCAGCCGCGGTAGCCAGCGTCCTTGAGGTAGTTGTACTTGTTGCTTGCGGCGCCGCTGATTGTGGAGGGACGACGCGGCGGCGGCGCCCGCGGGGAGCACCGTTGTCGCCGGTGGCGCCCGGGGTAGGGGCTGCGCCGAGGAGGTCATCGAGCTCGCCCGGTGGCCTTCATGCGGCAGGTGGCAGCCGAGGATGGCATGGTGCGTGGACGGAAGCGTGGAGCTGTACTTGACCTTGATGTAGTTGGAGATCGCAGCTTTATCGGCGGTGTTCTCGATCCACGTAGAAGGCCTCCATGATACCAATCACAAACCGGAAGGATTCAGCGGCGGTGACATGGGCGATGACGGCGAGGGGGCGGCGGCGAGGCCGCCTTTGGGGGCGTGCTTGGGAAGGGGGCGGCGTGTGCGGGCGAGGGGGGGGGGCGGCGCACACGGGGCGGAGACAGAGAGAGAGAGCCCGAGGGCTGAAGCCGTTGGATGTTACCCCTTTATTTTCGATTAATCAGAATCGATTACAAGTCCCTTGTATTTATAGTTCGGGGAGACTTGCATCTAAAGAAATCCATGATTGATTTCCTATTTTATTTCCTAAATAACCATTACTTAATCGCGAAGGTATAATAATGATGACGGTGGCGGCGGCGCGTCGCCGCCAGCCTCCTCGCCGTGCGGGCGTGTAGGCCCAATGGGCCCCTCAATTTGGCGTGACACTTGACTTTATTTGATGCCTCAAAATGTGGAGTTTTTGAATGTCTAAATTTCAAATTTTGAATTTTTCAAACAATGTCGGATGGAAAAACTTCCTAAATAATAGTTGTAGATCTCAAAAAGCTATAAAACTTTGTAGTTGACCACTATTTTATTTGAAATAATCTTATCATACAAAACTACATTCAAATCTGTCAAATTTGAAATTCAAATTTCCTTCGGACGGAGAAGCTCCCTAAGTGAAAATTGTAGATCTTGAAAAGTTATGAAACTTTATAGTTGATGACTTTTTTTATTTGAATTCGTTTAGTTCCTCAAATAGTCAATTTTCATTCGAATTTGTATTATATGTGGGGATCGAAATGAGTTATACACCCATGTGAGTGTGTAGTGCAGTGGAAAGGGAGGTTCCACCGAGCCCGAGGTTGTCGGTCGGTTTTGAACCCCGCGTCACGTAGCATCGTGATTTTCGCAAAAAGATGTTCTACTTTTGCGACTTTGGCGGCAGCGGTAGTGGTGACCGGTGGGCCCCCGATTAAATAAAAAGTTTTGCTATTTCTTTTTGAATTTTGAAAACACAAATTCTAGTAATGGGCTGTAGGGGCTGTTCAATCACCAACCGCCCATAGAAATTAAATATCGAGCGGCTGTGAACTCGGCTTTTTGAATTTTGAAAACACGATTCTGAAAATGGGCTGTAGGGGTTGTTCAATCACCAACTGCCCCTAAAAATCAAATAGCAGGGGCGGCCGCGAAATCGGGCCTGCGGTCCTTTGTAAAAAACGGAAGGTTAGGGGTGGCTAGCAACACCGGCCCTATAGTAGCTGTATGGCGTAGTGAGATGGATCAAATATCCAAGTTTTAAGCCAACTACCTAGCTAATTAATCATAGCTAATATAGACTATTTTTTTAGCCCCAACTAGTAACTAGTCATATGTATCAAAGATATCCTAAATTACTATAACCATTTCATCGTGATGCCCTATCTCTTAATTAGAAAGGTTTTTCTATCATCAAATCTTGAATTTTACACATAAGGATTGTTTCAATCCAAGTTTTCCTATAAAAGCTATGAATTTTTGAAAACAAACTGAAATTCAAATTACAAACGTTTTTACAATTTGCATACTTTATATATTAGCGGCTAGGTTACATAAAACCCTTCGGGGAAGACCGAAATAGAGCATGGTCCATTGACTAGATCAGCACACAACAGCAGAGGCGAAGACTATGACGAGCTCGCCGACGAGGGGCCGTAGGTGCGCCAAAGAAGCATACACACCCGAATGAAAGGACCGCACAAAGCGACGGTTGAAGATGGGTCGACCAAGCCGGTGAAAAAGAGCATTCGGACGAGCAAAGGGTATGTAGTATGTCGTCGCCGGAGGTAGCAGATGATATTCGAAGTCGAATTCCGATGATGGCGAAGTCGTCGAGTCATCGTCAGATGACGAAGTGCCTGGTAAAAACCTATATTTCCAATAACGATGGCTGCCATGCGTCTAGGTTGTGGCAGGAGTCGCCCACACGTCTTCATCACGTAGCTTGGAAGGACAACGCAGACAGATGCATGCCTCACACGTCGTAGTCAGCCCCACAGTGGGACCCACCATGTGGCGTACAGTGTCAACGAAAAAAATCTTCGCAGGGAACTCGATCTCTCGAGCGGTGCTTTGCCTGGGAGGATACGCTGTGGCGGCGGCCGGTAGGAAGACGTTTGCGTTGGGCTACGCGAGTTTGGGGGCCGCCATTCTGGCGCGCTTGGTTCGCATCTTCCGTGCCTCCCTGGGCAGCGGCGGCGGCGCCGCTGCAACGACCGCCAGCTTCTTCTTCTTGGCCGGTGCCTCGATGGGCCACTTGCGTTTGGCGAGTGTCGGTGCCGCTGACGCAGGAGCCCTCTTGGACGTCTTCAAGGCCTTCTTCTCCTCGGCCGTAGCGAGCTTGAACGTGGCCTTGACCTTGACGAGACGGCTCACCTGGATCGTCTGCCCCGGTCGTGTGTGCGCGCGCGGAGGGCCGGTGCACGGCTGCGTTAGGAATAGGAACACCGCAGACTCCACGCCACACCGCGTCCAGCGTCTCGGACCCGACCGCCTTATGCTCAAAGTAGGCGGCGCCCATCCCATGAAGCTCGTTGGGCTCGCGCTCATAGCAGATGGCGACGAAGACCAAGCTTGGGGGCGGCGCATCTCCAAACCTAGTAGATATGACCATGAAGGCCTTTATTGTGGTGGGGAATCTTACAAGAAGGAAGGAGGAGAGGGGCAGAGGAAAAGAAGAACTGGCCCGCCTACCTCGTCACCGGCGAGTATGACGGAGCGAGGCAGGGGCCGGCGGATGGCAGGCGGCGGTGGGGATTGGTGGGAGAACGGAGGTAGGAGAAGGAGTACTACAGGGAGCGGTACTATTGGCCTCCGGAATCCAAATGTCAAATTACAAGCGTTAAAAACGCAAGGAAGTATCTGCGCTTAATAGTCAAAACTTTTTATTTGTAGGTATAGAAATTTCTCCTTGATTGATCAAATGTGGACATGCACATCTAGCTAGCGTGATACTCATACATCTTAATATGCACACATAGTTTTTTCTGAGCCTTTTAATTTGAATGCTGTCTGTACATCAATTTTTCTCTCCCCATTTTTTGGATAACCGCTAGCTCATGATTGACATTCTTAGGTACTTGAAAATTGGAGCACTAGGTTCCAAATTTCACATGGAGGATTATGGTTGGAACATGCAAGAGTATGTGCTAAGATTGGCTTGGAGTGCATGGACTCTGACCCAGTGAAGAGACCAATTACACGGCAAATAATTGAGAGGCTTGATGAATTGGAATGTACATATGGTTTTATTGAAAATAAGCACTCGGCAATACCTGTAAGTCTACTCATACCAGGGAACTTTCTATTGAGAATGGGTGTTTCATCAATGTTTCATTTTACTCTATATGGCATGCCTGGCAGTGTTGAAAACAACGTCGTGAAACTCTGCATTAAGATTGGCATAAGAGGTTACCTAATGACTTATACCAATAGTCCTTGAAAATTGATTTTTTGGTCTACGTTAAATTGGACCTAAAAATAAATTATCAGAGTTATCTATGTTTTTAGTAAATCCTGTGTACTAAAACCACCATTTTGGCCTAAAAGCAACCAAGGACACTTATTAACAACAAGTCATCCGTTACATTGGTTCAAGCAGCGATAATCAAGTTATTGACCATATAAAATTTTAAGCGTCTTGCAAGCTCCAGCCTCCAGAGACTAATTATCCTTAACACATTGTCCTTTGAACCAATGGGGTCAAATATCTTTTTCTAGAAGGGATGGTAGAGGCTATGTCGAGATTTATACCAGATGAAGAAATAGAAAACAAGTATCAGCCCAATTTTTTGAGTGGAAACCCGGGCCTAGAAAAACCACACAACCGGGGATAGTGCAACACTATGAACAACTAACAACTTTCAGCTAATACTTGCTTAGATAAATTACACCGAGCTGACTTGCCAATTGCTCAACTAGCAACAGCTACTCAACTAAGACCCTGCTAACTACTAAAACGATCAACTCTATCAAGGAAGCAAATAGAGATCAAAAGTTCAAAACCAATTAAATAAGATGTTAAGAGGGTCATGGACATGATTGGTATCAAACAGTGTCGCAAACGGAGCAAGATACCGCATGAAGAAGACAACAAGCCATGGCAAGCCATTTAAGTCGGTTTAGCTGGTTTCAAAACCGCCTAGCCGGCTTGCCCCTCTAGGCGCCCTAGCCAAGTGTTGGGCCAGCTAGGCCGGCTGTTGCTTCACGACCTGGCTTAGCCGGTGCCAAACCGACTAAGTCGGCCTGTCTACCACGCCCGGCTGAGCAGCCTCACGCGACCCCATGTAAACCAACTTAGCGGGTTGGGACCAGCTAAGCCAGTTCGTCGCTAGAAACCCGACCTAATATCGAATTGGGTTGTGTTTTGGTAGTTTTTGCAATTAGAAATATATCTAGGTTGTTACCTAAAGGTATAAGACCACCCCCTCTATATATTTCAGAGGATAACGGCCGATTGAATCCTAACTATCAAATCAATCGACAAATCGTCAAATACCTCACTTTTACCTTATTTTGCTTCTCTCAAGCCCTCTAGTTGCTGATCCTAAGAGATCCCTCACACGCATCCTTCCGACGGATCTTTTTGGAGGGTGTTCGGAGGCTTTTTCGCCGAGAATGAGCTCCACATTGGCCCTAGCGATCCCTAGATCATTTTGGTCGATCATGCTTCGGTTCTTATTGTTTGTGCAGGTTATGTGCGACCTCTAGGGCATCCAAAGCCCACTGGTGTGAACCCGTTTTCGTGTCAACAACAGCTAACAAACTCGACAAGCACGATGCCGGCGCCAACCAATTAAATGAGGTTGCCACACAGGTGGAGGCGATGTCGCGGCCGGAGGGCTGCGCAGGTCAGGCAACATGGTGCTGGACGATGGTGGAGTGTCAATGGTTTTTGCAAACGGCAAACGGAAGGGGCAGAAGATTTTTCTTTTTATCTATAAAAGAGTTTGGTGTGGGTCCTACTAAACACTGGCCAACGACGTCAAATCCACCATCCATCACATAAACCAAAAAGAAAAAGGAGTCGTCCCATCTCTAAAATCAGAGACTGGATCATCCTGCTCCACCTTGATTCCCAACCAAACGCTACCTTTTAGAAGCTTATTGAGGCCATATTCTAGATGGTAAACTAGCTAGGCTCACATGTCATGTACATGTACACTCATGCATTCGTTGTTCCTGTTTGCTGACACGTGCATGGGAATTGCACCTAAGGCATAGGCATGCATGGGCAGATGAAATATATCCATTTCCTTCAGATTCAGTGCGCACCTTTATTTATTTGGTAAAGGACATATGCTTGTATAAAATAACTTAATAATTAAAAATATTTATGCCTGTACTTTTTAAGGTTTGATCAAATCATCATGTAAATCCTGCCCTAGTCCTTAATTTGACAATAATGTCCTTACATAACAGGTACTTGATGTCTACCCACTCGATATATGGTTCCCCATCGAGTCAGACAAGGTCATCAAATGCCCGGTGACCCTTACCAATAAGACCGACAATAAAGTTCATTTCTGGATTTTACCGAGCACCCTAGATGCATGTTGCAACCTTAGCTATCCATACGTGTGGGAGGATGGAATTTATGACGGAGAGTTCTCATCACTTGAAACAACATTGGAGCCACATTCTAGCAAGATCATTTACATGACTATGATGAAGCAAGAGCAGGCCCTACTAGAAGCTGCAGACAAATGCATGTTTGACGTGGTGGCGGTCAACCTGAGCTCGAAGAAAGGCCGCACCCTATTTCCTGGTCCCAATATTTATCCATATGGTCTCGACCCATTGACACGAGCCAAGAGGTTGGGTATTGTGGTGCCACTAGCAACGCTGAGGGCTGCTGTCACCAGTGACCCAGCAAGATTGCAGGAAGTAGCACCCCATAAGGTGAGTCGAGTTGATTTGATGATATAATTAAATTATGAGTACTCTTAAATTATATATTGGTGGCGTGCACTCGGGGCTCATTTCTAATAAGGGGGTCGGTTGCTATTTGTCTGTATCAGTTCATACAAGCAACACCACTTGACGGGGAGCATATGGATATTGTCTACTGCATGGATGTGCACCCAACCGAAACATGGTAAATATATATAGATACATGGTCCCACTGGACAACTCTTTTTTTCATATATATATGGTCCCACCTAGCAGTACTTGATTTGATTTTGGTGTGTGCTGCACACCACAGGTTGTCGGTGGCCTATAAAGCTGAGGATGTGTATGTTTACATTTGGAACTACGAAACACAGGTATGGCTAGTAGTACAACAATTCAAGAAAAAAAAAAAAAAAACTAGTACAACTCTATCGTATCCTTTTTTCCAGCGCTGTTAGAGAATTTGGACTTACAGCACGCACCCCTCCTCGCAACAGCTTTTATTAAACGGTTGGATCACCATCCATGGTTAATCGATTAATAGTGGCGGCCTCTATAACTTCGCCCGCCTCAGTTAAAAAAAGAATAAACATGACGGTTTTTGTAATTTGGTCACCTCAGTTAATTATTTTTCAAATAAAAAATATTTGAATTTGAATTTGAATGTTGTTTTAGAATTAAAGTTAGACAAAAGCACTCGTGCGCTTAAACATACTCCCTCGAGGATGGTATTAGAAGTCGTTTTTGGACAAGGTTTATGTTAAACATCGGGAATATAAATCATCAATAACTTTTAAGTTGTTGAGTTTGTAAATGTAAAAATTATATGAGTAGATTTGTCTTAAAAATACTTTGATAAAAGTATACATATATCACATCTCCGTAAATATTTTTATAATAATAAGAGGTCAAAGTTGTGTTTTGGAGACCGTGTCGCTGTCCTAAACGACTTCTAATACCATCGAAGGGAGTATATGACATCATTCAAGTTAGCACATCATATCCTTTTTTTTTGGCGCTGCAAGAGTGTGGACATGCAAGATTTGGACTTCCAGCACACACACCTCTCACAAGAGCTTTTAGTCAAAAAGAAAAAGAAAAAAAAAAACACGGCAGCTATTCTTCACCAACTGTAGTGCCCTCGTCCTAGCAGGCGACGCCACATTCTTCTGTTGTCGCCACCATGGACAGAGCTCCCCCACCCTAACCTGGCCCAACAACCGTGCCACCCCCAGCTCTCCAAAACCGCCCATTGACCATATCCCCGCATCCTGCCCTACCTGTCTCCCCTCGGAGTTGGAGAAGATAAGAGAGAGCTAGCTCAAACCCTAGAAAGAAGATTAGGAGGAGGAGGCTGCATTAGTTGTGGCTGTGTGCAGGGGAGATGGTGGACCGCAGGCGCGGGGAGGAGGCCGTGGTGAAAACCAAGCTGACAGTGATCTGTTGAAAATCACTATCGGTTGTTGCTATGAACCGGCGGTGCTGCTCCAAAGAACTTTGTCGGCTTGTCTCAAAAACCGACAGTGATCCTCAATAAATCACCGTCGGATTGGAACAAGAACCGGCATTGTTGTCTAGAGACTACACAGTCAGGTGGAGCCAGCACTGCTGGGTCGAAAGATCCGACACTGATGCCGACCCATCACTGCCAACATGGTTGAATCGGTTTATAATCCGGCAGTGATGGGGGTTTGGAACCGATACAAATCCTTAATTCTGTAGCAGTGTCAGTGGAGAGATAGAGAGAGAGGTGTGGACAGGTGCGCTGTGCGGGCGGAAATGAGTAATATTGCACGATTATATTTTACCATTTCTCTTTTTTAGTGTCCCTGTATCTTGCTTTATATATTTATTTGCGCAGGAAAGAGTCACGAAGTTCAAAGTCAAATATTTAAAAGAAGGCAAGTACATCAATCGCATTTCATCGATCAAATTTATCGCTGGAGAGCAGTGGCTCGCGGCTGGGGATGATATAGGTGGTGTCCATGTCTATGCCCACACTAACTTCCATGCTGAAAACGACAAGGTCAAGGAATTTGAAGCTCACAATTCAGTGAACAAATTGGCAGTTTCCCCGAAAGATACTTTGCTGCTCACAGCTTCTTTCAAAGGCGACCCAATCAAGCTCTGGGACTGGAGTCAGGGCTGGACATGCGTTCGTGTGATGGACACACTCTGTTTCCTGTACGATCTCAGCATTGGCCCAAGGGATGCTAGCACTTTCGCTGGTCAAGGTTACGATTTCAACGATCGAGCAGTAAAGGTTTGTTTGAATCTCATATATTTTTTTGTGATAAATCATTTGTTGGTCGATGGTGATTACCAACTAATTATGTTTTCTTAATTATGGTGATCAATTATACACATTTTATTATAACATATATGCATCTTCTCTACTTGAACATTGTAGTGCTGGGTCTGGGATATTCATTCTCCGGATGCCATCGCCACGTTCGAGATCGAGGGGCACTGTCTTACTTTTTGCACTGATACTCATCGAGAATTTATAGCTACTATTTATGGTCGCTATGACGATAAACACTGTAATGCAAAGGTATGTGTGTGGTATCCAGTTTTCGGTTTCTGTTGGGAGCAGTATTGAACATTAATTATCTCGCATGCAGGGGGCAATTTCCAGCCTCGATCCCATCTATAGTGAATAGTGATGCTCACCCTCTCTGTTTTTTTTTTCCGAATTAGATATGGGATTGGCGGACAAAGAAACAAGTTTACACACTGGAATCGAAAATCTACCATTGTAAGCTTGTCAATCTTGCTTCCCACCCAACGCTTCCAATACTGGCTGGCATCATGGAGCCACGCAAAACTAAGGTGCATCATCAGATTATCTTGTGGGATGTTAGGACCTTCAGGTAAATTATTATTAATAGCTCTTCAATCAAATCTAGGGACACGTGACCATGCATCGAATTCACCTTCTTCAACGAAGCATGCTGTTGAATTTTAAACTGGGAGTATATACTGAATCACTTCCCATAGTAGGAAAAAAAAACTAGGTCTAGGCCCAGCCAGTTTTAGCATTCCAAGCACAAAAATGTGTTTCTCGTTCAGAATTGAAGCCATTGAGATGACCGTTGTTACGCCCTACTCTATCTGCAAGACTGCAAGCCATATAGGACGGGATCCTATGCTCCAATGCTCCGTGTCACTCTTGGTCCTGTGAGTGTTGCTACAATGAACATTGGCGGCATATGGTCCGCCCACATTCATGCAAGTTCGAAGTTGCTGTGGTTCGGTAGCCTAATTCCTACGATGCCCTTTAGGGACCTGTCTGATGCTCCTATCCAATTAATGCCCTTGTGAACCCTTTTTCAATAAGTTTCTTCATGATAATCGTGTCTGGCTTGATTACATTGTGTGTCTTGGGCTTTTGCATGTCTTGTGAGTCTTCAACATGGTTCTTAATTTCTTGCTTGAGGTGTTGATCAACCGGATCACCATTTTGCTGAAGTCCAAGTCCACTTTGCAGTGTTTGAAATATATCAAAAAATACTAACAAACAAAGTTAGTCCAAATGGTCATGTTGATCATCCAACTCCACACTCCAAACACAAACAAGCCCACTTTGCATCCTTTCCAATTCTCTCGATGATATTTTTCGGTGTTCTATAGGCCTTGGCGATCATATAGTATCCCCGTTGTACATCTGCTTGACACAGGTCTTCTTGAAAGGGTTCGTGGGTTTTTCATGCGAAGAACAAAATCAGCCTCATCGAGCTGCTAGTTGGCCTTATTGTTCAGACTTCCCCGCTACGTATCTAGGTCAGCCGCAATATTATATGATCTGACCCTGACTGGTGTGGTGTTCGAAGTCAATATCAACAAATTAATTTTTCCTGTATTTTGTTAGAATTTTCTTGGATTTCTTCCGGATTTCATAAAAATTTCATCGTCGAGAGAGGAGGCACAGCCATGGTGGCGGCACCATTGTGGAAGTCAGTCGCCATGGCTTTGCCCGAGAGGACAGAGGGAGCATGGAAAGAGAGCTATGAGACGAGGATGGCTAGAGGACAGAGGTGATCGGACGGATGACAACCAGGAAGACATAAGGACGTGGTACCTCCAAATAAGAAAATATAATAAAATATAGAAATATAGTTGTGACTTGTGAGCCGTTCAACATTAGGGCTAAATGTGCTAAAAATACGAAGTTAACCAATCTAATATTAACTAATATTAAGCACTAATATGTTTCTTATCTTATACATGTTTTTTTAGTTCCTGTTATTGGAATTCCTCTATTTTGACACCACCCTTTTATATTCCTATACATTTTATCTCGCTCCTTTCTTTTCTATCCCTTTGTTGTGAAGAGGCCCTAAAGATGTACGGTACTCCGGCTTAAGTTCCCAGCTTCCGACCATTTCCGTTCAAATTCCGACGGTATTAGTTTGTTTCTGTACATGCATATTCCAGATCTGTTTTCAAACCTAACCCCATTTCCGCCAAAAAATAATGAAACCCATCTCCTTCCATTTTCATCACTAATTAACGTACACATTGCCTCCAAATAAGGGAAATCCTTGATCACCTTGCCAAAGTTCAGAGAAAGCTAGGAAACCAAACGAGCTTGATCAGACACTTCATTATACTCTAATTACTAACTTCACAATTCTTCTTTATTGAGCGATGGTCAAGTTTATATGTTTTGTAAAAAGTAAAAACTAATATAACTGATGGTGGTATCCTAATTACATACATAATAGGGTTATGAAAAGGATCGAACTTATTCTGAAGGGTAAATGTCGTAAAATGGTATTCGATGGGAACGAGGATATAACAAGGTAATATTTTTTTTTCCTGCCAACTTCATATTGAATCACCTAGATTTTAATGAAAACATGGTTTCCTGCAATAATACATTTTTATGCGAAGTAAAGACACTAAACCCTAAAACATTCTTCTATTATGTCATAGTTTCTAGCTTAATCCTCCTTCTGCTCTAAATTATAAGTCTTTTTTTTTTTGATGTTTTTGGTTCATTCATTTTGCTACGTATCTAGACATATTACTATATCTAAATGCATAGCAAAATAGATATACCAAAATCAAAGCGACTTATAATTTGAAACTGAGAGAGTAGCATCATTTCAGCATTGGAGTAATTCCATATTACCAGCTAATATTGACTTTTATCTTATAGCTATATACTACACAATAGAATTATTAAGTGTTGTGTTACAACGGTAGCTATAAATTCTCAACTCAATATTGTTCCTGTTCTCTCTCTCTCTCTCTCTCTCCTCACTTCTGACATTGAAATATTTGTTCATGTGTAGCCTTGTGGTTGCCTCTGATAAAGAGATATCAATAATTAAAATCAATGTGCATGCCTACATGCATTGACTGGCTGCTGAAAGTAAGTATGGGCGAAACTCATGTGAGATAGCCTAGACAAATATCCTAACAGCACATGGATTTATTTATGGAGTTTATTGGAACTTTGAGATGCTCAACCAAAAAATCGTTCTCTATGGATCTGGGAATATTCTTGAAGTATATATATCTGAAAAAGGCAGACCACAGCAAATGGATCGCTACTGGGCTTTCTCACCAAAACACTACTCTTGTCTTTTGGATGCAATTAAATTCTTTGGAAGATGTGAACACATCTCTTTGGTTCTCGTACTGGTATGCTACTGAATGCAGATGCAGCCTTCTTCAATTGTTCCAATACCGTATTTGCAGCCTAAGAAGTTTACAAAACATGCTAATCTTTCTGGGAATAGTTACTTCACTGTGCATTCCAATTGTTGTAAGCATGTGTATGCACTGCATATTGGAAAGTGACGAGATCCCAATAAACTTCTCAAAAGCAAAGAGTAATAATCGAAATGATTAATGAGTGTGTATGTGCTGTCTTCTCCATGTTCCCATGTGGAGAACATCTCCACGAGGAATTGGTGTTCATATCATACTGACAACTGGGGTGGTTTTCAGTTGTGCATCTTACTGCAGTGGCAGAGCAGTGATCAGTGGATGCGTTACTTCATTAACAGTACTGGTAGAGGTAGAGATCCTCCTAAAAAGACACTGCAGCCATTGAGCAGTTTCAACATTTACAGAGATCATAATAAACTGAGTAGGAAGAATCTGCTTTAGTTTGCAGTGAACAAGCAGGGTGCACAGTAGGTTGACCTCCAGGTGTTCCTTGAATTTTTTCAACACGCTATGTTTCACTGATGTAATTGTGAGCTAGGGATGGTAACAAATTTACGTGATAGCAACGAGCAGCAACGTGTGGCCCAAATATTCCACTAAAATGATAAGCCTCCATCCATCGGCCGTCTTATGTTATTGTTTACCCAAGGAAAAGAATAAGAAGAAGAGGAGGAGGAAAGAGACTTTGTTTGAGGCTGGCCGCTGGCATCAGCATCAGTGGAACGGGGCAGCTTGTTCGAAAACTGAGTGCAAGCCTCAACCTCCTTCTGATCCGTGCTTAAGCAGGGGATTCATGGGTCCGTGTATTAATTTCCTCATCCTCAACTAATCCCATCTTAGCTGTCCTGTCCTCATCGGAATTCAGAAATAACCGCGGTTGTCTTCAGACCTGAAGCCTCAAGCGGCCCTCGCCAATACAGATCATACCTAGGAGAGCCAGACACGCATTGGAAGCAACAAGGTCGGAAGAGCCCAGCCTCGTCCAAAACCCAAAGGCTTTGCAGACAAGCAAACAGCGTCCTGTGCGAAACGATCTCCATTTGAATGGCACAGGGCTTCTATAGATGACACCTCCGCGAAGGGAACCACATTAATCGCCGATGTCAGCTTCCTAGAAATCCTAGGCGGAGTTGCCTCAGAAGAACCCAGGAGGACAAGTGAGGCGTCTCGACGACGCTTCCAAGCAAGAGAACGATACCCAAAGTGTCATCACCGTGATCGTCTCCAGCAAGGCTCTCGCTTGGTGCAATCCACCTCACACTTGCACTTGCACAAAGTGTTTCCACCACTCTAAAGATTACATTAAATAAAAAAATGGATCCCACGGCCTACTACAGCAAAGGGCCACGCAGCTCATACATTACACAAAAGAGTACACAAAGGTTCCAGATCGTGCCTTGTTTTTATATATTCAATTTTCCTCATTATATAGCCCCTGATAGCCCCTCCATACTGTACCCCGTCAACGACCAAGGCGATCACTGTTCTTCTGGTTCTGGGGATCTGAAGGCAGCAGAGCTTCGAGACCTGCGTGCAAGCATCCATCTTCTATTTCAGGTCAGTGATCGATTCTACCAATGATTTCTTTCCATCACGCCTATGGCGAAGCTAGAGCAAATTAGAGGGTGGTGCACTTTACTTTGTGGGTGCATAGACATGTTTTTGGTGGTGCATATATGGTGAAATTTTAGAAAACACCATTGTTTCCACAAATTTTGGGGGTGCTTTTGCACCCACTAGCTTCTAAGTACCTTCGCCGGCCTATGTACGCCCGAATTGACTTTTGCTAGTAACCTTCTTTACTGATCCTGGGATTGTTCTTTGTGTAATTTTGTGACAAATCTTAACCTAGTGACCATGGTCTATAAATATGGATCAGTAAGCTTGATCAGGAAGGTTGATCAACAGTTTGAAAAAAACACAAAAGAAGTGACAGAATCGAGTTTTTCTCACCTACAATAATCATGTACTACCCCATCTTAAAAAGTGTGTGATTCTAGTTTTCGACTAAGTCAATTTTTTGGCTAGATTTAATACAAAATTGTATCAATGTTTATATTCTCTAAATAGTTTAATATGTAATTAATCTAAAGTACAGATTATGTATTATAAGTCACAATGATTTTTTGTATATATTTCGTTAAAATTAAAGTTGATTGATATTTCAAAAGTTAGGAATTGTATTCTTATGGAACAGAGTAGCACTAAATCTCACCAAATACTTGAGTACTGAGCATGAACCAGTCCTTCTTGAATATTTAATATATGACGTTCATCAACCTTGGACACACGGTCAATACGAACCGATCCATGCATAAATTTTGGAGGAGATGTAGAGCTTATAAGATCGAAAGACCAAACAGGAGAATGTTTGATGGCCTCATGATCTATTTTTGGTGGAACATTTGGAAGGAGAGAAATAGAAGAACTTTTCAAGCAAAAAGTTTGCAGCCAAGAGAAGTGGCCTTTTTGTGTAAGGAGGAATTGATCAATTTCAGTGGGCTTCAAGAACAACTGGAGAGGGAATTTCTCTCTGTAGTAGCGCTGTTTTTTGTATTGTATTTGTATTGTATTTTTTTAGTAGCAATAGTATGTTTTGGAGTAGTAGTGAGAGTTTTTTTCCAGTGGAGGTTGTAAATTTTCTTTTTATCTCTTTTTTATTCGTCTAATAAAAATCGGCAAAAGCTTTTTGCCGCCTTTAAAAAAAAAAAACGTTCATCAACCAAGTATTTTAGTGCCGATTCTCTTTCAAGGGATCATTTTTTTTTTCTGCTTCTTGTTTGGACAGAAGTGTATGTTCATACATGATTATAAGAAATGGACTCTGAAGTTAGCATGGAACATCTCTTGGAGTGCATGCTGCTTGATCCAAGTGCAGAGCCGACAGACCTGCCAATGTAAACTTCTGAAAACCATCACGAATGATTTCTCCGATGATGAGAAAATTGGGAGTGGTGGGTTTGCAGATGTGTACAAGGTACGACTTATGAGTGACTCCAAACTGTCATTATTCCTGATTACTACAGTTGATCTAAAAGGCATAATGCAACTTTGTCACTGTAGGGAGAACTTCATAATGGGACAGTCATCGCTGTGAAGAAGCTGTTCCACAATCTAGATATGGATGAGGAGAAATTTATCAAAGAGGTTGGTTGTCTGATGAAGGCAAAGCACAAAAACATAGTGAGATTTTTTGGGGTACTGTTCCAACACACAAGGGAAGATATTGAACCATGAGGGGAAGATGATCCACACTGAAGAGCGACCGCATTGCTCTCGCTTTGAGTTTTCGACCAAAGGGAGTCCGGACAAGCACATCACTGGTGCGTTTTTCTTTTCATTTTAGTTTTGTTAGAAGTTCCGTAAAACCCATGTGAGTTAAATTTTTGTCCTCCTCACTAAACGTTCTGTTTATTATCAACTTGTTCCTTTCCTTGATTTATTTTGCATGAACGGATGAAATGCCAATGATTTCAACTATCCTAATAACCGTGCCCCTCCATTTTTTTTAAAAATAAATCTCCTCACTTTTCAGAGGTATCTAAAGGACTTGATTGGTGGACGCGCTATAAAATAATCAAGGGAATTTGTGAGGGTCTACATTATCTTCACGAAAATAGTATTGTTCATTTAGACCTCAAACCTGCAAATATACTTCTAGATGAGAACATGGTACCGAAAATTGCTGATTTTGGTCTTGCAAGGAGCTTTGATGGAAAACAAAGCATGACTATGACTTCAAAAGTGATGGGGACACTGTAAGATAGCAAAGCATCTTTATAGAACTTCCCTTGTTTTGGGCACTACTACTCCCATTCAGACATCTAACCTGCAAATGTACTTTGCTAAATGAGGACATGTTGCATTCCTTTGCATTTAAATGAAAACCACAAAATCTCCCTCTCTCTGTTGCATGTTGCGGGGGATACATGGCACCGGAATCCTGTGGTGGAGTGATCACATTCAAGTCGGACATATATAGTCTCGGTATTATAATTATGGAGATATTGACTGGACAGAAGGGTTATTGTGACATTAAGAATGTAAGAACACTATCTTCCAAGATGTATAATGATAAAACTCAAAACAACATTTTCTTGATGTTAATGAGTTGCATAATAATGATACTTGTTTAGACATTAACAAAAATTTTCCATTTTATTTAATAAATCCTACCTTATGATCGTTGCCTTTTCTTAGGTACTTACAAGTTGGAGTACTAGGTTTGAAAATGGACCAGGAGACCCACGGTTGGAACATGTAAAAAGAATGTGTTGAGATGGGCATAAAGTGTATTGATACTAATCCACAGATGAGACCGATTACACAACATATAATTGATATGCTCGTTGACATGGATCATACATATGGTTTTAATGAAACTGACTCCTGCGCTTCATGGGCAGCACATGTAAGTTTACTCATGGCACATATAGCCTATGCTTGAATACCTTATATTTCAAAATAGGAGTAGTTATTAAGTGTTTATTTTTTTGGAATTCGGAGGGAGTAGAGGCCCCTGCCGGTCAAAAATATTAGATAAGTCATTAAAAAAAAAAAGGTTTAGAAGTTCAAGAGATGATCAGTTAAGAAACAAAAAAATAACAAAAGACTTTTTATCCATAAGGCCAGTCTTAAAGTATGATTTTAAGGGCAAATCAATATAGTTGTTAACTGATTGTCTCATGTGGATTCAATGCATATCTTTAAAAATTCAATTAAGATTTTTATTCAAGGGTAACTATTATGATTTTTACCAAATCTTTTGCTATATGTCATGGCTTTTATGATCCGAAGGAGTATTATCATTATTTCCATCATGGTCCTACATTCCTTTAACGAAACTATCCCTATATCTACAGGGGCTGGATGTCTACCCGCTCCATATCTGGTTCCCCTTCAAGTCAAATAGGGTCATCAAATGCCCAGTGACCCTAACCAATAAAACAAACGATCTTATTAGTGTCTGTATTGCACCGACTAGCCTAGATGCATGTTCCAACCTTGGCTATCCATATGTGTGGGAGGGTACGAAGTATAGAAAAGATGACGATAAATCATCAGTTTTCATAACGTTGGCTCCACATTATAGCGAGACTATTTACATGACTATGAGGAAGAAAGCGCGACCCCTGCTAGAAGCAGCAGAGAAAGGCAAATTTGACGTGGTCATGGTCGCCACAATGTCCAATAAAGACCTCAAACTTTTGGAAGATCATTGGGGATATTATTCATGGGGGCAAGGAAAGTCTGAGAACCTGTTGAGACAAGCTAAGGAGTTGGGCACTGTGGTGCATCTAGCAACGCTGAGGGTTGCTGTCACCAGTGACTCAGCAAAATGGCAGGAAGTAGAGGTACGACGAGTTGATGGGCCATATAGTTAAATTATATATTCGAACTGCATAAATATGGGTCTAATAAGGGGTCAGTTGCTTTTTGGTTGTATCAGTTAATAGACGAGGAGCGTTGTGGTATCTTCTGCATGGATGTGCACCCAACCAAAACATGGTAAATTTATAGATAGATGGCCTCATGGGACTACCTCATTTCCATTCAAGTACTTGATTTGATTTGGACACACGGACTCTAACTAATAGGTTGTGCGCACCACAGGTTGTTGATGTGCCATTCTAATAAATATGTTTCCATTTGGAACTATGAGACAGATCAGGTATGAATACTGATATATAGTACTACACCTCTGTCATATCCTTGCTTAGTATCATGACGGTCGTTATGGGTCATCAAGGTATTTGAGTTGAAACTATATGAATTGGCATTTCCATTGCTAAGCAGGAAACAGCCATGAAGTTCGACGTCAAATATTTAAATGAAAAATCTTTTTATGGCATTAGATCGGTCAAATTTATCGCTGAGGAGCAGTGGTTCGCAGCTGGGGATAATAAAGGGCGTGTCCATGTCTATGCCTACACTAGCTTCGGTGCTCCAAAGGAGGACAAGGTCAAGGAATTCGAAGCTCACATTGGCGAGGACAGTGAAGTAAACGATTTGGCTGTATACCCGAAACATACACTGTTGCTGACAGCTTCTTCCCGTGGCAAATCAATCAAACTCTGGGACTGGAGTCTGGACTGGACATGCACTCGAGTAATCGACACACACGATCTTTTGTACTGTGTCGAGGCTGGCCCCAGCACTTTCGCTAGTCAAGTTGGTAACGACAACGTAATAAAGGTTTGTCCGCCTCTTCATTTTTTAATAATACTATAAATCATGCATGTGTTCGATGATTACCAGTCATTGACGATGATCAACCAACCAACTAATTATACATGTGCATTTTTTATTATAGTTACAATCTTTTGTGCACGAAAATTGTAGGTTTGGGATATTCATTATCCGGATGCCATCGCCACATTCAAGGGGTCACGACCTACCTTTTGCACTGGTGGTCATCAGAATTTTCTGGCTACTGTTTCATCAGATATTGATCCCTGGTCGAAGAAGGCAAAGGTATATATGTGTGGCATCCTCCTTTCTATTGAACATTAATTTTCTCATGTATTGAACATTAATTTTCATCGCCTTTCTATACGAGGGGAGCAGTATTGAACATTAATTTTCTCATGTAGAGTTGCAATTTCCGCTTCTCTTCTGTAGTCAATTATCTCACTAGTTTATTGTTTTGAATTAGATATGGGATTTGGAGGCAAATAAACTCGTTCACACACTTTTCTCGAGAATTCCGGGGTGGACACTTGAACATCTTGCTTCCCACCCAACGCTTCCAATACTGGCTGGCATCATGGAGGATCAGGGAATTACATCTCTGCGGGTGCATCAGATTGTGTTGTGGGATCTTAGGACCTATAGGTAATAATTGTTAATTGCTCCTTTAGTTCGAGGGACACACGTGACCATGCATGGAATTCATTTATCTTCCCCGTGCCTACATGCCAGTTCCGTGGATGAAAAACGGTGCCTTTTTTTTAAAGCATAACATTGCCGTTTATTACAACCTCTTCTATGCAATAACATATAAGGGAGCTAGGGAGTAGTATATATAAATATTTATGAGTATGTATATCATCAATATAATATAATATGAATTACCAACAACCTCTTGTGCTACTGTTCATGAGTTACGCGGCATGCTACATAGTTATTTTGCAATAAGATACTCCAGCTAGCTACCTAGAAAATAAAGTATTAAAGTTTTAAAAAATTCGTACCACATTATAAGAAAAATTCTAGGTGAATTAATTCCCTAAATTGCATGACCTGCCATTAATGACTACGACCATATTTGAAATGGCTAGGTATATATATTGATCTATCTAGTCAGATAATTGTTAGTAACTTGCATGCTTTGGTTTTCCAATTACTCCAACACACTTCTTCTAGACAGGATAGGAACCGAGGTATTTCCTCAAATCAGGGAAATCCTTTCTCGCGTTTCCTAATTTCAGACAAAGCTAGAAAACCAAACAAGCAAGCTTGATAGGCACTTCATTATACTCTAATTATTAACATCACAATTTCTTTACTGTGGGGATGGGCAAATGTTTTTGTTTTTTTGTTACCGATGGGGTCCTGAATTAGCTGCGATGGAAATGGACCACGATCCACAATTAGGGGGCAGTTACCATTCTATTTTCACACGGCCCTCTACATGTATTCTCTATGAACGGTGGGGCCACTTCTTCTTAGTAATGAGCGTGAGTTTTCCGCGGGAGAATAAAAGTATAGATAAAAAATAGGAGGGAACCAATAGCGGGAGAAAGTTTACTAAGCCGAATTTATGTCTCGAAAAATATGGCGGGAGCAAAAAGAAATGGCGGGAGCAAAAAAAATGGCAAAAAAAAATTATGCTGAGTTTAAATTAAAATATGGTTATTAGTGCTATATTCAAATTAAGTGAGTATTTGGGATTGTAAATGGATTCAAATTAAAATCTTATCAATTACAAAGTTTTATAACTTTTTAGAGCTATAATTTTGCTTTTGGTCAATTACTTATTTGAGGTCGTATGAAAAAATTGAATTTCAAATGTGAAGAATTCGACTATAATTTTATTGGATAAATGATTTGAAATAAACAATTGTCAAATACAAAGTTGCACAACTTTTGAAGATCTATAGCTTTTGTTTTGGTGTGAAATTTGAGAATTCAACATAAATCAGCCTTGGGCCTTCGGGTTACCAATTGTTCGGTTGGGTAACTTTCGAGTAATATGAAATTTGGGTAATTGAAAGTGGTACCCGATATACCCGAAGTCGACGTGCAACGGTGGCTGGTGTGGAAGTGTATTGTGGCTCGGGATTGGCGTGGGACGCCCAGTGTCGGAGTGAAACAACGCACATGGCGCATAGGGACGGCGAGGGTCGTGGTGTGGTCCATGAGTCCACTTGACGGGCGGCTCCACATCTAGGATTCCATTTGATGATTACGAGCGCCGCTCCCACCACCACACCCCTTTGGCGTTCGGTAGTCATGGATTCACGGTGAGTGGTTGTCGCTCACGACCACACTAGCACGAGATAGGGAGGCGGTAGGAGGTGAGGTAGTGGCTTGTGGAAGTGCGACCGGAGGATTGTTGGTCTGCTGGACAAGGCCTCTGAAGGATTGTTCAACGTGCTACGGATGCCGGGTAGTTAAGGTACCGGGAGGTATTACCCGAATTACCCAAATTAATATTAGGTAATAGGAAATTCGGGTAATACAAAGTGCTACCGACGATATACCCAAAATCGAGGTGCAACCATGGCTAGTGTAAGCGGTGTTGTGGCTCGGGACTGGTGTGGACGCCCGGTGTCGAGTGAAACAACGGCGCATGGTGCGTAGGGAGGGCGAGAGTCGTGGCGTGGTCCACGAGTGCACTTGACCGCAACGGACCTCCAGGATTCCTCACGATGGTTCTGAGCGTCATTCCACACCACACGCCCCTTTGGCCTTCAACAGTCATGGACTCACAGAGAGGGTAGGAGGCAAGGTAGTGGGCTTGTGGAAGTGCAGATGGAGGATTGTTAGTCTGCTGGGAAGGCCTATGAAAAAATTTGTCAAAAGAAAAAGTTGAACTACAAAGTTGTGGATCTTGAAGTACTATTTGGTATAAATTTTATCTTCATTGCACATCATATAAAAAAGTTACGAAGTTTTTTGTGCAGCCTATGATAAGGTTCTGAAATACTAATAAATCTATCAATGTCCTACTATTAAACACAAATACATGTGTAGTCTAATGGTAGAGTAGATGCCCCTAAACTATAACGAGGTCTTGGGGTTCAAAATCCTATTAAGTGTAACTTTTGTTTTTAGAAATCAAATCCTGAAAGGCACATTTTTTATTTTTATTTTTTCAGATCAAATCTTGAAAGGTTTTTATATTTTTTTTGTTTTATATAGATCATCAAATCTTGAAATCATACCAAAAGCTGTGGGCGCACCAGTAGCCATTTAGGGCCTGTTTGGCAAGGCTCCTCGGGGAGAGGCTTCACTAGAGGAGCGGAGCCGTTTTGGAGAAGCTTCGAAATGGGGCTCCTCCAAAACGGCTCCGGCTCCTCCCTTTTCCACTAAAAACGGCTCCAAACGGCTCCTCCTCCTAGACTGTTTGGCAGGGCTCCTCCGGAGGAGCCGGGCGGGAGCCCGCGGAGCCCCCGCCAAACAGGCCCTTAATTTCAGTATAACAGCAGTGGGGCGGCGGCGGCCATTTTGGTTCGGCTGCGTAGACCCTGGACAAACCATGAAAAATGTCTCGTCCAACTCCCATCAGTTCATTTTAAGAAACGAAAGATCTAGCAAATCAAAGTTAATCAAAGCAGGGTACATTTCAGTTGGTTGGCATGGATACAAAGGAAGGGAGGTTGGCTGTTCGAATCCATATTGTTTCACTATATTTTTTTTATTTTTATGCTAAAATGGAAATAAAACATAGCACACGGCTGTTGGGGCAAGGGGAAAAAATTAATAAAAATACACTATATTTTCTATTTTTATGCTCAAATGGACTGAAGCGAATTAAAAGCAAAAACACGAACGTAGGACGTAGAGCAGACGGCTGCAACACTTGACATACAGCAACATTTCGCATGTGTTGCTGCTATGTTGCCTGCAACACATAGATTAAGTGTTGTTAGCTATCCGTTGTTAAATGGGGGTTTCTCAGACAGGATAGGAATCGAGGTATTTCCTCAAATCAGGGAAATCCTTTGTCGCGTTTCCTAATTTCAGACAAAGCTAGAAAACCAAACAAGCAAGCTTGATTAGGCACTTCATTATACTCTAATTATTAACATCACAATTTCTTTTACTGTGGGGATGGGCAAAAATGTTTTTGTTATGTTTCCTAGAAGCTAATATAACTAATGGCGGTCTCCTATATTATTACATGATAGGGTTATGAAAAGGGTTGAACTTCGTACGGATATTGGATTTCGTACTAAGAGTGACTTTTCTAAGATAATATTCGATGGTGCCGTGGACACAACGAGGTAATATTTTTTCCTACTAACAATGTAATTAAATGAGCTAAATTCGATTTAGCATGTGTCCTGCAATACTACATTGTGTACATGTGAAGTAAAGAGAGTAAACCCTAAAATACTCTTCTCTTATGTCATGGTTTATAGTTTAAAAAACATCATCTTGACACTGGAATAATTCCTTATTAGTAGCAAGCATTTGCATTTATCTTATAGACATATTCTGCAGATTAGAATGATTAATAAGTGGTGTGTTTTACAAAGTAAAAAAAACTCAACTCATTGTGCCTGTTAGATCTGTTTGTCTTTTTTTTGCCCCTAACTCCTCACTTCCTGACATGCACAATATTTAATTATTATGTGTAGACTTGTGGTCTTCACCGGTACAGGGGTATATTTTATCGAAATCAATGTGGCTACACTATTGACCGGTCATTCATGGTAATTATGGGCAACACTCATGTGGGAAATAGCCAAGACAAGAGTCCGCAAAGCACATGGATTTTATTTTTGGATTTTTTTTTTTGGCAAAATCTCAAACGCAATGGCTTGGAGATTTTAAAACGCATATCAAAAGGAAGGGAGATCGTGAAACCAGCCACTTATATATAGCACAGTGGGCTTTTTTCGCAAGAACACAGTCACTACTCACTGTCTTTTGGATGCAATTTCTCTCTTGAGAGCTGTGAGCACATCCCTTTGGCTCCTGACAGGCTAGTGAATGCATGCGGTCGTCCTTTCCTTCAGTTATATTTTTCCACTTCCTTGTATTTGGACCCTATGAAGTTTTAGTCTATATAGTATATACCTCCATCTGTTTTGGAATACATTGCAGCTGTAATCTGTGCCACGTTACATCGATCTCATCGTGTGCTGCCGTGGTTATTATAATGGTTGGTGAGGTTCCAATAATGAACTGTGGACTGTAGTGTATTGTAGCATGATAACAATCTTTAAATGCCCTTCCATTTCGATGGCCAATTATATTGCAAAGAATAATGGAAAGACGTTTTCTATCATGTGAACATTAAGCTGGTCTTGTGTAATTAAGTTTTATGTATCACTACTACACAATTGATTTTGTGTGGCACTCCCATAAACTTAACGGTGCAACTTTTACCTGCCTCGGTTAATGCCCACGATTAACACATGTGGGGAATTTTTATTTACAGTGGCGTGCACTTTTGTCCGTATAGATACCAACGGTAAAGCTGAAAAAAGATAAAAAAAGCATAAGCTGCAAATCTCATAATTGTAGATTGGGGAAGAAACAATAATTTTGAGATATATAGGATTTGGGATTTCTGTTGTCGCCTTAACCACTCGGCCAAAGCGTCGTTGATAAATGGTCGAATGTTTCTGCTGCAGGACACCGACACCAACTGTGCCCTTCTCCTTTGGGCTGTGTGCTCTTGGCTCTTGGCTCTTTCGGCTCCTGCATAGGCCTACCATGCTTTACAAACTCGGCTTCCTATTAAATTTAGCTGGGCTGGGCTGCCGGTGGTGCTGGGCTGCCAGGTCAACTTATCTATTTTTCTAGTGGAGTCATGGCAGGTGAAAAAAAAAATATGCAGTACAAGGAACTCTGCCATTCCATATTGGTTTTGAATTTTGCCTCTCTCGGTAAGGGTAGTCAGTAGTCACCACATACAGGACTGGTGTGTGGTGTGGCCTGGTATATCTGTTTGGCTGGTTCACCTTGATGTTCGTCGAATAGATGGTTCATCAGTTGGTACTGGAATGGAACGTCCCCAAGAGCGATGTTTCCATGGGAGATGGGAGCTTGATCGATCAAGGGTTTGTGAACTGTATCAGGAATGGCTGTGAGCACGAAAGGCTCAGGTTCCAGACCGCCACGTACCTGCCGCGTCGAGGTCTAGCCGCCGAGCGAGGAGCCGAGGACCTTGCTTCACGTGCTCTGCTTCCTCTGCTCAGGCCGGCCGGCGAGGTAGGCCAGCTTGTGACCTGTGTTATGTGTATGCACTGCATACTCGAAAGTGACGAGCTTCCAAGAAATTTCTCAAAAGCAAAGAGTAATCCCAATGATTGATGAGTGTGTACCCATGTGAGAACATCTTTGCACGTGGAATTGGTGTTCATGTCATACTGACAATTGGCAATTGGGGTTTCCAGCTCTGCATCTTCCGGCAGTTAAACAGCAGTATAACCTTTCAAAAAAAAAAAAAAACAGCAGTATAAGTGAATGTGTTACTGCATTAACAGTGCAGGTAGAGATCCTCCTAAAAAGACAATGCAGATGATCAGTTTCAACATATATTTTACAGCAGAATCTGTCAACATTGAGCAGCAGCATGTACCCCAGGACCACCGCTGTGCACGTACGCTCTGTAAAATACCCTAATCAGGACATTAGGACCAAATCAACCCAATTCACAACACTGATGGATGGATGGGAATCAAGGCCGGTCTCATTGGTGAGCATTCAAATTGTCATCAGTGGTCCAGTGGAGCAGGTTTGAGATGAGCTCGTTGTCCTCCACTTCACAAAGACATGTATTTTCTTTGCAGCGGGGCCTCTCGCAAACGTCAACCCCGCGCGCAGTGGTTGTCCATGTAAACTCTTCCCTCTTAATAAAATACGGGTGAACGTGCCAACAGGTGGAGTTTTGTAGCACCTATACTCAGATTCCTGGACACCGTGCACAACAGCAATTTAACAATTAAATGAAAAAAAACTATATACAATGGAGGTAGATCCTGATAGGCGAGGGGTCCTGACTCCGGGGACAGCAAACTGGCTCTAGACGATAGGCAGTGGCGGTCCTCGCTGGTTCCCGCTCGCCGGCAGAGAGGGCGCCCGGTGGTCGGCTGGCGTGTCCAGGCGCCCTTCCTCCTCATGCCGCGGACGTCGGTGTCCTGAGACCGCCGATCTGCGCCCCAGATTCGGAGTCATCATGGGAAGGGGACGGATCTCGGGGATGGTGAAGGTGGGGGTCCTCCTTGTCGTGCCGAGAGCCAGGTTGGTGTGGGCTTCCGCGTGGCCAGGTTGAGCGGGGTCAGGGAGCGCCGCACCGGCGGTTGCTCCCGAGCTGCGGCGACCGGCGGGAGGCCGGTGGTGGCACGCGGCAGGGCCCGGTTTTTTGGGGCAGGTAAAAGGTTTTTTTTTTTTTTTTTTTTTAAGTGGAATTTCATTGTTTTTCTTGCTCCGGTGGGTCGGGCAGCCCTACTCACTTCCACAGGAAGGGTCGGTCAGTCTACGCGTCTCATATTAGATTACAGAAAGGTCGAGATCGTGCCTTGTCTTTTATTTGCAGCATTATAGAGACCCTGATAGAACCGCGTCAACGACTCATGACCAAGGCGACCCCTGTTCTTCTGGGTATCTGAAAGGCAGCAGAGCTTTGAAACCTGCGTGCAAGCTTCCATCTTCTATTTCAGGTCAGTGATCGACTCTATCAATGATTTCTTTCCATCCACGCCTAAGTACGCCAGTAGTGACTTTGCTAGTAAGCTGCCTTACTGATCCAGGGATTCTTCTTTGTGTAATTTCGTGACAAATCTTGACCTAGTAGGCGCTTGCTCTGTAAATATGGATCAGTAAACTCGATCGGGAAGCAAGGTTGATCAACAGTTTCAAAGGAAACAAAACACATGTAAGGAATTAAAATGTTCTCACCTACAATAACCTTGTACGCACCCCCAAACTTAAAAAGTGTGTGATTCTAGTTTTGGATGATGATGGTACCTTTGACAGTTTGCCTGGGCATTCCAGCTGCATGTGACTTGCCTGTAACCGATAGCAAAGATTGCCTCACCAGGCAAGTGTGTTTTTCATGTCTTATTTGGTTGTAGTCCTAGAGCTATGCCTATGCCTGCGTGGATGAAAGGGATGGCGCAGCATTTGGTTGACGAGCTGCCTGTATTTATACCTTTGAAGGTGTGGTGCATAAACACTTCTAGAAAATATCATATTAGCAAAAATATATTGAAAATATTTTATAAATCCAGTAAAGTATGAGATGCAAAACGAAGCGTACCATCTTCATTCATAAAACATGGAGACAAGCCAATAATACTAGCAATTGTTGTAACTAATAAAAAAAAAAATCGTGCAGTCTGTACAAGGCAAGTTTCAGATAAAGGAAAACTGAAACGTCCATCCAAAAATCTGAGGGTGCAGGATGGTCATCCATATACAGAAGTGAAACCCAAAGGACAAGACCTCAAAAAGCTCAAAAATCGTGTAAACAAAGAAGAGAAATCATGGGTAGAATCAGTAGAAAAAACTCAAAAAATCAATTGAAAAGGAAAAGAAGCAATTGTTGCCTGTAACTTCCAGCTAAGAGGCGCCGGCTGGCCATCAGATGACCGTGATTTTTAACCTTTCTCCATGGATGAGCGCAAACGATAGAGAGAGAGAGCTTGAAGGGGAAAGGGCAGAGAGTTCTGGTAAAAAGTGGGAAGTGGCTTAGGTGGAGTCATTAAGGTCCTGGCGACCGATTTCCTAGGCCTGGCTCCTAGGCATGTGTCACAGGTCATAGCAGGCAAATTTTTTTCAACCCGAAGAATGCAGACAGGTGTATAGTTTAGGCATTTTAGTCCAGGACTCCATCCAAACATGCTCTAAGTTGATTTTTTTCTCATAAGTTTAGTTAGGTTTAATAGAAAATAATATCAATATATGTCTCTAAATGGTTTAATATGAAAAAAATGTGTAATTAATCTAAAAGTACTTATAATAATAATAATAATAATAATAATTTTTTTTTGTATATTTGGTCAAAATTAAAGTTGATTGGTATTTTAAGAAATCAAGAATTGCATTCCTTTTAGAACAGAGGAGTAGGCATTAAGTCACAACAAATACTTGAGTATTGAACGTGCACAAGTCTTTCTTGAATATTGATTATCTAACATTCATCAACCAAATCTTTGGGTGCTGAATATTTTTCTTCTGCTTCTTGTTTGGACAGAAGAGTACATTCATACATGATTATAAGCAATGGACTGGGAAGCTAGCATGGAACATCTCTTGGAGTGCATGCTGCTTGATTCAAGTGCAGAGCCGACGAACCTGCCAATGCCGCTTCTAAAAACTATCACCAATAGTTTCTCCGATCATGAGAAAATTGGCAGTGGTGGATTTGCAGATGTGTACAAGGTACGACTTACGAGTGACTCTGAACTGTCATTAATCCTGATTACTATAAATGATCTAAAAGGCATAATTCAAGTTGTCACTGTAGGGAGAACTTCAGAATTGCACAGTCATCGCTGTGAAGAAGTTGTTCCATAATCTTGATATGGAGGAGGAGAAATTTCTCAAAGAGGTTGGTTGTCTGATGAAGGCAAAGCACAAAAATATAGTGAGATTTTTGGGGTACTGTTCTGACACACAAGGGAAGATATTGTACCATGAGGGGAAGATGATCCATGCTGAAGAGCGACACAGATTGCTCTGCTTTGAGTTTCTGTCCAAAGGAGTCTTGACAAGCATATCACTGGTACGTTTCTTTTCATTTTATTTTCGCCCTGTTCGCGCAGACTCTCGGCAGATCCGCCCACGCCCTGTCCATTTCACGCGCCGCCCGCCTAGTCCGTTGCATGCCCACGAAGGCTATGGGACCGTCCGATCCGTTCCTTTCCACGCGGCGCATGTGGTTTCACTCGCTCTATTTTCTACACGCACACAGGAAAAGTCGATGTACTTTTGTGACCTTTAGAACTAAGTTTTGCAACATTCAGAGGAAAACAATTGCGACATGCATTTGAAAACAAATAAAACATTTGGAATATAAAGTTGCAACATACATGTGAAGCCACATGGAACATCTAGATCTATTTGCAACGCCCAAATAATATAAGCTGAAACATCTATCTAGAATAGCGAAACACTTCAAATATACGCTTGCAATATATGCGTGTCCATTGCAACATATGCAACATCCTCCGATACACTTTTGCAACATTCAAATAAAACACTTGCAAGATCCAGCAACATGCATATGAAACACCTGCAACATCGACGTAAAACACTTGCAACATGGGTGTGAAACACAACACTTCAAACATACCATCACAACATGCTGAATCAGCTTAATTGCAACATGTTGAATCAGCGCAACATCTTCTTCCTACTTAGGCGGATGGAGGCTCATCGGTGTGGAGAGAGAGGGGAGGTCGTCGGTCTTGCCCCAAGCTGGTACGGAGAAGGATGGAGGCGCTCGAATGGTCGCTGCTCTGGATCGAGGCGCGACAGTGGATGGAAGGACGACGGTCTTGCACGAGTTGGCACCCGAGGAGGATGGAGGCGCTCGGATCTCGTCACTAGCTGCATTAAAGTCAACAGCACAAAGAGCGAGGAGCTAGCTTACCTTGCTGCTATGGATGGAGTAGCCTTCTCTTATACTACAGAAGATCTGAAAAAGAGAGAAAACATTATTACTTACTACCTTTTGATACACAAGAATGTGCAAGAATTGGTTAATGTACATCTATGTCAAGACAAATTACTTTCTCAATTAAATAGCAAACTTACTTTGGTATACACTTACCATAAATTATATTTTAGAACTAAATTTTCAGATCATAAATTTTGAGCTACGACAGAAAAGGGATGAGGACAGTACATACAAGAAAAATTCAGGAAGAAACTACAAAACTGATGTCTGAACTGACAGTAATTCTGACAAAACTACAGAACAGACAATGTCCACTTGTTTGCCAAGATTTTGATGAAATTAATAAATCAAGCCACTATGTACTACTATTAATAAATCAAGGTACTAGCCAGTCAAATGTCATTCAGTTTTTAGTAATAAAAGGAATAACACAAGACAGGGACCTAGAATTTTCAGTGGTCATGGCTAGTTAATATAGAAATAACAGTAAATTCCCCTTCAGTTTTCAGAAACTAGACATGCATATAAATTTTTAACGAGTTGCTGAAATCCCATTTTGCTTGAGGTTTTGCTGGTTTTTAAATCTTTATTTGCGCAACAAATCTGAATTTCTAGCAACACTACTAGCTATTAGGCAATCTTTATTTGCCTTGCCGTTTCAACTTTGAACTCTGAATTTCTAAAAGCAAGCAAGCCAGCAAAATCTACGAAAGAACTTAAGAGTCCAACAACATTGCTGCCACTTGCTGGGCAGACCATTCTACTAATTTGTTCCCTGATTGTTAGTCTACAAAACATTCAGTGCATTTGGGACAAGTAGAAAAGGCAAACTTACCCTTCAAATGTCTCGTAGATGCACACATGAGAAGAAAGCAAGGTTGCAGTAATGAGATCCAAAAAGAATTCCCTGCAATCACAGTTGTACATACCATGATTGTGTGAATAAAATGTGTGAAACTGAAATAAAAAGGTATTTTTCTATTGATGACTACACATATACTATAGTTGGTGGTTTGTAATGCATACATAAGAGCAGCTTTGACCAAACCTGAGGTACCTTTCTGCATTAGTAATGAGACACAATTCGAATGAACAAACTAGCTTGCATCTTCCAACTGACAGAACGAAACTAACACTTGAACAGTGCACACATGTCATTCCTATGAGCAAAACGATTTGTATGGATGCAAAGATATATTTATGATAATGATGTGTAGAATACACTATACAAATTGTCCCCATTTACCATAATGGTCTCATCCATTTAGCACAATTTCATGACGAAGTTACCATAAAAAAAGATATGATATGGATCTTTCTTTTTAATATACAAGCAGTAAGCAAGCCATGGAATATACTGGAATATATCTTTGCAAAAAAAAAAAAAAAAAAAAGAACTGCAACTGGAATATATCTGCGTCCTTGTTCGCAACATTATTAGCCAATCCGGCCCGAAAATTATGAATCAAACTATACAGTACAGAAAGACACTAGTGCAGACCAAAAGAAAATTGACTGCATGCTTATCGAGGGATGCAGATTTTTTTTGAGTAAAAGGGCTGAAGCCCCAGTCATTGCATTAAAACGCAAGGACCATATTCGTACAGGTTTAACGCTGAGGGGGGGTTACCCCTGTCCAGGAAATTCAAAAACACTCACGAAACTCTCTTATTACAGTTCAAACGCATCAAACAGCTAATTAGCCAGGACAACACCTAGAACCTCTCAACAGCACCAGGGATCAAACTGAACCATGACTTCCCAGACAATCCTTCTCCCCACGCCATTGTTATCCAGCTTCATCAGCACTTGTACTGGCAACTTGCAATTCTTCTCATCCAGTGCAGTTTCAATCATGAACCTGTCCCAATCATCATACTCTTGGCCTAGCAGCATATTCTTGCCGCCCTTGAGGCAATCTCGTTGAGCTTGGACAGTCTTGTTACATACCCAATCTCTTCTCTTCTGGACACAGGATTACCCAAGCATGAAGTAGAGCTGCAATGTTGAAGAGCAAGTTCCTTGAATCCAACCATGGGCCTTTCTGAAAACAGATAAAGTTCCTTAGTTTCCAAATACCCCATAAGGCAGCAGCACAAAAGACATTGTGAATGAGAAATTTCTTATTGCATAACCACATCTGACCAATCGAAATAAAATCTTGACCAACATCTCTATCTAAAACTTCTGACATGGCAGACCACATCAGTTTAGCTACAATACAGTCAAAAATAAATGTT
This sequence comes from Hyparrhenia diplandra, assembly GCA_015847255.1. Taxonomy (NCBI): domain Eukaryota; kingdom Viridiplantae; phylum Streptophyta; class Magnoliopsida; order Poales; family Poaceae; genus Hyparrhenia; species Hyparrhenia diplandra. The sequence continues at coordinate 389,398 of JADLZK010009957.1, forward strand.
GGCCAGTTCTGAGCAGAACAAACAAGTTAGATCATCTAACTTTTTTCTAATGTTCACATTATCTCTAGTCAGATTTCTTCCCTTAGACAAAAGCCAAAGAAAGAAGTGCACTCTGGGAGGCACTTTGATTTGCCACATAGCAGGGACATAAACAGGTAGAATACCTCTACAGTTAACTATCCTGTACAGTGATTGTGAGGAATAGACCCCATTTGACTCATATTGCCAAATCATGGCATCTTCCTCTTCTGTGAACACAATGGTACTAGCTAACTGAACAATTTCATCCGACCGATTCATCAATCTTTGGTTGACACCTCTTCTAAAAGTACACTTGAGATTAGATCCATCCCACAGATTTGCTACAGACTCATTTTCTCATGAATTAGAACATAAAGGTCCCAAAACTGAATAGCTAGGCTAGATGGACCTATCCAGTTGTCCTCCTAAAATCTAATTTTGCACCCATCACCAATTTTCCATTTATACCCCATTTTGGCTGCAGAGGCAGCCCACATCACACCTTTAAAAAATTGTGATGCACCTTGTGATGGAGCACTGAAGATATTTGGTTCTTCAGTCTTATACTTAAAATCTAAGTATTGTCTCCATATTTTGTTTTTGTCTAGACTATATCTTCTAATCCAAGATGCTAGTAAACAAACATTGAGGTCTCTAAGACTAGGAATTCCTAATCCCCATAGTCCTTTAGAGTTGATAGACTGTCCCAATTGACTAAATGGATCCTATGTTTCTCTTGGTGTCATTCCAAAGACAAGCGATGTAGATTTGTGCGGCTTTTATCGGGAGATGGGGCGTGGGTCGCTGCCTCCTGATTCTGAGGCAGCCGTGGGGGCGTCTTGGCGCTGGGCTCGCCCGCCGTCGCCGTGAGGGCCATCTGCTAGGGGGGGCGGCGCGGCCGCCGGACCACGAGGGGAACGCAGCGTCTTGCCGGTCGGGGAAGGGGCGGGCCAAAGCTGCGCGCCGCCATTGGTGCCACCGGGGAAAAAGAAGCAACCGTCGCGGGAGCGCCATCGCCGGTTGGTTTGGGGATGGGAAGCGCGCGACACCGATGGTCGCCGTGCCGTCGTGCCGTGGGGTTGCAGGTCGATGCGGGATGGTGGAGGGCTGGCGCGATCGCCGCTGCGCCGGGAAGGTGGGGATCCGCCACTAGATGGGGCTGCGCGGCGCCGAAGGCCACCGCGCCCGTGGGTAATGCTAGAATCGGCGGGCGGGGCGGCGGTGGGAGGAGATTGGTGGCCGGCGTGAATGGGTGAGCGGGACCACGGAGGAAGGCGGCGTGTATTGGGTACGTCGCGTGTGAGAAACCCGTTATTCGCAAACCCTCATGATATGACCCGTAATTCGTAAGTCTTTAGAATTATGATGACTGTCATGCGAATTGTTCTAAAATTTGACCTTTTCGACGATGGCGTGAACTCCGTGCACTCACGCCTCCCAGCGACACATGGACTCCACTTTCTCTCTACGCCTCGTCTTGTTTCTCTAGGAAACGGGCGCTCGAAGGCGGCGCCGTGCTTCCCGAGCCAAAGGCGCGTGGGGGCGCGCACGTGCGTCCGTGAGCCTAGCCGCGTGGGGCGGGGGCCGTGCCGTGGCACCCTACCGCGGCGCCTTTGCGCGCATGGCTGCACCCGGCGGGGGCTGCGCGTTAATCCGATGCCCTGGTATTACCGCCCGCGGATTTGCGTGGAAACGGCGTCGTCGGCAGCTCGCCGCCCGCGGATCGCGCGCCCAGCCGCCAACCCGCGAAGTGCTTCGCCCTCGCCACGCTGCGCGATCGCCCGCGTGCCGATGGTGCAGCGGAAGGTGGTTTGCGCCAGCAACACATACGCCGCCACAATAACTCGGTTGCGACCCACGAGTGCTCGCTTTGTGACATAGCGGCGCCATTGCCAGCGCCGCTCTTTGCCGTGGAGATATCGCGCGGTCACACCTTGAGTGCTCGGTGGCGCAAAAGGTCGCCGGTGGTCGCGATTTGCTCGCTGCGCGTTCGCGTGTGTAGGAGATGATAGGAAAGTGCCGACGGTGTGGGACCTCCGGCGTCGCGATGGCCGATCGGAAAAGTGGAACAAGCGGCGGCGACGAGAGTGGACGGCCGAGCGAGTCGAACCCATCTCACGGCGTTCACGTTCACCGTCAAAGGTCAAATTTCAAAAACAATTCACACCGACCTCTGTCGCATTTCCAAAGGCTTACTTAATTGTGGGTCACATTGTGAGGGCGTGCGAATAACGGGTTATATATCTAAATTTCTCATGCATGACATAGGGTTTAGGTTGTTTTGGGCCAAAATTACCGTGGGGAAGGACCCAAATAGACCACGCTAATGGAAAATTTATTTAGCGACTTTGTTATTCATATATAGCGATTGATCGCCCAACGCAAAAGCGAAATACTTTTAGTAGTTGACGGTTCGAGGACATATTTAGCAACCGATAGTTCAATGGTAATTATTAACTTTAACAACCGACATCCATTGCTGATTAAGGGTTGTGGTGCGCTGACTCGGGTCTTCTTTGCTCCATATCTATGACTAGGGCGCCATAGTGGATGGAGCACGGCGGCGGGCGCCACGCGCCACCGGGGGCACGATATGGGAAGGGGCGTGGCTTGGTGCGAAGGGGCACACGAGGCTTGGGTGGAGGGGCGGCATGTGCGGGGGTGGGGGTGTTGTTCTAGCATAGGTGCGTCGCATCCGGGGGAAGCCGCGATGGGGAAAGGCACGTGGAGGAAGAGCGGAGTGGATTTTTTTTTTTTTGTTAGCGTCTGTTTGGTTTTAGGGTTGGGGCCAACCCGACGGGTTCGACCTGTTTTTGGTTGTTTGGATGGAGGGCGAGAGGGTTGCGAGGTCCCGTGGAGGGCATATTCGTGTAGATGCGGGTTCAACCCGTCCCTCCAAAACTAGCGGACGGAGCGAACCTCTTTTCTCCGTCCAGCGCCGTCGGGGAGCGGGACGGAGCAGACCTCTTTCTCCGTCGGTGCCCTGTCCCGTCGCGCTGAAAGCGGTGAGGGGCCGTCGCCCGTCCCGTGAGCAGCAAGGCCACCGCCGCCCGCCCGTCCGTGCGGCTGCAGGCGGCGTGCGGCGCCTGCCGCCTTGCGCCGCCCCTAGCGGGCCACCGCCCGGCGCTCTGGTGACCAACAAGGCCGCCGCTGCCTGTCGATGCAGCTGCAGGTGTCGCGGCGCTAAGCGCCGCCGGCGGGCCCTGCTTCGGCGCTACCACGGTGAGCAGCAAGGCTGCTGCCGCCGCCCATCCCGTGCGACTGCGAGCACACGTGCCTCAGCGCCGCCCGGCTGGCCCTGCCCGGCCCGCTGCGGTGGTGAGCGGGCCCGCCCTTGAGGCGGAGGTTGGGGCGACGGGATCTCGGGCGGAGGTTAGGAACGACGTGGGGAAGAAAGGATGACGGATTGATAACTGTTGTGATTCCACACTCCTCAATCTCCCAACCAAACAAAAAATTGGGTTCAACCCACCCTCTGAACCAAATCTCAACCCAACATGAGAGAGGTTGGAGTCATTTCCAAAAACGAGGATGGAACCAACCAACCTCATGAGTTCCGAACCAAACAGACAGTTTGAGATGAGAGTCGGTCCCACGCGAGGTCAATCCCGGCGCCGTGATTATTAGGGCGTCTTTTCCAGAAGCCCCTATAATTTTCGTTTTATTTTGACGCCAGTTCCCTATAGTTTCCGTTTTATTTTGTTGTGAGATCTAGAAACCCATGTGAATTAAATGCTCTTTTTCTCTTCACTAAACGTTAAGTTTATTAAAAACTTGTTCCTTTCCTTGATTTCTTCTGCATGAACGGATGAAATGCGAATGATTTCAACTATCCTAATAACCGTACCCCTCCATTTAAATAAAAAAAAGTTATCCTCGTTTTGCAGATGTATCTCAAGGACTTGAATGGAGGACGTGCTATAAAAAATAAGGGGAATTTGTGAGGGTTTACATTATCTTCATCAAGATATTCATATTGTTCATTCAGACCTTAAACCTGCAAATATACTTTCTGGATGAGAACATGATTCCAAAATTGCTGATTTTGGTCTTGCAAGGTGCTTCGATGAAAAACAAAGCAAGACTATGACTTCAAAAGTGATGGGAACACTGTAAGATAGCAAAGCATCTTTTAAGCACTTTCCTTGTTTTGGGCACTACTACTCCCATCAGATCTCGAACCTGCAAATATGTTGCTGAATGAGGACATGTTGCTTTCCTTCTGCATTTAAATGAGTCAAACCACAAGATCTCCCTCTCTGTTGCAGGGGATACATGGCACCGAATCCTATGGTGGAGTGATCACATTCAAGTCAGACATATATAGTCTTGGTATTATAATCTTGGAGATATTGACTGGACAGAAGGGTTATTGCGACATTCAGAATGTAAGAATAGCATGTTCGAGACATATAATGATAAAACTCAAAATAACAGCCTGATTAACTTCTGCAATACGGTTTTGTGCAGTTTACTAGTAAAAGTCTTATATGATGTAGTTTTTCATAGTATTTCTAAATCCTGTGATTGAAATTATATTTCTTATTAATTATAGAACTATAATAGATCATAGTTGTTGATACTAGCCCCTCCGATATCATGCTGCTTACTGTTTCTCCCTTATGTTGGCCAACGACAAAGTTTATAGTAATTGCTTTTCTAAATTTTTTCTATGAGTTTTCTGAAGGAATTATCATGAGAATGTCTCGATACCAACATTTGTTTATATTTGTATATACTAACTTAAGTTTGGGTTTGAGTAATTATGGTAGGGAGTAGATGTAGCAATGGGAAAAAAAGCATTAAACCATACTATTTTCCTCCAAGAACTAGGTCGGTAACACAGAAAATTATAGAATTGGAAAATACGCATCCGAGCAGTAGGCAAAGGATATGCCCGACAAAATAGGGGGAAAAAATATGTGGGAACTGAATATATACATACAAGTTATTACTAGCAGGTAAAAGCTTAACTATACTGTATCTTCTTAGATCAAATTTCGAAATGTGTTTCACATGGTGTTAATTTGATATCGTGTGCTTTCCTACTCTAACATTGTTTGTTCTAAGTCGGATACCGACATGGTTTTGCATGTTACCCCACTGCTCTATGATACCTGTTCATAGCAAATCGAACACCTAAACAAACGAAGTAAATATTAGTTTTAAAACTCCTACTTCCGGGCTGGTCTTGTATTTTAAAGTTTCTGTCCTCTTAATACAATCATACGCAATGTCTTCTGTATTCGAGAAAAAAAATAAGTTTTTAAATAAAATCAATTTGTAATGAACTTCCATGCCTTACTAAATGTAATAACATAACCAATTTTTTTCTTCCGCATTTCAGTGGTGGAGCACGATATGCTGAACTAGACAGGGGGTGTTGGACTGATTGCATTATTGTCTACCATTCTGTTAGGCATGATTTTATAGGCTTTTAATTCTTTTATTTATTTATCTTAGAGATTCTACTAGCGAGAGGGGGGGGGGTTCTGGTTCTGACCAGAGCAACTCCAATAGTTTGACATTTTAGTTGGCATTCTCAAATTTTGCCAAAAAAACCTCCAAAAACTCTCTCCAACAGTTTGACATTTGCGGTTGGTAAATTAGTGAGCGTTGGCAAAAGACTGTGTGTGCGCAAAAAATGCGTGCTAACGACGTTTGGCATTCACGGCAAGAACCATACGTATTAGAAGAGATGGAAGGGCATAAGCATAATTTTGTTTACGCCTCGGGGTTCTGACATAAGTTTTCAAGAGGTGGAAGAACATAAACATAATTTTATTTTTTCTCTCGGGGTTCGATGTAAGTTAGATCTAAGTTTGGCAAGTGAATTATGTCAAACTGTTGGAGATGAGCTCTTTTTATTTGACATTTGGATTTGGGAGTTGGCAAACGGGGCAATTACCAAACAACAAATGGGGAACTGCGTTGAGCAACTCCAACGGTTCTCCATTTATGGATTGACAATTGCCCTTGTTCGCCAACTCTCAAATCCAAATGCTAAGTTAAAAAAATATCATCTCCATAAAGGTTTGGCATAATTCATTTACCAAACTCAGATCTAACTTACATCGTGAACGCCGAGAGAGAAACAAAATTTTGTTTATGCCTTTCCACCTCTTGAAAACTTACATAAAAACCCTAAAAATAGAAACAAAATTATGTTTATGCCCTTCCACCTCTTCTAATAGGTACGATGCTACGCGAATGCCAAACGCCGAAGGCCGCCGCAAGATTTTTACGCTCATGAAGGCTGGATTTGCCAACTCTCCCCAAATGCCAAACATGAATGTCAAACTGTTGGAGGATCAATTTTGAGCTTTTTAGCAAAATATGGGAATGCCAAACCCAAAATGGCAAACTGTTTGAGCTGCTCTACAAGATTAAAAAATAATGAAAACTACATGATTGATATTTGCTTGCAGAGCAGAGGGGTAATATTGAGTATGTTGTTTTACATGTATTACATACTTTGGATTTCTATTTATTAGACAAACTCCTCATATTTGCCATTTCTTAGGTACTTCAAAGTTGGAGTATTAGGTTCAAGTCATTGCAGGAAGACATATGGTTGCAACATGTGCAAGAATGTGCGGAGATTGGAAACCAGTGCATTGACCCTAATCCAGTGAAGAGGCCAGATACACTTTATGTAATTGGGAGACTTGATGAAATAGACCGTAAGTGCAGTTTCATTGAAACTGACATCTGTGACATTGAAACTGACATCTGTGCTTCATCGGAAACACAGGTAAGTTTAATCATGGCATATATAGCATATGCTCTTATGGTGTAGCATCCCATCTCTGATCCTCTTTTTGGTCCAATTAGCGCCTCCATGGCTGACCCAGTCCCCTCCATCTTTTCAACAGACGCATGCCCCAGCCCTGGCCCCTAGGCTCGACATGATAGACTCATGCATTTATTATTCACGCTTAGGGCGTCAGCAATAGTTAGCTATTTGGTTAGCTAGATATGACGTGGTAAGAAAAAGTAGGAGAGAGAGTAGTCATTGGCTACAAGCAAATAGCTAGCTAGACTATTTTTCACGTAGCCCAAGAACATGTGAGAGGAGCATGTGGGTCCAATAATATAAAATTGTTTTTGTTTTTATCTCTCACCTTCACATTAGCAGACTACGTAGCTAGCACTAGATATTACCATTGCGGACGCCCTTAGTGACATATATATATAGTTTCCTTTTTAGTAATCCGTAGGTGTAAATGCCTGATCTACTATTTGTTAATATATTTAATATGTACCTCCAATTTTTAATTGTAAGTCATTTTATTTTTCTAGTTACAAAATTTTTATTAGATGTATCTACATAGATCTTAGAGAAGACGATACAACTTATTACAAAGTATTACTCCCTTTGTTCCAAATTATAAGATGTTTTAGCTTTTCTAGATACATTGTCCTTAATATGCACCTAAACATAGTGTATAATATCTAAAGGCATAACAAATTATGTCTCTACTAGAAAGCGAGTAATTAGCAGAGTCAGTTAAGAGACCCAGGGTTAACTAAGAAAAGAAAGGAGACAAAGAAAGTAAGATAAATTAAGGACAAGGGAGGAATGCTTCTTTCATGCGCTTTCAATGCATATCTTTAACAATTTATCTGGTAGAATATATGCTAAAAATTAGTTCAATAATTAAAAAGATATTGATGATCAAATCTTGTCATGTAGTATCCCATTTTCTTTTATCAGCGGTAGAAGTATTATTATATCATTAATTCCATCAGCTTTTAGTCCTTTGACGAGACTATTCTTATGTTATGTATCCAGGTGCTGGATATCTACCCGCTTGATATTTGGTTACCCCCTTTGAGTCGAACCCGCTTAATTTTAGGTTTCCCCCTTTGAGCCGAACAATGGAATCAAATGCCCGGTGACTCTAACCAATAGGTCAAACGATCTTATTGGTGTTTGTATTAAACCGATGACATTTGCAGATCCACGTTCCAGCATTGGCTATCCATACGTGTGGAAGGTGCGGTATGCAGAACATGTGACCCTTTTTTTAGAGATAAAGGAATTTTATTCCAGCCTCTACATGAGTTTTGCACTCAACCATTCATTATTACATTGTTTCAGCTACCAGATGATGAAGAATCAATAAGCATCAAACGTGTGGGAGAAGGCGACCCTGCATCATCAGCTTTCATAAGGTTGGGGTCACATTCGAGCGTGACTATTTACATGACTATGAGAGAGCAACAACCCTTGTTACAAGGAGACAAAGGTATGTTTGACGTGGTGATGGTCGCCACGAAGTCGCTAGAAGACCTCAGTATTTGGGTCAACTTTGGAAAGGTTCATGGAGAATTGCTGAGGAGTTGAGGACCGTCGTGCATCGAGCAACACTGAGGGTTGCTGTCACCACTGACCCAGCAAGGTGCCAGCAGTACCAGGATGTAGTAGCAGTCCATCGTCAGGTGAGTTGAGTTGGTCATAATTATATATATGCATTCAGCAGGCTGCATACATATGTACGTGCACGTGCCATTATTCAGGCTGGTGCCAGTGTGGTGGCATGCAGTCGGTTCATTTCTAATAAGGTGGTCGGTTGCTCTATTTTGGATGTATCAGTACATACCAGAAGAGCCAGGCGTCTATCATGGGATCTCCTGCATGGATGTGCACCCAACCAAAACATGGTGAATAGATAGCTAAATATACACTGAAGTCCCATTGGACAGAAATGCTCATTTCCATTCTACTTGAATTGATTTAGATAGACATACTCTAATTGATTTGGTGTGCGCACTGCATACACAGGTTGTTGGTGGGCTATTATTCATTAGGGCATGTTTCGATTTGGGACTACGAGACGCAGGTATGACTACTAGTACTACGCCTCGATCATATATATCCTTGCCTGGTCGTCCTGCATGGTTCATCAAGGTATTTGTGTCAAAACTACTTGAGCTCTTGGTATTTTCAATGTTATATAAGCAGGAGACAATCATAAGCTTTGAAGTCGTCGCACATTTACAAGAATTCAAGTATGGTAATAGGGAGATTCGGTCGGTCAAATTTATCGCTGGAGAACAGTGGTTCGCAGCGGGAGATAATAATGGGTGTGTCCATGTGTATGCCTACACTACTTCCCCTGCTGAAAATGACAAGGTCAAGGAATTGAAAGCTCACGGAGATCATGCTAGAGTGTCCGGTTTAGCTGCTTACCCAAAACATACGTTGCTGCTGACAGTGTCTACGGGTGACACATCAATCAAGCTTTGGGACTGGAGTCAGGGCTGGACATGCGCTCGGGTAATCACCGAGAACACTAACGTGGACTTCCTCAGGGTTGGCCCAAGGGACACCAGCATATTCGCTTGTACTACTTACGGCGTAATAATGGTTTGTTTGCCTTCTTCGTTTATTTTTGGTAATATAAATCAATGTGTTGGTCGATTGCAATTATATCTGCAGACAGTGACGATAATAATCAACCAACCGACTAGGCGGTGTTTGGTTTAGGTCTCTAAATTTTAGTGACTAAAGTTTTAGTAACGTTTATAGTTCCTAAAATGGCAAACACCTTCACTAAGAGTGACTAAATTAGTTTAGTCTCTAGTTCTAAGAGGGGACTAAAAGTGGCTAAACTTTAGTAGTCACTAAACTTTAGGGACCCAAACCAAACATATATAAGACTCTGTTTGTTTGAATTCATCTACCTAGCTTGTCAGGCATGGTATTATTTTTCTCTCAAAACAAATCAGCGAACAATATTTTTAGTCTAGCTTTTCAGCAAACGAATAGGACCATTATGTTTTCTTATTGTGAATTTTATTATAACATGCGTCTTTTATTTCTCCATGGACATTGTAGGTTTGCGATATTATTCATCCTCTGGCTGCCATCAGCCCAGAGGATCTCATTTACCCATTCGAGGGATCATCGCTTACTTCGTCGCTTACTTTTTGCACTGATGGTCATCGGGACTTTCTGGCTTATCTTTCTGGTGACCGTAATACCAGCTTCCATATAAAGGTATGGCATCCGCTTTTCTGTAGGGAGTAGTATTGAACATTATATTAATCACATGCAGGGGTCATTTTCCAGCCTCTCATTTATAGCGAACAGTCAGTGATGCCCACCCGCTCTGTGTTTTCAAATTAGATATGGGATTTGCAGACAAAAAAACTAGTTCACTCACTTTACTCGCAAACCGGGCTGTGGACCCTTTGCAATCTTGCTGGCCACCCAACGCTTCCAATATTGGCTGGCATCATGAGGATACACGACGGATCTAACGTGAAGAATGAGATTGTCCTGTGGGATCTTAGGACCTACAGGTAATAATAATTACTCACTCCATCACACAATATCTGTCGCTTTTAGTTACCGTGCCATAAGTTTGACTTCACGTGTAGTATTTTTATCTCCAAATAAATTTATTAAAAAACTATAGATTCAACTTTCCAATGATACTAATTATGTAACATAAATATTAATATTTTTTAATATATATTTTGTCAAAGTTATTTATCGGAAAGTGCAAGCCACATATATTTTGGAATGGAGGGGAGTACTACCTCTGGCTATGGATATAACTATGGGTTATGTGCCGGATAAAGTGCTTTTATATTTGATCCGGTTCCCAGTAAGTAGTGTTCATATTTATGGCTCCAAATTAATTTATTATAAAAATACGTTTTGTAATTAATCTAATAATATTTATTTGATATTATATGTATTTTACATTTTTCAAACTTAATATACTAAAACATGATAGTGTTTCAGAATTGCATTCTTTTGGGAAGGAGGTAGTATTTATTGCTTCTCATCAATTATAGGGACACGTGATCATGCATCTAAAAATTCACCTTCTCCCATTGATGGAAAACGTTGTCAACGATGCTTGTATAGAATTAAACTAGGACTCTAGGAGCATATACTCTTGAATCACTTCCTGGGAGAATTAGGTGTGTCACAAACGGATCGATTCCGGGTGACACATGGGGGCGCGCCGGGTAGGGTGGCACGCGGGCGTTGGCGGTGGCGCGCGAGGGCGGCGGTTCTAGGGGTGGCGGCGCATAGGGGCATGGGGCGGACGACGTGGAGAAAGAGGAGGAAGGCAAATAGATTTTCTTTATTGCTTGTCGACCTAAGAGACATGAGACCCTTTACTTTTATAGCCCAACTAATAGGACTTGTAAACCAAGCAACCTCTCTAAAGGTTTCCTTATAGAGTTGGAATACCTTTTACAAGCAATCCTATTTATTTTCCTAATAAGGGTCTTCCTTATAGATTGGAATATCTCCTTGCACACCAAAAGTCCTAAGATAATCCTAACCAAACTCTTTCTTTATTTCTGCGTTTAATCACGGAAGAAGCCGCGAAGAGGAGGAGGTGGGTGCGGCGCGCGCCCCCCGCCTCCCGTGGTGGCGCCGCCCGTCCCTCGTGGGCCGTCGTCCCGGACCCTATCTCCGGCACGTGACATCTCCCCTCCCCCTCCCCTCACCCTTCTCCGACCGGCGCGTCCTCGCGCTGGATGAATGTCCATTCGGTGACGCCTAGAGAAAGATCGTGAGCTTTTGGTGTAATGAGCTCTACAGTAGAACCCGACTTCCCGTGTACGGGGTTCCTCGGGATGATGTTCTCCGGGTGCGTAGAGGTGCAAACCCACGAGATAGTGGAGGTTGCCGATGTAGCCGTGGTAGATGTCTTGGTGGACGGGCGCGTCCCCGGCTGTGGTCATTTGTCACGTCGACGTGCCTCAAGCAAGAGCGGCTCCCTCGGGACCCCGCCTCAAGGTGTTGGTGCACCATGTCGTGAGGCGGGCTCTCCAGAACGGGAAGCGGTCGTTGGCGGAGGGGTGACGAAGAGAGGTAGGAGGCGCCAAATGGTGATGTCGCGGCGAGTAGGGGTGTTGCGCCGGATTTCAAAGATCATGAAATAGGTACATGAAGGAGCCGACCTCGAACATGGATGGAGAGAGCTGTGTGTTCCTCTTTCCGCCGTAGTCGATGTGGGACGTTGTCGATGGTAAGGAAGAGTCGGTCCATGCCATCGAGGAAGACGACGCGAGTAGGAACCACGTGGTGGCGCCGTGGCCATATGCCGCCCATCGGCATGGCGGTTAGTGCTACCGCCGCCGGTGGTGTCGTGTAGGCGCCGGGCGATGTAGTTTGTCCCGCGAATCCCTCCCTAAAGCAAAGGTCTCAAACAAGTCCGCAGTAGTGGTGAAGAAGCTAGGAGGTAGAAGCGGCCGCCAAAGAGAAAGAGACGCCCTCCACCGTTGCGTGGTACTATGGGTGACCGGCTCCGGTGGGCGTACAACAACGGGGTGAAAGCTCGGTGATGGTGGCGAGCCAGCGCCATATTCCTTCTTAGATGTGCCATCAAAGCACCTGTCCATTGGGGTAGTCTGAGGTCGACCTACTATATACTCCCTCGTCCCTTTTTAGATGTCACTATGGGGTGCGTGCGGTTGATTTTTTTTCAACTTTGACTAGATTTGTAGAAAATACGTGCAATATTTATATTTTAAAATAAATTTATTAAAAAACTAGACTTAAAGAACTTTCCGATAATACTAATTACTTAACATAAATATTTATATATTTTGATATATAATTGCCGGAAGTTTGAAAACATTGACTTCTCGGGAAGCGAGAATGACATCTATTTAGGGACGGAGGGAGTACTTCTACCAGCATTGTTGGCGCCTGTGAATTTCAAGGTCCTTGCTGAAGACTTCATTGGGGCACTACTGCAACCCATCTCTTGCCGCTCTTGTTGGAGTCGCTCCTTCTTGTGTTGTGCCCATGTGTGTTTCATGCTTGTCTTCGCAATGCTTTGTCTAGCCTACTTGGTGTCGCTGCTGTCATTCTTCTTCGCAGCGGCTACCTGGTCGCTGGTGGATACAATCGTTTTTTACTTCATAGTGGCTACTTGGTCATTTGGCGGATACTGATCATTGGTGGATTTTGTTGTTATCTACTTAGCAAGTGGCTACCTGCTCGCTTATAGATCAACCAGTGGATGCTTTGCCATCGTGGCTTGACGCACCCTATGTTGGTCACCATTGCACAGATTGTATTTTTCTTTTGCAACCATAGTCAATTGGTGTTTTGAGGTGGAGGTCCCCTCCCCATCGTGTATTCTTGTTGTTGGTTTGTCTTTGGGATTTCGCCTCTAATCCTAGTATTACTTATGAGCCCTCCGTATCCTTGTTCCGCATTTCTTTCAGTCTTTCCTCTTAATAAAAAATGGGTAAAAACCTGACCGTGAAAAAAATCAGACAATGCTACAAAACCAACCAAACAAGATTGATTAGGCACTTCATTATACTCTAATTATTAATTTCACACAGTTCTTTATTTCATGATGGGCAAATTTTTATCTTTCCTAAAAACTAGTACAACTAATGTGGTCTGCTAATTACATAATAGGGTTATGAAACGGATTGAAATTCTTGTGTATCTCTGGCCTTGGATGCTATTTGATGGAATGGAGGACAAAACAAGGTAATAGTTTTTCCCCTATCAATAGTGTAATCGAATCACCTAAATTCTAATGAAGCATAGTTTCCTGCAATATTACATTGTGTATGTGAAGTAGACACACTAAACCCCAAAATATGCTACTCCCTCTGTCCCTACATAAATGGATTCGTACCACAAAAAATTTATCTACAAATAAATCAATATCTAGGAGACTAAATGGTACATTGGCCCATTTATTTTCCTCAAAGTCCCGCCATATTTATTGCCACCTCGCTCTACCGCTCCATCAATCGAAGGCTTGAGTTTCTAATTACTGTGCAAACCATCACCGATCAGTATGCAATTACTTCAATTAATAAAGAGTAGTGTATTTTCTCTGTTATACTAATATGTCCTAAACTTGCTGGTAATCTATTTACTCGGAGACAGAGAGTATGCCATAGTGTCTAGTATAAAAAACATCATTTCAGCATTGGAATAATTCCATATTACCACGAGCCAATATTCAAATGCATTTATCTTATAGCCATGTATTATTGTAGAAATGTAAGACTATTAAGTGACCTGTTACAATACTAGAAAAATCTCAACGCAATTGTGCCTGTTCCACCTGTTTCTCTTTTTTTTCCCCCTAACTCCTCACTTCTGACATTGGAACATTTGATCATGTGTAGCCTTATGGTCTTCTCTTGTAAAGAGATATCAATAATTAAGATCAATGTGTCTACGCTATTGTCCGGCTGTTGAAAGTAATTATGGGGCAACATTGGTGTGTGATAGCCAAGACAAAAATACTCGCAGCAAATGTATTTTGTTTATGGGGTTTATTGCAAACCTCAAATGCTCATCAATTCAAAAAATCGCTCACATATGGATTGGGGAATCTTGAGAAGCATCTCAAAAGGAAGAGACACCATGAAACAGGACACTACGGAGCTTTCTCACCGAAACAACCTACTCTCGTCTTCTGAATGCAATTAGTGCCTCTCTTTGGCTCAGGCTACTGAACGCAGCCTTTCCTTCCATTGGTCCAATACCATATTTGGTCCCTAAGAAGTTGTAGTCTAATTTTATTTGGGAATAGTTACTTGACTGTACATTCCCGTTGTTGTAATTTGTATCTCATCGTGTGTAGCAAATGGTTTTATTTGCCAATAGTAATTAGACTGTGTAACAACACGTACACAAGTAGATATTGAATGCACAATATTAGCAAGCCACCGGCACCGACTGCGACTTTCGGCCTTCTGCTGTGGGCTCTTTGGTCCTGCGTAGGCCTGCCATGCTTTTACAAACTGGGCTGCGTATTAAATTTAGCTGTGTTGGGCTGTCGCTGGTGCTGGGCCTCCGGGTCAGCCAATCTATCTTTGTAGTGGAGTCACTTAGTGAAAAAATATAAGTACAAGAACTCTTTGATAAAAAAAAAGTACAAGGGACTCTGCGATTTCAAATTGGATTTGAGTTTTACCTCTCTCCGTAAGGATAGTCGCCACATACACATACAGGACCGGTGGCTTGGTGTATCTGTTTGGCTAGCTCACCTTGATGTTGGTTGAAAGCAAGGTTCATCAGCTGTTCCTGGAACGGAGACCTAGCTGTCACTGCAAGTAGGCCTGCGTGGCTGTGCTATCCCAGCCAGGACGAACCAAGTACCTGCAGGTGACGCTGGCGTCCTGGCTTCAGCCGGAACAGGTGTACCAGGGCCACGGCTACGTCGACGTCTGGCCGCCCGTCTGGTCGACGTCCACGTCAGGCGTATGAACCACAGCTGGGTACCTTGTGTTGCATGTTAGGATCGATGGAAGGGTCAGGTGGAAGGTCGTTAGCTGGGTGTCTGACCACTACCACAGCTTTGTTACCTCCCAGCTTACTTCATCGGCGCCGGCACCAGCAACGGCGAGTACGTCGGTGCGGTCGTGGCCCATGGGCTCAGGTTCCAAGTGCCACTTACTGCCGCGTCCAGCGTGCTCTGCTTTTGCTGTTTCCTCTGCTCCGGCCGGCCAGCCGGCGAGGTAGGCCAGCTTGTCATGTCTGTTCATACTGCAAATGAGGTGGTGAATTGTAATAAATGGAGGGATATAACAGAGTTCAGAAAAAGTGTAATGTAGTTTAGAGAGGGTTAACTCTAGTGTTTCTTGGTTGATACATATGTTTTTTTGTGTTGCAATCTTTGTTCAGTTCAGTGTTCAGTTGTCATAACCAAATCTAAAAGTTGATTCAGTTCAGGTAAAATGCTTCTTTTCTTGTGATGGTGCCTTCTTCTGCTTTTAAGTGGTGTTCATATCATATTTGACACTTGGGGTTTCCAGTTGTCCATCTTACTGCAGTAGCAGAGCAGTGATAAGTGGATGTGTTACTGCCTTAACAATGCAGTAGAGATCCTCCTAAAAAAGACAATGTAGCCATTGAGCAGTTTCAACATTTTACAGAGTTCATAATAAGCTGAGTAGGCATAATCTGATTTAGTTTGGAGTGAACAAATTGGGTGCGGAGTAGATTGACCACTTGTCATCGTTGCCAAGCTTACCACAAGCCAAAGTACGCAACTATGACTTTCCATAGTGAACATTAGCCAAGGACCTAACACACCCAATGGAGACCACCACATTTCTTCGTTGTCGGGCATAACTCAACAGCAATAAGCGGCTCCGACTTACCACGGTGGACATCAGCCAAGGACCTTGACACGATGCCACACACATACTCCGAAACAAGCCATGACCTCCCAAGAAGTGAACTTGGCGTGTCATTGGTGTCGAGCTTCGTTGTACCCAAAACAAAAAGCAGCTCTACCTTCACCAATGCAGATCGTCCCTAGGAGAGCCAGAGATGCATCGCAAGCAACAAAGTCGAAAGAGACCAGCCTCATCAAAAACCGGAGAATTCGGTGTATGGCCCTCGAAAAAACAGACCTTAGGTATTTAGCCTTTTTCTTTTGAATTTGGCTCTATGGCCTCAAAACAAAATTTTATTAGTTATATGGCCTTCCCCAGTTTTGGGCAGGTAACGGTGTTAAGTCAGGGGTAAAAAGACTGTTTTACCCTTGATGAAAAAATAAAAATAAAAAGAAGAGTTAATTAGCTTCCGTCAGCTTTGCTGCTGATCTATCGACCTCACCTTTTCGTTCTTGCCTGATTCAGACGTACGTTGCTTGTGTTAATTAGCTAGCTCGATCGGTCACTACTCCAGCACGGTTAATTACCTAGTGTTACCAACTAAGCATGCATGGATGGGCTGGCTCGGGTGATGCCATGCCGATGACGGCGATGAGCTAAAGAGCTAGCGGCATGCGCGGTTTGGTATCGTGCGTGCATCCGAGTCCGTCCGGCAGCGCCGCTGCAACGTCGTCGTCTATTCAGTGCAGCTAGCAACGATGAGTACATACATAGAGCGGCGATCAACATGGAACAAGGTGATTATTAGCAGTGGTTTGACTCTATTATTAAGAATTGATGATAGTACCGCGTCCTTATGATGATGATCACGTGAATGCATCTGATGATATTTACCACGTATATATATTCACAAATGCATCGTTGCAGTACATAACTCTGTTTTTATTTTATTTTATTCATCATGGGTAAAATAGTCTTTTTATCCCTAACTTAATATTGTTACATGCCTAAAACTGATGGAAGGCCATATACCTAAGAAATTTTTGTTTTAAGGCCATAGAACCAAATTCAAAACAAAAAGAGTCAAATAGCTAAGATCAGTTTTTGTTTCTAGGACCATACACCTAATTTTCCCAAAACCAAGCTTGTAGTAGACAAGCAAAAAAATGTGACACCTCCACAAAGGAATGGTCCCAAAAACAGTGGCGGATCGGGCCCCGGGCTGCCCGGGCTACAGCCTGAGGCATGACCCAAAAACAGTGGGAACATGTTCCATAAAAAGGCCAGCCAGCCCAATAGCCTACCCCGACTCCACGGCAGCCCAGCAGCCTGCACGGATACAGCTTAGCCCTTGCCGGCAGCCAGGAGCAACGGCGGCGATTCCCTCTCCACGCGGAGATCGCGAACGCCCGACGGCAGCTGTCGAGTGTCCTCCGCGCCCTCCTGTGCTCTTAGCTCCTGGATCCTGTGCTGTGCCGTCTCGCGCAGTACGCTTCAGCATCCCGCTTCCCTGTGAATTGGCCAGGCAGCCACTGGCTCACCAGGCACCGGCCGCGGTCCCTGGCCGTCCAGCCCGGCCGCCGGTGCCCTCCACTCCCCAGGCGGCCAGTGGGCCAGGCCCCCACTCGGCCGTGACAGCAAGCCAGGTAGGCAGGTGCTAGTTCCTTACTTCTTACTCCATAATAACTTTCTAATTTTTCGCTGTTCATATATTATTACAGAAAGGCGGAGTTGCCTGAGAAGAACCCCGCAGGATAAGGGAGACGACGCTCCAGCTAACGTCGGCTGGGGCTCTTGCTTGGTGCAATCCACCTCACACTTGCACAAAGCGGTTCCACCATCCAGCAAGGCATGGATTCCACGGCCTACCACAGCAAGGGACACGCGGCTCATATATATTACACAAAGGTTCGAGATCGTGCCTTGCTTTTATATATTTTATTTATTTGCCGCATTATATAGGCCCTGATATAGCTCCTCCATACTGTACCGCGTCAACGACGAAGGCGATCGTCACTGTTCTTCTGGTTGTGGGGATCTGAGACCTGCGTGCAAGCAGTCATCTTCTATTTCATGTCAGTGATCGATTCTACCAATGATTTCTTTCCATCCACCTAAGTACGCCCGTAGTGACTTTGCTAGTAAGCTGCTTTATTTATCCGGGGATTGGTCTTTGTGTAATTTGGTGACAATCTTTACCTAGTAGCCACTTGCTCTATAAATATGGATCAGTAAGCTCGATCAGGAAGCAAGGCTGATCAACAGTTTGAAGGCAACAAAACACATGTGAAGGAATTGAAATTTTCTCGCCTACAATAACCTTGTACTTCTCCAAATTAAAAAGAGTGTGATTCCAGTTTTGGATGGTACCTTGGACGTTTTTTTTTTTTTTTTTTTTTTTTGACATGATACCTTGGACGAGTTAACTGGGCATTTCAGCTGCCTGTGACTTGCTTGTAATGGATAGCAAGATTGCCTGACCAGGCAACTGTGTTTTTCATGTCCTTGGTTGTTGTAGTCCTGGAGCTATGCCTGAGTGGATGAAAGGGGCAGGGCAGCGTTTGGTTGACGAGCTGCCTGTGTTTATACCTTTGAAGGTGTGGTGCAAAAACACTTATAGAAAATATTATAGTAGCAAAAAAATATTGCAAATATTTTACAAATCCAGTAAAGTATGAGATGCAAAACGAAGTATAGCATACTCATTCATTAAACACGGAGACAAGCCAATATAATTATACTAGCGGTTGTTGTAACTAACAAAAAAAAGTATTTAGGGCATGTTGGTTCCCTCAAGACTAGGGACTAGAGACTAATTTTTAGTCTTATTTAGTCTCTAAAATTACCTAACATAGGGATTAAAAGAGGGATTAATGGGCCCTTTTAGTCCCTAGTCCACTAGTCTCTCAAAGAGAAGCTAATTGGGCCTAGTGGTCCCATTTAGTCTCTATTCCCATCAATCCAAACACCTCCTTTAGTGTGTAGAAGGAGAGTTATAGAGAAAAAGGAAAACATAAATCTGAAGGTGCGGCCACCAGGATGGTGATGGTGATCCATATACAGAAGTAAATGAAACCCAAAGGACAGACCTCAAATCGTGTAAACAAAGAAGAGAAATCATGGGTAGAATCAGTAAAAAACTTTAAAAAACAATTGAAGAGGAAAAGAAGCAATTGTCGCCGGTAACTTCCAGCTAAGAGGAGCCGGCTGGCCATCAGATGCAAAAAAAAAAAAAAAAAAAAAAAAAAAAAAAAAAAAAAAAGCACCATCATTCTGCGCCCTCAAATCTGACCGTGATTTTTAACCTTTCTACATGGATGAGACGAACAATGGTGGTCCAGGCAAGTTGGAGAGGACCCAGGCGACAGAAATCCTAGGCCTGTCCCCCAAGTAGATGTGTCACAGACTCTCACAGGAGGCAAATTTTCAGGGCCCGAACCCAGAACCTGATGAATGCAGACATGTGTCCAGCGGTCGAGCCCAAGCATTTTAGTCCAGGGCTCCATCCAAACATGCCCAAAGTCAATTTTTTCTTCTTATGTTTAGTTAGGTTTAATAGAAAATAATATCAACATTTGTGTCTGTAAATAGTTTAATATGAAAATATTTCGTAATTAATTTAAAGTACTTATTATACTGATAAAATTTTTTTTATATATTTGGTCAAAATCAAAGTTGATTGGTATTTTAAGAAATCAAAAATTGCATTCTTTTTAGAACAGAGAAGTAGGCATTAAACTTGAGTACTTGAAGTGCACTAGTCTTTCTTGAATACTTGATTTTTTGACATTCATCAACCAAGTATTTAAGTGCCGAACATTTTTCTTCTGCTTCCTGTTTAGACAGAAGAGTACATTCACACATGATTATAAGAAATGGACTATGAAGATAGCATGGAACATCTCTTGGAGTGCATGCTGCTTGATCCAAGTGCAGAGCCGACAGACCTGCCAATGTCACTTCTGAAAACCATCACGAATGATTTCTCCGATGATGAGAAAATTGGCAGTGGTGGGTTTGCAGCTGTTTACAGGGTACGACTTATGAGTGACTCTGAGCTGTCATTATTCCTGATTACTACAATTGATCTAAAGGCATAATGCAACTTTGTCACTGTAGGGAAAACTTCAGAATGGGACAGTCATCGCTGTGAAGAAGCTCTTCAATACTTGTGATATGGATGACAACAAATTTATCAAAGAGGTTGGTTGTTTGATGAAGGCAAAGCACAAAAATATAGTGAGATTTCTGGGGTATTGTTCTGATACACAAGGGAAGATAATGAACCATGAGGGAAAGATGATCCTGGCTGAAGAGCGACATAGATTGCTCTGCTTTGAGTATCTGCCAGAAGGGAGTCTTGACAAGCATATCACTGGTACGTTTCTTTTCATTTTATTTTTTGTTGGAAGATCCATAAACCCATGTGAGTTAAATGTTTATTCCCTCCTCACTAAACGTTCTGTTTATTAACAATTTGTTCCTTGATTTCTTTTGCATGAACGGATGAAATGCGAATGATTTCAACTATCCTAATAACCAAGCCCCCCACCCATTTAAATAAAAAAATTCTACTCACTTTGCAGATGCATCCGAAGGACTTGAATGGAGGGGCGCCATAAAATAATCAAGGGAATTTGTGAGGGTTTACATTATCTTCACCAAATTCATATTGTTCATTCAGACCTCAAACCTCCAAATATACTTCTAGATGAGAACATGGTACCTAAAATTGCTGATTTTGGTCTTGCAAGGTGCTTTGATGAAAAACAAAGCAAGATTATGACTTCAAAAGTGATGGGTACAGTGTAAGATAGCAAAGCATCTTTAAAGCACTTTTTTGGGAACTACTACTCTCATTCAGAACTTGAACCTACAAATATATTGCTGAATGAGGACATGTTGCATTCCTTTTGTTTTTGAATGATTGGAACCACAAAATCTTCTTTGCAAAGTGGATACTTGGCACCGGAATCCTTAGATGGAGTGATCACATTCAAATCAGATATATATAGTCTTGGTATTATAATTACGGAGATATTGACTGGACGGAAGGGTTATTGTGACATTCAGAATGTAAGAATAGCATGTTCCAAGACGTATAACGATAAAACTCAAAATGACAGCATGATTACCTTATGCAATATGGTTTTGTCCAGTTTACTAGTAAAATCCTTATACTACTTAGTTTGCTTAGTATTTCTATAGCCTGTGATTGAAATTATATTTCTTATTAATATAGAACTATAATAGATCTAAGTAGTTGATACTGGCCCCTCCGATATCATACTGCTTACTGTTTCTTTCTTAAGTTGGCTAACGGTAACCAACGACAAAGTTTATAGTAATTGCTTTTCTAAAAGATTTTCTATGAGTTTTCTATAGGAATTATTATGAGAATGTCTTGATACCAGCAATTGTTTATATTTGTATACACTAACTTAAGTTTGGGTTTGAGTAATTATGGTAGGGAGTAGATCTAGCAGTGTAAACAAACAAAAAAAAAGCATTAAACCATACTTTTTCCTCCAAGCACTAGGTAGGTAACACAGAAAATTCGGAATTGGAAAAAAATACGCATCCGACCAGTAGCAAAGGATACACCTGACAAAATAAGGGGAAAATATGTGAGAACTGAATATATACATACAAGTTATTACTTGCAGGTAAAAGCTTAACTATACTGTATCTTCTTTTAGATCAAATTTCGAAATGCGTTTCACATGGTGCTAATTTGATATCGTGATTGTTTGTTCTAAGTTGGATACCGACATGGTTTTTCACGTTATCCCAACTGTTCTACGATACCTATTCACAGCAAATCGAGCACATAAACAAATGAACTAAATATATATTAGTTTTGAACCCCTACTACCGGGTTGGGAATGGCCTCTCTTGTATTTCAAAACTTCTGTCTTCTTAATGCAATTATACGCAATGTTTTTGCATATTCGAGAAAAAATATTAGTTTTAAAATAAATCAATTTGAAATGAACTTACATGCCTAATTAAATGTAATAACACAACCATTTTTTTCTACCGCATTTCAGTGGTGGAGCAAGATATGCTGGACTAGACAGGGGTTACGGTGTTGGACTGATTGCATTATTGTCTACCATTCTCTTAGGCATGATTTTTTTTTGAACGCCCCTTAGGCCCTTAGGCATGATTTTATAAGATTTTAATTATTTATTTTAGAGATTCTACCAGCAAGGCAGGTCCGGTTCTGACCACATTTAATTAGAGGTACAGTATGGAAAAAAATGAAAACTACATGCTTCATATATACTGTAGAATGTTTTCTTGCTCTGTGGACAAGTATTGCTCGCAGAGCAAAGGGGTAATAATATTGAGTATGTTGTTTACATGTATCACGTACTTTGGATTTCTAATTATTAGACAAACCCCTTCTCATATTTGCCATTTCTTAGGTACTTCAAAGTTGGAGTATTAGGTTCAAGTCGTCGCATGAAGACATATGGTTGCAACATGTGCAAGAATGTGCGGAGATTGGAAAACAGTGCACTGACTCTAATCCAGAGGTTAGGCCGGATACACTTGATGTAATCGGGAGGCTTGATGAAATGGAGCGTACGTGCGGTTTCATTGAAACTGATGTCTGTGCTTCATCAGAAACACGGGTAAGTTTCTAATCATGCACTCGGCAGTCAGAGGGTGTGTGTGAAGTTAGAGGATCTTGTTCCAAGCCACATGGCCCATGGATTTCTCTCATATTGTAGTTGACATATAAGCCCTCCTCTAGCTGAGTGCATGAGCTTCACGTGCGTGTTCATCATGACCCAGCTCGCCCCCAGTGATGTTTCCGTCTTCCATGCCATCGTCTATAAATAGATCGTAAGCCTCACCATTTACATCACCCTACTAATCTAGCCTTCCATGCCCAAGCTCCATTGTCTACCCTTCTTGGAGCGGGCGGCTATGCCAATCTTGAGCTTTGGTAGCTCTAAGTTAGCCACCTTCTTCCCTCTTGCCATACTAGCCTTCACAAAAATTTGCTATATAGAAACTTGTGCTATATATAGTTACACACTTGCACTAGTGTAAAATGGCACTTGAACCATCACTTGTATCATATGCTCGACTTGCAAGACTCATGCATTTAGTATTCCTGTTTACTAATAACATATATAGATTTGAATTGCGCATAAGGCATGCATAAGAGGATGGAATCAAAATATCAAATATACTCCCTTTGTCTTAAAATAAGTATTGCTATGATATTGGTGCGGTCAAAGTTTCTCAAGTTTGACTAGTTTTATAGAAAATATTATCAATATTTGTATTTTCAAATAAGTTTATTAAGAAAATAGATTCAATGCTAATATCAAATATTTTGGTATATGACCAGGAGTGTTATCATTATTTCCATCAGGTCCTATTCCTTTGACGAGACTATCCTTATATATACAGGGGCTGGATGTCTACCCGCTCCATATTTGGTTCCCCTTCAAGTCAGACAAGGTCATCAAATACCCAGTGACCCTAACCAATAAAACAGACGATTATATATTTGTCTGGATTGCACCGACCAGCTTAGATGCAAGTTCCAACCTTGGCTATCCATATGTGTGGGAGCAGCCAGAGCATATAAAGGACGGCCATGAATCATCAATGTTTAGAAGGTTGGGGCCACATTCTAGCGAGACCATTTACATGATTATGCGGAAGCAAGCGCAACCCCCGCTAGGCAAAGGCATGTTTGATGTGGTGATGGTCGAAACAAAAGCGAAGGAAGAACTCAAACTTTTGGATGATCATTGGAGATATGGTTCATGGAGGCAAGACAGGTCTGAGGACCTGTTGAGACGAGCCAAGGAGTGTACTGTGGTGCATCTAGCAACGGTGAGGGCTGCTGTCACCATTGCCCCAGCAAAATGCCAGGAAGTACATGTAAGTCGAGTTGATGGGTTATATAATTAAATTATATATTCGAACTGCGCACATATGTACGTACATGTGCCATTATATATATATATTCAAGTCGTTTGTACCAGTGTGGTGGCGTGCAGTCCGTCTAATAAGGGGGTCGGTTGCTATTTGGTTGTATCAGTTAATAGAAGCCACACCGGATGACGAGGAGCATAAGTATATGCACTGCATGGATTTGCACCCAACCAAAACATGGTAAATACTATATAGATATATAGATGGTCTCACGGGACTACTCTCATTTCCATTCTAGTACTTGATTTGATTTAGACAGACGGACTCTAACTAATAGGGTGTGACCACAGGTTGTTGATGTGCTATTATCAATATGTTTCCATTTGGAACTATGAGACAAAGGTATGAATACTGATATATAGTACTACACCTCTATCATATCCTTGCTTGGTTATCAAGACGGTTGTTATGGGTCATCAAGGTATTTGAGTTTAAACTATATGAATTGGCATTTCCATTGCTAAGCAGGAAAGAGTCACGAAGATCGAAGTCAAATATTTAAATGAAAAAAAAATTGATAGGGTTAAATCGGTCAAATTTATGGATGGGGAGCAGTGGTTCGCTGTTGGGGATTCTAGTGGGGGCGTCCATGTCTATGCCTACACTAGCTTCGGTGCTCAAAAGGTCAAGGAATTCGAAGCTTACACTGACCGCTACGGTGAAGTGAACTTTTTGGTTGTATACCCGAAACATACACTGCTGCTGACAGCTTGTTTCTATGACACACCAATCAAACTCTGGGACTGGAGTCAGGGTTGGACATGCACTCGAGTAATCGACACTCAGGATCGTTTGTACTGCTGTGTCAAGGCTGGCCCAAGGGACGCCAGCACTTTTGCTATTCAAACTTGCCGCAACGTAATAAAGGTTTGTTTGCCTCTTCATTTTTTCAATATAAATCATGTGTTGGTTGGACAGTGATTACCAGTCATTGACGATGATCAACCAACCAACTAATTATATTTTCATATGATGGTCAATTACACATGCATTTTATTATAGTTACAATCTTTTCTGCACAAAAATTGTAGGTTTGGGATATTGATTATCCAGATGCCATCGCCACATTTGAGGGGTCAAATCCTACTTTCTGCACTAATGGTCATCAGAATTTTGTGGCTACTACTGGTAGCTATTTCAACTCGAACAAGGCAGAGGTATGTGTGGCATCCGCTTTTCTGTAGTGCCAGGAGCAGTATATATTGAACATTAATTTTCTCATGCAGGGTTGCAATTTCCGCCTCTCTTCTCTAGTCATTCTCACTCGCTATTTCTTTGAATTAGATATGGGATTTGGAGGCAAATAAACACGTTCACACACTTTGCTCGGAAATCTGGGGGTGGCACCTTACACACCTTGCTTCCCACCCAACGCTTCCAATACTGGTTGGCATCATGAAGAGAAACGGATTAAATTCTCATTCTAAGGTGGTGCATCAGATTGTCTTGTGGGATGTTAGGACCTACAGGTAATAATTGTTAATTGCTCAGTTCCAGGGATAAAAAATTCTAGGTGAATTAACTACCCTAAATAACAAATTGCATGACTTGCCATTAATGACTACCACCATATTTAAAATGGCTAGGTATGTTGATCTATCTAGTCAGATAATAGTCAGTTACAGGGATGCTTTGGTTTTCCAATTACTCCATTATAAGAGCAAGTCCAACAAATGTCTTATTCTTGCTATGTATGCTATTTTTAGAATTTTTCATGCAAAATTAAGCTCCAACATCTTTGCTATCTTGTTTTGTAAAATAGCAAGCGTGTTATTCCTCAAATCTCACATGTTAAATATAGTTTGCATGTGCCGCTAGCCATCTAGCATCGCC
Source organism: Hyparrhenia diplandra (assembly GCA_015847255.1). Taxonomy (NCBI): domain Eukaryota; kingdom Viridiplantae; phylum Streptophyta; class Magnoliopsida; order Poales; family Poaceae; genus Hyparrhenia; species Hyparrhenia diplandra. Next base: position 415,300 of record JADLZK010009957.1, read on the forward strand.
ATAATAGAAATGTTATTAGTTTTATGTTTTTACAGAGTTTTCTATTTTAAAGGTTGGGTAAACCATAAGTTTAGCTAACTATTTTACCAACTCTCTTGAAGTTGCTCTAAGCACTTGGATACTTGATGGTGGTCATGACATAGATTTTTCAGCAGAAAGGAACATGCTAACCAAACCCAACACACTTCTTCGAGACAGGATAAGAACTGAGGCATTTTCTCAAATCAGGGATATCCTTGCTCACGTTTCAAAATTTCAGATAAAGCTAGGAAACCAAACAATCAAGCTTGATGAGGCGCTCTTTTATACTCTAATTGTTAACATCGCATTTTCTTCTTTAATGTGGGGACGGGCAAGTGTTTTTGTTATGTTTCCTAGAAGCTAATATAACTAATGGTGGTCTCCTATAATTACATAATAGGGTTATGAAATGGGTTGAACTTCTTATGGTGAGTGACTATCCTAAGATGATATTTGATTGCAACGAGGACATAACGAGGTAATATTTTTCCCTACTAACATTGTAACTAAATCAGCTAAATTCTATGTAGCATGTGTCCTGTGAGACTACATTGTGCATGTGAAGTACAGACAGTAAGCCCTAAAATACTCTTCTCTTATGTCATGGTTTATAGTTTAAAATCATCATCTTTACATTGGAATAATTCTTTATTACCCAGCAAAACATTCGCATTTATCTTTTAGACATATTCTGCAGATTAGAATGATTAAGTCGTGTGCTTTACAAACAAAAAAAAAAAAAAAAAAAAAACTCAACTCATTGTGCCTGTTAGATCTGTTTGTCTTTTTTTTCTAACTCCTCACTTCCTGACATTGGTAATATTGAATTTTTATGTGTAGACTTGTGGTCTTCTCCACTAGAGAGATATCAGTAATCGAAATCAATGTGGCTACACTATTGACTGGTCATTCATAGTAATTATGGGCAACACTCATGTGAGATATAGCAATCTCAAACGTACAATGGTTTTGGAGATCCTAAAACGCATATGAAAAGTAAGGGAGATCATGAAACCGGCCACCTATAGCAGAATGGGCTTTTTCACAAGAACACTACTCATTGTCTTTTGGATGCAATTAGTGTTTTGAGAGCTGTGAGCACATCTGTTGACTAGCTCCTGGCAGGCTAGTGAATGCAGTGTCCTTTCCTTCAGTTATATTGTTCCACTACCATATATTTGGACCCTATGAAGTTTTAGTCTATATAGTATATACCTCCTTCTGTTTTGGAATACATTCCTGTTGTAATCTGTGCCGTGTTACATCGATCTCATCGTGTGCTGCCAATAATGAAACTGTTGACTGTTGTGTATTGTAACATGCCAACAATATTTAAATTCCCTTTTATTTCGATGGCCAATTATAATAACTGTACACATGTCACAAGTCAGGCACATAAGTCATCAGAATTCAAGATGACACTCCTTCGGCAAGCATAAGACCAATTTGAAGCAAGTAACATATGTACAGTTCGCTCATTCATGCATATAGATAGATCAAGTACTGAATACTGAAGGTTTCTGAGTGCATCATTCAAATAGAGGAATAAGGAATATTAAAAGGTTTCATCTGATATAAGGAATATAAAAAATGAAACACAGACCACCTCTCCCTGAATCTTCTACCTTCTTTCATCAACTCTAACATGAAGCTAACAAAAAATCTTGCAACCCCATATACCTGGAATGCGGAATCAAAACAATGTAAGTAAAGAATCCAAGTTGATTAAACTTGCAAGCAAAGAAAATAGCCAAAGGATCGGAAAAAAAAAAATTCTGCTTAGCTAAACCAAGTATTAAAGGCACCAAGCAGAAAGACCACAACTGACAATTGTGTCAACAAATTAAAGCAGTTCTTTGTATGATTAAGCCGGCCATTTCTAGCTTGTTTGGATGCTCAAAAATTCTGTGTAAAATCAGCTCACCCTTACCATTAACCAACATCGTAGAGTTATTTAACTTGCTGACAGTACATCTCCAGAAAACTTAGTACTAATGCATATACGATTGCAAAAACCCTAACATCTCCACATGTTATATTAGAGCAAGTATGTGAGATGTCTTGGCTGGCTGCAGTCGTAATTGAAACCGTGCCGAAAACCTTCTCAAATTTTTATCATAGCCTACACATACGATATAACGACTACTCGACAAGTTTCATAATTTTCCAACTTCGTTTGCTTTTTTTTAGAATTTAAAAACAATGCACCCGCAAGAAGTAAATGGTCGTGTTTCGTGAACAAAACGATGATATTTCTTGTGTTCGCCCTGGATGAGGTCTCACATTAGACTCAATAACATGAATATCATTTTTCCATTCACTTTTTCTACTTATTCTAATGACTTGCAGTTCAAATTTGAGTTTTAAAAAATAATTCAAATAAAAGAGATGAAGTCTAAAAAAATACCAAAAAGTGCCAAAAAATTTCAAATTTTGAATATGTTGTTGCAAGTATTGTAGCATGGCCTCAGAAAAAAAATTAGGCAAGAAAATCCAAAACAAAAAATTATGTTTGCCGGCGCCCGGCAAAGACGCTCGGCAAAGAGCCTCTTTTGCCGAGCATGAGGATGGGGCGCTTGGCAAAGTGAAAGCCTTTGCCGGCGCTTCACGGTTCACCGGCGCCGGGCGCTCGGCAAAGAGGCTCTTTGCCGAAGCGCCGTGGATTCGCCGAAGCGTCTTTCTCGCGGGCTTCGGCAAAAGGAGGTTTGCCGGCGCCGGGAGGTCCTCCCGCGCTCGGCAACGACGCCGTGTCCGGTAGTGCTCCATGAATTTTCTGTCAATCTTGGCTTGCCAAATTAGGGACATCGACACCTTTTTAGGCAACATATTGCAGCGCCAGTGCACTTCATAACTTCACGCATCACGCCCTTATGGACAAACACGTTGCAGATCAAAAGTCCTACTGAAATGTGGATCCCTAACTAAAAATTACTACGTACAGCTACCCTAGGAGAAGCACAGCAGTCAGCTTATACTTGCAGTTGCTTATGTACACAGTAAACTCTTGTATGACACAACACTTACTGGACCTAATCCTTCTTTCTTCGATTCATTTCGACAAAAGGACTGCACAATTGAGGTTTGGGTTCCTATGTCTACAATCCTTCACTCTGTTTCATTGGCAAGATCTGGCAAGAACTGAGGAACCATTATGATCAATAACCATGACCCTGAGAAAGGTGTATTGGAGAATCTATACCCTCACTTCAACTATATCCCCATCCTTGAGATTAAAGATGAAATTATTACAGATCTTGTATATCAATGTCGTTCACATCAACAAAAGCTCATGCAGTTTGTCAGTTCCACAGGTGCGCTTATCCATTAGATTGCATAGAGCTACATTACCATGTGCTTAACTTGCTACCCAACAATAAATTACATTTACATCCCAAAATTTTGTATTCAGAATCAATGTAATTAGTATCATTTAGAGAGAGAGTTGATATGGTTACAGGGCACACACCATGGCTGCCATGCCTGAGATGGAGGAGCTTGCCGCCTTGGAGTCCCTTGCGCCGCGTTGAACAAGGGGCCGGATCCGCCGCTGCCTACGGGCATGCCATTGGCTGGGTACCGCGCCGCTGCCAGGCAGTGGCTAATCTAAGATGTTATCTCACCGGGGTCAAAAATTAAGTAACGGGTCAAACATGCATTGTTTCTCTATTTTAAGAGTGATTTTCATGTGGCTAAGAGAGATTTTAGTGGTATTTTCAGTGGGTTATCGGGGTCTCTAGATTCGCCCCGCTGCGGGGGTGTGGACGCCGGTGGGGCAGGGCCGTTGGCTAGGTAGCACAAGATGGCGAGGCTGCTGGGCGTCGTTGCGCCCGGGGCCGCCGGCAGGCGTGAACGGCGGCAGCGGGCGAGATCGGATCTTTGTAAACCGGGCGGACTCGAGGAGGCCGCGACGGGGCGACCACCGCGTCCCCTCGAATCGGGGCGCGGGCGGGGCAAGGCTGCCGGCGCGACACCGCACGCGAGGACGGCGGCGGCTGGGGGGCGGGGCAAGGGCGGAGGGGGGCAGCCGCCGGCACAACGTAGTGCGAGGGCGGCGGGGGCGCGCTTTCGCGAGGGCGAGGAGGGAGAGAGCGACATGTGGCTTCCTCGGAGGCGGGGCAGGCCGTTGCTAGGCCAAGGTCGGCGGGTGGGGATCCGGGACCATGCCCAATGACATTATTACTCTAAATCAACAAAATTTCTATTTTGTGGAGGCAATAGGAATCAATGAGAGGCGATCTCAACTATTGTAAAAGGGCTCAGTACCTCCATCTGTTTTGGAATATATACATTCCTGTTGTAATCTGTGCCGCTTACATCGATCTCATCGTGTGCTGCCATGGTTATAATCGTAGGTGATATTGAGGTTCCAATAATGAAACTGTGGACTGTTGTGTATTGTAACAAGCTAAGAATCTTTAAATGCTCTTTTATTTCGATGGTCAATTATATTGTAAAGAATAAAGGAAATACGTTCTCTCTCATGTGAGCATTAAGCTAGTCTTGTGTAATTAAGTTTCATATATCACTCGCTAGACCAACCAAACTGAGATGCATCTTTTTACACAGAGCACTAGGTAACAGACTTGCAAATCTGTGTTTTCAGCGCAGTGTGTTTTTAGTAGCAGCGTTGATAGATATCAAGATGAGGGTAGTGACAGTGGAGCACGTGACAGCAAACTAGTAGTGAACCGGCCAATTTTGTGTTTGAGGGAACTGAGAGATGTGGTAACAGCAAATTCAAAAGCTGCTGTTCAAATGGCATTGCATCCACTGGGATATTAGAATTATTCCATTTTTTGTTTGAGGACTTGTATAGCCAAACGTGCTGATCGATCGAGGGATGTCCGTGGGCGCGAGAGCAAAGAAGCGGAGGGCGGTCGTTTGTGATCACGATTCACGGATCGAATGTTTGTGCGGCATGCCCCTGGCACCGACGCGACATTTTGGCCTTCTCCTTTGGGCTGTGGGCTCTTGGCTCCTGCGTAGGCCTGCCATGCTACAAACTGGGCTGCATGTTATGTTTAGCTGTGTTGGGCTGCCGTTGGTGATGGGCCGCCAGGTCATCGTATCTATTTTTCCAGTGAAGTCATGGCTGCTGTTGTGGGCTCTTTGATGTTTCGATGGGATGTCGGAGGTTAGGAGCTTGATGGATCAAGGCGTTTCTGAATTATGTCAGCAATGGATGTGAGCGTACTCCCGCGTCGACGTCCAGCCGCCGTGCGAGGAGCCGAGCACCTTGCTTCACATGCTCTGCTTTTGCTCTGCTTCCTCTGCTCCGGCCGGCTGGTGAGGTAGGCCATCTTGTGACCTGTGTTTATGTATATGCACTGCGTACTGGAAAACTTCTCAAAAGCAAACAGTAATCCAAATGACAAATGAGTGGTCAACGGATCGGATAAGATGTGCATAAAGCATTTATTTATTTATCTACGAGCATGCTTATGAATCTTCTAAATTTTACCCATCCACAAGTCTATCCGTGAGTAAGATTTTGTATTCTTGCTACCAGTCAAGTATATTGAAGATAGGTCAAATAATAAAATCTTAATGATATGACCCAATGATAAAGAATCACTGCATTCAAGATTTTCTTTTTTGTAAAACAAAAGTAGGGAAAAACCCCACTTCCTTGCTATTTTGTGATCGATCCCATTAATTAAGCATGTCAGGTTAGCTTGATCTCAGCGTTTCAGTAACTTTGGTCAAGTACACGGATAGTTTAAAGTGGTCCCCTCTTTTTTTTTTTTTTTTTTTTTTGAGTATCAAAGTGGTCCCTCTCTAATCACCTTGGAGATCCCAAGAAACTTCGCAAAAGCAAGAGTCATCCAAATGCTTGTGTGTGCTGTCATATTGGAGTTTTTTTTTTTCAAAATTAAGTTGTGCGTCATCCGACAGTAGCAGTGATAACTGATAAGTGGATATATGACGACTTCATTAACAATGCAGGTAGCGATCCTTCGGGGAAGGAAAAAAAAAAAAGCAGTCATTGAGCATGCCGCCTAGGTGTCACAATACTTGTTTCACTTATGTAACCGAGAGCCGCAGTTACGGATGGTACCGTAAAAGTTACATGACAGCCACTAGCAACAGCCCGTGGCCACGAGATACATCATCTCATTGTCCAAAACCGGGCCTTTTGACTAGTTCGCTTTTATTTCTTTTCTGGTTTTGGGAACAACCCGAGTTTCATTAAGACGGGGTAATGGCCGAAAGAATGGTTTACACGACACAGCTCCAAGAGATTCTATAGTGCAGAGTACACTATTTTTTAGAACCGAGGGTGCAAATTACACTAAATGACAACAAAAAATAAAGAAAGGTAGCCAAATAAAAGGGGTTGAAGCCACGGTGGCAAAACATCCCCCGAGAAGAGGAAGACTAGCTTTAGGTGGCGAAGCATCTGCCCAAGCAATGACATCCAACAGTATAACGACGAAATATTCGCTAGAAACAACACGGCAAAGTATCAGCGAGTGGGGGAGGGGGTATCAAGTACTCAACAACAAAACAACTGGCTGAGTGAGTAGACCACCCAAGTAGCAACGGTGGCAAAAGCATCCGCCAAATGAGTGACCTGGACAATCTACCTCTAGTTGATATGTGGCCGATTTGTGCATCAACAATAGGTCCATAGTCCCACTTGTCGGTGCCAGATGGAGACAAGTACGTATCGCATCGTGTTTTGTCCTGTGAGGCAGAGCAAAGTAGGTACGTTGTCTCCCGGGTAGAGTTACCCTTTAGCTTCTTTTATTAGTTGTACAGATGAGGTCATTTTGATGGCCTATGGAAATTATTCATTTACAGAGACATACTCTTTGCTAAAGGAAAAAGTCTACTTAAACCCCTGAAGTATAGGGGTGAGTCCAACCAATACCATGAACTACAAAACCGGTTAACAAACACATTAAACTTTACCAAAACATCTAATCCACCCCCTAGGGCGGTTTTGGAGGCCTGTTTTGCTTGCGCGGGCGAGCGCAGGTGGGAGCGGTTTGGCCACACCGGGCGCCCGGTGGTGTTTGGCAGCTGGGCTAGATGGGGAAAGGGTGTCGGGCCCGGTTGTCGGTCGGCCACCTGTATCTCTCTTCACATCTTCTCTCATTGGCTGTGGTGCCCACTCGTCATCTCCCACCTCGAACTCCATCTCCTGTCTTCCCCATCCATTGTTGGATATCACCGGACATAGGCGGCAACAAGGACAACGTTGGTGAACAGCAGAGCACCGGAGCGTCGGTGCATGGGCTGCCGCGGGCATGCCGACATAGAGCCCCACCCGGCGGGCGGCGGTCGGCGGCGCCTCCTCGCGACGCTGCGTTGGCGTGGTCGCGTGAGCTAGACGAGCGGCGGCGGGAGGAGGGTTAGAGGCCAGCGGCCGGGCGATGTTACGGCATGGGGCGGGCGACAAGCTTTGAATGAGCGGAGCTGGCCAATGGCGAAAAAGCATAGAGTAGGCCACGACGAACTCGCTAGTGGGGATCATAGGAGAAGACGTTGGGGGCATGGATCGACGCCAAAGAGTGGCTAGGCGAGCTGCTTGTGTCAGTGCGAATCCAACGGAAGTGGAATCACGGCAGGGGACAGCTCGGTAAGGAGATCGAACTAGCGACCGCGACGTCATCCATGGTGATGGCGGCGAAGGGTGTGGGCGCCGGAGAGGTGGAGAGGGCACATGAAGGGGCGAGGCGGCTGCGGCGACGCGGGGTCCTCCGGCCATGCTTCAATAGGGAGGAGGCGTGGGAGAGGAGCCGATGAAGCTTCGCAGACAGCGTGCTGTTAATGGCGGCAGTGCCATTGGTGGCCGGAGATCGTATGGGAGGAGAAAAGGAAGGGGGCGTGGATGACTGTGTGTAGAATCGAAACTTGGCAGATAGGAGGGAAGGTCGCACCTGGCCAGCTCCATGGCTTGATGACGTCCTGCCATGGATGTGGGAAGACAGTAGATGGAGCTGGAGGTGGGGAGATGACGAGTGGGGACTACGTCAATGAGCGAAGATGTGGACGGCGGGAGAGACAGGGCCGCCTGATAAGTGGGCCTCGCCACCCTTTGTGTCACTTATTGCCAAGTTGGAGTGCCATGTAGGCAAAACCAGCGCCACACAAGCAAAACAGGCCTCCAAAACCGCTCTAGGGGGGTGGATTAGACCGTTTAGCAAAGTTTAATGTGTTCGTTAACCGGTTTTGTAGTTCATGGTGTTGGTTAGACCCACCCTAATACCTCGGGGGTTAAATAGAATTTTTCCCTTTGCTAAAGGTGGTTTTGCCAAAGGAAAAAGTCTACATCACCCCACAACTATGGGTGGTAGACTACATAACCCCTCAACCTATGAAACGGTCTATATCACCTCACGAACTTTCCAAAACTGGTTAAATTACCCCTAAAGCGGTTTTGAAAAATCATAGTAAATCATAGAAAAATCATAAAATAGAAAATCAATTGTGTTAGACTCTAAATGAGTAGATCTAGACCATGAACATATAATATGGTATGCTTTAGTACATTTTTTTTTTACAGCTATGAAGGAAAACATAAATCTAAAGCTCAGAAAAAAAAAAAATGAACTAAAGCATACCATATTATATGTTCATTGTGTAGATCTATTCATTCAGTCTAACACAATTGAATTTTTCATTTTACGATTTTTTCATGATTTATTATGATTTTTCAAAACCGCTTTTGGGGTAATTTGACCGTTTTGAAAAGTTTAGGGGTGATATAGACCGTTTCATAAGTTAGGGGTTATGCGTCTACCACCCATAGTTGAGGGAGTGATATAGACTTTTTCCTTTTGCCAAACGTCTTTGCCAAAGGTTCTAGCTCATTTATTTATCTACTATATTATGTTGTATAATAAGAAGATGCGTTGTATTTCATAAAAAAAAAAAAAAGATGCGTACTGGAGCTACCTGCAGCTTCACGAGGACGACGCTATGTCGTATCCAACAACCCACACCGGTTCCTGACCTAATAAGCGTCCACTGGATGAAATTAAAGAAGATGCGCTTCTTTCATTCGCCCTTGTCCGTTAAAGAATAGTGCAACTATAATCTACTTTATAGCTTGAGAACTGCGCCTTCACAAGTGGGCTCGATGGATGCATGTATCTTAGCTAGCCAAGTCCGATCCTTCTCCGTATAGTCAACAAACAATAACACTTTATTTCTCTTTCAAAATTTTATTTTGAGCAACGACAACGGGGACCGAGCCCCCACCTGATTTTTATATTTCACAGATGTCAGGGAATCCTGGGAGGTGGAAGCCTAAAGTTATTTTGATATTTTATACAGCATTGGCCTTCACATATATTAGAGAAATTTAGCATAAAAAATTGTATTTTTCCGAGTTTACTACCGTGATCAACTGGTCAACTAACGAGGAAGGCGAGGCTGTCCCAAGTCCAACAGCATCCGTTGCTCAAAAAAAAAAAAAAAAGTCCAACAGCATCCCAGTGCCAAAAAAAAAAGAAAGAAAGAAAAAAAAAAAGAGAATCCAATAGCAATCCAGCTGGCAAAGATCCAACTCTGGCTATTAATTCGTGCCCATACGTCCAGTCGTCTTTCAACTTCTTCAACGACGACGTTGGCGAGCCGAAGCCGCCTGTCCTTGGCGGAGGTCACCATTGATTCAACTCCCAGGTTAGTCCTCGACACCAGTTTTCGCAAAAAAGCTAAAACCTACTCTGTGATGGTCGTTGATGGGACACTGTTTAAATTCATATCAAGTCCTTCAAACACGCATCCTATCTCCGGACCAGCTATTTTTCCTCTTTACGTTTTTTTGGTGTAATTACAGTTGTTGTTTTTTCGAACGGGTGTAATTACAGTTGTTATTTCCTCATATAAGTACATATATACAGAGTCAGGGGCAGAAAGACTGAAACTTGGGAATTTATGGAATTTGTGTGTGTGCCTGGTGAGTGGTGTGGAGTCTCCACTCATTTATTAGCTGATCTATTGATCCAGTAGTTTCTTACCATATGCGTTGATTAAGTCAACATGTTCCTTGCTATTGTTCCATACGTGCGGTGGTTGCTTATACTTATATGTTGCAATGGAAGGCATATGGGAGTTTTTTGTTATACTGATTTTTTTTTTTTTTTTTATTGAGGAATCTGGAGGGATTTCCCTAGCCCCTACAGTAATTTTTTGATATACTGATGTCTTTATGATGTGTCTGATGGTCTGGCAAGATGTCCTAAGTTTCTTTCTTAATATCATTCACAATTACGTAATTGTCTGTGATTATTGTTCATTGAAGGACACAATTTTATATATTATTTTAAATAGGTGCAGTTATATGTGACTACAAATGGACTGTGAAGCCAACAAGTACAATCTCTTAGAGCAAATGCTACTTGATTCAAATAAAGAGCCGACAGACCTACCACTGTCGCTTCTAAAGGCCATCACGAATAATTTCTCTGAAGATCAAAAAATTGGCAGCGGTGGATTTGCAGATGTCTACGAGGTAACAGTAGGCTCATTAATTGACTTCATTATCGATCACATTTTTAGACATAGAAGCTCATGTTACGTTCATGCACAACTACAACAAAGATTTGTAGGGGCAGCTCCAGACCATTTCTAAGAAAGGTTTTGCCAGCGCCCATAAAAAGCATTCTTAAAAATAAAAGAAATATTTGTAGGGGTGGTTTTTCAGCCACCCTTATAAATTGATTTTTTAGGGCGGCTCAGCCACCCAACGCCTCTACGTTGCAAGTCCGACATTTTTTTCCTAAAAATCAAAAAAACTCTACGGGCATGCTGGTTCGAACCACGAAATAACGCTCACATGTGGTGTCGGGTATGTAGAAATAGGATACCCACTAAGTCTCACTAAAGCGCGTACGGCCGCTAAGGCCCAAAGCAACCTAAGTGTTGGGCCACTAATTCAGCCCATCAGCGTCCGTCCTACCGCCCGAGCCTCCGAAGACCTCAGGTATGTACCAACAACGTGGTTCACCTGAGCCCTCGAAGGACCTCGGAAGAATTTCTTGCTCCCAAGCCTAAGAAAGACATTGGGCGCTCCCGATTCACCCGAGGGCGTGACGTCAATTCAGACTCCCCTAAGGCCGATTTCGCCAAGTCTAGAGGCTAGTCACCTCCCTCCAAGGAGAGCACGTCCACCTAGACTGTGGATGACTAGAACACTACCACCAGGGTCCTGCGTAACCAGAATGTGAGCCTTGAGCTTTGCGTGCCTTGAACGCGAGCGTCTGGACTTAGCGTATCCCAAACACAGGGCGGTACAATCCTAGTCAGATCATCCCTCAGCCGGCTCTTCCGGAGCAAGACATTGGATGGTTGTCACTGTACTGCCCACTCCGGTCCTTGCCATGGTGAACGCCGAGAGCCTAACCGCTCTCAAACTACAGTGGCTAACCAAACCCTCTATAGGCCATGCCTACGTAACAATGACCACTCCATAATAGGGCGAGGCATGGCGGCGACAATGCTCCACAACACCTGGAGTACGAGTCATTGTTTTGCCTAATACGTCCTCCCCTTGACTTTCACCCTAGACGGGCGAATAAAGGGCGAGGGTGACGCTGCCCATCCGATTCTCGGACCGATGGGGCGTCGCCATGCTCCACAAAGACTTGAACTGCGAGGGGGCGCGGCTGCCTAGCTAACCCACCAATCCAGGCGTTCGGCGATCACCTACGACAGTATGAGAAGAACTAGGCTAGGTGTGGCTACAACAAGCTTCCACAACAAGGAATCCCCACCAGGTGATCACCCCCTGTACGGCGACGACTCTTCTTGATCATAGCTGCGGGAGCAAAGCGCGACGATCCTACGTGACCATCCTCTACTTCTTTTTTTGTTTTCCTCTTTCTTTATCCGTTAGCCTAGTAGGTCAATGAAAGATGACTCCTCGCTTCTTCTAAAAAAAGGGAGAGCCGAGCCCTAGACATAGGTAGGCTCTCATCCTCAGCTCCAATTGATTCACCCTAAACCAAACTCAACCCACGAGCACCGTAGCTCACCCGATATTGGCATCGAGCCTCAATCATCCCTCCTAAAAGACTTGGGATCCGTCCCTCTCCCGACAGCTTGCAACCGTTTTCAGTGCAAGATTACTCAAGCACCAACAACATCACTAGACGTAGGGACATTTAGCCCGAACCAGCATAAACCTTGTGTCTATCTTGTACACCATCGTGAGTTACAGGGCAATCTCGACGCCAAGGATCCGATCACTAGTCTATTGTCTCAAGGACCCCGGTTCCAACACGTGGCACATGGCTCCCTCTAGCCACACCACCTCATACTCACATGTGTCTATATTCCATTTAGGTCCCCATATTATACAAATACAGTGAAAGTTCATTATTTGAGGCCCTAAACGAATTTGAATCAAAAGTTATCAATTACAAAGTTCCATAAAGTTTCTAGATGTATACTTTTCATTTAGGGAGTTTCTCCGCCCGAGGTCGTTTATAAAATTTAAATTTCAAATTTGAGAGATTTCATTGTACTTGTCGCATGATAAGAACAATTCAAATAAAAAGTTGTCGACTATATAAAGTTTCATAACTTTTCGAGATGTACATATTTATTTAGGTCATTTTCCATCGAGCTCATTTTAAAATTTTTATTTTTAGTGCCTAATTTTATTATTCAGCGTCTATTTGTAGGGACGGCTATTAAGCTTCCCTACGAATAGGATTTGTAGGGCTGACTCTCTATTGAGCCGCCCCTACAAATAGGCGCTATTTATATGGGCGGCTCGTAACAGCAACCGCCCCTACAAATGGATTTATAGGGGCGGCTGATGCGCTGGGGGTTTGTTGGTGATAGAGCCGTCCCTACAAATTAATGTAGGCCTTGCTACAAATCCTTTTCTATGTAGTGATGCTAACAAAGGAGACGATGCATGTGATTGCAGGGAATACTTCCTAACGTTGGGTCAGTCGCTGTGAAAAGGCTGTCACAAGCAATGAATATGGACGAGAATAACTTCAACAAAGAGGTTACTAATCTAATGAAGGTGAAGCACCAAAACGTAGTTCGCTTCTTAGGGCATTGTGCTGACACACAAGGAAAAGTAGACAAGTACCACGGGAAAATGGTCATGGCCGACATACAACAAAGGTTACTCTGCTTTGAGTTTCTGCCAAATGGGTCTCTTGATGAACATCTCAATAATGGTGGGTTTTCTTCGCATTACATTATATGACCGTTTTTTTCTTACAAATTTAAAAGCTCCTTGTGGTGTGGCAAATATATATTTTTTTCTATTCAGTGAGTTCCAGTTAAGAGATTATAGAATTATTATAGAAATTGTTCATCGTCCTATATATTAGACACTACATTCATATACTTCCCATTTTATGCATGCAAGAATGAAATAGCATGGACTCTATATTTGATGGTTGCGGCTCATAAGTAGGCTGATACTATTTTGTTGTGAGAGGAAAACAATGTACCATGGCTGCGGCTGATAAAGTCGGCTAATAAGTTCAAGTCAACAGGGCACCGTGTTTTCATATAAGCGTCCTCCCATACAAGACTGATAACAATAAGTAAATGTATGCTCTCTACTTCGCAGTTGCATCCAGAGGACTTGAGTGGAGGAAATACTATCGAATAATCAAGGGACTTTGCCAGGGTTTACATTATCTACACCAGGAGAATATTGTCCATCTAGATCTTAAACCTGCAAATATACTACTCGATTGCAACATGATGCCTAAAATATCTGATTTTGGTTTGTCAAGGTGCTTTTGACGAAAAACAAACCCGAGCAATTACTGCAAATGTGGTCGGAACTTTGTAAGTTACTAAGCGTCTTTGAATAAATTTAGGTCAATTATGAATGACATACACTGCTTTCATTTTACTCTTTTTTTTCATATAGGGGATATATGGCACCAGAATTGATCAACAGTGGAGTAATCACAATCAAATCAGACATATATAGTCTTGGTATTATAATTATTGAGATATTGACAGGCCAGAAGGGTGAAAGTGTAAGAATGTCCTATCTATAAGTGTTCTTAGTTAAGCCTTTTTCGCTAACTAATGGTCTATTTTACATACAAGAGCTAATTGCTAGCTCTAGCTAAAGAATTATAGTTTTTTTTTTGCCCCAACTACTAACTAGCCATATGTATAACCTTTTTTACAACGGTAATCATACGCTGCATATGTCTGGACGCGTGTCCCGAAGCCGGTTGCGCGTCGAGTCCACCTTTGGCCCATCTGCTGCTTTATGCTCTCGCCACCATGCTCCTGTACCTCGACGCCTTCTTCACCACTGCGGCCAGCGGCTTGTCCTAACCAACATCTAGATCTCTCCTATTGTAGTCCTTCCTCTCCTCCCGCTCCTCGCTACGCCTGGCGCCGCGTTGCCCATCCTCAACTTTGTCAGCGGGCGTCTCTCGCCTCGTCTAGATACGACGCCTCCCACTCTGTTCCCGGCTCCTCGGCGGGGGACAGCTGCTCCTCACCGAGTTCCTCTGCACCAAGGCTGACCGATTCCTCCGCGTCGCCGATGAGCTACGCCTGCTCGCGCCACCATCGCACGAGGTTGCTCCTCGCCACACCGCCGACGACCTACGCCGGCTTGCGCCAACGTCGTGATGGCTGGTCCGTTCTCCCTTGCTCCACTATCAACGCCGGCCCGTGTGAGCTCGTGCGCGGTGACCACGGCGTCCGAGATGGAGGCAAGGCGAGGCCTCAACGCTGGAGTGGTGGTCAATGATGCCGCCATGGAGTCAATGATGGTGGCGGTAGTATTGGAGGTCTGCAGTGTGTCGATCTCTGGTGTACCTGGGTTCATTGAGGATGGAGAAGTGTTGTAAGCAGCGAATAACACACTGATCTTTCTTTCCAAAACCATCGAATAACTTGTTGAAGTCATCGGTGGCGTCCTTCTTGGGACCTACAACTAGCCTGTGTTGTAAGGCAATATGATTGTATGCAGAGTATACAACTCTAAACTGATTGAAATATAGAATCTTACTAGCAGTAGATTCGGATTGGGAACAACAATAACAACGACTCGGATTGGGAACAACAATAACAACGATAGTAACAAGTAGTAATCCTAGATTATATCAACTCTAGTTAATTAACTATCAATAGAAAAGGGTGAAAGAATGGACCGTCGGTGGAGGAGTTCATCCGTGTCGCAGATCTTCCGTGAAGGCGGTAGTGGAACTTCCCGCCGTGTCGCGATCTCTTCGTGAAGGCGGTAGTGGAACTTCCCCGCCGGGCTGGCTGCGCTCTCCGATCGATTAGATGCTGGGAATGACGGTGAGGGAAAGTGGCGGCTGTCGACTCGTGGTAACTCTCGTTACTTGTGCCGCCGGTCCCCCACCTCTATTTATTAGCCTTCGGTGCGACGGGGGCCCACTAACCATTAGGGTTAGATGCCCCCGATCGAGTGACCAAAGGGGATTGGGCGGCCGTTGGGCTGGGCCCTTTTGAGATCAACCTAACATTCTCCCCTTGATCTCATCTATATATCGTCTTACGCTTCGTTAACCCACCCCTCTACAAAACGATGCATTGAGCAAGCTTCGTCGTCACAGTTTCAACCTTTCTGTTTAGAGATGAATTCTTGCCTTGGGCCCCTTGCTATCCAGGAATCACAGGCTTTCCCTTAAACCCATACGGTTACATGTTTCTGAACATGTTGGGCAATAAGCCTTTTGTAATCGGATCCGCTAGCATCTTTACGTGCTTATGTTCTTCAAAACTAATGGCGTGATCCTAGATTTTATCTTTCACAACAAAACTTTATGTCAATATTCTTGGTGGCCTTGCTTGACTTATTGTTGTGAAGATATAATCTTTGCTAGCTTCGTTGTCATAATACAACTTTAGTGGTTATTTGATGCTATCAACCACCTTTAAACTTCGGTATAAATTTCTTAAGCCAATTCACTGTCCCAACTCACTTGACTTATGGCTCCTTGCGCGAATAGATGGGTACCCTGACTTGAACTTTCTTTCATTTCTCGCGTACTCAGAATCTGAATATCCTACCATCTGTAGGCGTCTAGATCTGCATGAGCTTTGTCATACTTTACATAGTATTTCGGGACTTTCTTTACTAGACTTTAGTGTTCCATACTAGGATTACTTTGATATACGCTAAGCGGCTTGGTTACAAAACTAGGTCCGGGTCGTGTGCACACTTACTTATCTTTGTAAACTTTTCGATAGCTAGGCTGTATGGGCGCTTTCATGCGATCACATTCAAACTCATTCTTTGGGACACCGATGCCCCCATATTTGTCACTTTTGACAATAGGGCGGTGAAAAATTACTTATGCATATTGAATTTCTTCAAAACTTTCTCTATATATGGCTTTTGGGACCAAAAACCCAATACCCCTTTACTTCTATATCGGTGAGTTTCTATGCCCCAAACAAAATAGGCTTCACCAATATTATCGAACTTGAGGACAATACCCTTTTGGTTTCTGCAGTGAGCAACATCACTACTTGCTAGTAGAATGTCATCCACATACGGTGTTAGGAAAATGTATTTCCCATTCTTAAGCTTTGCATACATGCAATTATCCTTAACTCATCTTTAAACCCAAAACTTTTGATCATCTAATCAAACTTCAAAATTCCATTGTCTAGATGCTTGCTTTAGTCCATAGACATACTTCTTTAGGCAACATCCCATTCTTTCTTTTATCTTACACAACAAAACCTTTTCGATTCGTGCCATGTATTCTTAACTTCTAAGTCATCACTTAGGAATGTTGTGCGTACATCCACTTGATGTAATTCTTGATCAAAGCGTGCTACTAGGGCCATTGTGATCCTGCAATAATCCTTGCTCTCTTCTCTTTGGGTAAACCCCTTTGCCACAAGTCGTGCCTTAAAACTTTCTACATTCCCTTTGGAGTCACATTTCACCATGTAGACCCATTTGTAATCTTGTTTTGGCTCCATTAGGAATTTCTTTCAGTTCTCAAACTTTACTAGTGCTCATGAATCTCAATGCTTTGGCACTTCTCATGGCTTCTTCAAATGAAGTGGGATCACCGTCCATCCGAACTTCTTCGCATTCATAGACAATGCAAATCATCCGAAATTGAAGATTTTCTAGCTCTTTTGCGATCCGCGAGAAAGCTAGCGGTTTGTCCACTTGGGGCTATTCATTTTGAGGCTATCGCTGCTCTTGCGCGACAACGGCTTCACTTTCGGCTCCCGAAGGCGGGTTCAATGCGGGTCGCAATATTGCCAATAGGTGAACAAATCAAGAGGTGCCGCAACCACGGTGTCTTGTGATGTGGATCGGCAAAGAACAACACGTAGCATAAAATAGGGCTCTTGCACCATCGGAGTAGGCATGAATGCCGCTTCTCCTCAAGGTTACTTTCTCATGCTACCGTGCTCCCCTAATCATCTGTTGCTTTAGAAAACTATCATGTCTTGATTCTACAAACTGGGTGCTCTTGTCGGATAACAAGAATAATATCCCTTTGATTTCTTTGGATAGCCAATGAAATGGCAGCTTACTATCTTTGGATCTAGCTTTTCTTTATTTGGGTTAAATACTTTTCGTCTCTACCGGGGATCCCCAAAACTCTCATATAATGGAGTAAGGGTTCTTTGCACATTCTCAACTCATCCGGTGTTTGACGCACCAACTTGCTAGTCGCAAAATTATGTGAGCAAAGTGGTTTTTAACGCCTCTATCCACAAGTTAACCGACAACGTAGAGTAGCTAATCTTGCTTTATGCCTTTTACGCTATTCATTCTATCGAGGCTTCCCGGCGTGGAGAAGCGTGTAACTATGCCAGGTTCCATAAATTATCTTGCAAAATGGTCTAGAAAACTATCCATAAGGGGTATGCCGATAATACTCCCCCACATTCTCGATCTTACTACCTTGATCTTTCGATCGACTTAGCTTTGAATATCTTAACTTTATTTAACGCTTCGAGCGTTCTTTGATTTGGATAGATTTATCCATAGCGAGTAGCCATCGTGAATGTAATGAAGGAATCAAAAACCATTCACAAATGTTACTAGAAAAGGTCCACATATGAATCAATTCTAGTATTCCTCGCCGCTTAGCTCCTTTCTTGTGGTGGGAGGATTGATTCTTAGCGTAAGATTTCTTTTTCCCCTCGAAATATGGCCTTGACAACGGTGCCATAATTTCGATGAGGAATCATTCTCTTTCTTTTCTCGCTTGCATTAACAAAAATACATTCTCATTCAAATCTCTTTCTTTTCTTGCTTTCTAATTATTTACACGTTGGTGCAAAATAACTAGAATTTAATCAGTAGCTTACAATAAACTTGCGCAAAGTGGCAATTCACATACTTCAAAACTAAATCAAACTTCTAGCTTAGGAAACATAACTGACATCATTTAACCGAAATGTGAAAGCCACTAGCTTAAACTAGAGATAAATTTGCTATAGCTTGGACTTGAGCTTGGCCACCTTAATCTGTCTTTCTTATCTTTGAGGATTGTCATTCCACATTTGGAATTCCCCTTTTCTTCTGGTGTTCCATGAACTTAGGGCATTTATTCTTCCAATGCCCATGCTCATGGCACCACCCCTTGACTAGCTTGCTTATATTGTTGTAGCTTGGAAACTTGCTTTTGAGGTACTTTGTGCTCGAAGAGTTGCCTCCATCCGAGGCAATGCTCAACGACTCAAACCTGTTGCTCCATCAAAGGAAAACAATAGAAAAAGAGTTTTACGGATCTTTGCTACGATATCCGAAATAATTATCGAACATCAATACCGAGCTTGAAATAATTGCATATCTTAATTTAACGTTGGTCAAAATCAAGATATACAAATAACTTGCTTCAATCTTGTAAAACTTGAAAAACTTGCTATTGCAATATTGCTATTATTGATGTTGGTCAAAAAATAACAACATTAATTACAAGATTACTTGTGCTTGAAAGTCTTAGCTTCTCAATCAAATTGCATTATTGCTATCATTGACGTTGGTCAAAAAATAACAACATCACAAAAATTACTTGTGCTTATAATCTCAACTTCTCAAATTAAATATCTCGTTGGTTCAATTTAATAAGAGAATCTCTAGAGTATCTTCTTGCAGCGGAAAATTAAAACAACTTGCTATGACTTGCTAATCTCAAAATTGCAATATTGCTATTATTAATGTTGGTCAAAAAATAGCAACATCACAAAATTTCTTGTGCTTAAATTCCTTGAGCTTTAAATCTTGACTTCTCAAATTAAATGTCTCGTTGATTCAATTTAATAAGAGAATGTACTATAATTACTTCTTGCAATGTGAAACATGAAAAAAAACTTGCTATTTCAGAAGCATTACTCTGCTAATCTTGCTCTCTAATTATTAACACGTTGGTGCAAAATAATTAGAAGTTTAAAGCGAGCAACTTTTCTGTTAAACTTGGCATGACATGATATTCTATTGAAATACTTCTGAAAAATAAAAAAACTGTACTATGCTTATAGGGCCGCAGTGATAACCATTCGGCCCAGCCAGAAAAATCGACCCATGGCACCCTTGGCTTTTCTTTTCTCTGAGAAAAAATGGAAAAACTATTTGTATTGGTCATTGGGCCGGGGCGAACAATTCGGTCTGCTGCCGAATGCGGCCCACTAACGACTGCACCACACACCCGCCTGGGCCGAAAAATTGCCTCAGGCCCAGCTAACTGTGGCGACCAATCTGAGCCGTTCACTTGGATCGGACGATCGCCCTTCTTTCTCGTAGGAGCAAAAACCGGCCGGCCTCCCCTTGGAACCCTAATCTTCATTTTTCTTTTCTTCTATCTTACTTACTCCCAGCCGCCACCTACAGCAGCAGAAGTCCCGGCCACGGCGAGATGGAGCCTCACCGAAGCTCCCTTCCTTTCTATTCCACTTTCTTTCTTTGTAGCCCCAGCAGCCGCAGCCGCACACAGCAGCGCGGACGGGCTCGCCGGCGGCCGCCATGGCCACTAGCGCCAGTGACGACGTCGGCCAGTGTTGCTAGCTGCTCCTCCCGACCTCTCTCTTGCCCTTTCTTCTTACATCCCGAGCACAACATTTGTGCCGGCAGCGGCCGGTGGTCAAGACAACGGTGGCCTCGTTGGAGACCCCACCGCGGCTCCCCCGACCTCTTCTTTCTTTCTCAGCTGTGGCCCGCAATGGAACATCTACGGTCATCTGCTCACGCGGCTCTTCGGAGGAGATGGCGCCGCCGCGATACTCCCCGCCGGTGTGCGCGTTCGCCCATGGCCGAGCGCGCTGCCGTCGAGTAGTGTCGTGATGGTGTCCTATGGCTCTTGAGCTTCGATCCGCATGGCGGCTTGCTTTTGCCGCGTGGCGGCGGTGCACAACAGCACCTGTGCCGGCGGTAGAGACCGGATAGGGTTAGGGTGTTCGTTCTGAGCTTTCCCGATCCCCACGGATCGGTCGATCGTGCTTTGTTCTTGCGTTGAAAAATGCGAATCGGACGTTCCCTTTCTTTGTGCTTTTCTTTGCGGATTAAATTCCCAAACCCGATCGACTCACTAGATCGGCTGATACCATTGATTGAAATAGAGAATCTTACTAGCAGTAGATTCGGATTGGGAACAACAATAACAACGATAATAACAAGTAGTAATCCTAGATTATATCAACTCTAGTTAATTAAGTATCAATAGTAAAGGGTGAAAGAATGGACCGACAGTGGAGGAGTTCATCCGTGTCGCGGTCTTCCCATGAAGGCGGTAGTGGAACTTCCCGCCGTGTCGCGGTCTTCCCGTGAAGGCGGTAGTGGAACTTCCAGCGGTCTTCCCATGAAGGCGGTAGTGGAACTTCCCGCCGTGTCGCGTCTTCCCGTGAAGGCGGTAGTGGAACTTCCCGCCGTGTCGCGGTCGCCGTGTCGCGGTCTTCCGTGAAGGCGGTAGTGGAACTTCCCCGCCGTGTCGCGGTCTTCCCGTGAAAGCGGTAGTGGAACTTCCCGCCCGGCCTGCGCTCTCCGTCGGTAGAGTAACTTGGGAATGACGGTGAGGGAAAGTGACTATTTGTCTGACTCGCGGTAACTCTCGTTATTTGTGCCACCGGTCCCCCACCTCTATTTATTAGCGCGGAAGGCGATGAGGGGCCCACTAACCATTAGGGTTAGATGCCCCGATCGTGGCCGACCAAGGGGATTGGGCCAAATTGTTGGGCTTGGCCCCTTTGAGATCAACCTAACATAAACTACTACAGCATGTCTAAAGTTCTAAGCCCTACAACTATATATATAGGCAGAATACAATGTATAAGTTTGCTACACAGTTATAAAGTTTCCAAATTATAATTGTGCCTTTATAGAATTTTTTGCAGCTCTAATCAGTTGGCGTCGTTGTTAAAAATTTCATGGCTAGCCTGTCAAAAGTAAATATTGCACATCTTTCTCCTTTTCTTGATGAATGAGACAACTTTAAAATTTTTTTCCTAATGTTGACTCATTTATCTGGACAAAGGTTTCCGACGCCAATAGTTTGCATCAACTTGATATAAGTTTGTTTAATAGCTATAAAGTAAATCGATAGTAGTGTTAATCACAAGTCAATACAGACCATTGTTATTGTCTCCAACCATCAAGCTGTACACAACTGCAGTTAAGCGAGCATTATGTTAAAAGAGTTATTGGCAATACTAAGAAAAATCACTATAAATTAGATGACAGAAAAATAGTCACACAATTATCATAATATGCATGCAACATTTTTTGGTATTAGTTGATATGGGTGGTCTTTGCACAGCAACATTAGTTTTCAATTTTTTGGATAAGTGCTAAGTTCATGATTTCTATTTCCTAGGTACAAGAAGACTGGACTTTTAGGTTCCAAACGTCTCATGGAGGCACATGGCTGGAACATGTAAGAGCTTGTGTAGAGATAGGCCTGTAATGCAGGGACTTTGATCCAGAGAAGAGACCAACGATGCGGGATATAATTGACAGGCTTACTGAGTTGGAGCATAAATACTGTTTTGTTGCAACGGGCCTCCCGACAACTAATGTAAGTTTACTAATAGCTCATCATGGGGCTATAGCACATGCTCCCATCTCATACTATAATTATAGTAAAAGTAGGGTTTTACGTAATGATAGTTCCACAATCTAGAGAGAAACAATATACCATATGGCTGATAAGCGAGCTGGTAAGTTCAAGCATGCATGTCAAATGGGAAAGAAAATTGCTTGAATTTGTGTACTGAAGTTATTACAGAACGTGTCTTTTAAAATCCAATATAGATCATGCGTATCACTACAAGAAATGGTGCTTTACATGACGTTTTTTTTGGTGACGTTCTAAGAAATCATCATGGAATTGTACTATCTCGTGACGGTTTATTCAAAAGGGGATACACCTGTGATAGCTAGTTTTGTTTTCATCATCGCTTGACATCATATATCATATTCCACATAAATGATGCAAGATCCAAAGTACCCCTTAGCAAGCAAATATTTTTCTTATAAAAAGCTGTGATGAATGATTAAATAATATAAATGTTGAATAAGCATAATCGTCACACAAATCATGGGTGTATATTAGTTTATAAGGAGTACCATTTATAAAAGTATCGGATATATTGGTTTATACGGTTGACAAATAGTAATTCTCTTTATAAAAAGTATCGGATATTCTTATCACAGCTTATACCATTAAAAAGGAAATAAAAAATAAAAAAAATAAATTATGAAAACGAGCACACGATGTATTCCTCACGAAACCTCTCTGTTCTCCCTCGTCTTCCCGTCTCTCTCCCGGTCCCTTCTCTCACGCCGCCCTCGTCTCCTGCTCCCATCTCTCATCCGGCCGGGCGGGGCTGCTACCGGGTGTCGCCCCTTCCACCCGCAAGACGCTGCTTTGCTGCTCTACTCCCCAGCACCCTCCTTTCGCCGCCCTTGCCGGCTCCCTAGGCTACTGACCGCCCGATGGCGCCCTCGGCATCCGCCTCCGTCACCGGTCGCCCCGCCTGCCCCTGCTCCAGCGTTGTTCGATCTGGGCCACGGTTGCCACCGCGCCACCGTGCTCACTGGCTGCGGTGCTAGCCTACCTTGCCATCAGCGTCACCGGGGTGAGCTCTCCTTCCGGTTAAAGTGCGGATCTTTGCTCGAACCCTAACTAGCTATTTGGTTATTTGTGTTCAGATCTGATCCTTTTACAAACCTAAACTACGATTCGTCAGTACAGGTACCCCCATCTCTCTCTATCTCTCTAAATTTTCCTCTGATGTCCCAGATTTGGCCAGAAAGTTCTCTAATTGCAGGATACTTCAGTGCAGCCCCACGATTTGGTACTGATTTACCTGCTAGCCACTGGTTCTAATTTAAGCTCTGTGAAGCAAAATAGTGCATATTCTTGTTCAGGTGTTCATTAGGTTCGATGCTATGCCAGAGGTGTATTTGGTTGCTTCGGTTCTGTACTGAAGTTCAGGATTCGTCACTAGGCATTACTGATTTTCGTATGTGCTGTTGTTTATACATTGTCATAATTCCTGATGCCTAGTTTTTATGTTGAGTGCAGAAAAAATCGTTTGCCATAGGATTGTCAGATTTCTTGTTCAGGTTGGTCACTCTTGTTGGTTTTTTTCTACCACACACACACACTAGGAGCTACAGCCGTCAGTTTTATTAGTTAGCACAGATTTTGAGTAGTTCATGTGTACCTTAGTATTTCTATAGAATAACAATTTTCAAGTTTATATATGTGTAAGTTGGTACAGTACAGAGTCTACAGACATAGATGCAAGTCAGCCAACAACTTATTTTCGTTGCTAGAAAAACTAACTTATATTTGTTTTGATTTTCAGGTAGCACATCTTATGGACAGCAAGCCAATTCATTGAAGTGGTTGTGGATACTAGTGTTTAGTTATTTAGACTACCTAGAGATCAAATGTTGAAGTTTAAACTTAGTTATTGTGATAGTCAAACTAAACAGTTGTGAGCTAGGCCAATTTGTAGTTTGATGTTCAATGTGAGTGTTGTGGACATGCTAATACATGAATGAATCAATGTTTGGTGTATCTTATGAGCTCGATGCATGTTCATGCAGTGATGATTTGGCACTAATTTGTGATGTTCTTTTTCGTCACTATGATTTGGATTTGGGCTTGGATATGGGCTGGTTATAGTACATAGCGACCAATCCATGACGATCACACATGTCAATCCATGACGGCTCTAGTCGGTTTAGAAAATCTATGACGTGAGATACATGACAGATTTTTGATCGTCATGGCGGGATAAGCGCCGTGACGTATTTTTTCGTTTATGACCAAATTGACCGTCATGTAAAGCACCATTTCTTGTAGTATCAATGAGTCGGACTTCCCGCTACCATCAATGGATGGACATATGCTGCCAAACCGCATGAATGGCTGTTGTTGCACGTTAAAATGTGTACAAGTCATGTCGTTTGGCGACAAGTCTGATGACAAACCAAAGCAGTTAAACCTCACATTGGTTGTGGCAAAAAATGGACAATTCTTTTGTATAAAAACCTGCTACTTTGTTTAGTCAGGGTACCGTAGAAACATAATTAAACTCGCCTACCTGAAGTGACCTCATTAGAGTCGTCGCTTCTAGGGTTTGTTCTAGGGTCAACGAAACCCCGGCCCTTAGAACATCCCAAATCATTGTGGAAACAAAGACATACATGTAATTTATGTTATGGAAGAAAATTAGGGTCTTGACGTGCGAACGTAAAACTAAATTGTGCATTTGATCAACTGGATACCTTAAATAAGTCTTGATCCTTCATATTTACTAGGTGGATTCCCGCGTTCTTTCAAGGGTATGAAGGAGAAATAATATTACTATCACCCTCCTATTCTTTTTCTTTCTTTTTTTTCTCTTTTTTTCATTCTTTTTTTTTTTTACTCAAAACCAACTACCATCGATTGGGGTCTACCACGTAATTTTATCAAAATATATCCATATGAGATCTTGTTTTGAAGGATTTATTAAAAGAAATTGAATGGTGTAATCGAATTTAATTTGGTTTTTTGGTTTGTGAGTTATAACATTTTTTAGTTAGTTCAAACTGTGGAGCCCGCCAGTGGATGTCATGGTCTTAGTGGGGCTGCTGGGCAAGGTGGCATGCTTGCATGTCGAGAGAACTCCTTAGTGGGGGTTCTCTATATAGGTGTAGTTTGGTTGTTTGGTTTGTGAGTTATAACAACTTTTAATTAGTTCAAACGAGTGGAGCCCGCCGGTGGATGTCATGGTCTTAGTGGGGTTGCCGAGGTGGCATGCTTGCATGTCGAGAGAACTCCTTAGTGGGGGTTCTCTATCTAGGTGTAGTTTGGTTGTTTGGTTTGTGAGTTATAACATTTTTTAGTTAGTCAAACAGTGGAGCCCGCTGGTGGATGT
This sequence comes from Hyparrhenia diplandra, assembly GCA_015847255.1. Classification (NCBI taxonomy): domain Eukaryota; kingdom Viridiplantae; phylum Streptophyta; class Magnoliopsida; order Poales; family Poaceae; genus Hyparrhenia; species Hyparrhenia diplandra. The sequence goes on from JADLZK010009957.1 coordinate 440,653, forward strand.
CATGGTCTTAGTGGGGCTGATGAGGTGGCATTCTTGCATGTCAAGAGGACTCCTTAGTGGGGGCTTCTCTATATAGGTGTAGTAGATTGGCTGGGGTGGAGGGCGGGGTCTTGCAAACTTTCTTTTAAGTAAAGCTTGTTTACTAAAAGCACCATTTTGAATTTATATAAATCTTAGCCGTGACAGGTGTTTTGGATTTACCGTGGCAAGCACAGTACTATGGTCACGATTAATCGTGGTAAGGAAATGAAATAAGTGAAATGGAATAAAATGAGTTCATAAAACAATGTTAGTCCAATGGCCCTTTGGGTCGCGCTGAGGTGGCGGTGACGCCGCCGCCCTGGTCGGTGGTGGTAGTCCTAGTAGGTTTAGGTTTTCGTGTCCGATGACGGTGTCTAGGCGGCGGCAAAGTGGTGGCATCTTCATGGAATAAGGTCCTCTCATGCTTCTCCCCACCTCGGGGTGCTGCGCTCCAAAGCACCGCCGACGAGCACGTGGAGGTGGAGTCCTACGCCGTCGGCTCGTCTACAAAAGTCTGGCCTGCGGCGGCTTTTCGCCTCGTGGTGAGAAGGGGTTGTCGGCCTTGTGTTTCAAGGGTGAGGAGGATGTTGAGGGCGTTGTAGAAGACGGGAGGATGGATCAAGCTCGCCATGGCGGTGGTTGTCAGCGGCGAGCTTGCATGCAAGGTCGACCGGAGGTCAAGGCGTGGACCGGCCTCGGGGCGTTCAAGAACAACTTCTACTCGTCGACCGTTTGAGTGTCTGGCCGGTCCACATCAAAGCCGTTGCAGCGGTGGAGCTTCTTTTGGCCATGGGCTCAACTGCAGCATCTGGAGTCAGCGTTCATCGGCGTCGAGTTTCTGGGTTTGCATGTTGATTTGGACGGTTGTCCTCGGTATCTTTACGGTGTTCTGTATTGTACTCTTCTATCTTTCGTAATTAATATCTTGGTACATTTTATATAAAAAAAACTGTCACTTAAGCTTTATGATATTCTAAAAAATTGGATAGCAAAGATTTCTCATTTTACCTCTTTCTATAAATGGGATAAAGCTATAAGACTACCTGCGGTGAAGTCTTTGGACGGCGTCCTCCAAGCACTGTTCGGGTGAAAAATCTGTCTGCTTTTTGTCTTTGGGAGACCCCGCTATCCTACCGGACACAGCTCCATTCCGCCAGATTACCAGGCAGTAGCGTGGCCGCGCTATGCCAGAGAGTTGGCCCACCACTCGCAGGGTGAGAGAGAGGAGAGAAAGGTGGCAGACATGCAATGGTGGGCCCTATTGTTTAAAGGAATTAAAAAATGTTATAACTAATAAACGAAAAATACAAATTAAATTCCGATTACACCGTTAAATTCGTTTCGATAAATCCTTCAAAACAAGATCACACATGAATATATTTAGATAAAATTATAAATAGGCCCCACCGTTGGTGGTTGGTATATAAGTAGATATATATAAAGAAAGATGAGTGCGGGAGATAGTCTCTTGTAAAAGGAAGGAATCTTGATGACTAGTATGTATAGAAGGTAAATAGAGGAACATGAGTGCAGATAGTCTAATAATTTATGACCATAAGAAAGTTTGACTTAGTTCGATTCAGAAGTAGCAACACTACTGCTATTAATTAGAAAACGGCGGCACATGAAACAAACAGAGTGGCCTACCGCCAATTTTTATGTATATCAAATAAACCGATAAATCTGAGGCTGCAAGAAATTTACATATAATAATAGTGCGCGACTGCTGATGGATTAGGTTCCGTTGATGGATATGTTGGCAGCACCATCCCCGCTTGAGCGAATAATCTGTCAACCAGAGGGAAGCCAAGAGGAAAGCACTGAGGTGAGCTAGTTCTTCATACAATCAGTGGCGAAGCTAGAGCGTAACAGAGGGGGTGCGACTATAAAAAGGAAGGAAAAAAAAAATTGGCAATATAAATACTATTAGCATGGTCAAAACTATTAAGATAGCAAAATACATTATGTCACCTTTAATTATCATCAAATCTGCGTTCTTCCATTTCCATGAAGCGGCGAATCACAGACTCATTCGTGACTTTCATCATTTCTTCTTTCTCCACATAGGAAATAAGACAATCATTCATAAATTTATCACCAATGCGATTCAGCGAATTTGTTTTCACAATCTTCATGCCGGAGAAAATCCTCTCAACTGTAGCGGTAGCAACTGGTAGTACTAGTACAAGCTTCGAAGTCGATAAACCAGTGGCTAACGCTCATGTTTTCTAGTCTCCACCATTTTTCGAGAAAGCTCGGCAATAGTTTGTATGTTAGAGAATCTGTCATCATCTCTCACATCAAATATGTAGAGGCCAAGTTCATTGCTAAGGTCCCTTAGATTCCCGTAATTAAAATCATGTGGATAAAGCTTTGCTAGGCTCAACAACTCGTCCGCATCAAAATCACAAAATCACGAAATTCCCTGAAATTCCCTCTATTTAGAGAATCCTTCGACTCATCATGGCCTCGAAAGCCAAGCCTTGCTTTGCTAACATTCTAGCAACATCAATAGACCCATTCAGCCAAGTAATATAGTCCCTCTTAGCACTTTCATTTACACCATGGACAACCACATTAATGTGTTGCCTTGTTTGCAACAAATCATCACACTTCTTCATTGCTATATAGTGCGAGCCATTAACATCACCCACATGATCTTTAAGCCTTTGTTTTCTGTGAAAACCATTCCAACCATTTTTCACAAAAGCTTCATATCCACCATCCTTCTTTTCTCTGAATAGGAAACAACAAAAACAATACGCTTTGTCTTTAGATTCACTGTATTCAAGCCAATTTCCAAACTCATCGAACCACTCTGGAATAAACCTTCTTGGCCCTCCTCCAATATTGGTTACAGGAAAACTAATTGTGCGAGGTTGACAAGGCCCTTTATCCAAGTACTTCCTTCTCACCATTTCTCTAAGATTAGGATGGTAGTCATCAATTTGTTTCCGCAAACCTGGATCATATTTAATCTCCTCTTCCCAGTTGATATCATCCAAACGCAAATTGCGAGCACTGTTAGCACTATCTGGCTCTGGCTCTTTTCTTTTGTAAAATCTTTCCATCGGGTAATCTGTTTACGCAGACCACGGTACACCGTCTAGTAAATAATTTGAGAAAGAAAAAGTGGCAAATATCTACAAGAAATTAAATTAAATAGATTAGTACGTATGTACCTTGAGCAGCTTTCTAAACTTCAGCAGAAAGATTCTGATGGTGGCGATTGTACGAGATGCGGCCAGCGGCAGCGGCCGGATTCCAGCAGCTCAGCAGTATCTTCAACGGGGATTGTAGATTTGTAGAGATGCAGACAGAGGACCGGCCCTAGATGGATTGTAGAGGCACACGCGCCGCAGACGGGAAGAGAGAACGTCGCGACGGAAAGCAGCGGAGACTGCGGAGTATACGTGCTGCACTTCTCATCTTCCTTGTACGATGGGTTCAAGTTAATTGGGCTTGTTGCTCTGCGCTGGGCTGGGCTGGGGGGTGCAGCATGTTGGCCCAAGGGGGGTGCATGTAGGGTAGAAATCTGATGGCAATAACTTGTTTAGGATTTTTTGGGGGGTGCGGCCGCATCCACAAGCCAGTACGTAGCTTCGCCACTGCATACAATACAGTAGTCTTGAATTCCTGGGAAGCAAAGCACACTTTGGTCATTTCTCTATTTCGAGTTTATGGACTGGGAAAATCAATACATATTCATCTGATCGTTGGCAGATGATACGGTCCATGGGCTCCACTGTGACTAGCAAGGTGCTGGACGTGTACCCGCGCGCTTGAGCTCCGCTTCCCATTGATTCAGCCGAACCAAGTCCACCAATGCCCACTGACCCTGACCAACAAAACAGATAAGCACGTTGGCATCTGGATGAGGCAGTCCACACTAGACTACGGTGGTCAGAATAACTATTCTATCATACGTACTCCTGAATTTTAATTCTCACTCAGCTTGGCACCTTGCCATATATGTATGTGTGTGTGTCTCTGCACACACATACCGATTTTAATCCATTTTTGCTAGTACACGTAGCAGTAGATTCTACTCCAGTACACGGGGTGGCCTCTTTAATGTAGTACTAACGATCCTTTTGATTTGTGAGCTTAATTTACAGAAGGGCGAAGTCTTATGCCGGTCAGAATCAGCAGTTTTAATGAGGATGAAGAAGACTACTTCGACGAAGATACGAGCAACCGTGTGGGCGATTATTTGGGAACTAACGCATGGTCTTGCCTTCTAGTTGTTCTGGATCCACATTCCACTGCGGTTTTGGCTGCGACATTAGTTTCGGAGGAGCCACAGAAAGAAGCACAGCAGCAGGACCCAGCCAAGTTCGAGCTGCGGATGATAGTCTCGGAGTCAGAGCGAGAGCTCAGATCATCTTTGAACAGCATCATAACCGAAAAGGGCATGGGCAGCTTCTTCTGGCAGGCAGTGCATGACTCCCGCGCCCAGGTGCACCGCGCGACGCTGACGGCTGCCGTCTGTGAACCGGGAAGCTGCAGCCAGGATGTAATGAGGCAACGTCAGGTGATGAGCGAGTCTGCACTGCACTTCCATATTCATTTCAGGCCAAGCGTATATAGGGTCGGTTAATTTGATATATATATATATACTCATATACGGCCGCACTCTTTTTAATTACGTGACAGCTCACACCATCAACCTCGACGCTTGGGGACATGCACTGAATCGACGTTCACCCCACTGAGCCATGGTGAGTCGTAGTAGGAGTAACAAAAAAAAACTAGGGAGTACTCCCTCCGTACTTGTAAAAAGATATTGTTTTGAACAAGGTTTTGGTTAAATATTATGAATATATATCATCAATAATTTTTTAAGTTTGTAAATATGAAAATTATATGAGTAGATTTGTCTTAATAAATACTTTCACAAAAAGTATACATATATCACTTTTCCATAAATATTTTTATAATAATAATAGGTAAAAGTTGTCTTTTGGAGACCATATCACTGTACTAAACGACATCTTTTATGTGTACGGAGGAGTACTGTAGTAGCCAAAAATTCTTTTAGTGACTGTGTCATCAAACTACTCTACATTGAAATGGATCTTACAATGCTATATTGATTTTTTTAATGAATTTGAACATGTGGACGTTGCATTTGATCCACCAAATAACTACTGTACCCAGGTTTCTGGTGGGTCACAGGGATTGTTTCTTCCGGCCGGACCTTAATAAGTATCTTAATCGTCCACCAGGGTATGTCTCCATCTGGAACTACGAGCTGCAGGTGCCAATAATACTTAACGTCTCTCACCTATATATATATAGTACTACGTACCTTCGGAGTGTGCATTCCATTTTTCAAATAGTATATAGTATACTTGAGAGCGACGGTCCAACTGATTGTTATCTGATCGTTGTTCGATCGGGAAGGAAATAGTGATGGAATTGCAGGTCATGAATGAACGAGGCAAACCTAATAACCAGGCATGCCTTGTTTCGGATGCAAAATTCATCGCTCGAGAGAAATGGTTCGTCACCGGCACCGGCGGCGGCGGGAGCAACCACTACGACGGCGGATGGGTCCACATTTACGATTACGGTACCAAGGACAAAGTCAAGCAATTTCAGGCCCACGGTGAAGGGTACGTCCTTCTGGCAGTTCACCCAGACCCAGCTGAGCAGTTCCTGCTGACGTCGTCTTCTCATGACACCAAAATCAAACGCTGGGACTGGAGCAAAGGATTGGGCGTGCACTGCGACTTACGAGGCGCAGAGCAGTGTGTCCCGTCTCATGTTTAACCCGAGGGACCCAAGTACTTTTGCTAGTGTTCCCAATTATGACGAGAACACAACATCAATAAAGGTAGGTTTGTTCTACTCTTAGGCCATCCGCGAGTGGTTAGCTATTTGGCTAGCTAGATTTGACATGACATGGTATGAAAAAGTAGGAGAGAGAGTTGTCACTAGCTACATGCAAATAACTGAGACTATTTCACATAGCTCAAGAACATGTGAAAGGAGCATGTGAGTCCAATAATATAAAATAGTCTTTCCGTTGTCTCTCACTTCTACATCATTAGACTACATAGTTAGCACTAGCTATTATCATTGTGGGACGTCCTTAGGCTATAGTGTAGGGTGAAAGTTCTATCAAAGTTTCATTTGCATTTCATAGACTGTCACATAACTAATGTATTGATGTGGTAATGTTTTAGAAAGAGAAAAAAAATGAGTTATGTACAGATGAAACTATCTTAGCACGCTTGCCAACTATATATATAAGTCATAAAATTAAAATGTCTATGAAATCATAGAATGAAACTTTTCATCAAGAGTAGATGTTTGATCTACATTTCATTTGTTCTATATAACACTGTACTCTTGAAAACAATGCAATAAAACTTCCACATTGAAGAACCAGTCTTAATATAAATGCAAACGGGTCGGGTTAGACCTCAAACCCACATATAGGCTAAATTTTGTGGGTTACTCATGGTACTCCGCAAAATTGAGTCTATAGACGGGCTCACGGGTCAACCCGTTTTCATCCCTACTCCTTACTATATTATTACCTACTTATAAATCATGTGTGTCGACCCTAGCAACTATTATAAGTGTGACTCTCAAGTTTTTCTTATATATTTGCAGATTTGGCACATTGATTCTGCCAAACCTATGACCACATTATTTTCCGGTCGGGGCAAAGCCGAGTACCTTCCCACGAAGAGTCGCCATCCACAGTTCCTGATTACTTGCAGCTATAGTGGTGACAGCAGTACTAATTGTGCAGAGGCACATACGGCATCCATCTCCTCAGTGAAGAGATCAATATTAATCAACAGTTACTTGTCGTCCGCGCCAGACAGCATGACTAATGATCCTTTTTTTTGTTTTTCTCTTTTCTTTGTTGAATTAGATATGGGAATGGGAAGTGACAAATGATCGTCAACGTCAACCCATGCAAGTAGTTCACACTCTTAAAGTGAGTGGATATGGGATACTAGAGGTTACTTGCCACCCAACGCTTCCAATATTTGCTACCGTGTTGGACGACACGCATACTCTTTGTTTGTGGAATACCAATACCTACAGGTAATTGTGTCCCTTTAATATTTTTTTAAAAAAGTTTGAGACACCGCGGGGTCAAATATTGGGAGATCTTTTGGAAACTCTCGGAGACGCTCATAGCTACTAGATAGGGATTTGGTCAAAAATTAGCTCCACTTAATAGGTCGTCCCCAACAATTGCTCAACTTTCCCTCAAAAAACCAATTGCTCAACTCACTAGCGAGGAGGAGTGGCAGGCTGGCAGCCCATCAGGAGGAAAGAAGGCACAAAGCTTGCAAGATTGTCCAAAATTTATGAAATATACGAACCGTAGCTTGAAAATAACATGGTGAGCCTATTCGCAAATGATCTTCATCAAAAACATCAAACCTTCATAGAGTTAATTAATAATTAGTTCCCTACTGTTCAATTCGTTTTTTGCATGCAAGTTGCTTGCCATATGCTCGTGTTTGTATATATGCATGGGGTTGTTTTTGTGTGTGTACGCGCGTGTGTGGCTAACTAACAATATTATGGTATCTTAATTATATAGGCTTGAGAAAATGCTTCACCCTGTGAACTCTGAGATGTGGGGACGCAGGTTACATCATGGAACCATGTTTTTCGCTGCTAATAAAGGGATTAACAAGGTAACAATTTTCTCCCTTTAGCATGTAAGTAATTATTACCTATTTATTCCCTCCATTGTAAAATAATATCCTAAGAATTCTACTATATATTATGTTTTTTTTTTTTTTTTGATAAACTATATATTAGGTTTCTAATAGAGCTTATATGATGTCAAAAATATTATTGCTTTTTATATAAATTTAGTCAAACATAGAAAGGGCAAAACACTGTATAACTTAGAACAAAAGAAAATACACTATATTTCTAGATGGAGGAAGTATCTTCTTATTACTACAACCCTTTACATGAGAAAGGGCAGAATAGTACAAAAGCATATAAATAAATTATATCCATCCATTCCAAATTATGAGATGCTTTGAGTTTTCTAGATACATAGCTTCTCCTACATACTAAATTAGATATACATTATACTTAGGTATATATTGTATCTAGAAAAGTCAAAGCTCGTATAATTTGGAACCCGGGGAATACTATACACATATATGGGCCAAACATCCTATCATCTATTTGGCGGAGTCCATTTATCATTGACAACGTTAACCATTGGATGTAATATAATTATAAATTAATCTTGTTGTCAAAAAAAAAATCTAAATTGCATTTTTCTTGCAATCCATGATAAAATTGCATTTTTTTTTTTTTTTTTGTCTAGCACCAGCCTGGCAGAAACACAGAATGTAAGATAATGCCCGTGTTAAGGTTTTATATCTTGATGGTAGCATCAGCCAGATGTGTTGTATAAGTTGAGGGGAAGAAAATCTAGGGGAAGAAAAAATCTGCTAGAAATTGGTAGTACTTGAACTATGAATAAAAAACTTGTTGTCAGATTATCTTTATGTGTGCTTCTTAAATGAAACTGTAGCAACACACGGACATTATATTATTATATCTTAAGTTTGATCAAATATAGATTAGGAAGAGTATTAATATTTATGATATTAAGTAAATACCAACAGATTAAATACGAACTGTGTTTTCATAATAAATTAATTTAGAGTCATCAATGTAAATAATATTCACTAGAAATTTGGTCATACGTGAATTACGTTTGCCCATATGCAACCCATAGTTGAATTGTTTCTTGGACGGAGGGAGTGCTTGCATTTGTCATTAACAAAATCAACCAAAAGTATCCAAATACTTGCTTCTCAATTACCCATAGCTACGCTGGCGCCATGAGAACTTTAACTCATTGTACCCAATTATGAGTTTTTAATATAAACACCTATCATTATAAAAATCTTTAACCAAAGTTTCGCTATCTAGCATCGTTAATTCCATGTACTTTTAATGTAAACTCACCAATTTAGGCATTATTCTCATTTATGTGGATAGACCCAGAGATTGCCTCAGTTATATAACGAATATCATGCTTGAGAAATTAATAAAAGAAAAGAAAAGTAAGTTTGTGTGACATTCCGATAATGGTGAATACAATAATGGAGCGAGGTTAGTACAAGGAAGTATAGCAGTCAATGTAGCAAAATTTTAAATCATAGTCATGTTTTACAAGTCTACTGTTAATATATATATTTTCTAAGACATTTCTAGCCCTCGCAATGCAGCCGTTACTAGTTAATAGACTTTTTAACAGTGGAATATTTCTAAATTTAGCAGCTCCCGAATGTTATTCCAATACATCCTAATAGGAAAAGTTAGGGGCTGTGAAAAATATTAAGGTGGATTATGATAAACAGCAAGTGCACTGTTAAAAAACTTGTGTATATTGATCTTATGTTATTATATGTCTTATACACTGTCAACTTGCTTATTTCCCTATTTGCATTGTTTTCCGGTTTGCTCCCATGTTAAAAGTTCTCATTGCTTTGACATTGCTGAATTCCAAATATTTAATTACGTAGGCTCGTGGTTCGTGGAAGAACTATTACGGTGATTGATTTGCCAAGCACAAGGACTGATGATGATAACTGATGATAACCATCTCAAAAGGAAAGAGAGAGAGATGGTGAAACCAGCACCAAATAATGTTTTCTAGCAATTCGGCTTATCAGCACAAAATACGCATGTGCCATTTGGACGAAATCAATAATCAGCTTGGTGATACTTCTCTATATAGCTCTCGGCATTCGGTCATTACTATTTATTCGGTTTGTCCTTATTCATATGCCAACTCAAAAATTTGTGCATACACTTTGTTTTGCATGTTGTAACGGTGGCTTAAAACCGGTTTGGGTACGTGTGTGTGTGTTGGGGGCAAAGTTCTTTTGAGAACCCAATTGTTACGGTACCACTGTATAATATCTCACTCGGATTTTATTATTCGGCGACAAGAGAATTTGATTACCGACGAACCTCGCTCGCCGTCAGTTCATTTTTCTTGTGATCTCTCTCTCTCTCTCCACGTTCCATTTCCACAGGGCTCTCCGGTAGTTGGATCGCCCGCATTCAGAGCCGGGCATATAGTTTACTAACCAGGAAGCCTTCAGCAGCTTCTCCTATACTTCCCGACATCCTCTTCTTGTGGCCGCCATGACTGATGCAAGCATGAGCTGTGACAACTTCATCACGTGCTCTGTTTTTCCTCTGCTCCGGCGTGGCAGGCCAGCTTGTCACATGTGTCGTGTCAGTATACTGGAAACTGGTGTGGGGTGTCCTCGTCGAATACAGGCAGGCGTATTCCGTACTTGAGCAGGACCGAATCAACGGAGAGTAGCCGTTGTGATCATGGAATGGGGACGAGAACGCAGCGAAAGTTTGAGAAGAATGGTTGAATGTTTCTGCAGCAAGCCACCGGCACTAACTGCGACTTTTGGCATCCTCCTTTGGGCTGTGGGCTCTTGGCTCCTGGGTAGGCCTGCCATGTTTTTACAAACTGGTCTTCCTATTAAATTTTTTTTTGCTGTGCTGGGCTGCAGTTGGTGCTGGGCCGCCGGTTCAACCTATCTATTTTTTCTAGTGGACTCTTCGATGTTTCCATGGATGTCGGAGCTTGATCAATGGAGGCGTTTGTGAATTATGTCAGGAATGGCTTTGTGCACGAAAGCGAAGAGGACTAACGAAGGCGCGGAAAAGCAGCCGAGGTCTCCATAGCGAGTTAGCGACACCCTAGCAGGAGGTCGCCCAACTATCCCATCCAGGACGAACCAAGTACGAGCAGGTGACGCTGCCGTCCTGGCTGCAGCCGGCCCAGGTGTACCAGGGCCACACGGCGACGGCAATGTCTGGTCGCCCGTGCTGGCCGAGCCCAACGTCCCCTTCGCGTTGTTCCTCGCCGACGCGCTCGCCAAGGACATCTCCGCGGCCGGGTACCTCTTCATGCAGGTCAGGATCGATGGACGGATCGGGTGGAAGGTCGGTACCTGGGTGTCTAGACAACACATCTTTGTTACCTGCCCCCGCCTTACTTCATCAGCGACGGCGCCAACAGTGGGTGCCGCGCGGTGGCTCCGTTGGCGCACACGGGATCAGATTCCAGACCGCCACGTACTGCCACGTCGAGGCCACCGTGCTTCACGTGCTCTGCTTTTCTTCTGCTTCCTCTGCTCTGCCCCGCTGGCCGGCGAGGTAGGCAGCTTGTCATGTGTGTGCATACGCAGAGGAGGTGGTGAATTGTAACAATAAATGGAGGGATACAGAGGCAAAAAAGTGTGAGCTTAAAAAAAGGGGTAAAAGACCTGGTCTTGAAAAAAAAAGTGTAGGGTAATTTAGAGAGGGTTTTAACTAGTCTTTCTTGGTGTTGGTGGATACATATGTTTTTTTTTATTGCTATGTTTGTTCTTTTTTTTTTTTGACAAGGAACATAATTTCATATCAACAGCAAGATGCTGCTAGAATCCAAGTACATGGTGTTGGTACAGAATTCAGTGCCTGAAGTAATTGGCACCGAGAAAAGTGAGCTCCGTAGGAGCATTCTAAGAAGCATGGCTGATGAACAGTATCAGCTTGTAAATTAATGAGCTTCCTTAGCTAAGGAGTCAGCATGACTGATCTTGTATAAATGAGGCTGAATACTAGTAGCACAGTTGCCGAATTGCTGCGTAAAGGCCTTCATTCTTCAATCTGGTGGATTGCTATGATCTGAATTTGATAGGAATTGCTGCAGTTGGCTACAATCTGTTAGGAAGGAGACCTGTGTGTAGCCCAAGATTGTAGCAATTGATGCTACCAACGCTAGAGCTGCAGCTTCCGCCATGATGACTGAGGAGGCATCCTTGATCACCGCCTTGATGTATATTGTATTAACCGGATTGACCTGCATGTTGGCAAATTTTATACCTATCCAAGCGGGTCGGAGTTGGAGCGAAGTGGAGTCCGGAGAGATGGAGGCGTCTGTGTAGCATATGATGCCTGTGGAGAGGTTAGGCATTTGCTGCAGCTGCCTCAGCCTTCCTTATGTCATGTTTTGAGTAGTCGAGAGAACATGTGTGTTTATCGTTGCCGGGTCCTGTTGGTGGAGGTGGGAACCTGGGCTTGTTTGATTCCGATTACCTAGAGAGGAAATATTCATACCTTGGTAGATGTTGGTGATGTTGTTGCGGCCTGCTGTGGAGTGTTCAATGTGGCAGCTTGTTGGGGTGCTGCCATTTGTCGTTCGCTGTTACTCCATGCCCACATTGCCTCTGTTGCATTGTGTGCCTGCATAGGTGTCCAAGACTTCCTATGGAAGTGATTGTCATTACTTGCTTTCATTACTTGCTTTCCAAATAAACCACATTGTGATAAGAATTTTAGAAAGCAAGTCATCAGGAGTATTATTTGTAATTATAGTATGAAGAATGAGTTGAACTCCATCATTTTCTTGGGGAAGATACTCCGTTCTTAGAGAGGGGTTGAAAGAAAACCAGACTGCTCTCGCAAAATTACAATGAAAGAAAAGATGAGCATCATCCTCAGTTTGGCCACAATTAGCACAATAAGGATCAATGTTGAAAGAATACATAGAAACTCTTTTGGCAGTGGCTAAAGGCCCTTCTGATCAGTCTCCAAGTAAAAGTTTTAATGATGGGAGGAAGAGTTTTAATTTTCCAAACCTTTTGAAGTGTCTGGTTTACCTGAGGTAGAATGCTCCTAGATCCTTGAGGTGGTAGGTGTACCTGGTTTTGCCGTGCCAGGTACGTGTAAATACTCTTAGTGGTGCATATGCCTGTCCAAGCAGGGATCCATCTTAGTATGTCTTGAGTGTCCTGAGGCACTGTAGGCACTTCAGTGATTTCCTGCATAGCCTGTTCATCAAAGGTATTTTAAGAAGTTGTATATTCCAATCCTGGGTATTAGGTAGCCATAGGTCAGTGGAAGGAAGAGTTGCTACGTTTGTTCAGTTCAGCTTTGAATTGTTGATAACCAAATCTAAAATAAAAGTTGATTCAGGTAAAGTGCTTCTTTCTTGTGGTGGTGCCTTCTTCTTTTTAGTTGGACTGTTCAATTATCGTAGTTTAGGCTATCTTGTGACGCGATTAGAAGACTTAGCGGTCACATAACAAAAAAAATAAAATCTGAGTGATACAACGCAACCACGAAGGACCATAAATATAGAGCCCATGAACAACTTTTCAATGGACGTACTGTCAGGCCAGTTCTGAAACAAATGGGCCGGCTCACTCGACCCAGTTTTTTTGTTTTAGAAAGGAAAAAGTCCACATTCCCTCCATAAATTTATCGAGAAGTTCACTTTTTCTCCCTCAACTCCAAAACCCCGGACAAATCACCTCCCTCAACTTTTCAAACCATGCATTTTACCTCCCTCGGGCGGTTTTGAAGGCGGTTTTGCTACAGTAACCGCGGGTTTGCTACGGCGTCGTGGTTTTGCTACAGTCCGGTGCCTTTGTCTTCTCTTTTTTTTTTAAAAATTCGGTTGAATCTTTGAAAAATCATAGTAAATCATAGAAAAATCATAAAATAAAAATCCAATTTTGTTAGACTCCAAATGAGTAGATCTACACAGTGAATATATAATATGGTATACTTTAGTTCAATAAAATAATTATAGAAGTTGCGACTACGAATTATTTCAATTAATTATATATTCTTTGTGTAGAACTTTGTACTAAAGCATATCAAATTATATATTCACTATGTAGATCTACTCATGTGGAGTCTAACAAAATTAGATTTTCTATTTTATGATTTTTTCTGTGATTTACTATGATTTTTCAAATATTCAACAAATAAATAAAAAAAAAAAAAAGACAAAACCTTAAGTAGCAAAAACTTTATACTAAAGCATATTATATTATATATTTACTATGTAGATCTACTCATGTGGAGTCCAATAAAACTGGATTTTTCATTTTATGATTTTTTCTATGATTTACTATGATTTTTCAAAGATTCAATAGGAATTTAAAAAAAAAAAAAGAAAAGACAAAGGCACCAGCAAAACCACGGGCGCTGTAGGAATCCCGCGGTTACTGTAGCAAAACCACCTTCAAAACTGCCCGAGGGAGGTAAAATGCATGGTTTGAAAAGTTGAGGGAGGTGATTTGTGGGTTTTGGAGTTGAGGGAGGAAAAGTGAACTTAAGTGATAGTTGGGGAGGAAATGTGGACTTTTTCCTTTTAGAAACACTCACGGCCCAGCTGGGCCCACGGCCCACGGCCCACGTCAGGAGCAGATGTATATAGGCCAGGGTACAAATGCTGGATGTCCAAAGGCGAAGCGTACCAGGAAGCCCAACTCGCAACTGGGCCTAAGTTGGAACTTTGGCCTAGTTGCATATGGGGATCGCTCTTGATTGGTGGCGAGCTGCGGCTGGAGTTCATCCGGCCTGACCGATTTCACAGTATCCACATATTCCACTTCTAAATTCGATGTCCGAACAAGTATGCAACGATCGAGTGTTGTTACAAGAATGCCACGTCACAATTAATTTGTTAAGAATCTTCCGGAGGCTCTGTCTACTTCGGTTTCTACAGTTTGTTTGGCCTTATCATTATTATTAGTTGATCAATTGCTGGTGAGCTTGATTCCATGTCATCACATGGTAATTAATTTACGTCATAAACAACCTCTTGGCCACTTTTCCTTCATTCTCCTGCATTAGTCTTATTACACGTAGACCACTAGCACCACTTGAGAAGGATCATTTTCTTTTGTAAATTTGCAGATTTTATTAATACTGAATCTTGTCTGTATAGGTCCTCTCTCACCTCGTCCATGTTCAGAAGCAGCCAACACAGTTCCATTGTTTATCCTCGACATGTAAATTCATATATCCCCAGCTAGCCAATATGCCAATCGATGTTGGGATGCAGCTATGATAGCTCCGCCCCCCGGCGACAACGACAACCAAGAAGGCAAACGAAGGGGAGCAGCTTCGTTCGAAACCTGCGTGCAAGCCTTCACCTCCTTCGCGGACAGTGGACAGGTTAGTGATCGATTCTGCCGGCCTTTGGCAACTAAGTAACCTTCGTGTTCATGATTCGTGCTTGCATGGACAGTTCATCGATTTCTGAATTTCGATAGCTGTCCTGTCCGTATCTGAGTTTAGAAATAACAGCCGTTCTCGTCTTCGGACCTGAAGCCTGAAGGACGGCAGCGGCTTCCCAACCTGCGTCCGGGCCTCCAATTCTTTGAGGTTAGTACGTGATCGATTCCGCCCGCTTTTGAGGTTAGTACATGATCAAACCTTTTGAATCCGGCTAACCCTGTTTTGGTTGATTTCGCCCAAGGACATTTTTATTGGGGGAAAAAAAGGCAAAACTTCAAGAAACAACCTCCAAAATTCGGTAACTTTGCACAAAACTATTCTAGCCCATGATCAATCAACCTATGATTAATTTGGATCCTTTTTTGACTCAAGGCTACATATACATGACGACAAATGGATTGTGAAGCTAATATGCATGATCTCTTGGAGCGACTGCTACATGATGCAAACTTAGAGCCGACACAGCTGCCACTGCCATTTCTGAAAGTCATCACAGATAATTTCTCTGATGATCGGAAAATTGGCAGTGGTGGGTTTGCAGTCGTTTACAAGGTATCCAAACTCTGTACCCAACTCATATATATTTTCACAAAAAGGCTCAAGTTCGTGCTGACAAGGCAACTAATAACCTCAGGGATTACTTCAGAACGGAACAGTGGCTGTGAAAAAGCTGTCACAAACGTTTGAGGTCGATGAGAAGAAATTCAACCAAGAGGTTGAGAGTCTGATGAGGGTGAAACATAAAAATATAGTACGATTTCTCGGCTACTGTGCTGATACACAAGGGAAGGTGTGTAAGTTTGAGGGGAAGAATGTCATGGCAGAGGAACGACAAAGGTTGCTCTGCTTTGAGTTTATGCCAAAAGGAAGTCTTGATAAGTACATTAAGGGTACGTCATCCCATTGTATATGCCGCATCCATTCTAAAATAAGTCAAATTTTAAAGTTATCTTAACCAAGCAACTTTAAATTTAATCAACTTATATAGAAGGCTACAAATATTTTATGGTGTATCTATACAAATTTGGTGTCATTATATTTACATTTTTTCTATAATCAGTTACCTAAGAGGGTTTGAGTACTTAGTACTTAGGATAATTCTAGTAGTCAATTTATTTATGGAGGGAGTATACGTGGAAAATATAAACCCCGCAATAAGGTCCTTCACTTGAGTGCATGTTCTCAGCTTCTTGCTATTATTATATCAGTAGATAAATCATTCCGAACTCTGTATATATGATACATTCATCATGTTCCTGTATTTTCAGATGTAAGTTGAAGCATTATTTTTTTTAAAAATAGTGACTTCAAGTATGCTAGTGTTGGTATTTGTTAACTTACAGAGAAATAGATCAAGCGCACGGATATCCGGTGAGCATTTCACCCGGGAGGGTTTTAAATATCGAATCCACGAGGAAGATAAGATTAACAATTCATTTGATTAAGGACAGTGATAGAAGACTAATGAGATTCGGTGGTTTAGCATTTACTTAAACAGGGTGAGCCAATAAAAGATAATAATGATAAGGTATATAAGACAGGTGAGGTGCACGTGGTGAACAATAGGATAAGATTAATTCCTAGTTAGATTAGGATTGGATTTATGACAGACGGGACAGTTCTTATGTAGCATACAAAGAATTTCTGAAGTGTAAATAAACAGGCATAGCATAAGATCATATATAAATCAAAACCATAAATAAAAATGTGTACCCGAAGATTACTTAAGAAAATCAAGAACGAAACAAGATCATCCCAAGAATCATTATCGACTAGTCTTATACACGGGGAGGATTGCAAAGGACTCAATAGTGCTGTCACCACCACGATCTACCACACGACCCGGCATATAAGGTGAATCCGCAAATAAATTATATCTAAGCACCATGCTTACATACTCTCTATTACCTAGCATACAGCTGTAATATACTAGGAGCTCTACGAATAAGTACTTCGAATTACCATGAATAATGACTATATCAAATATGCTATGACTAGAATAAAGTGTAAGTAAACTAATTGTATGCATAATAATTAAATAGCACGAAGGTGTATGAAAACAATAATTATATTGATCCATAGTGTAACTTACTGATCCGTAAGCAGGAGCATACACTCTCTCTTCTCTAAACCCGACTTTCTATCTAATCTAGGCTCAAAGAGCTATGAATTAGCTATCCTATCTCGTGGTGTCTCCTCTTCTTGTTCTGTCTTGGCTCTTCCTTGATCTACTTCTTATTGAGCGTGAAGCTTTAGATCAAACTTGGACTTGTCTTGGCTTGAGGGGTCTTGGGCTGTTTATATATCGGTCTTCCTCTGTCTCTTCTACTTCAACAAGGCGATGTGGTATTAACCTTGAATCAATCCCGCACTTCTTTCGTCGCCCTCGGATCAAACCGACTCAAATCAACCGGTTTAGATCGAGTCTTGGGCGGTTGAGGAACGCGTTCGAGCGGAGGCGAGGCGGCGGCTAATAGGGGGCCGATCGGCCCGGGGGTCTCCCTCCGGGTCCCGTCGATCGTCGTGCCTTACGGAGTCTTCTAGATAATGTATTTCTTGGTTCGAAGTTAGTTCACGTCGGGAGAGATCCGTAGCCTTTCGGACTTGTTTCGAGTTGGATTGCGTTGCGTTACGTTGGTCGTATGCCACGTCATTTTCTGGCGATTTTACGTTAAGTCCACGCAAATCACAACTTTACCAAAACTCATGGAATTCATTAGTAGAAAACCTAATAAGGTTATCTAATTTTATTTTAGTTCTTTTCCATGAATGGTTGATGCATAAAAATATGAGTTAGTGAGCATCAACAAACTCCCCAAAGCTTACCTCTTGCTAGTCCCTAGCAAGACTACGTGTGTGTTACCAAATCAAATCTCGACCAAGATAGGATGAAAAATTTAGAATCATAAACTTGCTTATATTTACTTGAGAGCATGGGGTTTTTATCATCATGAATCTTGGACTATTGAAAGATAGAACAATTAAGTCAAACACCATGTCTCAAGTTCGTGGTTTCACTATAACCACGGAGTTTTACAAAAGATTATAAAGTGAAAGCACAGTATTCTGTATGACAACAATTAATAGTGAACATTTAATTTCTTAGCCCTTTTCTTTGCTTCTTTTGTTTTCGAAAATATATCTCTCTTTATGGCAATGAATTTTAAAGAACCTCGGGTTACATGACAACTTAATCGGAGAGGTGAGCTCTTCTCACTCGTATTGACTTTTGTCACATTCTTCTCTCTCCTTTTCTTTTTTCTTTTTCGAGATGTGAGCTCTACTCGCTCGAACATTTGTTCATTTTTCATCTCTTTTATTAGGGAGGTAGGCCCTTCTCGCCTAGTAGAACACTTGTTCATTTCTCTCCCTCTTTCTCATCTCACTTTTCTCTCATATATATATTTTTCTTTTTTATTTTATTTTTGCTTGTCATGCCCAAGTCTCTTGAAAGCATAGAGAGATATATAATGAAGCAATTTTAGCATATTTTCAACAAGGCATTTATTTCATTTTATCGGGCTTATGTCATACAGGGAAACTCATTTAAAAATTCAAAGATTAATACTCGAATTTAAGTGTCACATATGAACAAGATAGATGGTAGCTCAACTTTTATCATATCATATCAGTCAATTGCCTAGACTTGAAATTTAAGATCATACTCCCCTGAGAACTCAAGTTCAAAGCATGTTTTAGAATCTTAACAATTATATCCATGTTGGGAGAAATAAATATGGTAGACTAGGCATTGATCACAGAGGAACAACATCTATCATGTTCTTATAGCATAATTCACGAGATCAATATAATTATTATTTCTTTTTTTTTTAAGCACGCCTATATATATATTAAAAACCAAATATTATTTATACTAGCTAAATAGGCAGAGACTCAAATATAAATATATAGCTAAATAATTAAAAACCATAGTAATATAGATAAATAGATAAATAGGTAGATAGATACTTACCTTGGGGGCACTCCTTCCCCAAGGGTCCGACGATTTGTTGGTTTGACGGGGTTTCCCTTAGTGTGTGGTTTTTAACGGGGACCACTCCCCAAAGCTGCTTGATGCACTTACCTATGTCTCATTCGGCCGAAAAGTCTCTCCGGTTTGTTCGGTGTTGGTCTCCACCGCGTCTGGATGTCGTCCATTTGCTCTCCCCTTTTTGCGCATCCACTCTTGCTGATTGTACAAGATGTCGGAGTGGGCGTTACGAGTGTTGATTAGGGTGCGCATATTGTCGTGCATACCCCGGCGGGATATTCTTTGGATCGCGGTACTCGTAACACCCGCAAAAGAATGACGGGCGGCATAAATGCAAAGCATGACTACCTTCCGGCATTTCTGTGTGGGCGGCGATCCTCCGGGTAGGCGCGGCGTGGATGTGGTGGCACGAAGCCCTCGTATGCTTGGTACGCTGCACCCTGCGGAGTTTGGTCGGCTCCTCGTATTGGGATGTTGAAGCTCGCTTGGCGTGGATGGTCGACGTTGGACCGGTACGTACTGCGTATATATCAAGAAAGATTGCCGTAGTATATGCCTAATCCCGGGTTAGGTAACGGGATTGCATTGTTGTTATGAAGGTAGTAATACTTGTTCTCGGTCTTTTCTTACCCAACGGCCCGCCGGAAATAGTCGTACCCTATGATGTCTCGTGGAGTGGTTATATGCGTGATGGTTGTGTCATCTCCCTTGAGGCCTAGATCATTGGCTATACGAGTGATTAATGAAGTGCAGCTTATCTCTCCAACTAAGTTGGGGAGTGATAGCCAATGGTCTACTAGTGACATAACAGGTGAAACGGATGTCCTTCTAACAGCGGCATATAGGAATGCCAGCTCTGATGCTCGTACGGTGATATTGTCCTTTCGTGGGAAAAGGACAAGGGCCATCCATTTGTGTAAGAATCTTAGTGTTGGAAGGTGGATGTCATTTGTGCGAGGTCGGTGGAACATACCCTTCCTAGTGATTTCATTCCGAATACTTCCCCTGTTGAAGTCGCTTAAGGTGGAGGTTACATTTATGGGGCAGCTTGACTCAAAACCTAGTGCAGCACTGAGTTGTCTCCATGTCATCGTGTAAGTCTGCCAGAATAACCGAAAGGTCACTCCGGTACCATCCTCAGTGTAATTTAGTGTGCACAAAAATTCTAATGTGAGAAGCCGGCACCCCCTCTCAGAGGTGTCGTAGAAAGAAGACCATCGAATTTGAAAAAATAGTATTGAATTACGGTAAAATTCCTATACGGTCCATGAATGTATTATCTAGCATAGGAGTAAGTGAGAAATCTACGTTCTTAAGTTTATTATACCTACTCCTTTCTTCTCACGCTTGCAAATGAAGGTGTACGTCTAAGGTCGAGTTTTACCTTGGCTTGGTGAAGGCATTGGAGACGGAGAAGCTAGAGGTGATGGCGTTGCTCTTGTGTCGGTGCTCATTGATTGCTCGGAACCAGCCCGAGAGTTTGAGCGTGGCCGGCGAAGCCTTCCAAGCAAGGGCGACATTTTTCGGGATTTTGGCGAGAGGATTTCTAAAGGATTTTTTTCTTCTAAGTTTTTCTCTCCTCTAATTCTTTCCTAATCTGCTTCGAGGCGGTTCTTCTTCTCTCTTTGGAAACCAGAATTTCTAGTTGATTGGGATGAGAAGAGAAGAAGGTTTGGCGGCTCTATTTATAGGCCAGGGAGGGGGCCGATCGGCTGATTATTGGGCGGTCGGCCCCACAAGTGGGCCTTCGGGTGCCCTCTCCACCATCTATTATTTGCTGAAATTCCACGCTAGAATAGTATATGTTAGGTCAAGTGGAAATATCTTTGGTGGAAATTGGATGGTGGAGGAGAAAAGGGAATAAAGAAAGTGATGATTTGATGTTTTGTCCCTATGACATATGGGTCCCACTTGTAAGGTTGTAATATTTTTTTGTATTTTCTGAATAAAAAATGAAAGAAGTAAAGTAGCAGTAAGTAAAATTATTTTTATGCCACCACAGAAAAGTAATTAAACGGGCTTTACTCCGTATAAATTATTAATCATGGGGCGTAATTTTTCTTTTTTATGGTGAATGTAAAAGTGCAGGAATTTAAATTGCGAGGAAGATAAATGCAAAGAATAAAATATTTTGGATTTTTAAATTTTTACCGAATTACGACGGCGAGGGTCCGTAGTTAAGGTCCTCGAAGCGGGGACCTTCAATCTTCTAGTCCTCCGTTGCATCCTCCATCGGAGAGGATGGTTCGTCTGGCATCGTCTTCTCTTGATCGATCATGTTCGCATTGGTGGCGAGTTCTGGTCTGGGTTTGAAGGCGAACTTCTCCTCCTTTCCATTGATCTCAAAGGTGATCTCTCCAAAGAGCGGCGTTGATGTTAGCGTTGGCGGTGCTTTCGGGAATGGTCGTCCGAGGATGAGTGAGACCCCTCGAGTGCGGGTGCATGTCCAGTACAACGAAGTCGGCGGCACAAAGAACTCCGGATCCTCTTTGGAACATTCTCGGCCGATTCCTAACGGGTAGCTTAACCGATTGATACGCTAATTGTAGACACATTGATGTTGGAACCAAGGTAGGGTGCTTGAGCTTGTCGAAGACAACCTTGGGCATCACACCGACACTTGCTCCAAGATCACGAGTGCGTTGTTGAAATATTGATCTCCGCTATAGTGGGGCATCCCGGATCCTTTTTCTTGATGAGTAATGTGTTTAGGATTGCCGCACTACACTCTTCTCGTTAGCTTGATGATCTCCGTGGTTGGTAGTGGTCTCTTCTTGTTTAAGATATCTCTAATGTACTTGGCGTATGTAGGGACTGCATGGCATCTAGAAGAGGTACATTAATATAAAGTTTACGGATTACCTCTATGAATTTGCCGAATTGATCATCAACTTGAGGTCTTCTTATTCTTCTTGGATATGGTAGGAAGTTGGTGTCGTGAAAGTCTTGTCCCACGGGTTCTTGGCGCACAACTTCTTCTACGTCATCATCCTTGTCTTCGGGAATGTTGGCCGGTACTACGGGTGGTGCGAGAGGCTGCAGTGCCGTAGGTTTCCTAGCCGAAGGTCTTCTTTGCTCTGTCGGGTATGGTGGATCGGTAGTTTGCTTACCACCTCTCGTTCGGATGTTATGTACTGCTCATGATTAGTGGCAATGAGGCATAGCAAGAGACAATTTTGATAATTTTGATTCTAGTTTGATATTAAAAGCAACTTGCTCTTTTATCATAGCGAGAAAAAGTTATCCATTTTAGCATTTATATCTTCTAGAATTTTATCATTAGCAACTAACTTCTTAGAGAAATTATCATTAATTTTAACTTGCTCTTCAATTAATTCTCGTAAAGAAGGTTGCTTGAATTTATTACCCGAATTAAAGTTATTACTCGAATACTTACTGCGTAAGTCGATTAGGTAGTTCTTGCGGGTCTTCTTTTCGGGTTGGTGTTGATTCATGAACCACCAAGCTTGAACTTCTTGAAGCGTTCATGTAGTCTTGTAAAGCTTGTCGATCCTTCTTGTAGTTGGCTCGCTCCTCAAGCCGGTTTAGTAGCACGTCCATCCCGCTGTTAATCTTGCCTTCAAATCTTCTTGTTCTTCTTCTATTTCTTCATTTTGATGGCGTGATTGGGTGTTCTTCGGGGGTCCGGCCTTGATTTTTCGATATCTTACACATAAGTATGTTGGCTTTCCCCGGGTGTGAGTGATAAGAATGATCCTCCAAAGAAGTGGCGTCTAGATGCTCTCTTGGTTTTGAATTAGTCCATGGTAGAATCCTTGTAAGAGCATCCATTCTTCCATTCCATGGTGAGGGCAATCTCGATATGTATTCTTGAAAACGTTCCCATGCCTCGGAATAGATTCTCCCTTTTCTTTTCTTTGAAAGTTGGTAATTTTTCCACGTAAGGCATTGGTTTTGCCTATGGGGAAAAATTTTGATAAGAATGTGGTTGAACATTTCTCCCATGTGTCTATCTTTTGTTCCTTTGGAGTAGAACCATTGCCTCGCTCTTTCGATAGTGAGAAAGGGAATAAACGGAGCGGGGATCATGTCCTTGGGAATGTTCTTGATATTGATGGTGGCGCCTATCTCCATGAAAGTCCGGAGATGAGTGCTTGCATCTTCATGTGTCTTTCCTTCAAACGGGTTAGCTTGCACCATGTTGATGAGGCTTGCCTTGAGCTCGAACTCATGATTGATTTGAAGTGTAGGTCCAAAGGCGAATGTTCTCGATGTTTGGAGCGAGAGAACTCTCGCAACGTCTTTTCGAGGCATGGCTTCGGGAACTTGGTGTTGCTTTGGTTGACTTGATTCGGATGATGAAGTATAGTGAATCACAGTCTAACCTGTTAATACCCCGCAAGTAAGATGGAAAAAGACAATAAACGGGTAAATCTGTTTAGCGGGGATGCTAAGTAGCAAATCCACACTTAGAATTCATCTATCAATAATCAAAAAGAAAAGTTATCTAAATCTTCCCAAGAACGGCGCCGAGAAATGCTTGTTGGTATTTGTTAACTTACAGAGAAATAGATCGCAAGCGCACGGATATCAAAGTGAGCATTTCACCCGGGGAGGGTTTTAAATATCGAATCCACGAGGAAGATAAGATTAACAATTCATTTGATTAAGGGCGGTGATAGAAGACTAATGAGATTCGGTGGTTTAGCATTTACTTAAACAGGGGTGAGCCAATAAAAGATAATAATGATAAGGTATATAAGGAGGTGAGGTGCACGTGGTGAACAATAGGATAAGATTAATTCCTAGTTAGATTAGGATTGGATTTATGACAGACGGGGACAGTTCTTATGTAGCATACAAAGAATTTACGAAGTGTAAATAAACAGGCATAGCATAAGATCATATATAAATCAAAACCATAAATAAAAATGTGTACCCGAAGATTACTTAAGAAAATCAAGAACGAAACAAGATCATCCCAAGAATCATTATCGACTAGTCTTATACACGGGGAGGATTGCAAAGGACTCAATAGTCTTTGTCACCACCACGATCTACCACACGACCCGGCATATAAGGTGAATCCCAAGAAATAAATTATATCTAAGCACCATGCTTACATACTCTCTATTACCTAGCATACAGCTGTAATATACTAGGAGCTCTACGAATAAGTACTTGAATTACCATGAATAATGACTATATCAAATATGCTATGACTAGAATAAAGTGTAAGTAAACTAATTGTATGCATAATAATTAAATAGCACGAAGGTGTATGAAAACAATAATTATATTGATCCATAGTGTAACTTCTTCGATCCGTAACAGGAGCATATACACTCTCTTCTCTAAACCCGACTTTCTATCTAATCTAGGCTCAAAGAGCTATGAATTAGCTATCCTATCTCGTGGTGTCTCCTCTTCTTGTTCTGTCTTGGCTCTTCCTTGATCTACTTCTTATTGAACGTGAAGCTTTAGATCAAACTTGGACTTGTCTTGGCTTGAGGGGTCTTGGGCTGTTTATATATCGGTCTTCCTCTGTCTCTTCTACTTCAACAAAGCGATGTGGTATTAACCTTGAATCAATCCCGCACTTCTTTCGTCGCCCTCGGATCAAACCGACTCAAATCAACCGGTTTAGATCGAGTCTTGGAGGCGGTTGAGGAACGTTCGAAGCGGGCCGAGACGGCGGCACAGGGGGGGGCCGATCGGCCTAATAGTTGGGCCGATCGCCCGGGGGGGTCTCCCTCCGGGTCCCGTCGATCGTCGTGCCTTTCCGAGTCTTCTAGATAATGTATTTCTTGGTTCGAAGTTAGTTCACGTCGGGAGAGATCCGTAGCCTTTCGGACTTGTTTCGAGTTGGATTGCGTTGCGTTACGTTGGTCGTATGCCACGTCATTTTCGCTGATTTTCGGTTAAGTCCCCGCAAATCACAACTTTACCAAAACTCATGGAATTCATTAGTAGAAAACCCTAATAAGGTTATCTAATTTTATTTTAGTTCTTTTCCATGAATGGTTGATGCATAAAAATATGAGTTAGTGAGCATCAACAGCTAGTACCATATTCCAAAAATAAAAAACAAATAAACCTTTCCTCCACTTACACAGATGCAACCCAAGGGCGACTTGACTGGAGGACACTCTATAATATAATCAAGGGAATCTGTGAGGGTCTACATTATCTTCACGAAAATAATATTGTTCATTTAGATCTTAAACCTGCAAACATATTATTGAATGATTACATGGTGCCCAAAATTGCTGATTTTGGCATCTCAAGGTGCTTCGATGAAAATCAAACCCGGGCTGCAACATCAAAGGTTTATGGAACACTGTAAGCTGGCTGCATCTATCTCTGAAAAATCACATTTTATATGTTGCATTAAGTTCAGTCTAAGTTGCTCAGAGTTTTCATGCAGGGGATACATGGCACCAGAATTCTATAACGAAGTAATTACAATTACATTAAAATCAGACATATATAGTATTGGCACTATAATCATAGAGATGTTGACAGGACGTAAGGGGTATCCTGACATTGATAATGTAAGAATTGTCTGTCCTGACAAAGGACCATTCATCCTGACATATTACACTATTACAATTTTCAGAGGGGTCTCTGTTGTTTATTTTTTTATATATGATTGTGATAGTGAACCGCACCTATAAATAGAAGAAGAGGGTCCAAGCATATCCACATCTAGAAATGATCAGGGTCCAAGAAATATATTTTCTTTAGACACGGTTAGTAATCATAACTGCATCTAGAAACGGCCGTATTCTATTAGAATTGCCATAATATACGGGCTATGGCTAGCAATAGACATTATCAAATGGGAAGACCCATCAAGAGTAGCAAATATTACAGACCGCCCTAGAAAGAGAGTATATGAGCCTCGTGGCCGTAATCATCCCTAAAAAAAAAGACGACTGAAATCATTCACGGGTACACGCTCATGCAATTGGAATCACGGGAGTGGCACCCACAAACTAGGGATCAAACTGGAACGAAAATATTTTGAACTGACCGTTTTGTTTTTTTATATTATGATATTGTTTTCTATATTATGATACCTTTTCCAAATTTCCCCAAATATAAATTTTTTCAGTTTCGATTAGTTTCACAACCATTTTCTACCAGTTTTGCATCATATAATTGCTAAAATATAGAAATATCATGAACCGACCGTTTTTGTTTTCTATATTGTAATATCCATCCTTACCCACAAGAACTTTCCACATGGATCCTGCTATCTGTCATGAGCCTTTTCTCCTCCTCCTCCACTCTCCCATCCATATCTCTCTTCTCTCAATATATATCTCTCTAATGCTCTAGATATTAATTTTTGCTGTGTAAAAAGGTTTTTTTTTCGAAAGCGTGCCATTGACACGTATTGTATTAAGGGAAATTAGAGTTTTATACGTCGCACACCTTAGCCAAAAAAGAATTGGCCGAAGCGCATGAAAGCACACCGACAAGAATCACCGGCTTTAACGGTGGCGCGATAGGGATGTACTAAAAAGTAAAACTAGTGCGCGACGAAGGTGGTGGAAGAGCGTCCGCGGCTACGGCTCCGGATCGGGATCTCCCACCGGTGCCGCCAACGCACCAGCCCGCAAGCATGGGGAAGATCTCGTGCAGCCGCTGTGGGTTTGCCGGATGAACCGCGATCGCCGAAGTGCTTCGAAACTTGCTCTTTAGCTCGGGGACTGGAGTGCATGACGCCGTGTCGATCAGGCGTCCCTCAAGCTTGCTGAGCAACACCAACTTGAACTGGTTGTTTAAGCTGGTTGTGTGCATGTACTACAAACCTGAACTTGAGTGAACGATGCTAGGAAGTAGATATTGATCTACCGGTGCAAAAACTCATGATTGAAAATTTGACATCATACATTTCTCCAAACATTTAGTTCAGGCTGTGCTTTTTATGAGCACTGTCCTTTTTTGACATTACACAAAGTATAACGCAGGGCGTTCAACATGCACGCTCAACCCTACGAACGTAGGCACGCAAACACTAACCCTATAAGCATCTTCGAAGGATTGAGCCAACAAATCTTGAAGTTCACAAAATCACCACAGGTGCCCTCGTCGGCGTGGACAGCCCCCGCCACTTAATGCATAGCCCTAGAAAATCCTGAAATAAATCAAGGATAATGTGTCGCACCCAAAATTTGAACCCTAGGTGGGAGCCCCCAACCAATGACATTTGTCATTGCGCCGTGAGCCTCTTGACTACAATATCTTAAGTGACCTATAGCAATAGTTAACAATTATAACGCAAGTAGATATACAGAAAACACATAAACAGAAGAACAACATAGAATGACTATTGTTGGGTAGGTCATTTCCTCGTTATTAATTTGACAGAATGTTGAAATTGAACTCTTCTTTTTTTAAAAAAAAAAAGTATTTTATCTATGCTTTTAAGAAGTAAATGTGATACATGATTCTATTGGGTTACCAAGTACAAAAAATGAAACAAGAGCGCTAAACCCATTACAACACTTAGGCAAACTCTCATGCATCTAGTGTGGAGTTATAAATATACTTATATGGTAAGTTCATATGTGACTAGTCAAACATTTTCTGATGTTAATGAGATTCATAACAAGAACATTAGTTTTCCATTTTCTTTAATGAACCCTACCTTATGGCAAATGTCATTCTTAGGTACTTTGAATTGGAGTACTAGGTTTGGAAACATACCAGGAGACCCACGGTTGGAACATGTAAAAGCATGTGTTGAGATGGGCATAAAGTGCATTGATCTTAATCCACAAAAAAGACCGATTACACAACATATAATTGACATGCTTGTTGACATGGAGCATACATATGGTTTTAATGAAACTGACTTCTGCACGTCATCGGCAGAACAAGTAAGTTTACTCATGGCACATATAACCTATGCTTGCATGCCTTATATCTCAAAATAGAAGGATTAGTCATTAAGTGTTAATTTCTTTTAGGAATTAGGAGGGACTATAGGTCCCTATCGGTCAATATATATGTTATATAAGTTATTAAAAAAGGTTTACAAGGTGAAAAGACCTGTGATCAATTTTCTATCCATAAGCTCAAGGGTATTCAATATAGTTGTAAATTGGTTGTCTCATGCCGATTCAATGAATTATCATTGAAAATTCAATAGTTAAAAAATTAAAAGTTGTTGATATCTTTTAATTATTAAGATTTTCATCAAATCTTTTGATACATGTCCTGGGTTTTATGATCAGAAGGAGTATTATCATCTTTTCCATCAGGATCCTATTCATCTAACGAGACTATGCTTATATCTATAGGTGCTGAATGTCTATCCGCTCGATATTTGGTTTCCCTTCGAGTCAAACAAGGTCATTAAATGTCCTGTGACCCTAATCAATAAGACAGATGATCTTATTGGTGTCATGTGTGCACCAATCAGCCTAGGTGCAAGTTACGACCCTGGCTTTCCATTTGTGTGGGAGCAGACGAAGGATATAAAGGACGAAGACCATATATCATCATTTTTCATAAGGTTGGAGCCACATTCTAGTGTCACCATTTACATGACTACGTGGAAGGAAGAGCAAGCCCCACTAGAAGCTGCAGGCAAAGGTATGTTCAACGTGGTGATGGTCGCCACAAAGTCAGAGGACGACCTTGGACGTTTGGATCAATATTGGAACCATGGTACATGGAGGAAGGACAAGTCTCAGGACCCATTGAGACGAGCCAAGGAGTATGGTACCGTGGTGCGTCTAGTAACGGTGAGGGCTGCTGTAACCAGTGACCCAGCAAGATTGCAGGAAGTGCAGGTAAGTCGAGTTGATGGGCCATATAATTAAATTATATATTCGAACTGCATAAATATGTACATACGTACATGTGCCATTATAAGTCGTCGGTACCAGTGTGGTGACGTGCAGTCGGTCTAATAAGGGGGTCGGTTGCTATTTGGTTGTATCAGTTAATACAAGCAACACCGGACGAGGACGTCGAGGAGCATAGTGATATCAGCTGCATGGATGTGCACCCAACCAAAACATGGTAAATATATAGATACATGGTCTCACTGGACAACTGTCATTTCCATTCTAGTACTTGATTTGATTTAGACAGACGGACTCTATCTAACTAATAGGGTGTGCACACCACAGGTTGTTGATAAGCCATCGGAAACATGTTTCCATTTGGAACTATGAGACACAGGTATGAATACTCTGATAGTGATTCAGTCAAAAAAAAAATTACTCTGATAGTGCTACACCTCTGTCATATCCTTGCTTGGTTATCAAGACGGTCATTGTGAGTCATCAATGTATTTGAGTTGAAACTATATGAATTGCATTTCCATTGCTAAGCAGGAAAGAGTCATGAAGTTCGAAGTCACATATTTAAAAGACAAATCTTTTTATAGCATTACATCGGTCAAATTTATCGTTGGGGAGAAGTGGTTGGCAGTTGGGGATTATATAGGGGGTGTCCATGTCTATGCCTACACTAGCTTCGGTGCTCAAAAGGAGGACAAGGTCCAGGAATTCGAAGCTCACAACATTAGCCAGCACGGTGGAGTGAACGATTTGGCTGTATACCCGAAACATACACTGCTGCTGACAGCTTCTTCCTTTGACAAATCAATCAAACTCTGGGACTGGAGTCAGGGCTGGACATGCACTCGAGTAATCGACACACACGATCGTAATTTGTACTGCTGTGTCAAGGCTGGCCCAAGGGACGCCAGCACTTTTGCTATTGAAACTCGTGAACACGTAATAGAGGTTTGTTTGCCTCTTCATTTTTTTAAATATGAATCATGTGTTGGTTCGACAGTGATTACCAGTCATTGACGATGATCAACGAACCAACTAGTTACACATGCATTTTATTATAGTTACAATCTTCGCTGCACAAAAATTGTAGGTTTGGGATATTCATTATCCGGATGCCATCGCCACATTCGAGGGGTTACAGCCTGTTTTTTGCACTAATGGTCATCAAAATTTTCCGGCTTTTTTCACATTCGAGGGGTTGAATAGGGCAAAGGTATGTGTTAGAGGAGTCAAGAGCCTATTGGGCCTTAGCCCATTAGGGTTAATTAGTGTCTTGCTTAGGGGTCAAGTTAAACCTCTCTATATAATGAGAGGAGATGTATCAGTCTAAAATCAAGCAAGAGATTAAGAAGGAAATCCCTTCTCTCTTGCCGGCCGTGGGCAGAGCCCCGCGGCCGGCGTTCCTAGCACCCCAAACCCTAGCCGCCGCCTCCTCTGTGAGCGGTAGCGCGGTAGTGTAGCACGACCATCGCACGCCCTCTCTCCCTCACGATCTTAGCCCCAACGGCGTTCATAACAACTGGTATCGGAGCTCGGGCCTTGATCTACCGCCTACGCTACGTGGCCGCCGTCTTCACCACCACGCCCCCTCGCTACGCCGGCCATGTTTCCCACCATGGCGGCCATGGCTGGTCTTGGTTCCCCCGCCGCGCCAACCCTATTCTGCGGCGCCGCCGATCTGTTCTCGCTTGCGCCGCCGTCCGGTCATGTACTCCGAAGTGCCCGCGGTCCTACCGCTCGAAGATCGTGCGAGGGCTGTGGTGGTGGCAGCGTTCAACAATCTCATGGCTGCCACGCATGCCTTCAACACCATATGGCTGATCTGGACCGTCGGATTACACGGGCTGGAGAACCGGCTGTCCCCGATGGCGATTTACCAAGCATTGCCACCGTTCGAGTGTGTAGCCATCTGCTCCACCGCCGCTACCACCGCAGCCATGGATGATGCCCTCTCCTTCGTCGATCCCGTCTTATGCTATGCCATCACACGGTGGGGTCGGTGTTTACGAGATGAACGCGTCGGGGCGGCCACGTCGGCGGTCGCTCAGCGCCCACCACCGGCGCTATTGTCCTTCCTGGCGACCCGATCCTACAACACCCATTCACCGATGGGATCTTCTATAGGGGTACCGATGTCCGCCAGATCCGACCGACGGCGGTGGTATGCGGCTACAAGGCGGCTTGTGGCGCGGCCTCTTAGCACGCCCGGCAGGTGCGGCGGCTTTGCGTCTGCCGGCTGATTCATCCATGCACACCGTCGGCCCGATCAAGCGGCCGGTGGACATCGTGACGGAGCCGACAGGGGAAGATGCATGGGCGCCGGTGTTGGGCGTCTTTGGCTGCAGGCTACCGCACGCGGTCTTCGAGGACAAGCCGCCGTTGTCGTCATGCGCGAGCATGGTGTTCCCTTTGATCGGCGAAGCTACAACTCGCGCCGGCCGGCTAGTTTCCTCCTTGT
This sequence comes from Hyparrhenia diplandra, assembly GCA_015847255.1. NCBI lineage: Eukaryota > Viridiplantae > Streptophyta > Magnoliopsida > Poales > Poaceae > Hyparrhenia > Hyparrhenia diplandra. Next base: position 471,968 of record JADLZK010009957.1, read on the forward strand.
CATCGGTGGGGATCTTTGTTGACGGTAGAAACACCATGTTTTTACATAGTCAAAACCGTCAACAACGCCCTTTTTGGAAGCCAACATACATATAAATAATGATTTCTTGTACAAATAACCTAGTTCCACATGTAGATGTCATTATTCGTATGCGGATGTGAAACCGAGGAAATCGGCTGAAATAACACATTTGGTCATCATCCAGTCGACACTCCAAGTATGACCAATGGACAAATTGACATGACCATCATGATCTCCATGTTCTAGGATGCTTCCACACAAAATTTGAAGTCATTTGGCCACAAGACCTACATCGGCCGATGCATGACCATTTCATCCTGAGACATCCTGACATGTGGGGACACCTTCTAGAAGAGTTGGAGAAGGCCAGGGCCCAATGGACCTGCATCGGCCGACCATAGACCTTAGGCCCAAACTCTTCCAACGCGACCTTCCACGTCACTAATCCGTGGGAAAACAAAAGAAGGCACCTGATTGGTCCATCAAGACGTCACATGGATCATAGTGGTACAAAAGCGGATGTCACGGCAAGTTCCGGACTCAAGACACTTTGGCCCGGCGGTGGGGCCAACATTCCCAGCACCAGGGGGTGGCCCACAGGTCATGGACCATGGTCGGCCGACCATGGCCCATTTGGCCACCGACGTCCCCCCACGCCTACCACATTGTCCACGTGATTATTTCATCCAGCCGTTGATTCTAAGGCGGTTTATCCAAGGGCTACGAGGTGGGATCACGCGGATCGATGACATGGCGCTGGAGTAGCCCCTACTCCACCCTGGGGCTATAAATACCCCCTACCCCTTCACTTCCAAGACATGACCACAAGGAAGATCTCCACTCCTATGTAGTAGGCGAAGCCCTGCTCCTTTAGTGTATCAGTAGAGAGTGAGAGAGAGAGAAGTCTTCGGGAGGAAGCCCCGGATCTGTCGGGAATCTCCTCCAAGGTGTATCTCTGAGGGTGTACTTCTTCTAGTAAGTAATATATCCTAAGTTCTTCTATAGTTCGCATATCTGGTTTAGTATAATAGCTATTCACTGCGTCTTCATTGGTATATTGCTTTACTTTAAGTAATTTACTTACTTCTAGTAGAGTGCTCTAGCTTTTGATCGCAGTTAGAGTAATAAGCATAGCGTAGACGTGGTGTCTAGGTTATTCTTATCAGTATTTGCCGCTTGCTGCTCGGATGGATTGTGATAGCCAGTAAGGTAGTGACAGCCCTTCTGGTCTCTGTATAAATCACCACGAGTCTAAGCAAGTTCTAAAAAGGTAAGGCTCCAGTAAAAGAGTAGTTTGGTAGTGGTGATTGTTATCACCAGTTATCACCTACTGCCTCCGTGATCGAGGGCTGACAAAGCCACGTTTAGCTATCTAGCCTATCCAGATATCATAGCTATAGAAAACCTCTCAACTCAACTACCAAATACACACCTTGTGTCATCATAGGACGAGTCTTGATTCTTTGTTAGTTCACTTCACATTCCTCGTGGAAATCGACACGGAATACTCACGGTGAAAAGCTACAGCGACGGCCGTGGCGCTTGCGGTTTACCGTTGCCATACTTAGGTGTATCAGTCCTTTAGTGGTAACACTAAAGAAGGCGTCAGCAGATGCATTTGCCTAGCACCACCGCTTTCCATTACCGGCGCCCGCGAGGTCGTCTTCGTTGGTCGCTATTTGTTGCAATTAGTTCCAGGCAGTCGTTCCCGTGCAACCCTCTCATTTCGATGGTCTCCATGGGATCCAGGCGGCTACACACGTGCAGGTCTAGCATGCGGAGGGTGTCAGCTTGTTAGGTCCTAGATGGCTAGAGGGGGGGTGAATAGCCTATAAAATTTTTCTACAAGCTCAACTAAACAAACCGATTAGTATAAAACACGACGTAAAGCGGTTTGCACTAGCTCTATTGTCTTGCAAGCCTCTAGTGACAATTCTAAATAAATTCTATGATCTCTATGTCAATCAAAGGCTATGTTACTACTCTAACTAGTGAAGAAACCTAATATGATCCTTATGCTAGCAAGAACAACCTACACAAGCAAGTGCTAGCTCTCTACACAAGGTAATCTAGCAAAGTAATGCAAGAGTGAGAATCTTGTTATACCGATGTGTAGAGGATGTCAACCAATCACCGGGAGCAAGATGAACAATCAATCACACGAAGGTGATGATCCACACGTCGAGACAATGAACAAGTCGATTTGTTCACCCGGAGTTCACTTGTACACCGACAAGCTAGTCTCCGGTTGTGCCGACCAACACAAGGATGGTGTTTGAGCTAGGCGGTGCCCTTGCTAGCCTCAACACACCACTCAACAAGTGTGGTACCCAAAGCACGAGCAATGTATTCCTTGCACTTTGTCTTCCCGACGAGGAGTGCGTAATCCTCTCACAAATCAACCGGAGGTGGCCAAGAAACAATCACCTCTTCTTGCCAACAACTCCACCACTTCACCAAGCCGGCTAGGAGCGGTGTCTCCAAGAGAAACGGGAAATCCACCGTCTCACAACGATCCCCAAGTGCCTCTAGATGCAAGAACTCGATGCAATGCACTAGGATCAACTCTTCTCTCAAGAATGAAGCTCAAATCAAGAATGAGAGAGGAGGGAGGCTTGCTTGCTTGCTCAAAGGTGTTAGGAGTGATTCAAAATGTCCAAGAGAGAGAGCAAGTGGCAGCCAAGGGGGTATATATAGGCCACACCACGAAATGTGGTGGAAAGGGTGAAAAACACACTTTCTGCGGCCCGGCCGGGCCTTGACGGACTCACCGGTGAGTCCGTCGGTGGGTCCGGTCACAACCGACTAAGCCAAAACCAGCACGCGGACCCTGCCCTTGAGCGTCCGTCAGCAAGCGTCCGCTCGGTGCTTTTTCCGGTCAGCACCGGAAGCATCCGGTCGGTCGCGTCCGTCGACCCTCGAAAGCTCCAAAACATGCTCTCGCCAGACGCACCCACCGGGCGCCCCGGTCAAATGCGCGGCGTCGGTCGCGCCGGGTCGGGTGCGTCGGTCCACGCGAGAGCTGCGAAAAACGTCGTTTCTCTGCCGTCTTTCCTTCGACATGCTATCCACCAAGTGTACCAACTTGAGAACAAGGACTAGCATGTTTTTACCACCATGATGCATCCGGCGCAATAGAAAATAGACGTTTCATTTTCTCAAAAGCGCCGAATCCCGCCTCGCAAGCTCGGCGGGAGGGTGAGCGTACCCAAACCCATCTCAACCCCGCAACTATCACCGCCAAGCCAAATGTGCCAACACCACCACGTGTACATCACCATGTGCATGTGTGTTAGCATTTTCACAATCAATTTCGAAGGTTGGGTTAGCTCTCTAGGTTAGAATGCATGCAAATGATTTTGAACCTAGAGGCACATGAGGACCGATATGTACGATAGTTTTTCCCTCTTTATAGTACGGCTTATCGATCCTATAATCACTCACACCCTCTATGGTGTCTTGAGTGTCAAATCAAAAGCCCTATGGTTATACCTTTGCCTTGGGGACAATTGATCTCCGAAACTCCACCGAGTTGCATGCTTGATCATCTTTTGGATCACCTCGATCCCTCAACCATGATCACCACGCACCAACTCCGGCACGACCAATCTCCAATCTAATCAAACACTTAGCATCGAGAGATTAGTCCTTAGGTGTCACTAATTAGCCAAAACCAAACTAGAGATCTTCACAGCTGTTTCTTCAAAAGTCACGAATAAAGAGTCACAATTTAAGCCGAGATGTAAAAGGCTTGTTCTTAGGTGTTAGGTTTGTGTCTCGAGTCATTGTTAGTGTCATCGTTAGGTTGCGGCTCGAGGGACGAGCCGCAAGTCCGGGTGGGGGAGTAGTGTTAGAGGAGTCAAGGGCCTATTGGGTCTTAGCCCATTAGGGTTAATTAGTGTCTTGCTTAGGGTCAAGTCAAACCTCTCTATATAATAAGAGGAGATGTATCAATCTAAAATCAAGCAAGAGATTAAGAAGGAAATCCCTTCTCTCTTGCCGGTCGGGGCAGAGCCCCGTGGCCGGCGTTCCTAGCGCCCCAAACCCTAGCCGTCGCCTCCTCTGTGAACAGTACCCACGGGTACTGTAGCACAACCATCGCTACTGCCCTCTCTCCGTCACGATCGCAGCCCCAACGACATTCATAACAGTATGTGTGGCATCCGCCTTTCTGTAGTACCAGGAGCAGTATATATTGAATATTAATTTTCTCATGCAGGGTTGCAATTTCTGTCTCTCTTCTGTAGTCATTCTCACTCGCTATTTCTCTGAATTAGATATGGGACTTGGAGGCAAATAAACACGTTCACACACTTCGCTTGGAAATCAGGGGGTGCCACCTTAAACGTCTTGCATCCCACCCAAAGCTTCCAATATTGGCTGGCATAACTACCAGAAACTGGAGATTCCGTGAGAGTGAAAGAATGTCACGAAAAACTGGAGATTATCCGGGAGGCACAACTAGCGTGCATCAGATTGTCTTGTGGGATGTTAGGACCTATAGGTAATAATTGTCAATGCATGGAATTCATTTATCTTCTATGCAAAACATACTGACTTGAATTAAACGGAATCACGTACCATGTTGTTGATCTTCCAATATTACCTTTTTTTTTTTTTTTTTTAGATAATGTGATCTTCCAATATTACCTAGGACCGTATATTTTGGTAGCTAGGGAGTAGTATATAAATATTTATGAATTACCAACAACCTCCTGTGCTACTGTTCATGAGTTGACGCGGCGTGCTACTAAGTTATTTTGCAATAAGATACTCCAGCTACCTAGGCAATAAAGTATTAAAGTTTCTAGAATTCGTACCACATTATAAGAAATTCTAGGTGAATTAATTACCCGGCCTAAATAACACAAATTGCATGGCCTGCCATTAATGACTACGACCATATTTGAAATGGCTAGGTATGTTGATCTATCAAGTCAGAAACTGTGTTTGACCTCTTTTCGAGTGAACGGGTAATAACTAACAATTGTGAACAATTGTGGTTTTCCAATTACTTATCAAACAATTGTTAGTTATTACAGACATGCTTTGGTTTGCCAATTACTCCAACACACTTCTTCGAGACTCTATCATTGTGGGGATGGGCAATGTTTTTGTTATGTTTCCTAGAAGCTAATATCTAATGGCGGTCTCCTATGATTATATAATAGGGTTATGAAAAGGGTTGAACTTCGTATGAAGGCTGAGTTTCATGATATGATATTCGATTGCACCGAGGACATAACGTGGTAATATTTTTTTCCTACTAACATTGTAATTAAATTAGTTAAATTCTATGTAGCATGTGTCCTGCAATACTACATTGTGTATGTGAAGGAAAGAGAGTCAACCCTAAAATACACTTCTCTTATGTCATGGTTTATAGTTTGAAAACATCATCTTGACACTGGAATAATTCCTTATTACTAGCAAACATTCGCATTTATCTTATAGACATATTCTGCAGATTAGAATGATTAAGTGGTGTGTTTTACAAACAGTAAAAAAAAAAATTCAACTCATTGTGCTGGTTAGATATGTTTGTCTTTTTTTTCTAACTCCTCACTCTTGACATTCGCAATATTTAATTATTATGTGTAGACTTGTGGTCTTCTCCACCAAAGAAATGTCAATTATCAAAATCAATGCAGCTACACTATTGGCCGATCATTCATAGTAATTATGGACAACACTCATGTGAGAAATAGCCAAGACAAAGAGTCCGCAAAGCACATGGATTTTATTTATGGATTTTTTTTTTTTTTTTGCCAAATCTCAAACGCAATGGCTTGGAGATCTTAAAACGCATATCAAAAGGAAGGGAGATCATGAAAACGGCCACTTATAGCACAGTGGGCTTTTTTCACAAGAACACTAGTCTCATTGTCTTTTGCATTCAATTAGGTTTTTGAGAGCTGTGAGCACACCTCTTTGACTCCTGGCAGGCTAGTGAATGCAGTGTCCTTTCTTTGAGTTATATTGTTCCAGTTCCACAACCATATATTTGGACCCTATGAAGCTTTAGTCTATATAGAATATACCTCCATCTGTTTTGGAATACGTTGCAGTTGTAATCTGTGCCGCGTTACATCGATCTCATCGTGTGCTGCCATGGTTATAATCGTAGGTGATAATGAGGTTCCAATAATGAACTGTGGACTCCTGTGTATATTGTAATTGTAACATGCTAACAATCTTTAAATCCCCTTTCATTTGGATGGACAATTATATTGCAAGGAATAAAGGAAACACGTTCCCTTTCATGTGAACATTAAGCTGGTCTTGTGTAATAATTAAGTTTCATAAATCACTCGCTACACCAAGCAATTAAACTGAGATGCATCTTTTAACACAGAGCACTAGCTAACAGACTTGCAAATCTGTGTTTTCAGTGCAGTATGTTTTTAGTAGCAGCGTTGGTAGATATTAAGATGAGGGTAGTGACAGTGGAGCACGTGACAGCAAACTAGAGGTGAACCGGCCAATTTTGTGTTTGTTGAGGGAACCGAGAGATGTGGTAACAGCAAATTCAAAAGCTGCTGATCAAATGGCATTGCATCCACTGGTATATTAGAATTATTCCATTTTTTTTGTTTGAGAACTGGTATAGCCAAACGTGCTAATCGATCCAGGGATTCACTACCTTTCTGGCCGCAGAAAACGAAACGCGCCATGATCTCTCACACTGCATGCGCGCGTGCGAGTTCCCCTGTGGCAGCCAACCGAATTGCAAGCCGGTGGGTGCAACGCCAAGTTCCAGTATTACAAATACATCTAGATCAAAAAGCAGGGGAGCGATTACATAAATATAGACTTTAAACTAAGACAGGAGATAAGTTGAAAATCGGCGACGTTGAGTTCTCCGGCCGGTTACTTTCAATGTAGAGCCCAGAAACAACTTTGGCGTGTGCTTGTCGTGGATACCTCCTCCATACTCAGGCTGTCTCCAACAGCACACAGGTACCCATCCCTAGTTTGGATCCTTTTTACAGTAGAAAAGCCAACGCCTAAAGTTCAGGCCTCTCCAACAGCTGCCCGCAGGAACAGGAACGCATATGACGAACATTTTTTCATATAGGACCCTGATCTTTTCGAAATCAACTAAGCCCATATCTAGAAACACCTTGTCTCCGGTGTTTTTACATCATAAAACCCCGAGAGTGAAACAAAATTATGTATATGTACTTCTTCTTCCATCGGACGAGAACGGCGCTTCGGCGAAGCCCGCGGGGCTGGCCTTGGCCGCCGACGACCTCGCCGCCCCACCCCCCGCTGGCTATCCTACCCGTGCCGGCCGCGCCCCTTTCCTCGCCGACGAGCCGCCAAGAGGTCACCGAGGCGGCTCCCCATCTCCTCACAGCCATGACCAAACCCGCCGCCGGCTCCATCCCCATCTCCAGCTCGGGCGGCGGCGTCCGCCCCTCGGCGCGAGCCCGCCCCCTCGCTCCGCCTCCGTCTCGCCTCGACAGGCCCACCATGCCGGCGCCAGGGGATTTGGGGGGTTGAGGAGAGAGAAGCCGCATATGTGCCTTCCCTCTCTCCCTGCAGATGCAAAATGCGGCGTCGTTTGCCTCTTGTTGGAGGGTGTTTTCAATCTGCAAAACCACTGTAGACTGCTCATTTTGGAGTTTTAGGTCGTCCGTCGGAGACAGCCTCAGTCAAGTCAACGACTCATCAACGACGAAGGCGACTACTGTTCTTCTGGGGATCTGAAGGGAGGGAGCAGAGCTTTGGAACCTGCGTCCAAGCATCCATTTTCTATTTCAGGTCAGTGATGGGTTTAGCTGAGCTCTCGTTGCTTAGACAAGGCCGTACGTACAACCGATGTGTACCAATGATTTCTTTCCATCCACGCCTAAGTTGCTAAGTACACCGCTACTGACTTTTGCTAGTAATCGGCTTTACTGATCCGAGGATTGTTCTATGTGTAATTTCTGATTTCGTGACAAATCTTAGTTCAGTAAGCTCGATGTGGCAAAGGTTGATCAAGTTTGATGGCAAAAAAAAAAAAAAAAAAAAAAAGTGACGAAGCAGAGCAAAAAGCAGAGCACGTGAAGGAAGCTCCGATCCTCAACGTCCCTAGACCTCGACGCGGCAGTAGGTGGCGGTCTGGAACCTGAGCCCATGGGCACCGACGGAGCCACCACGGTACCCACTACCGGCGCCGGCGCTGATGAAGTAAGCCGGGCAGGTGACGAAGATATGGTAGTGTCCCGACACCCAGCTGCCGACCTTCCACCGGACGCGTCCATCGATCCTGACCTGCAAAATGAGGTACCCAGCGGCGATGTCCTGCCTCAACGCGTCGGCGAGGAACGGCGCGAAGGGGACGCCAGGGCCGGACAGCACCGGCGACCAGACGTCGACGTCGCCGTGGCCCTGGTACACGCCTTGCGGCTGCAGCCGGGACCCCAGCGTGATCTGCTGGTACTTGTAGGACGCCGACACGTCGAGGCGGTCGTAGTAGACGCCGACGCGGGAGTTGGGGTTCGGGAGGCCAGCGTCACCTGCGCCGTCGTGGAGAGGAGAGGGGCGGTGCCGTTGGTGAGGTCGAGTTGCCGGAGAGAGGCGTCTTGCAGGTAGAAGCGTGGGTGGGTCGGGCGGAGGACGAGGTAGATGATGAGCGCGATCACGCCGACGAGGAAGGCGAGGAAGAGGAGGATCAGGAGGAGGCGGCGGCAGGATCGCGGGAAGTCGTCGTCGGCGTGGTTGCCGCAGTCCTTGCCCATGGCTGGTGATGAGCTTGGAGATGGATGCTTGGTTGACTGGCTGGCTGGTCTAGTGTTGTGTGTGTGTTGGTGGAGGAGCTTGGGAGGCTGTGAGCTGGGTTGTTGTAGTGTGTGGCCGTTTGGGAATGGTTTTTATATTATTAATAGGAGCATTAGGGATTGGTGACTACTGTTTGTTTTATAATATGATCATGTTGAAATCATGGAGAGGAGGACGGGAGAGAAAGGTCCATGTCGAGGAGCTAGCTTTCTCTTTGCCGGGATTTGTGTCTGGTTCGCCGGAGATATCATCATTGATGGAGAAGCTAGGAGAAGCCCTGCTATTTTTTTTTTTTTTCTCTTGAGTTCATCTTAAATTTATGAGGCTGCGATTGTAGGTGCGTAAGAGGCTTTGGCAAAGATATTTGGCACTGATTTGAAAATGGATCTTGATGTTTGAAGACTTATATTAGGGCAACGACTTATGTTGTCACGACGGAGACACTAGATTTCTCGCGTTCGTAGTGTTTGATGATTATTTTTAGTTATCATTAAAGAATTAGCTTAAGATGAATATGAATATTTTTATTGGATGGTTATTGCTGCACGAGTATATGTGTCCGCCTTAGAAGCTAGCTTCTGACGCTGGCTGGCCAAATTCCATGATCAGAGCTCCATATATGGACATACACTCATGCGTTGTGTATGGGGTAGTCCTGGCGCTCGGACGTCCTATGGACGGAGCGTCCATCGGACGGTCCCCGCTACAGCCCAGCAAGCGAAAATTAGCAGCCCACAGTCCCCGCAGACACCGACGCTAGGACTGTCTTTCTCTTTCCACGCGGTTGCCCCCTCCCTGTGGCCCGTCCCCCGCACTCCTTTAGCAGCAATCTGCCCCCACCTCGCCCCAAACATGCCCGCGTTGCGCCGGGGCCTTCTCCCATTGGCCCCATCGCTGCCCCCCACACGTCCATCTCCAGGCTCCAACATGCGAACAGGAATGAGTGAGTGCAGTAGAGCAGCGAGCAGGCACGTTTGTGGTGGACACCAAGCCGGAGTTGAGAAGGACACCAGAGTTGAAGACACCGCGAGTTGCAACATATTAGTAGACAGTTTGCAACACAGGGAAAACACATGTTGCAACATTTTGGAATCGGCTGCTGAAACATTTAAAAAAACATGTTGTTACATCTAAAAAATCGACGGTTGCAACATCTTATATTGCAACATTTAGAAAAACATGTTGTAAAGTCTCGAAAATCGATAGTTGCAATGTTGAAAAAAAACATGTTGCAAAATCTTAAAATTTATTGTTGCAACATCAAAAAACATGTTGCAACATCTCAAAACGATAGTTGCAACATCGAGAAAACCATATTGTAACATCTTGAAACCGATTTTTGCAACACCGTAAAAATCCAGGCCGCTGGGTGTGCGGAAGCCGTGAGATAAGGGAAGGCGGGAGTCACGTGGATTGGGGAGGCGCCGCACCACAGTAGGGAGAGCGGCGCACCAGATCTGTGCTCACGTCGGGTGAGGACGCCGCCAGCGCCTCACAGAGCATCGACACAAGTTGTAGCAGGTTGCGGATGCCGCCGACACCGCGCACACGGGGAGGTCGCCGCGCCGCGCTGCGGTCTGAAGAAACGTCGTGCTGTAGTGGAGGGTGAGCGCCCCATCGGGAGAGGGCGTTGGCCAGTGCTTCCTAGCAAGGTGCTCGTACAGCACGCGACGGGGGAGGTCGCCTCGCTGCGCATGGCAGAGCAGCTGTGGAAGCAATAGCCGGTGCAGACGTGTGGAGCAGCGGCGAGGCGCCCGACGAGCAGAGGCAGGGAGGAGCGGCGCACGACGAGCAGATGCAGGGGAGAGGAGCGCAGCCGTCTAACTGAGAAAGCGCCGAGTGGATAGGAACGAATGGCAGGAGCGAGCAAGAGATACGATGAGGCAGTGCGGGGGACAGCTTAGTTGGGCCGGTAGCCCATGACGCCGCGTCCGATTAGATTAGGATGTTCTAAGTAGAGCATTACCGGTTGTGTATATATGCATATACGTGGCTACCCATGCGTTGTGTATGTATGCACGTATATGGATATACGTGGCTGACTTCTAGCTTCTCAAGAAATATAGTGCGTGTATGCGTATATATCCATATGCACACCGGGACTCTCATGACGAGGTTGGCCGGGTCCACGGACCAAGGAGCCAAACTTATGTATATGTGAGTCAACTTGATGATTATTTGCTTGGCATGCAAGATGAGCGCAGAGGACGTTCTCCGGATATCTCGGACTCTGTTTTCAACCGAGGATACCGGCTGGAGGATTCAAGTTGACCTGCAAGAGATTGATCGGGGCAAGACTCGTGTGCTGGTTAATCGATCTGATCTAAATGCGTTTGCTTGGCCGAGCGGCAAACGCTAGGCTCCCTACCTCCTGCCCTATATAAACCAGCACCCTGGCCATCGTGAGGCCCTTACGTTCTCACGCATCCACGCCCGGCCGCCGAACGCTCTTGCCTACGTAGGAGACGCATCTGCTGCTGCACGCCATCGCCCACAGCTGTCGACGCCCTGCCGCTCGTCTCGCACGACACAAGCACGTCGACATCGCCCTGCTGTTTGTTCATCTTCACCTCAAGCCATCTGCGATCATGTCATCCGCGCCGGCCGTCGTGTTTCTCGGTGAGCATCTAGTTTAAATGTGTTAACTAGTTTAGATGAGCATGAGTACGGCAGCGGCTTTATTAAATTATGAGAGATGCATCTACTTTGAGCTAGTCATTGGCTCTACAATTTTCTTCTACGCCGGAGAGATCGTATTGGCTTGGTCCGCACTACGCCGGAGAGGTCGTATTGGCTCGGTCCGTACTACTTTCTATGATAGTGGAGAAGGTCGTATTGGCTTATCTCTATCGTTTTCTTCTATGCCGGAGAGGTCGTATGGCCTGGTCCGTACTACTTTCTACGATAGTGGAGAAGGTCGTATTGGCTTATCTCTATCGTTTTCCTCTACGCCGGATAGGTCATATTGGACTGATCCATATTATTTCCTATGATAGTGGAGAAGTCGTATTGGCCCATCCCTATTGTTTTATACACTCGAAAGGTCAGATTGGCGGATTGAGTAAGTCGTTGCAACCATGTTTGGTGTGGCACGCGAAGTAATGCAAGTGACGCCGGGAGGCTGTCGACTTAATCTCATGAGAAAGCATCATACAAGCAATATATACCTGCATCGCTATTGCGGGTTGTCCTATATTACTACCGTACCATCACACGTCTAGTGCCGACAAGGCTAGACGGAATCATGGTCGCGTGCTGACGAGGCGAAGTCACTACTCCATCGACGCGTCCCATTGAACGGGATCGGACAATTCGTTGCTGGGCACCGACGAGGCGAAAGCAACTCACACACGTCCGTGTTAATGAAGGCTGGCGTACATGACTGGGCACCGACGAGACGATAGTCATCCCCTTCACTAACAATACATTCTGTTTACTCCGACGTGGTGTTGGCGATGTCACGACCAAGCTTCGGCGACATAAAGCCACCCATAATTACTACGCCATATATCGCATATGGCTGACGGCGATCAATCTAATGCATGTCGATCATCAAGCGCAGCTTAATCGGAGGTTTTCCGCAAGCTCGTCTTGCGGATGTAATTAACCGGTCGCGCCCAACAGGCTCCGGGAATCGGCGAACTACACAATCTTCCTATAAGTTAGACCTCTCCTTAAGCATGACGCAGAAGACAGAAGAAGACATTTTTTCATTGATCATGTATTTTGTATATTCAAGAAAGAATTAATAATATATATGGTTCTCGAATATGTGTGCATGTGTCTCTTGCATTACATTATTTTATACATGTCTTCGCTCGGTTTTCGACCAAACACGTAACGGGCTCGGGCTCGATCAGCTAGGAAAATGGACACACACAGAGAACGGAGACACTAGATTTGTCGCGTTCGTAATGAACCTTGATCAGCTACGAACATGGACACACACACAGAGAGAAGGTTGTGTGGTCTATGCATGACAAAGGGTGAAAAGAACTTTTTTTAGGGTTCAATTGAATTTTGGCCGTGAGACAAACTTTTTGTTTCGGTAAGAAGAAACGGTTGGTAGAGACGTCGACATATAATGTTTGTTGTTACTGCGTTATCTTCGGCAGCTACTTGTACATACAAAGAGTTTGCAAGTTGATAATATAGCATCCATACGTAATCCTAGAAAAGTACTACTACTACACAGTAGGTCCTGATCGTAGCTAACCTCCAAAGGAATAAAGATGAAAGATAGGACCCAGTGTTTCCTGAACAAGCTGGCGTCGTGGCACGTGGCAAGGTGTGCACGCAACGGCTGCTAATGGGAACTAACGCATCATTGGTGGCTGCATGCGTTGGTACATCACTGCTGCTCACCCCCACAAGGCATAGCGTGGATGCATTGAACACTACACAAGAGCTCAAGTAACACAGTAATACGTACTACTCCATTTGCGAGAGTAGGGCACGTGAGATGACGAAATGGCCGGGTGTCCCGTCCATCCGGTGCGGGTGCGGCGAAGGAAAAGGCGGCCGGCCGGACCGGGAGAGACAGCAGCGAGAGGCGAGGTGCCATGACGCGGCTCGGCCTCAAACTGGAACAGGAACGTCGCGTGGCCGAGGACGGACAGACGCGGCTCGGCCTTACCTTTGGTTGGGTACGCGGCCACTGACCGTCGGGACCACAACGGCGAGGATACGTAATGCAAGTTGCCTGCGCGTCCATCGGTGACCGCAACATCACCGGTGGCAGTAGCCGCACCCAGGTTGACGGCCGTCTGGAGTAGCCAGGACACTGTGCGTCTCGCTTCTGTCTCGTTGCCAGGAAATGGTTGAGCACGGGGCGGCGGGTCGCATGAGCACGGGTGCGTGACACGACACAGACGACAGTAGCATCTCTCCGTCCCTTCCGTCTCCGTCCGAGGGCCGAGTGCTGACAACACAGCGGACGCGCCTTTGCATCCCGTCTCCGAGTCCCAGTGGCGGAGCTAACCAATTTTAGCGCCTAGGGCCACTAGAGCCACTATCAAAGGGGTTGTATCATCTTACACCGTGTCTATAATACCAGTAGATATCAAAAGTAGCTTATAAATGCATTAATTTAGATTATATCTTAATTCCATGCTTATAAATCTACAACATCACTAAGAAGACATGACAAAGGTAAAAAGGAACATAAGTAACGACAATTTGACATTCAAAAATATTAGCGATACAATGTAATAAATACATTAGATTTTGTTTTTATGTTGCAAAAACATATCAGCTCAATATAATACAACTCCGGCGAATACACATTTGTGCAAAAACATTTTGGTAATCTTTATTGTACAATTCTAAAAAGGTCAACAAAGACACGTCGTTATTCATAAATATTTATGGATTCGAATATGACATTGAAGTAAAAATTAGAATTCAGGAATACCGGGAGAATTAAATTTTCAGCTACTACTATCGGTAGGCGTGCCTCTCCTATTTGCTTTTCCGTCATGTGCTCGTGTTTGCTTTTTTCGCCGTGTGCTTTCGTGTGCTCAAAGGCGTCGGCAGACCGCAGCCGCGACCCTTCGATTTAGCACCCAACCAAAGCAAACATTGGCACGGGCAAGCATTTTTGGGGGGTAGGGCTACCTAAGATGTTGGGCCAATGCTTAATTAGGCTAGAAATTTCATAGGGGATAAAAGGTTTTCAAAGCCACGCCTAGGGCCATGGCCTAGTGGCCCCAAAGGCTTGTATCCGCCCTGGAGAAGTCCGAGGCCCCTAGAGGAACCTAAACCTTGGTGCCCATCTTTTGCTTTGCCGCCCGTCGGATCTGATCCGATCCAGCCATGACATTTCTCTGCCGCATCATCCGCTTTCTTTCGTCATTTCCCAACCAAATCTTCCTCCGGTCAGGCGCGGGCGGAATTCAATTCCGATCGCCGCTTTTAGCCTCCTCTCTCCTCTTTCACTACCTTTCGCTGCAAGAGGCGGGCATTGGCACGCTGCGTGCGTGAGTCTTGGCGAGGCGGAATCAATTCCGATCGCCCGCTTTTTCGCCTCCTCTCTCCTCTTTCACTACCTTTGTGGCTGCGAAGGCGGAGCGTGGCCTTTGCGTCGCGTAAAGCGACTCGGCCAAAGGCTCAAGGTCCAAACAAGCCCTTACCCTATTTTTTTAGAGATGATCCTATTTTTCATGTCCTGCCAAATCCCACCTCCAAGCCCCTATGAATAGGATCCCCCTAGGAGATGGAAATGGAAATGGAATAAGAGCTGAGTTTTGAGTAGCACCGCTAGAGTGAGAAGTGGAAAATAGAGACTAAAAAATAGTAAGACCCTTAAATGGTAACTAGAGACCCTAATTTGGGAGCTCCTGGCGAAGATCTTTGTAACCAACACAACCCACTCCCGCCCGCCGCGGCGGAGGACGACGACGCGCCACCTTTGGGGGAGGTGCGTGTCTTCTTCTGCAGACCGGCGGCCTGCACTGCACGCGATGCGATTTGCGAGGAATGGGCGATCCATCCAACGATCAATCGATCGGCGAGGACATAAATAAAGGCGACTCTGGGTGCGGGTGGGCTCTTCGTTTCTTGCTGGGGCCGGGCGGGAAGGGATGGACAATTGGACATGGACCGGGAGAAGAAAGGCAAGGCGATGCCGACCTTTCCCACCCTACTCTGTTTCATTTCACCAGCCTACTAGCATTCGGTAACTCGAGCACGTCGCCGCGGTCGTCCTACTCACGGCACTACACCACAACACTTAAATAGCAATGGACTTCAGTTGCTAAAGATAAATATTAACGTTGAACGGTCCGTTGCTGAAGATTGTCCTCAGACTGTCCGTTGCTGAAATCAAATACTCCAATGGATAGTCCATTGCTAAAAATATTTTACTTTTGCCATGAATGGTCCGTTGCTATATCTTTTGTTTGGGTCAGACCATCCGTCGCTGAATGAAGACTGGGCCTTGTTTGCTCCAAAAGGCCTATCCTGCTGTCTCTTGGCCCAATAACTCACACACAGACCACCCAGCCTAGCACAACCACCGTGAAGAGGCCGTGACCATGTCCAGTCCACATCTCTCATCGAC
Source organism: Hyparrhenia diplandra (assembly GCA_015847255.1). Classification (NCBI taxonomy): domain Eukaryota; kingdom Viridiplantae; phylum Streptophyta; class Magnoliopsida; order Poales; family Poaceae; genus Hyparrhenia; species Hyparrhenia diplandra. The sequence goes on from JADLZK010009957.1 coordinate 487,818, forward strand.
CCGTCCCAGTCTCCCTCCTAGAGCGAAGCACCACGCTGAAACCCTAGACGCGCCGCGCAGCGCCGCCGCCCGCGCGTCAGCTAGGCTCGATGCGCCTCGGCACTCCTCCGCGTCCGCCGAGCAAGCTCGACTGCGTCCGCGGCGCACCCGACGGCCAACCCCGACCCCGACCGGCGACCCAGCCCGTGTTGTGCTGTGCTGACGGTGGCAGCGGGCGGCGCTCCACTTCTGGCTAGCAGCGGCGGTGACGGATGCCGGGGACGCGGCCGGCGGTCGGGGCCTGCTGCGGGCCTGGGGCTTTTGCATCTGCCGGATATACAGGGCGTCAGAAGCTGGAGCCTGCTGCATCCAGCTGACAGGGAAGGCCTTTGACGGAATCCCAGATTTATTTTTGTTTTGCCATGCCTACGATTTGATTCTTTCTTTTTCAGTTGGGTCTCTTTATTTCATAAACTTGGTGCGGCAGACATTCGTATAAAGTTAAGGTATTATTCCCTCAACCATTGTCATTTTAGATCTGCAATCTGAATTTAGCCCTTGTCATTAATCTTTAATCATTACTTGGTTTCTAATCTTGTTTGGACATTTAGCTATAGTCTCTTGCTAGTGTGTACAGGATTTGCTTCTGTTTGGATAAATCGATGTACTTTCTTAAGTGCAGCAGCTGTGTCTAGGAACACGTGCAGATTAGCATTCCTTCAATATGGCACTAGTACATTCCCATAAAAAAATTACTGTGAAAGAACCGTTCAGAGATTTTGACAATCTAGATAGTAAAATATGGGTTAATATCGAGAAATGCAGGAATTATTAGGCAAAAGAGCACTAAACCAATTTCAGTTTAGGGAATAACATAGAGATCCTAGATGTTTTTCACACTATTAGATAACCATTCATTCTACAGAACCATACTTTAGAGATCCCTTGTTTATTACTTGTGCACCTTTGGAATGTATTGAGTGGACCATGAGATTAAATTTCCTAATAAAAGCGCTTCAGCTAGGCAGTATATTCAGTTTATCAGAAACACTTATTGTTTGACTTTGGATGTTGTAGACCACTCTGATAATCTTAACCTCATGCATATTGTTTAACAGCTGGCTACACCGCTTTGGCCATTTCTCGGCGTGTGCTCCTGTTTAATTTTCAGTAGGTCTCTCTCACCGTCATTCAATAGATCCATTATTCTTTGCATTTGCACATTGTCCAGTTGCTTACATGTACCTGCAAATATAAATTATTCTCCTAAATATTGCTTTGTGGCGTAACTCTGAAAGTTGCAGCAAGTTGCAGCGAGGGACTTCACAAAGTTCAGTCATGAGCACTTGATTTTCTGCACTTCATTGTATAGATCTTTACAAATGAATGTAGAAAAATGTACTTTTAGTTTAAGCAGCAACAAGGCAACCAACTAATATAAAACATTTAGGAACAGAAACTGTGTACCTAGAATAGGCAAATCAGCTTACATTTAGGAACAGAGGTACTCTCAACATGATGGTAATTTAGTTGTTGTATATGCTTGGATAGCCAATAGTTTGGTCCTTAGAAACCTTATGTTTAAGAATTGAATTTGCACGCTTTAATAATGTTGAAGCACTTCACCAAGAAGCTACATGGCCAGAGTTCTAAATGAGATAAGAGTGTCATAATTGAATGCCTTTAGTTATTTTATGTCGCCGGCTTCCACCTTGTGGCAAGAGGCAACTGACTTTTGCCACAACCGGTTGTTCCTTGTGAGCTTACGTATACATGGGTTTCTTAATATATACCATGGACATGATCTGTCATTTTACGAAATAACATCAGATAGATGCTCCTCTGTATTGCAGTTGTTTATTCAGATTACTAAGCCATGCAAAATATGTTGGTAAATAAACCATGAAGTAGCAGGTGGTCTATTGTGTATATTTTTCCCAAGATAACTGAACCAAGCTGCTAGATATGTGCTTTGATTATCTCTCGACTAGCTTAACTCATGCACATACTGATTTTGCGATCATAAACCTTGCCATGTCTTCTGTTACTTTGGACATTTTTGTCTACCAGATGAAGTATTTTGCAAAATAGATGAAGTTAGCGCAAATGGAGTTGATGTGTCAAGTCTTGACATATGAATTGGAGTAATGTATTCTTTTTTATTATAATATGAATCTGTTTTCTTTAAGTTACTTGCATACTGGACTTGTCTTTTTCAACATACCATTTATCATAGAATCTGATGGCACGAGGAAAATGCAATTGTGCAAAGCTGAAGTTTCTTGATACATCATGTAGTGTGAGCTATGCAATCTGTAAGTTTTTGTGGAAAGCATGGACCAACACTAGTGTGCTGCAATCTATAGTAGTAGTAGTAGTAATAACCTGTAGCAGCAGTATACTTATAGTAATAACATAGCACAAGCAAGCTTTCCATTTGCAAACCGCAATCTGTAGTAGTAGACTAGTAGTAATAACATAGCACAAACATGCAATTGTAATTGTTGTCTAGTAGTAATAACATAGCACAAGCACGCTTTCCATTTACAAATTGCAATCCGTAGTCGTTTTAACCAGTTCCACTGAAGTTCAAATCTTCATATAAATCTTAAGTAATAACCATAGTAGCCACGTCCTTATGCTGAAATCATGACTTTAGGCGATGTTGCAAAGATGCGGTTGCTTGGCCATTTAATTGAGTAACATCCACTTGATTCTATTCTTGTTTTTTTATATGTTGTCTACAGTTTCTAACTATGATACTTGTGACAGCTGAAGGTTGCAGTCAGCAGCCAAGAGGATGAACAATCTGCAGTCAACAACCAAGAGGATAACAATGCTTTTTTTTTGGATGATGACTCTTTGCTCAACAGGATAACAATACTTGACTTAGCTAGATTTGTATTCAGCTGTATATGCTTGTTTGTTGCCATGATGACTTAGCTAGATTTTGCATTCAGCTACTATATGCTTGTATGGGTTGCCTAGCTTGATGGCAAGAAGCTTAAGCTAGTGACATGATTATACATGTACTCATTTGATATGAATGAATGAGAGTATGATTAATGCCATTGGTGTATGTTATTCAATATTGTATTTGTTTTGAATGTGATCTAGTTTTAAATGTGGATTATTTTTTTTTTCACCTATTCAATCGAGCTCAATGGACAGTCAGTTGCTATAAGTTCAATATTGCAATGGACCATCCGTTGCTGAAGGCCCTGACTGATTATCCGTTGCTAAAAAGCTTTATCGTTGGATGGTCCGTGGCTAAAAAGAAGGGTCCGTGGCTGTATACATTTAACCACGGCTTCATTAGCATCTGCAGGGGTCCGTCGCTGTAAGTTTTAGCCACGGACTGAAAGTCGCTATACCCCCCATATAGCAACGGATGGCAAGTCGCTGATTAAGGGTTGTGGTGTAGTGCGGACGGTTCACGTGGAATAGAGTAAGCAACAACTTGAGTGGCTTTGACTAACTCTATCTGTCCTCTGATTAGTGCTCACTAAGCTTATCTATTGGTACCGACCACGCAAGACACGTGCGGACGTGCCATCTAACCCAGTGGCGGAGCGTGACCCAACATATCTAGGGCTCGTTCGGTTCCCTGGGAACGATTCCCAGCCGGAATGACTGGTCGGCTAAAAAAACAAGAGACTAAACAACAGATCGAATTCATTTGGACCGAAACTAATTGCAACAAAATAGACTCATGATAGATACAACAAGAGACCGGGATTCGATCCATGAGTCAAGAGGTGTGGAATTAATCCCGGCCTCTTATTGAGTCTCTTGTTAGATTTATTATTCCTGGCCTGGAATGAAACCAGGTCCAACTGAACAAGGCCCTGGGGTGGTAATTCAATTCAATGATAAACATTATTATTGTCTCGATTTTCTATTCTAAGCCCTACGGACACTTGTGATTTTCCTAGCATCGGTATATATAGGTCTCAGCCTGAGTAAGTGAGTATTGTGGATTTGCGGTAACAATTCAGATTACATGATTATCGCACTTTAGAATCGAAAAACAAAAGCTCGACATGTGACTACAAATTCCTTGTAGTATATACGTCTAATAGCTCTCTCTGTTGGTGGAGGAGATTGGTAGGCTGTGAGCTGGGTTGTATAGTGTGTGGCCGTTTGGGAATGGTTTTTTATGTTATTATTAATTGAAGGATTATGGACTGGTGAGTACTGTTTGTTTTATAATATGATCATGTTGAAATCATGGAGGGGGAGGCGGACGGAGAGAAAGGGTTCATGTCGAGGAGCTTTCTCTTTGCCCGGATTTGTGTCTGGTTCGCGGAGATATCATCATTGATGGAGAAGGAAGGAGAACCGTACCCCTACTTTTTTTTTTTTTTCGTTCATCTTAAATTTACTAGGTAAATGCACATGCGTTGCAACGGGAAACATAATACCACGATAATATATGTATGAGCATGTATTATATTGTTAATTAAAAAACATATTGCAATCGTGATGTTTGCAACAATAATATTACATGAGTCTTCAAGAAAGATAATAAAAATATAACTCAAATTTCAAGTCCAAGATGTGGCGTCGACTTCTTGCACTGAAATACGTATGCAGATAACTTTAATAAATAGTTTCTTATATGTGCTCTTACTCATATGAGCATCCTTTTCTGGAAAAAAAATTTGTAATGAGGTATTCATTTTTCGACAACTACAGATGAGTGGTGATGGCAAAGGCAAAACTGTTGTCATATCATAACAAACGGTTTCCCAATTGAAAATTGCATTTTATTCATATGTTTGAAAAGTCCATAAAATTTACAAACACCAAAGCTGTCATCCCAAGTTCAAACTTTCCCACTGATACTACACGCCAGAGGATTAGAAAAACATTCTCATAAGATTCAGAAGATGTTGCTTGGGCTTCAGTTTCTAGTTCTGCTTGAGCTGCTTCCTCTTTTTCTCTTGATGTGGATGTCGAGTCAGATCTCTTCTCTCAGTTTCGGAGAACAGTTGGTCCTGAATTTGAAAATCGACAAAGGTGACTTATTCCTTATTCACACCTTGATGCACCTTTTTTAGTGTTCAATCTCTCCTGAGAGCAGCGCATACCTCATATTGTTACATCTAAAAGTTATCACAACAGTCACCGGTGGAACAAGATAGCTATGCATATATCTGAAATCTTACATCTAAAGTAACTATTGGGAAGAAATTACAACACAAACCTAGGAAATAGGTAACTTATACTAACAGCTGCAAGCCTCCTGAGTTCACCTGAAAAAATTGGCATCAATAAGTGACATAGAAGCCTCCTGAGTTGTCCTAAAAAAAATTGGCATAATTAATTGGTACATACATGGTTGGATGGTCCCTGGCCAGGTCACTCTAATCACAGTCCGACTAATGCATCTGAGCATCAATCACCAAACAAAAACAAATTCTCCAAAGGTGCAATAATATGTATGTTCTGAATATTGAACCAAATCAAACTGCACAAATCAAACAAGAGAAAATGACTGGCACTAACTATCCCTTGTTGCTCACTCAAGCTGAGAACTTGTTCAACCTCTATTGCCATGTGCATATATGAACACGGATCATCAACCAGAACCAAACTAAATTGTACCAATCTCTACAACCAAAATCCCTATTATTAGCTATGATGATAAGAACACGGCACTGCAGTCCATAATATTTAGAAACTACTGATTACTGTAGGTAGAAGCAGAAAAGTAGAAAGGAAAGAAATATAACATTAGCAAAATATATATGTCAAATAATCTATGTTTCGCACTGAACTGCTAATTTATGAACACTAAAGAGCTCACGTCACCTTAAAGAACTTGTCCTAGACAGTCCTACTAATAAATGCTTTGATGACCTAGAGCTTGATAGCTTCATTCTGAACATCAATGAAATCAGGTCATAAGTGCCGATGGTTAGCTGGAGAGGACCACTGCTGCTGACAAAGAATGATTGTTGCCACTGCAGATCATGAGTTCTGGCAGTTGCTTTACCAAGTACATGGCAACCACGGCTACATTTGTGGGATTCAGAGATGGACTGTCATTCCATGTCACTCTACTCAGCTATCTTTTCACCAATCAAATTATGAGGGCAGTTTCATGAGAAAAACAGTCAATAAGATAATTAGAAAAATTATTCATTAGAACATGCGCTACTAATGGCAACTATCTAGCATAAAAGAGCGTTAACCAACACTGACCAGGATATCCAAAAATACCATGAATTACCTATTTACAAAAAAGGTTGCTTATGTAATCACTCAAGATTTATTCACAAATGCTATTCTGATGACAATCAAACACAGAGCCACAAATGTTAATTTTGGGAGCAGTTGTGCAATGGGAAAAACGATGGCTGCATATAAATTAAAACAGATCTAGTAGAGAGAGAGAGAGAGAGAGGCACAAGCACTCACCCATCATGGTTGTAGAGGGCAAGTAAATGCTCAGTACGTCCATCATCGGCAGGAATCTCGGTGAGCAGAGGGCATGTATAGGCTCGACAGCGGATCACAGAGCAGCTCCATGAACTGTGCAGTTGCCAACCATCTGGAATCCTCACGTCTCCACTCACAATTTTGCATCAGTCTCGCCATGGAACAGCATTTCATCAGTATTCAATAAGCGAGGGCTCATTCAGTTATTCATTTTCAGAGGATTCAATCAACCAACTAATCAACCAAATCACTAACCAAAAGCAATCTATTCAAAAGCACGCAATTCATTCATCAGTTACAAATTGAGCACATTGTTTCATGTCATACACACTGCATCATAAAAATAGGCTACTGAATGATATTGCAAGCCTCATACTGAAACAAGAAAACATATGCTTCTTCCAAAATAAAACACAGGAAAAACATATGCTGCCTGCTATGCATCTCGATCAAAGAAACAAGCAGTTCTATTTCCTACTGGATGGTGGATTGGACAGCTATATGTAGCAGCTGCAATCTGTTCACCGCTGACCAGCAAACAGGAAAAGAAAGCTGCAGCGAGGGAGTAGAATCCTAGGGTGATACTACAAGCAATCCTAGGTCAGTCACTCCTCTTCCTCTTCCTCCTGCGCGCGCGGTGGTGTCGGCGGGCGCTCCTCCTCCTGCGCTCCCGGCGGCGGCGACGGCGGCCGTGCGCCTCTTCCTCCTGCGCGCAGGTTGGGGCGGCGGCGGGTTGGGTGGCGGCGGGCGCTCGTCCTCCTGCGCTCCCGGCAGCGGCGACGGCGGCCGTGCGCCTCTTCCTCCTGCGTGCGGTTGGGGCGGCGGCTGGTTGGGTGGCGGCGGTGGCCCTGGTGGTTGGTGCAGCGCGGGGCGAGGGTTTGGTTCGCCCGGGGGCTTTGGGGAGCGGGTTGAGGGTGTGGTTCGCACAGGCCGGATTTTTTTTTCTTTTTAAACTCACGGGCGGGGTCTTGGCCTCTTGGGAAGCGGGGCGAGGTTTGGTTCGCCCGGGGGATGGGGAGCGGGCCGAGGACGATATCGTTCCCCCTTTTTAGTGGTAGGATGAGGCTGCGATCGTAGGTGAGAGATGTTTTGACAAAGATATTCGAAGGCACTGATTTGCAGAGGGCTTCATGTTTGAAAACTTATATTAGGGCAACGGTTTATGTTGTGACGACGAAAAACATTAGATTTCTGGCGTTGGAAACGGGGCTGTTGATCATCTTAAATTTATGTTGTGACTACTATTGTAGGGGCATGTTTGGATGCGTTTCATATTCTTAAAAACTAGTTTTTGAGTTGACTCTTGTTTCTAAAATCTAGATTCTGAGAAAAAAACTAGTGGGGTGTTTGGATACTCCAGTTTTTAAGAATCTGGCTTTATTTATTACTTACAGGGTCATAAGAAACTAGCAACTTGGTTTTTAAAAATCTGCAAAAAGTGACACCAGAAACTAGGCAAAAACTAGACTGTTTGGATCCTACCTTGTTTCTAAAAGCCAGATTCTTAAAAAAACTGAAGGATCCAATCAGGTTGTGTGATCTATGCGAAAAACTGAAGGAACTTTTATTTAGTTGTTTATTTAGGGTTAAGCTGAACGACTGTGTCATTTGGCCATGAGACCAACTTTTTTTTTAAAAAAAAAAAGAAATGCTTGGTAGAGCCATCACGATCTTCGCCAGCTACTTGTACTACTAGTTACTACTTTTCGATCCTAAATTATAAGTCGTTTGACTTTTTGACAACAAGTTTGACCACTTTGTGCAAAATATCACTTATTTTATCGTGGCTTGCTTTACTAATAAAAGTTCTTCAAGAATGACTTAAATTTGACTATATCGTATAATTTTTTTGAATAAGATGAGTGGTCAAACTTGGGGTCAAAAAAAAATCAAACGACTTACAATTTAGAATGAAGGAAGTACTTAAAAACCAAGAAGCAGCAGTTGACAACAAACAGTTGGCAAGGTAATGCAGCATCCACACGTATTCCTAGAAAAGTAGTACTCCCTCCATATTGAAATAGAAGACGTTTAGGGCCCAAGCACACGGTCTCCAAAACACTATTTTGACTTCTTTTTTTCTATAAAAATATTTATTGGAAAGTTATATATGTATATTTTTATGAAAGTAATTTTCAAGACAAATCTATTTATATGATTTTCACATTTCTAAACTCAATGACTTAAAAATTATTCACCATTTATATTCCCAATGTTTGACCCAAACCTTTTCCAAAACGTCTTCTATTTCAATACGGAGGGAGTACATAGTAGGCTTCTCAAAGACACGTACTAGCTCCTGATCCTAGTTAAAGTAACCTCCAAAGGAATAAAGATGGGACGTATTCCTGAACAAGCTGGTGAGACGAGCGCGCCTCATGCCAATCAAGGTGTGCACGCAACGACTGCAAATGGGAACGCATCATTGATGGCATTACTAGTATCACTAGTCTGGAGGCGCGCAATGCGCGCCGATTATTTGGCTGGAGGAATTGGTGAATATGAGATGACTACCACTTTGGTAAACTATATAAGGAATCAAAGAGATATAGTTTGTAGATTGATGTGCTGAGTTGTTTGTGAGTAGAATAAGATAGAGATATAGTTTATATTGACTCTACACATGTAGATGAGGTTTGGCTAACTGTAACAGAAAGGACAAGCAGATATGGTACAACGGGGTTAAATCATAACTTAATGTACAATTCATGAAAGCACAGTAAAGCTAATAATTTACAGGGCCTATCTGATGGGCCATCATTTAGGCTAATAAGAGTCAGATGAACGAAGTCTAGAAAGAAAATTAAGTTCCGGAGCTAAACTCATTTAATCTCTACATTCTTACAGCTCTTCAAGGATTAAACTTGTTTCTACGTGAGCCTGTATGGTTCAAAATTCAGTGCAGTTAACCTTGTCCTAAGAGTCCAGTGAATTGAAAGGCAAAGCCCGAAACAGACGATGAGGATGGACAGGAGCTATTTGATCAGACATGGTGGTCGAAGCTAAACTCCTTGTGGATGCAGCACTTGCAGGTCACGGGCAGCAGACCACAATGGACACTTCCACCTCTTGCTCCTGTATAGAACCAGGTTTCATTATGCTGACAGAATACCAAAACGCATGAAGCTAAGCAACCAATTCAATTCGATCCCTGGATGTGCAGAAGCAAAGAGTTAGTGGTTTCAGATGCGATTTGGTTCTTGCTCGAATCTGAAGAGAAGCAAGAATTTTTTTGAAAACAAGAGAGAAGAAACAATGAAATAGATAACAACAGCAGTCTCGAACTATGAAATAGAAGCAACATTCTGCAGGGATTGAAGCGGTGAACGGACAGAATGCGACCGCCCGACCGTTGCTCCTCTCCGGGCGACGCCGGCGCCGCCTCCAGTCCGCCTCCATCGATCTCCTCCCCAGTACCCTCCCCCTCCCTTCCGAGCCCAGATCCAAGCTCCCCCTCCTGATCTATCCATCCATGGGGTTCATGGAGGTGCTCCCCCTTCCCTGGGCGAGCCCACGTCGCCGGGCGTGCCTCGGGCACCTGCGTCTCCCCCAGGGCCAGTTCGCCGGAGGGCGTCCCGGGGCAGCTAGCGAGCACCGGCGCCTCCCCATCTCCTCTCCGGTCTTGGTGGTAGAGCTGGCCGTCGCGGCGTCCTCTAGCTCCCTCGTCGCGGCGTCTCCCAGCGCTGGCGCAGTGGGGACTCCGGCACCGCCGTCGGAGGTGGCCCTGCTGCTGCTGCACCAGGGGCCTGCCGCCGTGAAGTCCGCATCGGACGCGACGTCGAGGCCGTCGGCGCTGGGCTCTGCCCGCGCGGAAGTTGGGGCCGCCCCGGTTGCGGAGGTCGCTGCCCTCCTGTCCAGCTCGATGAGCTTGCCGGGCACCGGCCTCGACCCTCCGTGTCCGTCTGTGCCGGGCTCCTCGCCGCTTCTCTCCGCTCCAGCGCCTGCGCACCCATCTGCCCCGTAGCCGCCGCTGCTGGTCGGCCGATGGAGGTACTCGTCACCGTCGTTGATGCCCCCGTGGATGATGATGGTCCATGTTCGGCCTTCCCCTCTCCGCCGGCCGGCCTAAGCACGCTCGCTGGTGCGAGTCCTCCTCTGATGAGGAGGAGGGAGAGGGTGCGCTGCTGCCACGTCTCGCGCCGCGCGACCTCGTCGCCAGCTCCGGTCCACGCTGCACACCCGTTGCCGACGCTGCTGCCCCTATGCCCGGGGTGCCGTTGGAGGACGGGTGCGCAAAGCGCAGTCGCCATCTACGTCGACACAGGAGAGGAACTCCGGCGGCTCGGGAGGGACGCGCGTGTGTCTGCACATCGCCGCCTTGGACCCCTGCCTGACGCGAGTTCGGCGCGAAGCAACGCCTCGGCCCGCGAGCTGGGGCCTCTCCACGCCCCAGCGCGTGCAACCCTTCATGCTGGCTCCCTCGGCATCATGTCCCCCGTGTGGATGCGCCTACCGACGCCGGCGGCTTCACTCTTGTTGTGAGCCGACGCCGTGAGGCGCCGTCGTGCCCCTGCATCACCCTCGCCGGGCCGGCGGCCTGTCCCGATTTCGCTCGTCGGGCTGTTTCAATTGTACGGCGAGGGCCACATCGCCGCCGGTGCACTTCCCCGCCACGATGTCTCCTCTCGCACCGGCAAAGACGGCGGCCTGGCGAGGAAGCGTGTGTCTCGCCAGCCAGCGCCAAGGGCGCCTTCGCTGGCCATGCACGAGGCTGTTCTTCGGCCCGCTCTGGGAATGTTGGCCACACGATCGCCGGGCGCCCAGCCCAAAGCGCTATCGTCATCGGCGGATCCTCGTGGCCCGACTACTTCGATCGCTACGTTGGGCGCCTGCGGGCTCCTCGCGACACGCCACGTGTGGCCTCTGGCCGAGGCAGCACTAGGGCTGTGGGAGGGCAGCCGTCGTCGACGCCGAAGCACGCCGCCGACGCCGTCGGCGTCCGGTCATGCGGCCGCAAAGTTCATCACCGCCGCATCCCCCGGCCGCCATCGCCTCCGACCCACCGTTGGTGTCGCTCGAGGGGCGAGCCTCACGTGGGTCGACGATCTTTGGATGAGATCGCCGCCTCCCTCGCTACGGGCTTGCCTTCTCCAGTGGCTACCACTCGGCGGACCCGATTGGTTCTGCTCGAACGGACTATCGCCACCACGGATGACCGGCCTCGCTTCAGCGGATGGGGAGGCGTCGGGGAGGGGGTGGCGACGTAGCGGCATGCTCCCCGCACACGGCTCACGACATCGGCGTTCCGCAATGGTGGTCCTCCGTCGCGGCACCCTCGGTGACCGTGTGAACGCTGTGGACGCGAGGCATCCGGGGAGGTGCCCGATGTCGTCTCCCAAGGGCCTATCCTGCCGATGGTGCGCACGGAGGGGTTGATGGTGGGGGCTCGGTTCGGAGGCGGATCGAGGAGGAGATATGCCTCCCTTTCCGCACCGATCTCGAGTACCGGCCAAGGCCGAGGCGTGCACGCATACCGGTCACCATTCACACCCTCGGGAGGAGCGGTCGCATTGCGGCCAAGCCAAGGGCGCCCAATGCTACGCGGCAGCCCAGATCGTCCCGCTAAAGAAGATGGGGATTCAGGTGAACGAGGATCTTTGTGGATAAGGACATTGAGGCTAATCTCATAAAGGAATTCCGAGGCGACATGTCCTTTAGGAAGCAGAACGTGCTCCAGGTGCTACTAAATGGCGAATTCAACCCGGCGACGCTCAACCTCAACATAGCCGGGCTCGAGGACGTCATGACATGACCGGTCCCTCTGCTGCTGTCGCATAACCTTTCCCATGTAATCGTTTACGTGTTTGGTTGGTTCGGGGGTTCGGTAATCGTTTGACTACCGTTTTCCCCCTCTTATTGTAACAAAACTCCCTTCTACTTAATGAAGAATCCGCCATTGGCGGTATCGCGAAAAAAAAAAGAAGCAACATTCTGCATGTTGGAGGTGTTTGCCACAACAGTTGTTCTTTTCATGACAGACTCTTGATGTCCATCGGGCAATGTCATTGTTAATTCTCAATTGTTGGATGTCCATAAGGACATCAGCCCTCTTATTCCCTCTTTCCCCACAACCCACGTAAACCACAACCTCTGAACTGGAATACTGTTTTTAAGGAAATTTGGTTAAGTAAAAGAGTAGGCTTAAGGCACTTTAAAAGCCAGCTTGTAGAATTGGGCAACACTGTCAGCTATGGGGAAAAAGTCAAATAGAAGTAAGACCTTTGAAAGTGGTTGACTAATGACAATTTTTCCACACCCAAATGCTCCACGAATGGCACATGTTCCTCCAAGCACTGAGGAAAACAAAGCATCGAGCACACCCTGAAATCAATTGCAAAACATGTGACATACCAAAACTCAATGGAGCTGGACAAGAAAGTTTAACTTTTTTTGCTTCAATACCTATCCAGTTAAGAGAGGTGTTTGAGCAGGAAGGTTTGATGAAACATGCCTCGGTGAACGCACAGGCCATGTCTGCAGAGTACAATTATGATAATTATTCAGATACTTAAAACTATATGGTAGTGTATTAACTTATTAAGACGTGAAAAAAGATAGAATGCTTCGATTAGAGAAAAGTAAAATGTTTTTTGATGCACTGAAATTCCAAGGACTCCCATCCTCAAGGGTTCCCTTGCCATAATAAACAGTGAGATAACACATAATCAGATGGAATAAAAGAAGAATGAAAGCTGCAAATTTATTACTATGGCATCAATTTCTAACTTCATTCATTTGTATCAGTAAACTACAGGTACCCACAGGCTTTTACTTGCTCGATTTATTTTGGTTAGTTCTGACTTTAGTTATTAGTGTATACACCCCAGCCAAGAAGACTTAAGATGATACATACACATAATTACCAAAATTCAATAATTATGAATGGAAGAATATGCAAACTATTTCACCATAAACTCTAGAACTCTAATACCCTAGCAGCATAGCTCCAGCTACAGAACATCTCAATTTTATAATACGCAGTTTAAATAAATGCATATGGAACTTAAAACTGCAATAGGAGCCCAAAATTTGGCAAAGTAACACATTAACCAGATACAGATAGCCATTCACACGAATATAAAAAGGGCAATTTAACTGAAGAGACCAGACCGCTTTTTGTTGTTTTTTTTTCTACACTGCTAAGGCAGATTTAGCATAAAGTATCATCCAAAGATTGCACAAACAATACATGAATATAGATAGTCAGAATGTATGAACCAATGTAACCTCAGTGTCCAATGGACATGCAGCTAAAATATGGTGTTGTGAGTACAGGAGAATGTGAAGATAAGCAGGCTCTGCCGACCTGAATTAGGCTTCTAATAGCCCAAAACAGCACCTACTGAAAAGGAGGATATGAAATATAACCAACCTAAGACAAGCTGAAAGTTTGTGAGGCCAGTTTGATGGTTTGTGAGCAAGTAAAAAGACAATTGTCTCTATCAGCTGGAGACGTCAGTACCTGCAATATTAGGCTGTTGGCTTATAATAGCAACATGTTTGCCATGGAGTGCAGAAAACAAAGTTGGATTGTTGGCAGGGAAAAGTAGGTATTGTTGCATATGCCAAATTGTCTCATTTCATTAAGAATACAAAAATATTTTTTGTTAGTGCTTTTAGAGCAGATAACTTTTTTGTATCTTCATATACATTCTCAGCAAAAGGTATTTTTATAATAAAATAAGATAAAGGTTACATGATAGGTGGTGAAATGTACAATGCATACTGCTATCTCGTCAAATATTTGAATCATAACACTTTATCTTACAGACATATGGTGCACTGCATGGATGCACCTAAACACAATAAAGGGGCAGTAAATATAACTAACACTTTATCTTACCCTACTGTTGCTGGCTTTGATAAAACAGATGCTGCTTTGCCAGTGACCTCCAAGCTAATATTTCAAGTTCAAATATCTGCAGGTAGCATGCTTTATAAACTTAGAAAAGAGCCATATCTTTTCCTAGAGCCACCGAGAGTATTTCGTAAAGTAAAAGAGCAAAGGACATGGTATGCAATAGAAGCTAATTCGAGAACAATGATCACCTTGTGGAGCTATTTCTGCTTTTTCTTCTTCTTAATATATAATGATACACAGTTCTCCTCCGTGTTCGAGGAAAGAAAGAACTGGATCGTCCAAAAGAACAGTAAACATTAGAAATTTTGATATTATCTCAGGATGCTTCTAATGGTTGTTGAAGAGGCAGTCATTCCCAATGTAAACAACAAATTTGGATATTAAGGAGTTAGGAAATACTGGGACATTATGTACTGATGACACATACTTGGAGCCTTCAGCTAACTAAGTAAACCAGAACAAACCATCCACTATCATCCTGTTTTCCAAAAATCGAAGGCCTAATGAATTTGCTTCGGCCCCAAAGGAGGTGACAGAGTGATCAATTGATTTTAATACAGCCCCGAATCGATTAATTACTACACATAGAACAAATACCATCTATTTTGATTTTTCCATAAATGCTTGCTCCTAATCAATTGGTAAACCTAGGTGTAACTATGAACACCATCGTGAGATTTGTGGGCAGGAATAACAAATCAGTCCAATAAGCCATAGTATAAGAGCAGCATAGTTATTCTACACCATCCTTCAAATTCGGTATTGTCAAAGTAACAATGAAATGAAATGTTGTACTTACTGGAAAAAGGCTACCTAGTGAATTATGAGGAAGATCCAAAATTTCTATTGTTTTATGAGATGTCAGGGCAATTGATATATCCTGCAGTCCGCAATGAGAAACAATGATTTCATCTTCAGATACCTGTCAGAAAATAGAAGGCATATATTTGGCATTAGTTCAGTAGAGATGTCTTTTGACACTATCATTCACACACGACACACAAGCAACAGATATCTAAAATGTTTACCGGAAGACTATATAGTTTCGTCAATAGTTTTTTTATTGACTATGGTAGGCAACAAAATGACCTGTATAACCTACATCAATAAAGGAAAGGAAAAATCAATTATTAAAATATTGAAGGCAGCAGCATGCATAAAAGGAAATAGTGCACAGAACTTTGTCTCTCATTCAGTCATGCAGCTATTTCACTCGAGCTAAAAAAAATTCCAAGTCACATAAAAGAACGGACTCAACACTAGGAACAGAAGAACCAAAAGTGGCTGCACACAACAAACACACCGGACAATGTAATCCCTGGGAACAGGCTATGCGCTCAGAATCAACAGCATATAATCTGACGTTGCAGCCTCAAGGCAATCATCACAGGCAACGATCATAAGCAAGAGTGGGAAACAAATGGCAATGATGAGATTAGAAGGAAGAAATCATCACACAGCATTAGAAGCTCATATCTTATAATATAGAACTAATTCAAGCCATGTAGCATGTCACTAAATAGACAACAAACAACAGGTGTCAAACAGTTCAAATCTTTTTGGCAGAAGGAAGCACAACCATTGACTGTAGGAATCCAATGGCCAACAAGAATTGGATTGATGTGGCCAGGCTGGAATGCAAAGTAAATTTTAGGACTGTAGAGTAAATCCAATAGACAACAAACAACAGGTGTGAAATGGCTCAAATCTTTGTTGTTACTGTGGCATAGCTGCCTGCTCAGGAACGTATTCCCAACTTAAAGAATTAAAAGAGCAGCTGTCATCAGCGGCTCGAAGACATTGGTTATTATCATTGGCTTAGTTGTCAACATCATAGAGAGAGATGTAAGAGGAAAAATCAACATAGCTGACGAGCATCGGCTGAATTACCTAAACTACTGATGCACAGTCGACTTGGCCATTCCACTTAAAATTATAGAAGGACATCATACTAAAAGATAACACCTAACAGTTTTAAAAAATTATAGAAGGACATATAGTGAAGCTGCATGCGAAGAAAAATGAGGAATTGACCAAGATTGTAGCATCACTTAAAATTAGTATGGTATTGAGTGCATGTGAATCCAATCTAAACATACTCAAATTGGTCAACACCTACACAGTCAAGATGGAATGGGGAGACGTTTGATGATCTACCAATTATTCTGTAAATTGTTCAACTGTTGCAAGCTGAGTGGTAGTACGCGCTAACCCAGCTCCAATTCTGCCAAAATAACTTGTTACTCTGCATCTACAGGCCATCAGATAGGTATGTATAGGAAGAAGAAGTTCTCAGGTGTAAAAGGGATAAGGGCCCAAGCAACAGCTAGCAGGTGAAAGCAAAAGGCACTATGAAAGTAGGGCCTTACAACATTGTAAGGTGCTGCACTGTTTCCTATACAAATATATTTATAAGTACCAAAGAGAATGAGTCTTCAATTTCTCAAACTGGTTATAAGTAAAACTGTGCATGAAAAGAAGGCCTTACAACATGCAGAAATGCTACATGATTTCCCCATGCCTTGGAAATCCATCGATCAGGTGTCTGTTATTTTTGGAAACAAGGAGGGAACATAACACAAAAAAGGAAATATATCAATACAGGAGTAGACAGGTGGTCAACCATCCATCTACCCTCAAATTTGTGAGTCTGTAGGGGTTGCAAGTATAACAACTTGACACCTAAGCATGAAGTAACAATAACAGGTGTGCTCATTGTGTTATTGCAGATCTCCAGGTAATCACTTTAAACTTAAGTTTGTCTCATAAGTTTCCCAAATATTTGAAGGACCAATTGTATTGGTACTTTTATGCTTTCAAACTCAAGCTTATCAGCAGCTAAGTATTGTATGACAGATGAGTAATAAGTATTCTATCCAAGTGTTAAGCCCCTGCCACCTGCTGTCCTCATTTTTTTTTGGGATGAAAAACGATTTTTCAGAGAAATCAAAAAAAAGAAAACAATATAAAAAGATGTCAACCTACAATAAAGAAAAGTAGGAGACAGTTATGAGGTCTGCTTCAGAAACCAACTTGACTGAATATAAGTAGTGATGCAAAATCATCATTTGAAAAAGATGTAGCCCCTGCAGGAGTTCTATTGAATGATTCTAAAACAAGCTGATAATTCTCAGAACAAATCATAGCAGATAAAGGAAAAAAAAATTGCGTAGCATGTTCACCTATCTTGTTGTTATGGATATTCACTGATAAAATAGAAAACTTTCTCTCATCTTCAATGGTCTAAATAGACTGTAACACTCGAGCACAGATCCAAATTTGAAGTATCATTGTTTCAATGTACTACTCTAATTCAGTTTAGGTAACAAAATAAGATTATCATGATCAACCTAAACCATTTTGTCAGGCCTAGCTGGTGGTGGACTAAAACGAAGAAATATTAAGCATGAAACTGTCCGAAACACCTTTAGCTCATTTTAGGTGGACTTGTAGTGGAGCAATGATTCAGGAGCCTTCTTCTGGACCTGGCACCCCAGTGCTGCGGCTTATGTATTGGTAACTGAAAAATGCAATCAAACACATCATATGCATCTGACAAAAAAATCTTTGATCTAGGATTGAATCAAGACCTGCTGCAAAGAAACTGTTAGGTTTCTCAATTGTTAATCGCACAAACCTTTTGTCGCACAGCAGGCAAGGAAGAGAAGGGATGGATGTACCGATGGATACTCGTCACCGTGAAGGGCGATGGTGGCTACCGCCAAACAAGTCGCCGTCGTGGCCCCGGGCATGGCCGCCGCTCGCGTCGCCCGGCCGGTGGATGACGGACGCCAAGACGGCGTAGGGAGGCCGCCGTGGTCGGGGGCGAAGAGGACGGGGGGCCGCCACTGCCACACGGCCGCAGGCCGGGCGCCGCGCCCCTAGGGTTTTCCTGTAGCAAGACAAAGACGCGCCGTTGGTCCGACCGACACACGCGACGGGGAGGGAGCAGGAGGAGGAGAATGAGAGGAGGAGGTGGAAGGCCGCCGCCGCCGCGCCTTCGCCGGCCGCCGCCGGCCAGGGATGGGGGAGGGAGAGAGCGACGGGAGGAAGAGAGTTTTTTTTTTTTTTTTTTTTTTTTTTTTTTTTTTTTTTTTTTTTTTTTTTGAGGAGGCCGCGGTATATATGTGGTGGAGAGGCGGGGTTTGTTTGTAAAAACTGAGACAAAGGCGGGTAAGTGAAAATTTATCACGATTTCGAATTTTTCTTCTTCGAGCGAGGATTCTTATAATAGAGGGGTAAACAAAGAAAAACAAAACTCATTTACTGCTTACGAGGGCCTAGGTGGATTGTGATGAGTTTTTGGAAAACCGAAGGGGCTGTTTTGCAAAAATGATTGGACCAATCAGGGAATTTGGGGCAACGTGGATGGGCTCTCCGTGGAGGGTTTTCGTAGCGGATAGGAGGCGTTAGATGCATGCATGCATGCGTTCGTCACTCACTGCTGGTCACCCCTGCACAAGGTATTGAACACACAGGAGCTGAAGAAGAAACATGCAACAATCAAAGTATATTTTGATTGTAGCCTAATGCAACTTTGTCGCCTAAATTTTATCAACCACATGGTATAATATTTTTTCTCAAAATAAAACAACATCAATCGACTTATAGACCGTTAAAACCATCATCCAAACAGCCCGAATATATACTAACCTATAAAAGACGTGCAACCAGCCATGTTCCAATCAAGACTCAGATCACTGTGCCCACAACAGTACCCGGTCTCCCCCACTCACAGATTCCTGTACCCACAGCAGTACCCAACAGCAGCCGTCGGATTCACCTGTATTTCATCACCACCGCCCACGCGTCGGACCAGCTCTGGAAACATCTACGCTGCCTTCACCCTCTCCTCTACCGTAGCCGCCACCACCGCTGCGCCTGCCGCTGCGCCTCAGTCG
This sequence comes from Hyparrhenia diplandra, assembly GCA_015847255.1. Classification (NCBI taxonomy): domain Eukaryota; kingdom Viridiplantae; phylum Streptophyta; class Magnoliopsida; order Poales; family Poaceae; genus Hyparrhenia; species Hyparrhenia diplandra. The sequence continues at coordinate 507,006 of JADLZK010009957.1, forward strand.
CCCGTCTCCTCCACATCGCTGCGCCTCCACGCTGACTCCCCTCCCACCCTTCATCGCCCCGCAGCCCGGTTCCTCCGCACCCGTCACCGCGCCGGCCCGCGCTGCGCCTCCCCCTCCACCTCCAGTCCCACCGCCAGTCTTCATCTGCCTCCACCACGCAGGCGCATCGCTGAAACTCCCCACCGCACAGCAGCCCCCGCAGCACGTCTCCACCGCCGACGCCCAGCTTCTCCGTCCCCTGACGCCGCTGCTCCCCAGTCGCCCGCCTTCTCCAGACCCGCGGCGCATCGCCCGTAAAGCCTGCGCGCACGTCATAGTCCCGCTCCGCTTACGCATCCCCTGTCCGCAACGCCACGGCACCGGCGCCGTGCTCACCCACCGCCTGGCTTCTCCGATGCCACGACGCATCACCTGCAAAGCCGGAACGAACGACGCAGTCCCGCTCGGCTTCGTCCTTCCCCGTCCTCAACGCCATGCCACCGACGACGGTAAATGTTAGTTAATTCACAGACTTTTCCTTTTTGATGTTTGCTAAAATTGCCAACCTCTACAATTCCTGTCTCCTACTTTGACATGAGCATGGCATCTTATATTTGTGCCAGATGCCGACGAATCTACAAGAGTTGCACACCAAATATTCGATGGAATGCCAATGTGAGATACGGTTGATAATTTAAATTACACTACCCTGCTTTGGTAACCTGTCTTTAGTTTATACATAGATTTCAAGATTTAGCCTATATATATACACAATGGCTGAAATATTGGCACATGGATGTCCAAGCACAGAATCTTTTAGTCTGGCCTGTCCATGCTCCTTTCATTTCACTTCATAAATTCTTAATTCTTAATTAAATTGAATCTGATAATCACTTCATTCATTATAGGTTCATAAGCTGACTCGCCAAGTGAAGATATGTGAAATATTGGTAAGCTCATTTGGTCCTGTAGCTTTAGCCTTTAATACAGCTAATACCATATCTTATTCAAGAAAAAAATTGTGCATATTGCATTACTATTAAAAGAGTTTCTTTTTCGATATTTCCTTCTGCAGATCTGCCCGATCCAAAACCATTTTTTTGTTGTCAATAAACGTACAGGAAGTGAAAAGATCTCCAAATTCTTAGAGATCATCTGGATGTGTTCTTGCTACACTACTTCTTGGTCAATTTAGTTACTCTTCTCTGCTTTTCCCACAGGAGCCTAGAACACTTCTACATTCGAATCAGCTCACCTAAACTGCACATTCACTCATGCCATTGCTCTAATTGTTCTTATACTTTCCATATTCCTTACAGTAATATCTTCTGAGCACCTATTTCAGTTCCTACGGTAGGTTATTACTCTTATAAACTACCATTTATCCCTACCTTTTATTTTATTCACAAAAAAATCTCAAATTTGAACGACATTGTAAGCAAGGACTGATAGTTACAGCTATTCACTCGTATAGTTTATTAATTAAGCACAAGTTTGCACCCGAAAAAGTTATGATGCACATTGCAGTCAACTATACCTTTGGTTTTGCCATCCAGAAGTGATAATCTATAATTCAATGTGCTGCAGCATGCGTGTCAGTTGATGAAGATGGGGACCACATTTTTTTCTCCGACAGTAACCATCATAGGATCATCATTAGCAATAGCGATGGGATGATTTTAGATTATGTAAGCATGGCTTGCTGTTACCTTGATTTGCAATTTTATTTATATGAGCAGAAGGTTTGTAGCCATGTAGGATGATGAAGTGGCATTTTCCCTTTTGTTTTGCAGATTGGATCTTCCGTGGGCTTTGAGGATGGAGAGTTTGAGTCAGCCAAATTCTTGCACCCAGCTTCATCATTTTATCATGCTGCTGAAGACTGCCTATTTATTGTAGATTCAGAGGTATTATCCTTGGTACATTGGCTTTTCCTATTCTTCCTGACTTCTTGATCACAACATAAATACACCTTTTTACTGGTTAGATGTTTCTTACATTTCATATTAGATTACAAATAAAAACTGGGAGGAAATATACTTAAGACTTAGCCCGAAGTTACAAGGTTTGATTATCCTTGATTGTCAAGGTTGAGGACTATTTACAACACTGAACAATTGTCTGATTTATCCCCTTCTGATTCTTTTTGCAGAATCATGCAGTCAGAAAAGCAGATTTGGGAAGGACTTTAGAAACCGTTTATCCAGTCTTCAATAATAAGCTTGGTCTGAGGAAAGAAGTTGCTACAACTATTCAGGATCTTGATGCAGACTCCATAGCACTTCCATGGCATTTGATACAAATTTCAGAGGACAACTTATTAATCACAGACCGCAGGTAGGCATCTGTATCTCTTCTCATACCTCCATCTTGATCTTTTTTAGATCCAATTTGATTAATTTTACCTCATTTAAATGCTTCCATTAGCTAATTGTACAATCTGAAATCTGATGTAATGCATGCATTTTGTCCATCCTTCTATGTTAAACCAAATATTTGGTCTGGGAATGTTATAACTGCAAATTAATTTTTTTCACAAAAACTAAAGTTATCATTTTGCAGGTCCCATCTTTATGACACTACAATTCTCACTTTTTTCCTGTACATAACACTATCTGTATTTTTTTTTTTTTTTTTGAACATGCAATCCTATTGTCGCTTCTCCCAAATGTTGTCAGCATATAAGAACATCAACGTTTAATTTATTTTGTTGTTTCCTAATGACAAATCTTATACATCAAAGATTACTAGCCCGCGTTCGCGCGGGGACCTCTGCTAGTGAATCAAGTTTTTATTCGTAGTAGCAGTTGCTAAAAAAAGACGAAGAGTAGGGGGTGTGTGTGTCGCGTTGTCCATCCGGTGCGGACCGGGAGAGGCAGCAAAGCAGAGAGGCAAGGTGCCGTGACGCGGGTGGCTCGACCGGCGCTGGGACTGGAACAGGAACAGGAACGTCGCGTCGCGACGGGACCGGACCACGAATAAGCCAGGCCGGGTCCAACCAAGTCTCGGAGGAGCCTGCCTGCCTTACCTTTGGTAGGGTCCACCGGTCACGCAAGGTACGTGCAACGCGGCCACTGACCGTTGGGACCACAACGGCGAGGACACGTAACGAACGAAGTTGCTTGCGCGTCCATCGGTGACCGACCGCTACATCACCGATGGGTGATTCGCCCGGCAGTACAGTAGCCACCCAGGTTATACGACGGCCGTCCTGTATGTGAGAACCTAGAAAAACAGGAAACAGAATCGTCACCGGTGCATTAGATTAATTAATATAAATTAATTAATATAATAATAATCATAGAATATATTTTCATAATAAAAAGCATATCCGCTCATCCCCCGCGTCGCTCTCCTCCCCAAGGGGCGACTCGGGCATTCAAACACCGCCGCCATCGGTCCCCTCCCCCGCCTCCCCGAGCCCGGTTCTTCGCTGAGTTTGACGCTTAGGGTTAGGGCGTGGAGAGCAGGTGAAGGCGGTTGGGATTCCTCTCTCGCACGGTGGGAGCTTGGTCGGCGGCGGAAGTATGAGTGGTTGGGGGTGGCGGTCGGCGGCGCCTCTCCGGTCTCGGTTGGCGGGATCCGTGCCCTCGCCACGGATCCTATCGCCTCAAGCTTGGGCCAGGTCGCGGGGTGGAGTGGAGGCACACAGCGTTAGGGGCGGCCATGAGCGGGTGTATGCGTCTCGCCGCTATTGTCGTTTCCGCTGGGGCAGCGCGGTGCACTCCCTCGAGGAGCGAGGAGGCGGGGGCGTTGTCGGCTCCTTCACCGGATCCAGGCGGTCATTGGTTCAACCATGGTGGCCGGTGGCGGCGACTCGACCCGGGCATCGGAACGATCTTGGTGTAGGATCGGGTGGGGCGGCGCCTTCCTTGCCGAGATCTGCGCCTTCCTCACCTGTTCATGTGATGTGGTCCGGCTCGGATCCACGGAGGGCCGGGGGCATGGCGGCGGTAGATCCATGAGGAGGCCGGGCCGGAGGCATTGCTTTCGGCATGTTTGTTGCGGGGCCGGCTTCGGCAAGGGTGGGGGATGGTGGTGGGGGGGCGGTGGGGGCTTCTTCTAATCCACGGCCCTCTTCTCCCCGCCATCGCCTTTCCTCTTCGGTTGGTTTTCGTGGAGGAGCTGGGCTGGATTTGTGCATTCCGGCGGGGGCCGGATTCTTCGGCGGGTTCCTTCCACCGCTTCCCGACGGTGTCTCTCTAGGGGCGGCGACCGGGCGGGAATGCTTTGTGGAGCCATGGCCGCACCCTACGCCCCCGGTAGGATTGGGCCTCAAAGAACGGTGTGGAGGTGCTTGAGGTCGGGGCTTAAAGCTTGGACAACGACATCCGCGGACGTCCTTCCCTTCTTGGAGGCGCGTCCTTTCCTACCTCTTCTCCTATTATCTTTGGATTTTATAGGTGAAAACCTTCCATTGGCCGGGCTACTTTGTGTCGGCGCTTTTTAGTGTTGTTTCCTCCTTGGAGACATTGCTAGGCTTTCTATTTCCGTTGTCGCTCCCCTGTCGTCTGGCCGTGGTGGTGCCTCTAGCTTGCCCAGCAGGTTGTCATTTTTCTTCGGTCCTTGGTGTGTTGATAGTTGAGCTGCGACTTGGGTCATGTTGACCAAGTTGGAGCAGGTAATGGTATGAGTTGTGGTAGTTGTCTAGTTGTTGTACTAAAGTTGTTGGGATGAGTGGAGCACTCTCCTCGGGAGTTGTATGGTTTTGGGCAGGTTTCGATTAAAAACTAGGCGGACATTTGCCCTTTTTTTTCTTTATTAATGCAATAAAAATCGCGCAAAGCTTTTGCCATCCTTTCTAAAATAAAGAAAAAATCATAATATTACAATAAATATATTTGCAGATAGTATATCTTTGGGTGCCAAGAAAAAAGGTATTCCGTGCACCGCGCGAGCATAGGGGGGCAGCAGGCATCCACACTGGGTCTCGGCACGAGTGCCGTCGCCCTCCGATCTCCGAGTCCGAGGGACAAACGGACTCGGCAGTCAGTATGGCAGCGTACAAGCGGAGGTGGCCCCACCCCGGCATGAGAAACCTAAACCTTGGTAGCGAACTGGGAACTGCCCATGCTGCTGCCGCCGGCCGGATCCAGTCCAGGCATGACATTTCTCCGGCCGCAGCATCCGCTTTCATTCATCTACCAATTCTTTCTCCGGGCAGGGCAGGGCAGAATCCGATTCCGCTCGCCACTTTTTTTTTTCCTCCTCTCTCCTCTTTTGTGGCTGTACAAGCCGACGGAACACGCCACGTTCTCGCGTAACCAACACAACACGCTCTTCTGTGCCAGATTACTACTATACAGTGTTAGAATTTATATGAATAATTCGCAAATTCATATGAAAAAATTCTAATAAATCTCAAAGGCCCAATAAATATGTTCCCTAATGGGCTTTAATATTTAAACTCATGAGTATAGATGGGAGGTGCAATATCAATTAATATCATATTGCTAGTTGATGTGGAGGTGGAGAGTTTTTCATCCCTATATATTTGCACCAATCATACGGGAAAATAATCATCAAAACTACAATTGGGAGTTTCAATTAAAAATCCTAAAGTAGTAAAATAGTACTTTCCTCTTCTCGCTACTTCGTTGCCTCGTAGTCTCTCCATCCCGCCGTCGGCGTGCACCGGTGTTGGGGCGCGAACCCTCGTCTTTGCGATCCCGCGGCGGAGAAGGCGAATAAGGTTTTTGGGAAGCGCTTCTTGGCGGCGCCTCCCAACCTTCACCACGGCTCATCTTCCGAGAAGAACACGCGGCGGACCTTCCCAGCGTTGTCTTCATCATCGGCATCTTCGAAGTCTTCGCCCGCGATCGGCGACAACAACAAATGACTGGATGACCTTGGCCGCCTTTGGGAACCTCTCCATCACGTTGTCATCTACAAACAGCAGGTATTATTCCGTGATCTAATCTTATTGTTCATCATGTTCAATCTGTCTAGTGTACGAATTGTGCTTACACTAGTTGCTATGATCATGCTATGCTATATGCTGTTGAATCATGCTATGATCTGTGATATGATTTTGAATCATGCTAGTTTGCTACACATGCTTAATCTAGTTGTTCAGTTCGTCATGATTTATATTATGGTTTTAATCTAATATTTTAACAATCCAAAAACCTTATTATAGCCTTTTTCTTGATTTAACAATGGCTATTTTCACTGATGTGCTGAGGCTAGAAAAGTTTTCTAGTACACATTTTAAGAGGTGGCGAGTTAAGGCCATGCTCTGGCTAGAGGCTAAAATGTTCTGGATTACTATTGGCTCGCCTGATGGAAATATCTCTAGAGAAGATCAGAGAAGATTCTAGGGGACAACACTATCTTTAGAGGAACAATCCTAAATAGTCTTGCTGGTCATCGGTAGATGCAAACTTGCACTTCAAGATGAGAAGGCATTGTGGGATTAATGAATGCAACCATTGGTACATCGGACATATATTACGAGTTGTACATTATGGAGAGCTTTCATGACTACAAGATGGTTGCTAACCGATCTGTAGTCAAGCAAGCTCATGAGGTTCAACACATGGTAAAAGAACTTAAACTCCTTAAGTGTGTCATACCCGATGAGTTTGTAGCCGAATGCATTATTGCTAAGTTGCCTTCTAATGGGAAAAATGATGATGAGGTGTCTTGCTTCACTTGTGGAGAGCTTGGTCACTTTTCTAATGGGAAAAATAAGAATGTCAACCTCGTGACTATTAGCAATCTTGATGAGGAGTACGAGTAATGTTCCTACCGTACTATCGGTGTTTGACCACCAAGTTGGTGGGTTGATACATGTGCTAATATTAATGTGTGTGCGACATCTCTTTGTTTTCTTCTTATCATGAGCTCCAAGGTTTATCCGTCCTAATAGGGAATGGGTTACATGCTTACATTTCGTGGTGTTGGCACGATAGATCACGAAGTTTACTTGGAGAAGATCGTGCAAGCGAAGAATGTGCAGCATGTCCCTACCATTCGTAAGAACCTTGTTAGTGTTTTTTCTTCTTTTAAGAGATGGGTTTTGGTAGTGTTGGAGTCCAATAAAGTAGTTATGTCTAAGCAAGACAATTTATTGGTAAAGGCTGTGATTGCGGAGGCTTGTTCCATCTAAGTTTGGTAGATTTTTGTAATAAGTCAGTGAATCATATTTGTGGCACAATTAATGATAGTTTGAGTGTTTGGTATTCTTGTTTATGTCATGTTGAAGATCTCTAGATTGGTTTTGGCTAATTAGTGACATCCTAGGACTAATCTCTCTATGCTAAGTGTTTGATTTAGTTGGAGATTGGTCAAAGCCAAGGTTGGTGCATGGTGATCATGGTGGATGGGTCGAGGTGATCCAAAATGATGATCAAGTCTTAACTTGGAGTGGTTCGTGGATCAAAATGGGCTCAAGGCAAAGGTATATCCATAGGGCCATTTTGATTTTGCACTCAAGACACCATAGAGGGTGTGAGTGATTATAGGATCGATAAAGCCGTACTATAAAGGGGAAAACTATCGTACATATTGGTCCTCATGTGCCTCTAGGTTCAAAATCATTTGCATGCATTCTAACCTAGAGAGCTAACTCCGTACTTGATGAAAATGTTTTCAAAATGCTAATACATGGTGTGGGGTGTTCTTGGCGTGTTGGCAACAAGAAACAAGCGATGGAAGTCGGTTTGGAGCAAAGGCGAAAGGAATCGACAACACAGCGACGAAAATTCGCCTTTCGGAGGTGACCGGACTCTCCATTTGGACTCTCGACCCGGACGCATGAGATTCGGACAGGGACGGTCCGGTCGGCCGGTTCCGATCGGTTTCTGAGAGCATGTTTTTCGGTTCGAGTTCGTGGGTCGGCCGGACGGGGCGCCGAAGCATCGAATCGGACGCTCGGCCGGGGGTCGGATGTGGGCGCGCTTGTCCGGTGTGGCCGGGACTCTTGGACAGGACCCATCGACCCGGACTTCGGCCGGTGAGAGTCCGGTCGGCCGTCCTGGCCGGATCAGCAGAAAACCGCATTTTTCCTCCCAATGACTCCATTTCGTGATGGGGCTATATATATGTGTTTGGCCGGCTTTGTGAGGTCTCTTGGTTATTTGAAATCATTCCTAACACCTCTAGAGTGAGCACACCTCCCTCCTCCTCACTCCCTTTGCTTGTGAGCATCATTCTAGTGAGCTGAGGTGATTCAAGTGCACTTTGCTTTGATCTTTGCATCTAGTGGCACTTGGGGATCGTTGTGAGCCGGTGGTTTTCTTGTTGCTCTTGGAGAGCACCACTCCTAGCCCGGCTTGATGATTGGTGGAGGCATTAGCAAGAGAAGGAGATTGTTCTTGGCCACCTCAGGGTTGATTTGTGAGAGGACCGTGCATCCTCGTCGGGACGACAAATTGCAAGTAATACATTGCTCGTGTCTTGGGTACCTCTCATTTGCTTTTGGGTGCAAGTAGCCTAAAAGGCACTTGGCTAGGAGTGAGCTCCACCTTGCCCCCCCTGCGTGAGAAGGTCGACAACGGAGACGTAGCTTGAGGGTGCTCAAGTGAACCGAGGGGTAAATCATTGTGTCTCCATTTGTCTCTTATCATCCTTTGGTGATTGTCTTCATTGTTCATATTGATTTTCATCCTACGGTGATTGGTTGACTTGCCTCGACACATTGGTATAACACCTCCTCTCTACCTTGCATTTACTTTGATGTACATATTGTGCTTGTGTAGACTTGTCTAGATTGTTTTAGCCTCTTAGACTTGTTTAGAACAATCTAGCTTGTTTCCTAGGTAGAGAAGTAGAGACATAGCCTTTTTGAGTGACATAGAGACATATTTGACTAGAATTGTTATTAGGAGGAGGCTTGCCGACAAGTGAAACTAGTACAACCGCTATTATCGCTTTGTTATTGTCTAACAAGTTGCTCTAGTGTTTTGTAGAAATTTTATTAGGCTATTCACCCCCTCTAGCCATTTAGGACCTTTCACATGTGAATTTTGGTTTAATGTCACATTTATCTAGCTTGGGGTTAATTCAGATTTCACCATTGCCAATGGTTCTAAGTGCCATAGTTGTGTGCAATCTAAGCAACCTCGAAAGCCTCACAAGGCAAAGGAGGGAGAGACACTTGGCACCTCGAACTCATACATTCGATCTCTGCGAGATGAATGGTGTGTTGACTAAAGGTGGAAAAAGAGATATTTCATGGCGTTAATTGATGATGCTTCTAGATATTGCTATGTTTTCTTGAAAACTAAAGATGAGGCATTAGACTACTTTAAAATCTTTAAGGCTGAAGTTGAAAATCAATTAGAAAGAAAAATTAAGCGTCTAAGGTCAGATCGTGGTGGTGAATATTTTTCTATACTATTTGATGAGTTTTGTGCGAGAACATGGTATTATTCATGAGAGGACACCTCCTATTCGCCCGAATCTACTTGGGATTGCGAGAGGAAAAAACCGCGACGCCGACCGACTTGGTAAATGTCATGTTAGACCTTCTTTGGTCTATCTAAGGTATGGTGGGGAAAGCTATATTATTGCGAGTCATGTCACGAATAGAGTTCCAAACAGAAATATAGAGACAACACCATATGAGATTTGGGTTGGAAGGAAACCATCACTTTCATACTTTAGACGTGGGGATGCTTGGTGAAAGTCAATGTTTCCAATTACTAAGAAGCGTAAGCTTGAACCAAAAGGCAGTCAGGTGTCTTTCTAGGATATGCTCATAATAACATTGCCTATAGATTTTTAGTAGTAAAATCTAAAGTTTACGATATGTATGTTGATATAATTTTTGAATCTCGTGATGCTACATTTTTTGAGAACATATTTTCTATGAAAGATATACATAAAAATGTTAAATTTTCTCTTGAAATAGCTTCTAATATTACTATACCTATCAAGTCTCCTATTGAGTCGTTTGAGCAAACCACTTGAGGAGGATGACAATGAAGTTCCTATGAGGAACAAGAGACAAAGGATAGCAAAATCTTTTTTTGGTGATGATTTCATTGTGTACCTTATGGATGATACTCCCACCTCTATTACGAGAGGCATATGCATCTCCGGATGCCGATGATTAGAAAGAAGTTGGTCGTAGTGAAATGGACTCGATTCTTTCTAATGGAACTTGAGAGCTATCTCGAACTACCATTGGTTGTAAACCAATTGGATGTAAGTAGGTGTTCAAGAAAAAGCTTATACGATGGTACTATTGACAAGTACAAGGCTCGGCTTATTGCTAAAGGTTATACTCAAAAGGAAGGCGATAATTTCTTTGATACTTATTCTTTTGTTGCTAGAATGACCACTATTCGAGTACTACTATCCTTGGTTTGCCTCAAATGCTCGATCGTTCATCAAATGGATGTGAAGATAGCTTTTCTTAATGGAGAGTTGGATGAGGAGATTTATATGAATCAGCCTAATGGGTTTGTAGTAAAAGGTTAAGAGCAGAAGGTGTGTAAATTATTGAAATTCTTATATGGCTTGAAACAAGCACCTAAACAATGGCATGAGAAGTTTGACACTACTCTAACTAGTGCCGGTTATGTTGTTAATGAAGTCGATAGGTGTGTGTATTATCAACATGGTGGGGGGCCAATCTGTTATACTATATTTATATGTTGATAATATTCTAATCTTTGGAACAAACATGGATGTCATAAATGCGGTCAAGTCTTTTCTTGTAAAAGAGTTTTTGACATGAAAGATCTAGAAGAAGCTGATTTAATTCTAAACATTAAGCTAATTAAGGAAGATAGTGGGATTACTTTTATCTTAATCTCACTATGTTGAAAAGGTCTTGAGCGGTTTGGCTTTATGGATAGCAAGCCTTCTCTAAGACCTTATGATCCTAGTGTGTCATTCTTGAAAGAATAAAAAAAGTATTAGAGATCAATTGAAGTACTCGGATAATTGGTTTACTCATGTATTTAGCTAGCACAACTAGACCCGGATATCTCATTTCTTTGTGAGCAAGTTGAGTAGGTACATGTCAACTTAGGGTGATGATCATTGGCATGCACTAGAAAGGGTCTTGTGTTATCTTAAAGGTACAATGAGCTATGAGATTCACTATTTGGGGCACCAAAATTGCTAGAGGGATATAGTGATGTGAACTGAATTTCGATATTGATCAAATCTACGCCACTAGTAGGTATATATTTACTCTTGGAGGTGGCGCCATGTCATGGAGGTCTTGTAAGCGAGACTATTTTGACTAAATCAACCATGGAAGTAGAACTAAGCGCTTTTAGATCTGACATCTACGCAGAGGCGAGAGTGGGCTGCGTGAACTCTTGTCGACTTGTCGGTGGTTGAGAAACCAATACCGGCTATCCTTATGAATTGTGATAATCAAGCGGTGATCACTAAAAGTAAATAGTGCTAAGGATAATCGAAGTCAACAAGACACGTTAAAAGACGTTTGAAGACTGTCAGAAAATTAAGAAACTCTGGAGTAATAAGCGTATCTTATATACAAATAGATAAAAACACATGAGATCCCTTTACAAAAGGGCTATCCGCGGAATGTGATAGAAATTGCATCGAGGAGATGGGTATGAGACACATGTGAGTCAACAGTAGTAGTAACCCAACCTTTTTGATCGGAGATCCCATGACTAAGGATCTAGGAAGAACAAGCTATTAGTAAAGGCGAGGAGAGTAAAATGATAACCCTCTCTATGTGAAGATGTAATACTCTCGAGCAATGTGGCTCAGTATGGTAATTTGGCGAGAATGCCTTAATATATTCTATTGACTTTAATAAGTAAAGATCTTTGTCCTCTGAGCATTCTTGAAAAGAGCATACCTATATGAGTTTTCATGTTAAATGTCCAGATCTATGAGACGGTGATCTCTAGTAAACTCATAAAGAGACTAAGGAGTATGACGTATATGCTCCACCATGCGGGAAGGCTACGGTAGCCATGTACTAGTTTGACTTTAAGTTAAACTCATTGCACAAAAAACTAGCAATTCAAAGTAGTCCATTGTTCAAGTTGTGGATGGGCATAACTTGAAGTTCTAAGGCGGATGTTCAACTTAACGGTCTCTGTTTGAAACACTAGTATATAAATAGTAGTGAGAGGAAGAAAATGTCTATCTTGGGCAATTGAGTCACGGTGGGGATTGTTAGAATTTATATGGAGAAATTCTAATAAATCTCAAAGGCCCAATAAATATGTTCCCTAATGGGCTTTAATATTTAAACCCATAAGTATAGATGGGAGGTGTAATATCAATTAGTACCATATTGCTAGTTGATGTAGAGGTGAGGTTTTTCCTCCTATATATTTGCACCAATCCTCTGAAAAAATAATCATCAAAACTACAATTGGGAGTTTCAATTAGAAAATCTAAAAGTAGTAAAATAGTATTTTTTCTCTTCTACGCTTTGCGTTGCCTCCGTAGTCTCTCCATCCCACCGGCCGTCGGCGTGCACCGGCGTTAGGGAGCAGGCTCTCGGAACCCTCGTCTTTGCAATCTGCAGCCAGAGAAGGCGAATAAGATTTTTGGGAAGCGCTCTTGGCGGCTGCTCCCAACCTTCACCCGGGCGGGACCGTCCCAGGCGTCGTCTTCATCATCGGCATCTTGAAGTCTTCGCCATCGATCGGCGGCAACAACGGCTGACACGGGCGACCTCGGCCGCCTTTGGGAACCTCTCCATCACGTTGTCATCTACGAGAACAGCAGGTATTATTCCGTGATCTAATCTCATTGTTCATCATGTTCAAATGCTTTTTAATGCCTAGTGTGCAATTGTGCTTACACTAGTTGCTATGATCATACTATGCTATATCTTTCTTTGAGTCATGCTATGATACGTAGAGATGATTTTTGAATCATGCTAGTTTGCTACACATGCTTAATCTAGTTGTTTAGTTTCGTCATGATTTAAATTATGGTTTTAATCTAATATTTTAACATACAGTACATTTGTACAAGACAGAGATCAAAGCGGGGAGTAGGAGGACAGCGATGATAGTAGCGATGATGGCTTATTTTTAAGGGTCGCATCTTGGTTAGTCAGTAGGCGAGATCTGATTACAAATTCCCCAGGGGAAAAAACTCAACCATACATGCCTTCCTAATGACTCGTAAATCGACCTTTTCATAAGCCCATCAAAGTATCAAACTCGTCGTTCGGCGCTCGTCCTTCGTGTATAAACTCCACCGCTTGGATTCCGACTCCTTCAGGGATATGGAACAATGTTGGCACAGTCGGTCGCCAACTTGGCCTTCCTTAGATAAAGATCGTTTGCTAAACACACGTCTTCTCACACACCATCGCCTCCAATGTCTCTAGGCCAGTTGTCCTTTTCGTCACAATCCATGAGGCGTCTAGGATCGAGCATGCCTGCTTCATCCCTTACTAGTACTGTAGTAGTTATTGTCGTGTCCAAAGACTTGCCGATAGCTGCTGCATTCACATTAATCTTTGCTACACCCGCTGGTGGAGCAATCCATCTAACTTGGGGCACTTGATCGTGCACCATCCATTGAGAGTCCCTGGGGCCTTGTAAAGTCCAGGCCAGCTAAAGATCTTTTCATAAAGTAGTGAATGGAAAGAGGGGCTTTGGAATAACTCTCGTCGGGTGTTTGTGTATATTGTCTTGTGACAACGACGACGATTGTTGAGTGAGGTAAAATAGAAGGGGTCGGTCCTTCGAGTGATCCAGGCGAACAAGTCCACGCAGGTCTTCACAGATTACGTAAAGGTCTGATCGATCCTTGTTGTGATACAATTGTATTTATCGACAGCATTGTATTTATCGACGAAGGCGGACACTTTTCTTCTCGGATCTCAAGGCAGCGGTGCTTTGCAACCTGCCTGCAGGCCTCCATCTTCTTTCAGGTTTCAGATCCGTTCTACGATGATTTCTCTCCATCCATGCATGTAGGGCCTTTTGCTGGTAACCGGCTTTACTGATCCGGGGATTAATTGTTCTTTGTGTAATTTGCTGAAAAATCTTAACCTGGTGACCTTTTTCTAGTAACCTGTTTTACTGATCCGGGGGTTGCTAATAAGCTCTATCGAAAGGTTGATCAAGTTTGAACAGAAAAAAGACAAAATTTATTTTTTTTCTCCCGTCCGCAGTAAGTGTGTTTTAGTGCTTATTCTTTTCAAAGAGAACTATTTTTTGTGATGATTCTTGTTTAGAATGAAGACTACATTCCTATGTGATTATAAGAAGAGAAGAAATGGACTGTGAAGCTAGCATGGAACATCTCTTGGGCGCATGCTGCTTAATTGATCCAAGTGCAGAGCCGACAGAACTGCCGTTATAAGCTTCTTAAGGCCATCACGAATGATTTCTCCTGTCACAGGAAAATTGGCAGTGGTGGGTTTGCAGATGTGTACAAAGGTACGACTTACAGTGACTCTCAACTGTCATTATTCTGATTACTACAGCTGATCTAAAAAGGCATAGTGCAAGTTTGTCACTGCAGGGCGTACTTCAGAATGGGACTGCCTTAGCTGTGAATTGAAGAAGCTCTTCAACACTCGTGATATGGATGAGGAGAAATTTATCAAAGAGGTTGGTTGTCTGATGACGGCAATGCGAAGCACAAAAATATAATGCAGTTTTTGGGGTACTGTTCTGACACACAATGTTTATTTTTTGAAAAACCTGGCGGGGAGCACTGCCTCTCAATTAAGGATGGAAAGAAATTTATATGTACAGGAAGGTCCGAAAGACCGGAAGGCCCCACCGGGCACACACGGAGAAAAGAAGAAAACACCCAGCACATCCCTCCATGGGGGTTAAAAAATGAAATGGCTAAGTCGGGCTGTTAAGGACCCTAGAGCGCGTATCTATGTCCTCCTTGGCAGGAGGGCCACTTGACGTGCATCCATAGCCATGCCTTGGAAAATCCTTCTGTTTCTTTCCTTCCAAATGTTCCACATCGTGTAAATCTGACACACAATGGAAGATACTGAACCATGAGGGAAGATGATTCAGGCTGAAGAACGACACAGATTGCTCTTCTTTGAGTTTCTGACCAAAAGGAGTCTTGACAAGGGAGGCGTCTCGATGACAGGCTTGCACTTGCACCATGATCGGCTCCAGCTAACATCGGCTGGGGCTCTCACTTGGTGCAATCCACCTCACACTTGCACTTGCACAAAGTGGTTCCACCACTCTGAAGATCCAGCAAGGCATGGATCCCACGGCCTACCACAGCAAGGGACACGCGGCTCACAGATTACACAAAGGTTCGAGATCGTGCCTTGCTTTTATATATTTTATTTGCCGCATTATATAGCCCCTGATAGCTCCTCCATACTGTACCGCGTCAACGACGAAGGCGATCACTGTTCTTCTGGGGATCTGAAAGGCAGCAGAGTTTGAAACCTGCGTGCAAGCATCCATCTTCTATTTCAGGTCAGTGATCGATTCTACCAATGATTTCTTTCCATCCACGACTAAGTACGCTCGCAGTGACTTTGCAAGTAAGCTGCTTTACTGATCCGGGGATTGTTCTTTGTGTAATTTCGTGACAAATCTTAACCTAGTAGCCACTTGCTCTATAAATATGGATCAACAAGCTCGATCGGGAAGCAAGGTTGATCAACAGTTTGAAGGAAACAAAACACATGTGAAGGAATTGAAATTTTCTCGTCTACAATAACCATGTACTCCCCCCAACTTAAAAAGAGTGTGATTATTCTAGTTTTGGATGGTACGTACCCTGGACGAGTTGCCTGGGCATTTCAGCTGCCTGTGACTTGCCTATAACCGATAGCAAGATTGCCTGACCAAGGCAAGTGTGTTTTCATGTCCTTGTTTGGTTGCAGTCCTGGAGCTATGCCTGAGTGGATGAAAGTGACGGGGCAGCGTTTGGTTGACGAAGCTGCCTGTGTTCATACCTTTGAAGGTGTGGTGCAAAAACATTTCTAGGAAATATTATAGTAGCAAAAAATATTGCAAATATTTTATAAATCCAGTAAGTATGAGATGCAAAACGAAGCATACCATCTTCATTCATTAGACATGGAAACAAGCCAATAATACTAGCGGTTATTTGTAATAAAATAAAAAAAAGAATTTGTATGCAGTCTGCAGAAGGCAATTTATAGAGAAAAAAGGGAATCTGAAGGTGAGGCCACCAGGATGGTGATCCATATACAGAAGTAAATGAAATCAAAGGATAGGGCTCAAATCGTGTAAACAAAAGAAGAGAAATCATGGGTAGAATCAGTAGAAAAAAAAACTTCAAAAATCAATCGAAAAGGAAAAAGAAGCAATTGTTGCCTGTAACTTCCAGCTAAGAGGAGCCAGCTGGCTATCGGATGCAAAAAAAGCGCCGGTCATTCTAAGCCTCAAATCTGACCGTGATTTTTAACCTTTTTCTCCATGGATGAGCGCAAGCGAGAGAGAGAGAGAGAGCTTGAGGGAAAGGGCAGAGAGCTCTGGAGAGTGGAAAGTGGCTTAGGTGGAGTCATTAAGGTCCAGCCAAGTCGGAGAGGACCGAGGCGGCGTGAGATTCCTAGACCTGGCTCCCGGCAGGTGTGTGTCACAGCCAGTCCACGAGGGGAGGCAAATTTTCAGGGCCCCAACCAAATGAACTTGAAGAATGCAGACATGTGTCTAGTCGAGGCATTTTAGTCAGGGGCTCCATCCAAACATACCCTAAGTCAATTTTTTTCTTATGTTTTAATTAGGTTTAATAGAAAATAATATCAATGTTTATGTCTCTAAATGGTTTAATATGAAAATATTTCGTAATTAATCTAAAGTAATTATTATTATTATAATATTTTTTATATATTTGGTCAAAATTAAAGTTGATTGGTATTTTTAAGAAATCAAGAATTGCATTCTTTTTAGAATAGAGGAGTAGGCATTAAATCGCACCAAATACTTGAGTACTAACGTGCACGGTCTTTCTTGAATATTGATTATCTGACATTCATCAACCAAGTATTTTAGTGCCGAACATTTTTCTTCCGCTTCTTGTTTGGACGAAGAGTACATTCATACATGATTATAAGAAATGGACTGTGAAGCTAGCATGGAACATATCTTGGAGTGCATGCTGCTTGATCAAGTGCAAAGCGACGAACTTGCCAATGTAAACTTCTAAAACCATCACGAACAATTTCTCCGATCATGAGAAAATTGGCAGTGGTGGGTTTGCAGATATGTACAAGGTACGACTTATGAGTGACTCTGAACTGTCATTATTCCTGATTACTATAGTTGCTCTAAAAGGCATAATGCAACTTTGTCACTGTAGGGAGAACTTCAGAATGGGACAGTCATCGCTGTGAAGAAGTTGTTCCACAATCTTGACATGGAGGAGGAGAATTTATCAAAGAGGTTGGTTGTCTGATGAAGGCAAAGCACAAAAATATAGTGAGATTTTTGGGGTACTGTTCGACACACAAGGAAAGATATTGAACCATGAGGGGAAGATGATCCAGGCAAAGGCGACCACATTTACTGTGCTTTGAGTTTCTGCCCAAAGGGAGTCTTGACAAGCATATCACTGGTACGTTTCTTTTCATTTTATTTTTGTTGGAAGATCCGTAAAACCCATGTGAGTTAAATGTTTTTTATCCTCCTCACCAAACGTTCTGTTTTATTAACAACTTGTTCCTTGATTTTTTTTTTGCATGAGCGGCTGAAATGCGAATGATTTCAACTATCCTAATAACCATGCCCCTCCATTTAAATAAAAAAAATTCTCCTCACTTTGCGAGATGTATCTGAAAGGACTTGAATGGAGGGGACGCTATAAAATAATCAAGGGAATTTGTGAGGGTTTACATTATCTTCACCAAGATATTCATATTGTTCATTCAGACCTCAAACCTGCAAATATACTTACGGATGAGAACATGGTACGAAAATTGCTGATTTTTGGTCTTGCAAGGTGCTTTGATGAAAAAAAAAAGCAAGACCATGACTTCGAAGTGATGGGGACAGTGTAAGATAACAAAGCATCTTTAAAGCACTTTCCTTGTTTTGGGCACTACTATTCCCATTCAGACCTCGAACCTGCAAATATGCTGCTGAATGAGGACATGTTGCATTCCTTTTGCATTTAAATGAGTCAAACCACCAAATCTCCTCTCCGTTGCAGGGGATACATGGCACCGGAATGCTATGGTGGAGTGATCACATTCAAGTCAGACATATATAGTCTCGGTATTATAATCATGGAGATATTATTTGGACAGAAGGGTTATTGTGACATTCAGAATGTAAGAACAGTCTATTCTAAGGCGTATAATGATAAAACCCAAAATAACAGACCTGATTAGCTTTTGCAATACGGTTTTGTGCAGTTTACTATTAAAAACTTTATTCGACCTAGTTTGCTTAGTATTTATAAAGCCTGTGATTGAAATTATATTTCTTATTTATTATAGAACTATAATAGATCTAAGTAGTCGATACTGGCCCCTCGATATCATATTGTTTTACTGTTTCTCCCTCATGTTGGCCAACGACAAAGTTTATAGTAATTGTTTTTCTAAAGATTTTCTATGAGTTTTTGTAGGAATTATTATGAGAATGTCTTGATACCAGCATGTTTTATATTGTATACGCTAACTTAAGTTTGGGTTTGAGTAATTATGGTAGGGAGTAGATGTAGCAAATAAAACAAAAAAAACATTAAACCATATTATTTTCCTCCAAGCACTAGGTAGGTAACACAGAAAATTCTAGAATTGGAAAATACGCATCCGCCCAGTAGGCAAAGGATATCCCCGACAAAATAAGGGAAAAAAAAAAATATGTGCGAACTGAATATATACATACAAGTTATTACTTGCTGGTAAAAGCTTAACTATACTGTATCTTCTTAGATCAAATTTCGAAATGCGTTTCACATGGTGTTAATTTGATATCGTGTGCTTTTCCTACTCTAACATTGTTTGTTCTAAGTTGGATACAGACATGGTTTTGCACGTTACCCCACTGCTCTATGATACCTGTTCATAGCATATCGAGCACCTAAACAGATGAAGTAAATATTAGTTTTTAAAACGCCTACTTGCCAGGCTGGGAACGACCTCTCTTATTTTTAAAATTCTATCTTCTTAATACAATGATACGCAATGCTCTTGCGTATTCAAGAAAAAAAATATTAGTTTTAAAATAACTCATTTGAAATGAACTTCCATGCCTTATTAAATGTAATAACACAACCATTTCTTTTCTACCGCATTTCAGTGGTGGAGCAAGATATGCTGGACTAGACAGGGGTGTTGGACTGAGTTGCATTATTGTCTACCATTCTCTTAGGCATGATTTTTATAGGCTTTTAATTATTTATCTTATAGATTCTACCGCAAGGGTCGGTTCTGACCACATTTAATTGGAGGTACAGTATGGAAATAATTAAAAACTACATGCTTGATATATATAATGTAGAATGTTTTCTTGCTCTGTGGACAAGTATTTGCTTTGCAGTGCAGAGGGTATTATTGAGGTATATTTGTTTACATGTACCACATACTTTGGATTTCTATTTATTAGACAAACCCCTGCTCATATTTGCCATTTCTTAGGTACTTCAAAGTTGGAGTGTTAGGTTCAAGTCATCGCAGGAAGACATATGGTTGCAACATGTGCAGAATGTGCAGAGATTGGAAACCAGTGCATCGACCTAATCAGGGGATAGGCCAAATACACTTTATGTAATCGGGAGGCTTGATGAAATGGAGCGTACATGCGGTTTCATTGAAGGCCGACATTTGTGCTTTCAGCGGAAACGGGTAAGTTTTTAATCATGACATATATAGCACATGCTCTTAGGGCTTTGTTTGGATGTACTTTCGTATTCACCTCTCAATCCATGTGTGTGTTGGAGTGGATTGAGGTGGAAAAATTTCCCTCAATTCCCCTTCTCCTCTTTCTCCCTACTGGGGATGAGGTACACGACAGCGTTGGCCTCAACCTTCTTCAATAGCCTCAAGCTGGAAAGTGAGCCTTTGGGGCTTTTCTGAGCTCGAATGTGACAATCCTTCTACCTTCTCTAATCTCTCTTGAATGATCCAAGCAGCAGTTAGCTGTTTCTTTCACCACTGAACCCAAGCAACAACTCCTTCCTCCATAGCTCAGGAATCACACGGCATGAATTTGCGGAGGAAGAAGGGCTCTACGCCCACTCACTGTGCCCTCGACCCATATTTTGCCGATTTGGAGGATTTCGATCCGGATGGGCGAGCTCCTATAGAAATAGGAGTTAGTGGGAAGATAGGCGACCCGGGAGATCAAGTGGCAACAATTTACTGGAGATGGTGCGGCGATTTTCGGAGAGGTGTGCGGCGATTTACGCATGTGGCGTTGCGAGGAAGGCAGATCTGCGGCGGCAACAGCCCGAGCTCCGCGTAATTCCCGTCAGCGATGGATATCCTAACTCTATTAGGAAAGGAAAAGTACTAAACTACCCTTGGAACAATTAATTAATTTTTTTTTAAGATCAGCGGCTGCTGATTTTCTTGAGAGGAGACGTAGTTCCTCCCAAACATATAGTAACAAAAGCTCAATATTAATATGTAGTTGGCCAAAATGGCCTCTCTTTGCTATTTCAAATTATAAATCGTTTTAACTTTTTTTTGGTACATCCATTTTGCTATGCATCTAGATAAATGATATGTCTAGATACATAGCAAAATCGATGAATAAAAAATGTCAAAAGTGACTTATAATTTGGAGCGGAAAGTATTTGTTAATATATGTGCCCTCCATTTAAATTGTAAGTCATTTTGTCTTTTTCTAGATATATGGTTTTTATTAGATGTATCTGGACATAGGCGTATATGTAGGTGCTTAGGAAACCTAGGAAAAACAAAACAACTTACAAAAATATCACTCACTCCATTCCAAATTATCAAATTATAAGATGTTTTTGGCTTTTCTAGAAACATTGATTTTACTATGCATCTAGATATAGTGTATATCTAAATACATATATCAATTGTTATCTATCTAGAAAAGTGAGTAAATTACTAGGGTCAATCAAAGAGACCCAGGGTCAGCTAAGAAAAAAAAAAAAGGAGACAGAATGGAAGGTAAATTACCAAAGACTTTCTATACCCATGAGGACCAAGGGAAAAAATCCAATATATGCTTTTTTCATGCGGATTCAAGGCATATCTTTGTCAATTTATTTCTTGTATACAATATATGCTAAAAAATTAACTTTAATAATTAAAGATGTTGATGATCAAATCTTGTCTGTACCCCCAACTAGAATTTTAGATTTCTTAGTGAGGTGAGCTTCTCCTAGTGTTTTGTTATTCAAAATTTAGTATCAACATTCCCTACTAAATGCCTCTAGTGATATTCCCGTGCCATGAATAGTGGTAGTGTTCTATTACTAACTTTAGAAGAATTCCACCATTTTTGATAGTGACCTCATTTTTCTTTATCACCGGTAGGAGTATTATATCATTATTAATTCCATCGGCTTCTAGTCCTTTGACAAGACTATTCTTATGTTATGTATCCAGGTGCTGGATATCTACCCGCTAGATATTTGGTTTCCCTCCTTCAGGCAAACAATGGCATCAAATGCCCAGTGACTCTAACCAATAGGACCAAACGAATCTTATTGGTGTTTTGTATTAAACAAACCTTCGCAGATATACACGTTCCAGCGTTGGCTATCCATACGTGTGGGAGGTGCGATATGCAGAACACGCGACCTTTTTAGATAAAAGGATTTTTACTCTAGCACTCTGCATGAGTTTTGCACTCAACAATTCATTATTACATCGTTTCAGCTACCAGAATCAGAAAGCATCAAAAAGTGTGGGAGAACACACGACCCTATATCATCAACTTTCATAAAGGTTGGGGTCACAGTCTATACGTGAGCTAATTTACATGAGCCTATGAGAAAACAACAACAACCCTTGTTACAAGGAGACAAGGTATGTTTGGCGTGGTGATGGTCGCCACGAAGTTTCTAGAAGACCTCAGTATTCAGTTCCACTTTGGAGTCGTTCATCGAGGTGTTAAGGTTTGGGGACCGTTGTGCATCGAGCAACACTAAGGGTTGCTGTCACCACTGACAGCAAGGTGCCAGCAGGATGTAGTAGCAGTCCATCGTCAGGTGAGTTGAATTATATATATATATATATATATATATTCAGCGGGCTGCACATACATATGTACGTTCGTGCCATTATTCAGGCTGAATTGCCAGTGTGGTGGCATGCATGCATGCAGTCGGTTCATTCTATGCAAAGGTGGTCGGTTGCTCTATTTGGATGTATCAGTTCTTAGTAGAAGAAGAGCCTGGCGACTATCATCAGATCTCCTGCATGGATGTGCACCCAACCAAACATGGTGAATAGATAGCTAGATATATATACTGTAGTCCCATTGGACAGAAATCCTCATTCCATTCCATTCTACTTGAATTGATTTAGACAGACATACTACACAGGTTGTTGTTGGTGGGCTATTATTTTCATGGCATGTTTCGATTTGGAACTACGAGACGCAGGTATGACTACTAGTACTACACCTCGATCATATCCTTGCCTGGTCGTCATGGTTCATCAAGGTATTTTGTGTCAAAACTACTTGAGCTCTTAGTATTTTTCATTGTTATATAAGCAGGAGACAATCATGAGGTTTCAAGACGTCACAGATTATATGGAGATTCTGTCGATCAAATTTATCGCTGGAGAACAGTGGTTCAGCAGGGGATGCTAATGGGTGTGTCCATGTGTATGCCTACACTACTTCCCCAGCTGAAAATGACAAGGTCAAGGAACTTAACTTTTTGACGAGAACAAGGTCAAGGTGAAAGCTCACGGAGATCACGCTGGAGTGTCCGATTTGCTGCTTACCCAAAACATACGTTGCTACTGACAGCGTCTAAGGATGACGAATCAATCAGCTTTGGGACTGGAGTCAGGGCTGGACATGCTTCGAGGGTAATCACACGGACACTAACGTGGACCTTCTCACCGGTTGGCCCAAAGGGACACCAGCATATTCACTTGTATTCCAAATTATAAAGTAAGCTTTGGTTTTTGTTCATCTATTTTGTTAAGTATCGAGACATATTATTGTATCTAGATGCATAGCAAAATAGGGCATAAAAGTCAAAGTGACATATTTTGGAATGGAGACTACTACTACGACAACGTAATAATGGTTTGTTTTTCCTTCTTCGTTTTTTTTTGGTAATATAAATCATGTGTTGGTCGATAGATGCAATTTCTTTACCTGCGAGAGAATGACGATAATAATCAACCAACTGTGTTTTTTTTTTTTTTTTTTTTGACAAACAACTAGGTGTGTTTTGTTACCAGGAATCTCTAAATTTCAAGTGACTAAAATTAGTAACTTTTATTTATAGTTCTAAAAATACCAAACACCCTCACTAAAAGTGACTAAATTAGTTTAGTCCTTTTAGTTCTAAAGGGGGGGTGACTTCTTTAGTAGTCATCGATCATAGTACAATATTTTTCATAACAAATCGGCGAACAATATTTTTAGTCTGGCTTTTCGTGAAATGAACAAATCAACAAACAGGCCTCGCTTGATCTCTTATGTTTTTCTTATTGTGAAGATTTTATTATAACATGCGTCTTTTATTTCTTCATGGACATTGTAGGTTTGTGATATTATTCATCCTCCGGCTGCCATCGGCCCATTCAAGGCGTCGTCAGCTTACTTTTTGCACTGATGGTCATCAGGACTTTCTGGCTTTTTCTTTTGATGACCGTAATACCAGCTTCCATATAAGGTATGGCATCCGCTTTTCTGTAGGGAGTACGGTAGTATTGAACATTAATTATCTCACATGCAGGGGGGCATTTTTCCAGCCTCTCATTTATAGTGAACAGTGATGCTCACGCTCTGTGTTTTCAAATTAGATATGGGATATGCAGACAATAAAACACGTTCACTCCTTTTACTCGAAATCGGGCCGTGGACCCGCTACAATCTCGCTGGCCACCCAACACTTTTAATATTGGCTGGCATCATGCGTAGACGCGGATCTAAGATGAATCAGGTTCTTCTTGTGGGATCTCGGGACCTACAGGTAATAATAATTACTACCTCTGTCCGGCCAAAGGATGTATGGGTTACGTCTTGAGGCCAAGTGCTTCACATTTGACCAAGTTTCTAGTAAATGGTGTTCACATTTATAGTTCCAAATCAATTTATTATAAAAATATGTTTCATAATTAATCTAATAGTATTTATTTGATATTAAAATATTTTTGCTTTTTTTATTTATAATTGTTCAGACTTGATATCTAAAATATGATACTGGTTTGGAATTGCATTCTTTTGGAATGGAGGTAGTATTTATTGCTCCTCAATCAATTATAGGGACACGTGACCATGCATCTAAAATTCACCTTCTCCACCCATGCCTATAGTTCTGTTGATGGGAAAACGTTGTCATGCGATGCTTCTATAAAATCCATTGTGACGATGCTTCTATAGGAATTAAACTAGGAGTATATACTACTGAATCACTTCCCATTGTATGGTATTGCTCCCAAATCTAATCTCTATATAGGAATCCTGCTCCCCAAAAGCGGATGACGGATAGGGCCACGTCGCTGAATACCATAAACCGTTGGATCGAGCTAGCTCATGCTAGGATTGTTTGATGCAGATCCATTCAGGTCCTGCCCGCCGAAGACGGGCCCCAAATCTCAGTCTCGCGTCCCAAGGTCAAAACTAAGTAGCCTTTGCCTCGGTCCACCCGACACGTAACTCCACCCCACCTTGAGTTTAGGCGGTAAAGACGATTACGAAAAAAAAAAATTAGACAAAACTCACAAAACCAAACAGGATTAAGCACTTCATTATACTCTAATTATTAACTTCACAGCTCTTCTTTGTTTTCATACCCGATGGGCAGGATTTTTATGTTTCTTAAAAACTAGTACAACTAATGCTGGTCACCTTACATAATAGGGTTATGAAATGGGTTGAAATTCTTTTGAATGACTGTCCTCGGATACTATTTGATGGAATGGAGGACATAACAAAATAATATTTTCTTCCCTATCAATGGTATAATCGAATCACCTAAATTATAATGAAGCATGGTTTCCTGTAATACATTGTGTATGTATGTGAAGTAGAGACACTAAACCCTGAAATATGCTACTCCTGTCCCTGAATAAATAGATTCCTAGCACAAAAAATTTTATCTACAAATAAATCAATATCTAGAAGACTAAATGCTCCACTGGCCCATTTGTTTTCCTCAAGTCACCCCATATTTACTGTCCCCTCCCTCTCCTCGTTTCCATCAATCAAGGCTTGAGTTTCTATACTTCTTGGATGGAGGGTAGTAAATGTTATAATTATTGTGCAATTAGAACAATCATCGATCCAGTGTGCAACTACTTCAATTAATAAGTAGTGTCTTTTCTGTTATACTAGTATGTCCCTAAACTTGCTAGTAATCTATTCAGAGACAAAGAAGAGTATGCCATAGTGTCTAGTATAAAAAACATCATTTCAGCATTAGAATAATTCCATATTACCACGAGCCAATATTCACATGCATTTGTCTTATAGCCTGCACTGTAGAAATGTAGGACTATTAAGTGACCTGTTACAATACTAGAAAAAATCTCAACACAGTGTGCCTGTTCACCTGTTTCTCTTTTTTTTTTTCTTTCCTCACTTCTGACATTGGAGACATTTGATCATGTGTAGCCTTGTGGTCTTCTCTGATGAAGAAGAGATATCAATAATTAAAATCAATGTGTCTACGCTATTGTCCGGCTGTTGAGAAAGTAATTATGGGGCAACACTTATGTGTGATAGCCAAGACAAAAATCCTCACAGCAAATGTATTTTGTTTATGGGGTTTATCGCAAATCTCAAATGCTCATCAATTCAAAATTGCACCTATGGATTGGGAATCTTGAGAAGCATCTCAAAAGGAAGAACACCAAGATTCAGGCCACTACTGGGCTTTCTCACCGAAACACACTACTCTTGTCTTCTGGTCTGAGGTGAGTGCTTTGGAATCTATGAACACCTCTCTTTGGCTCAGGCTACTGAAAGGCCCTTTCCTTCCATTGGTCCAATACCATTATATTTGGTCCCTGAGAAGTTGTAGTCTATATATATACCTCAATAAATATGTTTTGCAATACACGCTAATTTTATTTGGGAATAGTTACTTCACTGTGTCCATTCCGTTGTTGTAATTTGTATGTGGTTACATCTCATCGTGTGTAGCAAATGGTTTTAATTGTAATAGTAGCAAGACTGTGTGGTCTATATTGTGTACTGTAACACCCTTTAAATGCGTTTTTCAATGATAAATATATTTCAGTAACTAAAAGGAAAAAAATATTTTCTCTGAACATTAAGCCTTGGCCTTCTGTAAGTTTTTATATATCATTTAGCAGACCAATCAAAGATGCATCTTTGCACATGTGTAGCAGTGTAGCACTTGCTGTTCGCACTTGCTGATCTCTAAAAGTTTGGTCTGTTTTAAGCTGCGGGGTATTTTTTTTTTTTTTTTTAGGGGGGTAAGGATCCAGGTACAGTAGTAATGTAGATAGTATAGGATAAGGGGTGCCAATGGGCAGCACATGACAGCAGTGATCATGAAGTTGGCACAGATTTTCTCTAAAATGAAAAAGTACACATTGGTCCCTCATTAAAGAAAATGTTGGCCCCTCTCTTTTTTTTTTACAAAATAAAGAGGAGTAAAATATACTGAGGCAGGTTGCAATTAGCAGTGAACCGGCCTATTTTTTGTGTGTTTCTTTTTTTAGAAATTGATAGATGTGATAACCAACAGCGAAAGGATGCTGGCGGAATGACATTTTACATTCAAATTATTCAATCAATATTTGCCAGCGGCTGACACGTGGTGGGATCCTGATTGCAGGCCGCCATACAGATGTCACCCTCTCTGATGTGCTTATTGGGTGTTACTCACTAACTGTGGCAGTGACTTCTGCTGTCCATGCTACTGATGCATCAAAGTGGTGGCTTACTTTGTTGCTTGGCCCTCAGGATGATGGACAAAAAATTTGTTCTTGGAGGAGCTTGAAGGCGGTCAGGGATGCCTGTGCTGGTCCTTGGATGGTCACAGGTGATTTCAATCTCACACTCACTCAAGGGGGCTCACTTGGAGTAATGAACGTGAGACACCAGCACTAGTTCAGCTTGGACAGGGTGCTGGTATCAGTGACTGGAGGGAAATTCCACAACTCTACCTGAGGGGCTGGGATCAGATGCCTCGAACCACTGCGTCCTCCTCTTGCAAACTAACATGGGTCGAATGGCCAAGGCCAGATTTCATTTCGAAATTTTTTTGGCCCAAGTTTTTGATGGCTTTGAAGCTGCATTTAGCTGCATCGTGGCAACGCCCATTAGGTATTCAGGGTCCTCTGGCCAGGCTCGATATGATGCTCCGCAATCTGGTACGTGAGTTGCAGAGATGGTCCTCCTCAGGTTGGTGACATTAAAGGCTCAGCTTCTCATGGCGTGAACTGGTTTTACGTCTCGACACTGCACAAGAGCATCGCGCTCTCGCTGCGGGAGATGGAACTTCACAAAAGCGCACTAAATGCGCTGTCTCGGGCTATCTTCATTTGGAGCGCACCGTAACGCGACAGCGATCCAGGGTTACCGTCAGCTGGTGAGGGCGCCAGCACTGCTTATTTCCACCTCATAACAAGAGAATTAGGAAGCGGCGAGGCTGTTCCAGCCCTCAATCATCGATTTAGGCACATCGTGGCTTAAAATCTCTGGGCATGGAGAGACACTGTGACCTTGACGGTTTATGGCACCGCCGGAGGCTGCCATGAGCCTCGACTTCGGGAGCTTGGGATTCAATCACTGAACCTCTCGGAGTGGAGAGGCACGATCGAGATGGGCCAGTGTGGGCAGCTAATAAAGGCCCTAGAGTGAAGCCAGGGGCTTTCAGTCACACAGGCAGAGTTCCACCAGGAGCTTTTACCGTAGTCGAGCTTGGGCCATAATCAAACGGGCTGATGGAGGCTATCCAAGCGTTTGCGAGTGGTGACCGCCGGTCCTTGGGTTGCCTCAATAACGCCTAGTCACCCTGATACCAAAATTTTTTTTTTGAAACAAACCAAGGCGAGGAGAGCTGCCGGTTATATTAAAGAAGATAATACCAAGAAGATCGGTGTTGCTACTCCATTTGAGTTTTAGATCCGATCACCATGATACAGCCGCGCAAGCTTATCTCAAAAATCCTCGCTCTTACGTCTAGCACCTCGAATGGATGCAATAGTGGACAGAATCAAAATACCTTCATCAGGTCTAGCTGAGTTCATTCGCGACAACTACAAATATATTCAACGGTCAGCGGTTCTAATCGAAAGAAAAGGTTCCCATGCTGCTGTTGAAATTGGACATATCAAGGCATTTGATACCCTCTCGTGGCCTTTCCTCTTGGGGAAATATTGAAAGCCCGTGGATTTGGAATTTATGGTGCAGTTGGATTGAGGTGCTCCTCTGCACGGCGTCATCTAAAGTCATGCTGAACGGGCAGCAAAGGTCAGCCAATAAGGCATATGCGTGGGGTTGGCAAAGGAGACTCCTTATCTCCGATGCTCTTCATAGTACCATGGACGTACTTCATCATCTGTTCAGCAAAGCAACTAGAGATGGTGTCTTGCGCAAGATGAAGCCAGCAGAAATTAAATTTCGAGGTGGATCCTCATCACGCTGATGATGTAATTCTCTTCATCCGTCCGTCTGTCCCAGGAGCGATAGCAGTCAAGGAAATTTCTGGAAATTTTTTGAGTCGTCTGGTCTCTGACCAATCTGGCAAGTGTTCTATCACACCTATATTGTGGGGGGGATGCATGGATCAAATTGTAGCTATTCTTGGCTGTCCAAGTGCAGCCGTTCCTGTCAAGTATCTTGTCTGCCGCTAAGCACCAAGAAGATCCCCCAAAGCACACTATCGGTCGGTCGTCGAAGCTGTTGCCTTAGGAAGTACCACCATGCCATGGGCGCTGATAGCGCAGGTGGTAAACACTTATGCGGATTAAATCTGTCCTCAATCAGTTCGTTTTTATGCAATGATGGCGGAAAATTTGCCACATGGGCCCGGAAGGAGATAGACAATATTTGCGGAAATTTTACTGCAGGCTGGTTCGACCTTGTCAGTTCAAAGGGGTGTGGTCTCTGGTAAACCGGTTTGTCAGACCAACGACCTCGGAGGTGATGCGGGCATTAGCGACTTGAAGCTCCGCCGGATTCATCTTGAGCAAAATGGTTGTGGATACAAAAAAAAAAATTGACGCGGTCGAGCATGGAGCCATTACCTCATTGCCTGTGACGCGGAGAAGTGGGAGCCTTCTTGAGGGCCTCAACATTCACCATAGTTGGTGATGGAGCGCCAGGCGCTCTTTTGGGAAGATCGTTGGATCGACGAGTAAATCGGCCGTGTGCTGCCTTGCACTGCGCGGTGATGCAACAAAGCGAGGGCGTGGCGCCTTTATTTGTTCATGATGGTATTGAAGCCCGAGCACGGACAAAGTAGCATTTCGAGGCGGTAACAATCGATCGGCAACGATCAGCGAGTGTATATTCCATGAGGAACACATGGACTTCACTGAAGTGAGTCTTCCGAACAAGACAATATGGAGATGGACTTGGATGGTAACTAGCGACCAAGTCGGCCTACCGTATGCTTCACACGCTGGGGCAACACCGTTCCAAGGCCATAAACTCATTTAGACCTGGCGCCACTCAAGATCCAAGATTTTTGTATGGCTAACATCGGGACGACGACATTGCACTACACCACAACACCCCAGTACCTTTTGGATGGTTGATCGTAAAAATACATATAGCGTTAGATGATCGACCCTAAGAACATAGAGACGGACTCGGCTGACGCTGTAAGTCTGACGTTAAAACTCTTTAGCGTCGAACAGTCTGTTGCCGCGCATTTTTTAGCGATCAAACCGTCCATTGCTCTTCTTTAGCGTCAGATCCTGTGTTAGCATACATATAGCGTCAGATCATCCAACAACCAAAGCATTTATAGCGTCAGATTGTCCAACAGACTACATAAATATGCAAAAATAAAAAAACAATTAGAAAGTACAAATGATACCCAGCTTCAAACTTAAGGTCCATCACATAAAGATACACACATACATCACATGGAGGTCAACTCATATACATATATACCAATACATTGTCTTGCACACGGTTTTATTCTCCAACAAAGGGTAGGCCCCAAAAGATTACATGAATGCACATCTCAAAAGGCTAGTAGTTTGTGTTTGAGATACTAAGGTTTGCGCACACAATCATTTCTACAAAACTAAAAACAAAATCAATGGTTGCCAACAACAGAGCACATCCATCAAGTTATGGTGTGGAGAACCATTTTCTAGGAACTCAAGCCAAAGACTCGTGCTCTAAGACTTCCTAAAAATATATAACCATATAATTAGGCAAGTAGAGAAATATATAAAGTGGTTGTACAATACAAGTTTGTTATCAACCAAATATAAACATGCTGATAGAAAAACAGGTTCAATTTATATATCTACAAATAAATAGGTTCAGTTTATATAAACAAGTTAACAAATCATGTAGCAAAAATCAGTCATGTGAATTTAGGACTATACCATGGATGGGCACGGCGCTGCTCCACACCATCTTTGAGTTATCTAGCCAGCGAACAACCTGAAGATTTCATGGAACAGGCAGTGCTCGCCTCCGCATACTGCTTCCATTGCGACAACAAGACACCTTCACATACTCCTTCCTCATCGTGGTCTTTCACTACACAAAGAAACATAAGTTCACTAAAAAGACCTCAACTCTGCTCAAGATGGATGATCTAACTGGAAAAATAAATCAACTATCCAGTTGGGGTTGTTACATATATATCAGTACTAGCTCAACCTAGTTACACCACATAAAAGCAATAATATCCTGTTGCAGATTTCACTCAATATATGTACACCTATATGCAATACAGACAAGTTAGCAGCTCAAGTTCATAGTGTTTTCACCTGAGTTGAGTGTCTGCTCATCCCCTCCAATCTGCATAATAGAATGAAATTTACATACAGTGAGTTGCAATGGTCAAAATATTGAGCTAGCATAGGTGCATGTATAATAATTCTCAAGATTATATTATTATGCATGCTTTTCTTTACTTTCCAGAAGTGCACAAAATAGGAAAAATAGAAACATGTGATGGAATCACGATTGTCGACTCGAATAATCATCTCAGGTTTGCAGGCAACAGGGACAAACATAATCAACCTTATTCTCTGACCACACAAATAACAAACAAAAGTAGACCAGAATTGTTTCTTAAACATCTAAAATATGTATGATCCTTGTGCATAAAGATTGTGCGTCTGAATCATACTAATGAAAACTAGAAAAAAAAGGGGGGAATGATCACTACACCATCAGCTAATTACCTTGTGAAGTTGGTAGGCAGTTATCTATCAGAAGGTTGGTGCCCACCTCTGCTTGTAGACAGACCTGGGCACAGGACACCACATAATCAAACAACAGTATATGAGCAATGCAGGTAAGGCAGCAGAAGTATACCAAAAGAATCAGACAACAGTATATGAGCAATGCAGGTAATCAGACACCACATGGCAGAATTTTCTTGACTTGGCCTTAAGAAGAAGACATACCTCGATCATCTCTGGAATGGCAAGCTCGAGCTCAAGGGACCAGGGCAGGGCCAAGTGGGCAGGAGTTTGAGTAGCTATGCTATCATTGGGCAGGGTCAACCAGATCCATTGCCTGAATACCAAGCAAATCAAGTAATGTGGCTGGGTATGGTAGCGCGGTGGCAGCCTGGAAAACAGAAAGGATCCATTATAGTAACAAGAGCATGCATCTCACATACTGCTAGCAATTTAATTTCATGTAACTGAGCCATTCTATACTCTCATAACTGAAGGGCACAAAGAGAATATAGAGGTGAGTCCTGAGTATCTCAAATTCTAAGTTCTAACACGTACGTGCATACAAATATGATGTAATGTAGTGATTAAGTTTAGACCAAATTTTCTATAGACCAATTAAAGAGCTAGTAGTGACAAGAAGTTTAGGCAACTAATTTTTGCAATAGCTGAAGTGAGAATAAAATCATCACAGTTATCGGTGATATAAGTGAAGATATCGAGAGAGGAAAAGAAATATCAGCTATTCAAAATATTTATCATTTAAGTGAAGGCTGGAAGGAGATGGGCAGATCATCACCTGGACAAATGTGAGATCGACGGTTGGAGCTCCAGACATTATAAGTGAAAACAACACTTCCCTTTTCCATCCTTCGGTACAAGTAGGACAATTTGCTTCAGATAGACAGATTACTACTTCTCCTCAAAGCAAAGGCTATTTGCATTGCTGGTCACAAATGAGCTACAAGAAAAGAAGAATAAATGTGAGCAAATACGCGTTTTGCTTCATCTTCAAGCTTCATCAAGCACTTTCGATCTAGAAAAAATCATGTATATTCATAGACCACTACCTAAATAAACAACAAAAGCATGAGGACTTGACCTCACAGCTATATCATTTATAAAGAATGTAACAAGCCAAAGTATGCCATCCAAATGGTTCAACCAAATGTAAACACCATTGTATGAGCCTCATCTCACTGCGTGCGTGGGGATCACTCCTGCGCCCTTAGCCTTCGCTCCCGGGAGGGGGGGAAGGCGAGGGCTTCCCACGGTGGTTCTAAAGGCGGACGAGGAGTGAGCAAAACAGCCCTCCCCCTCGTTCGTGAGGGGCGGGGATCGGAGGGCACCCGACTACCGTACGCGGAGAGGTGAGGTGCGGTGATCGGACGGCGAGACGCTTAGAGTATGATAAAGGAGTAAATGGCACTTAAACCGCCAAGAGACCATCCTTTCCTTGGGCCGTGCCGGTATTTATAGGAATACCCAGACGGAGGGGCTGATTTATAAAGTGGTACACGGTAGGTGGGAGAACACACGCAGCGAATGGGCCCCACAGGGCGGGCTAGTAACTATTCACGAGGGGCTGGGGCACGGAAATACACTTATAGCTTCTACCGAGCCGGGGCGTAGGGTTTCCACCTCACGCCGCGGCCGCGTCTCTTGGATAACGGAGGGACGGCCCCCAGGAGGGGCTCCTCCTAAGACCTCGCGCCGCCAGGACCGGGCGTTTTGAGAGCCCCCTCTGTAGGGGCGCCCGGGCGCGTGGGGGCCGCTTCGGCTTGATCCCGCACTTCTCGAGGTCGCCCTTGTCGGGGTCCGGCCTTGCCACTCGCGTCCGACGAAGGGGGGCCCTTCTTCTCCGGCCCCGGCAAGACTTATGTTTTCAAAAAGAGATTAGTCCTTGGCCCCGCGGCGAGGGCTGCGGGCCGCCGGCTGGCGAGGGTCACCCTCCCCAACGGAGCCCTCGAGTGTGGGGGCCCTCGGGGCCGAGCAACAAATCGACTTACGGTCCGAGGGTCCCATGGGTGGCCCACGCCTCATGGGCCCTTCTGCCGCGGTCCCCGGCCGCCGTGGGCTCATGAGGTGGGCCTCGGCCCTCTTGCTCTTGTGTCGTGTTTAGGTTTCCTCGGTGCTCGGTGGGATGGTGTTGGTTGGTTTGGGAGGTGACGCGGATCGGGGTTGGTTGGTGTTTGCTCAGGTGTACACGGATGTCATCCATTTGCCGGCGTGGGGCGGATCGGGAGGGCTCGGCGTTGTTTTGGGATAGGGCGGTGTTTTTCGAGGTTCGCGGTTCCGCCCGGCGCGCCCCCTCCCCATTGCCGGGCCTACATATACGCGTGGTAGGTGGGATTAGGGTTTGTGCTCTCTTCGCTTCGGGCTCTTGCTTCGCTTCTCGCTTTAGCGCTCTTGCCTCACATTTGCTTAGCCTGGGTGGGCTTCGTTGACTTGTTTCACAAGGCCTTCCGCTGCTGCATTTTTGTCATGGAGGTGTCTTTGTGCCTTTTGTGTGTCGAGAACCATGGCGCGGGTTAAGACTACGAGGCCCAAGATCGTGTGGAGTGCTTCTCAGCTACCTCGGAGCAAGTGCACCACTAAGTCCCCGAAGGAGTTCGTAAGGAGCATCGGTTCTTCCACAAGAGGCACTTTCCGCTCGAGAGGAAGGCGGTGCCCCGCCCCGCCCGGAGGTCGTTGTCTTCGAAGAGTTCTTCCATGCGGGCTCAGGTTCCGTGTCGCGGTTCGTTGACGGGCGCGGAGGTTTAACCTCCGCTTCCGGCTAACCGCTGCCCGCCTTCCCGTCTCATGACATACGTGGGCGCGTCTGCTCCCGGCTTACCGAGCCTACGATTGGATGGGACCGTGGAGCCACGCCGCACCATCGACCCTCGCACGGTCAAGACGACCGAGGGAGCACGTGTTCAATGCCGACACGGCGTGTCTGCCTTCATTCCCGCAGCCGGGTGGAGGCCTCTGCCAGAAAGCCTTGAAGAACAAGTGGGTCGCCGGATCGCTGGACCGCTGGTTCTACTACCGGGCTTCGGACGGCGCGGAGGGGCTCACGGTGAGCCCACGCCCCTCCGGCTTTCAAGGTGAAGCCCGTGGAAGGCGCGCGACGCAAGAGTTGACGCGGACGCCGCGCCATGTCCCGCCATGTCTGCGGCGCGGGATTTGGTGGAGGAGTTCTGCGCGCCAGAAGGATACAAGTGCCGTGGCGGAGGTGCCCGCCGCCGGGCCGTCGCGAGTCGGCGACTATGCCGCCATGGGGCCGCGCCCGCGCTCTCGACCTATAGAGATTTGGCCTAGCCGAGGAGGTGAAGGGCGACAAGGTAGAGTTCTAGCGGCCGGGTGATGGCGGAGACGGCCGCTTGCTCCGACTTCCTTATTGGGAAGCCGACTTCGGAGATCCCGGCTGGATCCGCCGCGTTCCTGACCGTCGCCGGAGTGAACCGGGCCTTCGACCCGCGCAGTGGAGGCAGGCATTGTCGTCCGAGGCCGCACGCCGACGCGGCGGACGCCGGAAGAAGCGCGGGGTTGAAGGCCGCGCGGAGGTGGCGATCTCGCGAGCCCCCCCGAAATCGGCGAGGCGCCGATCGCTTTCTCCTTCTCGCCGGTGAGAGGCGGCCGGCCGCGCGGCCGTGGCTCTCGACGGCGGGGCTCGACTATTTCTCGTCTCGACGAGGATGGAGACGAGGAGGACGAAGGGGCCGCCACCGCGGATCCCGAGGCGGACGCGAGGTGGGGAGGAGGAGGGCCTGAGGGCGGCCCGAAGACGAGGTGGACGAGGAGGGTCGCGGTGGGCCCTCCGAAGGGATGACGATGGTGGGGCGGGATGAGGAAGGCGGCGAGGCGGGGTGGGCTCACCGTCGCCGCGCGCATGAGCTGGTGCGAGTCCCCCGCCCCTACCGGCGCCCATCATGTGGGCGGAGGGGCGAGGTCTTGGAGGACCCGGAGGCCCCCCCGTCGGGAGGTGGGAAGGCCTATGGGGTAGCGGAGGTTCGCCTTCACGCCCTACGTGGCGGGAGACGAGTGGCATTGACGTGATGTCGATGTGGAGCTCCATACGGGCCGTCGATCTCGCGACACCCTCGCCAAAGACTGAGGTGGAGCGGCGGATGATCGGGCGCGTGCCGGCCAGTGTCCGGTCGCCGGAGGCCGAGATGCGTGTGGCTAACTCCTCTCTCCGATATCCACGAGGATATCAAGGTGAAGACAAATGGAGACGCTTGTGTCGGCGCGAGGGCGACCATCCGCGTGGGTGGGACTCGGTCGACCACGCCAGACGCCCGTATAAGGCCTCGGGCGAGCTCAAGGTTTCGGAGGGAGGGCGGAGGCTGAGGCGGGGCGACGAGGCGGAGCGCCCCGGAAGGAGGAGGTATGACCTTGAGGGGGCGGTGCGAAGGTCGTCGGGAGAGAACGCCGGCCGGGCGGCGAGGCGCGGAGGCCCAGCGAGGCGCCGGCAGAAGGAGGTGGGAGGCTTCGGCGAAGAAGATCAATGATACTAGGCGGCCCGTGCGAGGTGGGGCTTTAAGGCGGCGCTGACGCAGCGTCCCCGGGCGAGTGGGCTGCTCCCGGCGCCTTGCCAACCCCGACTCGCCTCTCGCTGGCGCCCGGATGCGCCGAGCCGGGAGAGTCGCGAAGGGGTTGTGGTGTCCAAACCGCGCGATTTCGGGCCGCACCGCCGCCGCTGCCTTCGGCGCCTTCGCCATCCGGAGTGCCCGCACCGACGAGCCGCCGGAGGTCCCGCACCTCACTTCCCTAGTGCCGACGAGGCCAGGGCTTTGGCGAGAACGTGAGGTGAAGCGCGCGCCACGTCCGCCTTCATCAAGCGCTGGTTTGAAGGCGGGCGGGAGCTTGCTCTGATTTTCGCGAGGGCGGACCTCGCCGTAAAGGTTTGTTATTTCTTGCGGCCTTGTTTGTCTTGTTTTGTTCTCGCCTTTTGGCTTGGCGACTTACGTAATCCCGGGTGGTGTTTATAGGGCTGCCGCCGCCGCCGTTGCTCCCCGGCGGCTCGTCACCGATCCCGAGGAGGTCCAGACGCCGACGGGTTGGAGGTGTCGGGCGCTTATGGGCGACTTCCCCGCACCTCCGCGCCGGCCGAAGAATTTCGAACACCGCCGCCGCGACCGGTCGCCTCCGACGTTGCCTCGCCTCTCCCCGGTCCACGCCCGTGGGCTCTACTTCTGATAGCAAACCACGGAGGGCGCGCCGCACCTAGAGACCCTCCTCGACGACCTCCGCCCCGATGCCGCCGCCTCCGACGAAGAGGTCTAGGGCCCGTAGGTCGCCTTAGTTGATAGTTTTAGGTGACTAAGTTTGTGGCCTTCGCTGCCAAACTCTTCGCCCGCGCCTTTGAAACTTAATGAAGGATGGCAGCTTCGCCGCCCGTGGGCCCCCGCCGATTTGTGTTCGTTAACCTCGCTGTTGGTCTTGGTGGATTCCGAAAGTTAACGATTGTTGATTGTGTTGGCCGCCAAGCAGTACCCTGGGCCCGATGGAGGGTGGTCAACAGTTCGCGATGATGAACCGCCAAGATGATGTTCATCTCGGGGAGACCTGGTGCATGCTATGCAGCGGTTCCTCGGGCCGCCGAATCCGCTTTTTGGTGGGGAGGGTTCAACACGACCGCCAACCAGCCCGGGCTCAAGGGCCCCCATGACTTGACAGACGTCAAGTGGAGCAGATGCTTTTTAGTCGGCCCGGCTATACGTGGCGAGGATGACATTGAGGATGATGAGGTCGTTGCCATAGCGCTTGGCCAAGCGGCGTGTTGGGTGGATCGCGGAGGTCGGGTTGTTGTGCCGGGCAAGAGGACGTTGGTTTCAGTGGGCGACATCGCGGAGGGTCTACCGTCATCGGGTATTGAGCGGTGACCTTCCGCTCGTGGTGTCGGAGCCGCCATCCCGGGAGGTCGCTCCTTCCACCGAGGGGTAGTTGATGTGGAGGCCTTCGTGGAGCGTGTTGCGAAGGTGCTTGTTAGAGCGGTTCTTCATGGTGTTGTTACTTCTATAGCGGAGGAGGTGTGTGTGGGGGCTCTCGCAGCTTTCGGGCCAACGAAAGGGCTTTGTAACTTGTTCACCGGTGTAGATGACGATTCGTAGCATGGCTTTTATGTTTGTCCTGCTCGCGTAAGCGTGGTTGCCTTGTTTGCGTAAGCGTGGTGATGTTCCTTGTTTCTTTTTAGCGTGTCTTTGCGAAGGTAGCGCGTGAAACGGCGTGGCCCCTCTTTTTTCTTAGTGCGAGACTCGCGCGTCTTTTGCGAATATGGTCTGCGTGAAACGGCGTCCTCCCCTATTTTCTTGGTGCGAGACTCGTGCGTCTTTTGCGAAGGTAGGCGCGTGGCGGCGGCTGGCCCCCTATTTTTCTTAGTGCGAGACTGTGGCGTTTTTTGTAAGGTAGCCGCGTGAAACGCCGGCGCCCCCTATTTTTTCTTAGTGCGAGACTCGCGTCTTTTTAAGGTAGTCACGTGAACAACGGCGGCGTCCCTATTTTTCTTAGTGCGAGCTGTGGCGTCTTTTTGTAAGGTAGCCGCGTGAAACGGCGGTCCCTATTTTTCTTAGTGCGACTCGTAGCGTCTTTTTGCGTAAGGTAGCGCGTGAAACAAAGAATACTGCCGATTTTTATTACTGGGTTTGGTTTAACAAAGCTTCGGGACGCTGAGTGCCTTACTAGCCATGTGTGGTTCCCTCGTTGAAGCTTTTTGTTGATATGGGGCACTCGCTGGCGTTCTTGGGGGCCCGCGACTCTTCGTCCGCAGAGAGTTGGGACGCCCGCCGTCGCGCGAAGTGGAGCTCTTGCGGAGGTGGCTTGAGGGGTGGGCCAAGCGTTGAGCTCGCCTAGCTTTGCTTGAGCGGTGGTGCCGCGGGTTGTCGCGGCCGCACCGCCTCGCGTTCATGTTCGGTGCTACGCCTTGTCCCCCTTCCGAACTTTGACTCCTTTGGTGGAGTTGCCCACGGGAGGATGTTACATTCTCCATTGTGGTATCTCCTTCGAGGGGTCTCGCTCCGCTGCTGGTCGGGTTCCGCGCGAGGTGTTCCCGGGCGGCCGGGCGGGAGTGGTGGTGGGGGCCGAAATGCTCTAGTTTGTCTCGCATTTGGCCTTTGTTGGGTCGGAGATGTGGATGTTTTGCACGCCCGGAGGCACTAATAGCGCCGCTTGCTCTTCATTGCACTTCGCGGTCCGCCTTGGGGGTCGGGCTTTGTTTACATTTTCCATTGTGGTACCTTTCGCTGAATTGGGGGTTCTAGGTTTTGAGGTATCCCGGTATCTCGCTCTCCGTAGGATCGGGGCTTGGCTAGGGTAGGTGGCATGGTGGCGTGCAGCGATCGGTTGCTACTTTCTTTGCCGCTCACGGGGCTTTGGGAGGGGTTGGGGGCTGGTTTTATAGTGCTCCCCGGGGGGGGGGGGTGGTTTTCGGGTGTTGGTTGGTTGTCGTGAACGCTTATGCCAGCTATGGCCTATATGTCGGGTAGGTGCTGTCCTTGGTAGGTGGAGTTAAGGCTTGTACGGGCGGAGGTCCGGTCCTTGGTGGGTGGTGGACTTAAGGTTTGTGCGGTGGAGGTCTTGTCCTTGGTATGTGGAGTTAATGCTTGTACGGCGGGGGTCTTGTCCTTGGTAGGTGGAGTTAATGCTTGTACGGCGGAGGACTTGTCCTAGCCTCCGCGTGCCCCCGCGGGTCATACTCGGAGAGCGTGGGCGATTTCGCCGCGAGCCCCGGCGGAGGTGCGGGCGCTGCTTTTGTGCGCCTCCGCGGGTCTCAAACCCTGGAGAGCGTGGGCGATTGCCGCGAGCCCCGGCGGAGGTGCCCGGGCGCCCGGCTTTTTGTGCGCCCGCGGGTCCCAGAGCCTCGGGCGGAGGTGCGTGGCGCCGGCTGTGCGCCTCCGCGGTCTCAAACCCGGAGAGCGGGGCGATTTTCATTGCAGCCCGGCGAGGTGCCGGGCGCCCGGCTTTTGTGCGCCTCCGCGGTCTCTTCACCCCGGAGAGAGCGGGGCGATTTCATTGCGCAGCCCCCGGGCGGAGGTGCCGGGGCGCCCGGCTTTGTGCGCTCCGCGGGTCTCAACCTGAGAGCGCGGGCGACTTCATTGCGAGCCCCTCGGCGGAGGTGCCGTGGCGCCCGCTTTTTGTGCACCTCCGCGGGTCTCATACTCGGGAGAGCGCGGGGCGATTTCATTGCGAGCCCCAGGCGGGAGGTGCCCCGGGGCGCCGGCTTTGTGCGCCTCGCGGGTCTCATACTCGGAGAGCGCGGGGCGACTCATTGCGAGGCCCGGGGCGGAGGTGCCGGGGCGCCCGGCTTTGTGCACCTCCGCGGGTCTCATACTCGGAGAGCGGGGCGACTTCATTGCGAGCCCCAGGCGGAGGTGCCAGGGGCGCCGGCTTTTTGTGCGCCCGCGGGTCTCATACTCGAGAGCGCGCGGGCGACTTCATTGCGGAGCCTCAGGCGGAGGTGCGGGGCGCCCGGCTTTGTGCGCCTCCGCGGATCTCATACTCGGAGAGCGCGGGCGACTTCATTGCGAGCCCCCTCGGCGGAGGTGCTGGCGCCCGACTTTGTGCGCCTCCGCGGTCTCATACGAGAGCGCGGGCGAGCTTCATTGCGAGCCCCCCGGCGGAGGTGCCGTGGGGCGCCGGCTTGTGCGCCTCCACGGGTCTCATATCGGAGCGCGCGGGCGACTTCATTGCGAGCCCCCTGGCGGAGGTGCGAGGGGGCGCCGGCTTTGCATAATCGGAATGGGGTTCTTAGTTGGTTTGACTGGCTCGGGGGGCAGCCTTGCGCCGCCCCTGAGCATGGTCAATCCCGTTACCTTCGGCTACGATGAGGGCCGGGGTGACGCCATCCGGCCCCTTTCGGTGCAAGTTTTGATCTGTGCTTCTTCGATGTTGGGGAACTAACTCGCATATATTGATTTTGGTACTGCTCGTTAAAAAACCTTGCGCCCTTCAAGAAGGAAAAAGAGTGCAGCCCGAATTGTTCGCCTTGACTCGGAAACTAAAAGAAAAAAGGGAAAGCGATCGGAGCCTCTACAACTCGCGAGTGCCCAGAACATTGCACCGCTAGGGGTAGTATTTGCGAAGGTCATCGACGTTCCATGTGTGGGGGAGGTCGTGGCCTTCGAGATCTTGGAGGTGGAAGGCGCCGGGTCTTGCGGATTCTCGTGGACGAGGTAGGGGCTCGTCTATTTTGGCACGAACTTGCACCGCCATCTTCGCATTCTCGCTCCTCGATCAGACGAAGTCTCCGGCCCGGAGATCGTGCGGAGGTGGAGCTTCTTGTTCCTCCATCTTGTGGTCTCCTCCCTCGTAGGCGCGGAGGTTGAGGACGGCCATGTTTCTTGTTTCCTTCGAGAAGGTCTTTTGTCACCGCCTCTTGCTCTGGGGGCTTCTCCAGACCCTTGGCGACGCGTGCTTCGTTCTTCCCGGAGGACGGCTTCTTCTCCGACAGGAGCTTGAATGGCGTGAACTTGGTCGCGCGGCTTTCGGAGGTGTTGTGTGACCACACCACCGGGTGAGCTCCTCCGCCCATTTTCCTCTTGGCTTCGCTGGACCTTCGCGCGATGCCGCAAAATTATGCCGTTGGCTCTTTTCGACAAGCCCGTTAGACCGAGGGTGCCTTACGGAGGCGAAGTGTATCTGGGTCCCTATTTGGTGGCAAAACTGCTTGAAGCCTTCGCTGTCAAATTGGGTACCATTGTCAACCGTTATGCCAGCGGGGTTCGAAGCGGCAAACAATCTGGCCGCGGAAGAACTTTTGAACCGAGTGAGAGGTTATGCTTGCGAGGGCGGGCTTCGATCCACTTGGTGAAGTACTTTCGCCACCACCGCTGCGTAGCGGAGGGTTCCCGGAGCCGGTGGCATTGGTCCGATGAGGTCAATCGCCCATCGCTGAAGAGGCCAGTGGGGCGTGATGAGGGTTGTCGAGCCCCCGCCCGTTGGAATGATGCGTTGTCACCGGCACCCTTCGCAGCCGCTTGACCAACTCTGTGCGTCGTTGAGTGCCGATTGGCCGAGAGGAACCCTTACTGAACACCTTTCCCACTAGGCTCGGGGCCGCAGCGAGCCGTAGATGCCTTCGTGGATCTCCGCTAGGATGGCGCGGCCTTCGCCGTGGATACACATTTGAGCCATGGGTGCGGTTTGGGAGGCTTTATACTGACTTGTTGTCCACCGTGCGGTATCCCCGGGACCTTCGCTCGACCCTCTTGTTCTTCCTTGGACTGCGTGGTTCGAAGAGGCCCTTTATGAATGCTATGATCGGAGCCCTCCGGTCTTCACCGTGGATGGTGTTGACGGACTTCAAGGCGGGTTGTTTTCTTTCGACGAAGGGGAGTATAACACCTGTAGAATACGATCCTCCGGGAGGGGCTCCGCCGGCCGCGACCTTCGCTAGCTCGTCGGCCTCTCCATTGTCCCCGCCTCGATATAGTTTTGGTTGTGACCCCAAGGAAGAATGCCTCCGTTTTTATGAGTCGTGCCAAATACTTCACAATTCGGGGTGTCCGCTCGATGTCTTTCTCTCGCTTGCTTCAAAACCACCCCGAGTCGGTTTGATGATGGCCCTTCGCGCCGACATCGCGCGGAGCTTGTTGAGAGCGAGGAGCACCGCCTCGTACTCCGCCGTGTTATTTGTGCACTGGAACTCAAGTCTGGCCGCGTATCTTAGCTTGACCCCGGAGGGCGAGGTGATGACGGCGGCGATGCCGGCCCGCGTGCTCCCCAGGCTCCGTCGGTGTGTGCTGTCCATATCGGGTCCAAGTTGGTCGCTTGGTTGAAGGTGTCGGGTGTCCAACTGGGCGAGGAAATCTGCGAGGGCACGAGACTTGATGGCTGTTCGGCGACGAACCTTATAGCGTGGTCTCCGATCTCGGTTGCCCACTTCGCTATTACGCGCCATCGACTCGGGTTTCGAATATGTTGTCAAGTGGAGAGCTCGAAGGTATGGTGATCTCGTGTGCTTGGAAGTAATGCTTGAGTTTCCTTCTTCGCCATGACCCGCTGCGTATGCTACCTTCTCCGATTCGGTGTAGTTCGCCTTTGGGCCCTTCGAGGATTTCTGACACATAGTAGATGGGCACTTGCTTGGATTGGTGTCCCTCGCTTGTTTCCTTGACGAGCACCGCGCTCACCGCGTGAGGCGAGGCGGCAACATATAACAGGAGCCCTTCGCGGGTTGCGGGGTAGCGAGAGTGGTAAGGTTTCGAGGTAGCGCTTGAGATCTTCGAAGGCCTCTTTGCCGCGCAGGCCCCATCCGAACAGCTTCGGAGCCCTTCGGTGTTTGGAAAAATGGTAGCGCGCGCTTCCGGCGATCGGAGATGAACCCGCCTGGCCGCGAGGCGCCCCGCGAGCCTCCGGACCGACTTTCTATTCTTCGGGGGCTCCATCGCGGTGATTCTTTGTGATCTTGGAGGGGTTGGCTTCGATTCCTTTGACCGACACAAGGCAACCAAGCAACTTTCCTTTGCTGACCCCAAACACGCACTTGGCGGGGATTAAGTTTCGCCCGGCCTCGCGGAGCTTGTGAAGGTTCTTTGTAGATCCGTTATGTGGTCTTCTTTCGGCTTGCTTTGGACCACAAGGTCATCAACGTCACGCGGAGATGGCGTCGTCATCCTCGAACACCTCCGCGGTCATGCGTCGCGGCGAAGGAGGAGCGGCGTTGCGGAGGTTAACCGGCCATCCAGCCCGGAAGCAATAGGTTCCGAAGGGTGTTGTGAAGTCGGGTCTTCTCTTCATCCGCTTGGTTCATCCGATTTGGTGGTATCGAGAAGCAGTCCAAAAGGGATAGCCTCTCACACCCCGCTAGCTGCGTCGACGAGGGAGCCGATCCGCGGGAGTGGAAAGTCATCCTTGGGGCACGCTTTGTTGAGGTTTGGTGAAATCACACACATTCTCCACCGGGGGCTCGTGCGTCCTTGCCGAGGCCGGGCCTTTTTACCATGACGACGTTGGATAACGGGTGGTGTATTTGACTGGGTGGATGACCTCCGCGTCCGCATGGCGATTCACCTCGCTTGCGCCGCAATTCTCCTTTCGTCCGACATCTTGCGGAGCTTCGTTTCACTGCGGCATCGGGCCTTACGTTGAGGTGGTGCTCGATGAGGTCCCGACCGACACCATCATAAATCCTCCGCGGACCATGCGAATACGTCGGAGTTCTCCCGGAGGCACTTTGCAGTAGTTCGCCTCGCCGGGCGGGTCGAGGAGTGCCGAGATGGTTACCTCTCCGCTGGGGGTCGGCCGAAAAGTCCGACCTTTTTGTTTCCTGGCCGGCCAGAGCCCGCGAGAGTCGGCCCTCGCATCACCCACCGGCCGGGCCCCTAGGCCCTCCGGCCATTGTTCCGTGTTGTGGACGCAGGCCGCCGCCTCGAGCCTACGGCTCCTCCGCATTTCTTGCGGCGTTTCGGTCTCCGGGAAGACAAACATGATACCGCCCACGGAGGGTACTTTCATGCAAAGAGGTAGCTTGGGTGGAGGACCGCATCGGTCGCGTTAGTGACCCCGCGACCGAATATGACATTGTAGTTGTAGTATATGTCCACTACATCGAAGGTCACGTTCTCTCGACGTGGATAGGGTCCTTTCGAAGGAGACCTGAAGGTGATTTTTCCGATGGTTGCCACTGCGGCCGCCGGCCAAAGAGCGGGTTTCCGGCCGCAAAGAATTTTCCGCCGAGGCCCATTTTGTTGTCGGTTGAGGTTGACAGATGTCACGCCGAGCCGCCGCGGTCGACAAGATCCCGGTGACCGCCCACCCTCCGATGTTGGTGTCGATGACCATCGCATCGATTGATGTGGGGGTAGTCTCTCGAGCTTCATGTCACCGGGGCGAAGAAGGTGATCGGGATGTGCGACCACCGGCCGTTGGGCGGTGAGGCCCCTCCAGGCCTACATGATGGACCCTCCGATAGTGCTCTTTTGCGCCGGGCGCTTGTTGCCATGGTCTTCGTTGGAGCCCCGGTGATTGCGAGGATGACTCGAATGACGAATCCGGTCTGCCGACGATTGTCGGTATTTTTGTTTGACGGGTGGGTGGTAGGGCCGGGGAGGTGCGGTAGCGGTGGCGGTGGCGGCGGGCGTGGTTGGTGTAGCTTGGTTGTGGAGGCTCGGGGGGTGTGAGACTCAGTAGTCTTGGTGGTAGTAGCGCGGGCCGGGTGGTGGTTGGAGTTGGTTGTGTGGAAGGCGGGTAGTGGAAGCCTGGGTGTCTTTGGGGTTCCATAGTCGAAGGGAGTGAAAGTATAGTGGGT
Organism: Hyparrhenia diplandra; assembly: GCA_015847255.1. Lineage (NCBI taxonomy): Eukaryota > Viridiplantae > Streptophyta > Magnoliopsida > Poales > Poaceae > Hyparrhenia > Hyparrhenia diplandra. Next base: position 551,612 of record JADLZK010009957.1, read on the forward strand.
GGAGCGAAAGTGTTTGCCGGTTTTCTTGTGTGGTTGATCCGCCTCTCGGGAGCTCCATGAAGCTAACTCCTTGTCCATTGCTTCTTTTCCCTTGGCGAAGTAAGGGCATTGCTTGGTGTAGTGGCTTTTGCCCCTCTCCGCAGTAGTGGCAATACGGTTGTTTCTGCGGATGCCTGGTGCTGCTGTCAGGGTTGGTTCTGGGGGTTCTTGGTGGGTTGTTTGGCCTTGGAGGTGGTTGGTTGGGTTTCTGACCCGTCGGAGGGTTGTTGTCTATGGCGCCTACTCTCATGGCCTCGGCCCGAGTAGCCGTCTCCGCGGGGGCGCGACGTTTAGTCTTGATTCCCCGCGGAGGTCGGAAAGATTCCACCTTCGCCTTGTGGCCGTTTGTCGGCCCGGCGCAGCACTTGTCCATTATCTCGTAGCTCGCTTAATGTTTTGCCGCCTTCGCCAATCTTTGAGTGACGGGCCCCGGCGGATACAAGACCTCATCGCCGCCATGATGACGCCTCTCCGATCGGAGACCCTTCGCCCCGGCCTTGGTTTGGAGGAACCTTCGCCACCATTCTGAGGGGCTCGCTTCGGCCTATGCACCACATTTAGCGACCCGTCGTTGATGAGTTCGAGTCGACTCCCTTGAAGTTTGCTCCGGAGGGCGCCCTCGAAGGTCCGACCACCGCGGATCGAAGTTCGGGGCAACGTGCGCACCAAGATCGAGCGACCGCTCCTCGCAATGATCACGAAGGATTTAGCCATTGTGGTGTGATCTCCCCTCGCCGCTTCCACGGCGGCCGTGAGCTCATGATGAACCGGCCTGGGGCCGGAGGCCCCGTTATACCTCGGCAGTGCCGGTGGTCGTAGACGCGGGGGCCATTCTCGCGAGCCGGAGTGCATAGGAGAGAGGGGATTTGGGGTCGTAATGGTGGTTTTATGGAGGATGCGCCCGGATGTGGCGGCGGCGCCCTCTTCGATGGGGATAGAGGGTAGAGCTGATTTGGCGCGAGGGTCGAGGTTAGGGGTGTTGCGTTGGTGGTCGATTCTCGCGGGGCGGTGGTGATGGGGTTGGCGGGGGTGGGGCTTGCCCTTGAGCGAGGGGTTGCGGTGGTTCTTTGGGTTGCGACCGCCTCTTCCCCTCCGACCGCACCGCCTCGAGTTGCCGGTTGATCCATGCCGCCGTCTCCGCGGCCGGCTGTTCTTCCGAGTTTCGCAGACGCCGCCGGTCCGGGGCCGCAGCAGCCTCCTCTTTTCAGCGACCGGGCTGAGTGCCCCTAGCGCTTGCTCTCCTTGTTTCCTCCTCTTCGTCTTCGTGGCACTTTCAAGGAGCCCTTCGAAGCTGGTCGGCCGGGTTCGCCGGGGCGGGGACCTTTGCGCCACCGGCCGCTGACCACCGCCCTCGCCTCGCTGGCGCCGCTTTGCCGGCGTTGGGGCTTTTTCTTCGGTGACCTCGAGATCGGACGAGCGGGGGGTTCGTAGCGACCCGCCCCTCGCTCCGCTGCCCCCGGCGCGGAGCCGCCGGCTGCGTGGTAATCGTCGCCGCCCTCTGGCGGGTTCGATCCGAGAGGTCCTCGGGGGTGGGGGGTTGTTCCCCGCGGCGCAGGTGTCCGATCGACGAGTGGTCGGCATGGCTTTGGGCTTTCGTGTCGTTCCCCACGGACGGCGCCAACCGTGGGGATCACTCCCGCCCTTAGCCTTCGCTCCCGGAGGGGGCGGAAGGGGCGAGGGCTTCCCACCGGGTGAGTTCTAAAGGCGGACGAGGGGAGTGGAGGAGCCTCCGGTCGACCCCTCCCGTTGCGCTGCCGCAGAGGGGCGGGGATCGGAGGGCACTCGAGCTACCGCGGACGCGGAGAGGTGTTGGGTACGATCGGGCGAGACGCAAGTATGATAAAAGGAGTAAATGGCACTTAAACCGGATGTAAGAGACCATCCTTTCCTTGAGCCCGCACCTGTGTATTTATAGGAATACCCCGGGGCGGAGGGGCCGATTTACAAATTGGTACACCGGTAGGTGGGAGAACACACGCTATGAGATGGGCCCCGGGCAGGTGCTAGTAACTATTCATGGGGCTAGTAATGGAAATACACTTATAGTTTCTAATGAGCCGGGGGCGAGGGTTTCCACCCACGGCCGCCGGCGCCGTGCCTTGCGAGGGGGACGGCCCCGGAGGGGCTCTCCGCTAGACCTTCGCGCCGCAAGGATCCGGCGCCGTTTTGGAGAGCCCCCGCCGGGCGCTTCCGGCGGCGTGGGGGCCGCCCGCTTCCTCGGGCTTGATCCCGGACTTTCGAGGTCGCCCTTGCTCCGGAGGGTCGGGGCCTTGCCACCGCGTGCCCGACGAAGGGCCCTCCGCTCCCGGCCCCGCAAGACTTATGTTTTCAAAAGAGATTAGTCCTTGGCCCCCGCAGCCGAGGCTCGCGGGGGTCGCCGGGCTGGCGAGGGTCGCCCTCCCCAACGCATCAAGTACTAATAAACCATGGAATAGTAAGAAGTATTACACATCACACACCATGTATCTCGGCATGGTCTAAGGGAGCATCGCCGGTATTTTGGAAGAGCTTTACCTTGAACTGAAAAGGCAATTGAGGGTTCCAATGTTGCCTATGACTATGCATATGGACTACTGTAGCTTTCAAGCCTAAATCCTGAAATGCAATCCTAAACTATCAACTTAACAAGATGAAAATCTGTGTAACGTAATTTTAAACAGATCTTCACAGCCAGGGTTCTAGTGCACCAAAATTTATGTTCTTTAACAACTTCGTAGTTATCAACAAGATCTAGTTCATCAGTTAACAAGGTCAAAAAACATGAATGCTCAGGACTGTACAACACATGGCAAAATCCTGACAGGGAACTTCAGAAAATCATAACTCCAAGTCTGGTGGTCTAAAATCACGAAATTTTAGGACAGCATAGATATGTAAGTTATATACAACTTTTACATTAACAAGATTCACAGAAAAGAACATTTAATTACAAAAATATTTTTTCAGGTAGAATTATACACACTGCAGTTTTCAGAACACAATGCAAAAATGTTATTGAGTTTTTCTTATTTGTTTTCACATCAAGACAACATATACTGAGTTCATTCATTCAGCTGAAATCCACTCCTAAACAGATATAAGTGAGTCACAACCTGAAGCAGTCACAAACAAATTAATTTTACTCATCTATAGATAGGTTTCAAATGATGGTATACATAATACTGACCAAAACTGTATACTAATGTTGATGCGGAAGGTGATCTCCTAGGCGCTACAATATATAATGGTAAGGTTATAAGCACTTCTGTACCTCCAAATCAATAGTATTAACAACATTTGTGTGCATGTCTAAACTACAAAGGCTTGAATGATAATTTCACCAAAAGCCTAACCTACATGCTGTTATCGGCCAGCAGCACATAGCAACAAAGAGCATATATCCGCATCCCAAATCAACGTCATTTCTCATGGTAATTTCATTTTTCCCTTTTCTCCAATCCCAGTCAATACACAAAAATAGATTTCCCAATCCCTTCGGTTTTTTGGCCACTGCAAACTGCTAAAAATAGGGGAGATCCAGATCTTACCGTAGGTTCACAGTACTAGCTGATGGCGGCCACCGCTGCTGCCGGAGGAGCTGCCGTGAATAACTAAAAATAGGAGATCCAGATCAATACACCACTGCTACACCCTGCCCGTGCGTCGCTGGAAGGGCTCGCCCTTGAGCCGCACGCACAGCCGGAGTCGCTGATCCGTAAGCGCAGCCCGAGGAGCTGCGTCCTGTTTGTGCGCTGTAGGAGACACTGCCTGCATGGGCAGCCGGAGGCGTCGTGCTGCCTGTGCGCCGCCGGATGTTCGCCCCTGAGCCGCACAGACTGCCGGAGCCCTTGACCCGTACGTGCCGCTGGAGGGGCCGCGCTCTGCCGAAGCCCTGACTCACGCAGTCGGAGGAGCCGCGCCATGCCTACACACTGCCGGAGGAGCTGCGCCCTACCGAATCGTCCCTACAAGATCTTGCGATGTATAAGAGAGAGAGGAGTCAGCGAGAGAGGAGTGGCGGGGGGCGGCGCCGTCTGAGAGCTAGTTGAAAGACTTGACGGCTCACAACTAGGGTTTTGTAATCGGTCTAGCATATCTGAACCGTCCAAGATCGATTCAATGGCCACGAGCGAAACTTGCTTCAAATTGGGCTGAGGTGGGCTTCATCCATGATATGGGCTTCATCTTTTAGCGTCACGCAGAGCAACGCTATATTTAGTTTTTGCGTCAGGCAGCCTAACACTAAACATGAATAGCTATAGCGTCAGATAGTAAATCGCTAAATGAGGATTTAGCGTCAGATGGTTTGTGATTTATTTTTAGCGCCAGATTATCCATCGATAAAAATAATTTTTAGCGTCCGATGGTTTGATGGTGATTCGTGTTGTGGTGTAGTGTTGGACCGAGATCGTAGGAGACGCCATGGCCTCGAAGCTCGTGATGAATGTTTTCTTTGTGATCAAGCTCAGGAAACAATTGATCACCCTGTTGTGCGAGTGCTCAGTGACAAAGGAGGTTTGGTTCCCGATCCCGTCGGCAATCCAAACCAATTTTCCTCACCAAAGATCCTCCACTCTATGCTGGTGGAGGCGACTTCGTGGTCCGTTTTTCCGCTCCAAACGTGCGAGGCATGGATTCGCTTTTGGCGCTGGTCTCATGGGAGATTTGGAAGGAGCGCAATGCTCGATGTTTCGAGGGTCTGCGACGGCGACATCCGAACTCCCGCGTGTCATCCGCAGAGGCCGGGAGGTGGATTGAAGCGGGAGCGAGTGGGCTTTCGAGTACTTGCTCAGCCATAGTTTTTTCTCCCAGCGTTGTTCTCGTTGTTATTTTTTTCATCATGTAATCTTTTCTTTCTCGCCTCGGCCAAGCGCCATTTTCTTGTACATAACATTTCTCCTTCTTAATACAAAGATACGCACTCGTATGTATTCCAAAAAAAAAAAAAAACTAAACACACAAGTAGATATTGAATGCAAAATTAGCTATACTATGATTTAAAAGTCACTGATTTACTATTTTATTTACTTACATGACATGTTTGCTATCAAGATGAACAGATGAACGCTGAACGTACTCTCATGTATCTACTACTTTGTTGGAACGTAAGCAAATTGCCTTATGCTTCCCTTCTGAATATATTGTACATAAAGCTGAAAAGGGTTTAAAAAAATATAAGCTGCAAGCATGTCACAATTGTAGATCTGGGAAGAACAAACAATAATTTTGAGATAGGATTTGGGATTTAGGTTACCGCGTAAAATACAGGAAGGGGGTATTCCGTACTTGAGCATGACCGTCCTCGCCATCAGCACCGAGCGGCCATTGTGACCACGGAACGGCGACGAGAATGCCGCGGAAGATTGGAAGGTGAAAAGAATGGTCGAATGTTTCTGCAGCAGGCCACCGACACCGACTGCGACTTTTGGCCTTCTCTTGCGTAGGCCTGCCATGCTTTTACAAACTGGACTGCCTAGCTGTGTTGGGCTGCCGTTAGTTCTGGGCCGCCTGGTCATCAACCTATCTATTTTTCTAGTGGAGTCATGCAGCAGCAGCAGCAGCAACAACAACCAAGCTGGTGAAAAAAAAAAAAATACATATAAGAGCAAGTACCAGCAGGTGACGCTGGCGTCCCGGCTCCAGCTGGCCCAGCCCCAGGTGTACCAGGGCCACAGCTGTCCTGGCCGGCCCCGGCATCCCCTTCGCGCTGTTCCTCGCCGACGCTGGCGAAGGACGTTGCTGCCGGGTACCTCGTCTTGCAGGTCAGGATTGATGGGATGGGTCAGGTGGAAGGTCGGTAGCTGGGTGTCTGGTCACTACCACATCTTTGTTACCTGCCCGGCTTATTTCGTCGGCGTCGACGCGGGCACCGGCAGCGGGTACCGCGGTGCGGTCGGGGTGCATGAGCTCAGGTTCCAGACCGCCACGTACTGCCGCGTCAAGGTGTAGCCGCCGAGCGAGGAGCCGAGGACGTTGCTTCACGTGCTCTGCTCTTGCTCTGCTCCTGCCGGCCGGCGAGGTAGGACAGCTTGTGACATGTGTTATGTGTATGCACAGCATACTGGAAAGTGACGAGCTTCCAAGAAACTTCTTAAAAGCAAAGGCTAATCCAAATGATTGATGAGTGCGTATGTGCTGTCTTCTCCATGTTCCCATGTGGAGAACGTCTGCACATGGAATTGGTGTTCATATGATACTGAAAACTGGGGTTTCCAGTTGTGCATCTTACTGCAGTAGCAGAGCAGTGATCAGAGGTAGAGGTAGGGGTAGAGATCCTCCTAAAAAAGACACTGTAACCATTGAGCAGTTTCAAAATTTACAGAGATTATAACAAGCTGATGAGTAGGCAGAATCTGCTTTAGTTTGCAGTGAACAAACTAGGTGCAGAGTAGGTTGGCCTCCAGGTGTTCCTTGATTTTTTTTTTTTTTTTATGAGTAATTCCTTGAATTTTTCAACACACTATGTGTTCACTGATGTAATTGTGAGCTAGGGATGGTAACAAATTTACGTGGTAGCAACTAGCAGCAGCGTGTGGCTCAGATATTCCACTAAAATGATAGGTATCAATCCATCAGCCGTCTTATATTTTTCTTTTCCCAAGGAAAAAAGAAGAAGAAGAAGAAGAGGAGGAAAGAGACTTTGTTTGTGGCTGTGGTCTCAGAAAGCTACATGTCAGGCTGCAGGGGCATTCTCTCTTTGATGTAATTGTCATTGTGAAATGTCAGTAAAAGAGTAACTAACATAACGCTTTGGGTAACAATATCTGGTGATTGCTCATCCTATTATTGCATTAATTTATTTATTTACGGATAAAGAAAGGAGATGAACGGTCTTTTGAGGTATAGTAAAGTTTTTTTTTTTTTTTTAAAGGCGAGTTAGATTGTAGGAATCGATGTAGTACCACCGAAAGATGTTGTGATTCAGAAAATGAGATGGCAGGAATAGCCTTTGCAGGTGCCACGTCATTTCCCGTGAATTTTAATCGTGTGTGTGAACCGATCGGCAAGACTTGGGTTAGCAACAGGTCAAATGAGGTGTTTAGTTTATCTATCCACGAGCATGCTTGTGACTCAAACTTTTCACCCGTTGACAAGCATATCCGACGGTAATACCCTCGGTCGCGTCGGACTGGTAACTGTTGGATATATTTAAGAGATGGCGAATGATAAAATCTAAGTGATATATCTGATGTCTCTGAAGAGACAAATCTAAGTGATACATAACCCAACGATGGAAAAGTTCCTTTTTTTTAGCAACTGGGGTTTGGATTTTGTTTATCAGTATAGAGCCCATAAACAGCTTTCGAGTGACGAGTGGACGGACTACTTGTCAGGCCAGTTGTGGATCGAATGGACCGATTCACTAGACCCAGCTGGTCACATGGCCCACGGGCCTTACATCAGAGTAGATAGATGTATGGGCCCACTGTGGCTCACGGAAGTGGATGGCTGCTAAGCTCCACGCGGGCCCACCTCATATACTATATATTTACTCTAGGAAGACACGAGTGGACGGTGCTGTGGTGGTAGCCAATCACTATTATAACTTTGTAAAAGATGATCGTGACTTTGTTCCACCTAAAAGTTCGGCCACACCTGTATACTATCGGCCCAAACTTTGTTGCCTCCTATACCACTCCATCCACTTTGCACTCTAACGGTGTTAAACGGTGCCGGAGAAAAGACTTCCTTGCCCGTAAGATCATAGAGGCTGATCAAAACTATCATTGTCCTCTCGTGCCACTCCCCGGGTATTTGAGGTAGGCTCTTGCATGCACTTTTTTTTTGCACACGTGATGCCATGATTTTAAAAAAAATGTGCACCGCATGTACGTGATGCATGCACTTATTTTTAAATTAAAAAAAGAATGTGCACTTTTAAGCATATATGTGCACTTGTTTTGAGCACAAGAAATTGACATAATATATAATAATAATATTTAACATAATATATAATAATAATATGGTTCGTAGACCAACATTTGGTTACTGGTTTTCAACACATTAGCTAGGTTTTCAATATGTCACCAACATTACAGCATGCACAGAAGTGCTTCATCCAGACATTAGCGGGATGGCCGTGCACAGAAGTAATTTTGAAATGTACTTAGTAATAGTTGTTTCGTTTTCTTTGCTCAATATATGTATGTCACTCATCGAGAGTGTAATTTAAAAATACATCCCACCACCATTTGATTTTTGGAGTAACTTTGAAAAAGTAATAAGCAGTAAATATGTCGTTTTTGGCTACCGTAATTGGGGCAATAATATATCCAAGTGAAGAAAAACTATTTTGCTGCTGTAAACTTGTCTGAGATTTATAAAGACGATACACAGCACGGAAAGAAATATCAGCGTAGTATCTTGCAACAGATGAAAGAAAAGAAAAGCCTGGTTACGGAACGGCATGCTGCATGAGCGCCGCGTCCTCCCGCTCCAGAGGGAACGTCCAGCAGCTCGCGCAGTTGCCAGCGGCTCAGCCCGGCAAGGTACGACGTGACGGTTCCTGGCGCGAGCAGCGACGCGGGTGTGTGTGGCGCCCGACGGGCAGGTCTTGGTTCTGACCGCTGCAGCCGGGCGGCGGGCGCGCGCCATGCCCACGAGAAGGTCGTGGGTCGCTGAGGGCCCGGCCGACGGCCGTGCAGGTTGCGGCAGGCATTGAGGGCCGTCTCGCCGCCGAAGTTGGCCGTCATTCAATCCTCGGCGAGTGAGGGCATGGCCGCCGCCCGCCCGCCACCCGGGCGCGGGGAGCCCCCGGCCCGCAGGAGCGGCGCGGGAGGGCTGGATCGGGGCGGCAGGAGAAGGGCGCGCGATCGTTGGGGGGCGGCGCTGGTGCCGGGCGGGGCGCTGGATCGAGGGGCGGCGCGGTCGCGGACGGCCTCGAGGCCGAAGGTGAGGGTGGGGTGGGAGGGGAGGAGCGCTCGATATGATAAGGTTTTTTTTTTAACTCAGTCCTAAGGTAAGATGGTCACTTCTCATGCTTGGTCCCACATGTCGTCGGTGAAACGTTAGAAACCGAACGACATATGAACGGAGTGGTACAGAAGGCAAGAAAGTTTGGGCCGATGGTATACAGGCGCGTCGAACTTTTCGATGGTACAAAGGTCACGACCATCTTTTATAATGGTACACGCGGTAAAAGTCTCATCTTTCTATATACGATTCACGCACCAAAAGAGGGCGAGGGAGCGTGGCCACGTCGCGCTTTTTGCGGCCGTCCGATCGGGCGTGTGGGGGCGCGTGGGACGGCCCAGATTGGACGGCACGGTGTTTTTGCCAAAAAAAAAAAAAAAAAAAATTCTATTTTTTGAAAATCAACCCGCGCTCCTCCCCCCCGTGCCGACCTGCCCGCGACACCGTCTCTCTCTCCCTCCGTCCCGGCGGCGGCGCACCGGGCTGGGCCCCTGCGTTGGCCACCTCCGACGCGCGGCGCGCACCGGGCGTGACCGGGTTGCAGCCGTGGCCGCAGTGACGCCCCCGCCGCCACAACGGCGGCTATCCGGCTTCCCCCGCTGCACGCGCGCCTCCCCCTCCATCCACAGTGCCGCCCATATCTCCTGCTTCCGCACGCCGGGACGGCCGTGCTGTGTGGCTGCTGGACGCGCTGCCGAGCCAGCCTCCCATCTGCGCCACCCGTGCCTCGGAGCCGGGTGTTGCCACGCCTCCAGCAGCACAGGGCTGAGCAACGGCGCCAGGCCACGCCCCAACGCAGAGGGAGAGAGATGAGAGAGCTTCGGGTAGGACCGAAGGAGAAAGATGGTGTGTGGCCAACTAGAGAGAGAGAGAAGGCGGTGGGCAAGTAGCGGCAGCGAAGGCGAGGTGGGTGGGAGGAGGAATCGATGGGAGGAAGATAAGGACGGGCGGGCAGGTAGCCAAAGGTAGGCACGCCGAGCTGCCTGCTCTGCTGCTGCTTGCTGCTCAGATATCAATTATCTTAATGTATGGCTGTGTTTAGTTCCTCTAAAATTTCCAAAATTTGGGATGGCTAAAAAAAAAAGTTTCCAAAATTTTCATCACATCGAATCATTAAATGTGAAGAAAAGACGCATGCATAGAGCATTAAATGTAGGTAAACAAAATAACTAATTACACATACACTGCACTCATGGAGATCTAATCTTTTTTGGCCAAATTTAGCCCATGATAGACAATAATTACCACATACAAACGAAAAGTGCTACAGTTCTTTTTTCAGCTTCACTTTTCAGCCACTTTTCAAGAACTAAATATTTTTTTTTGAAAGAAATTTTCAGGAACTAAATACAGCCTATGGCTCAGCTTGCTGCTCTCTCTGCCTCACAGGACGAAAAGAAAAGAAGGATTGATTATCATCAGCCAATAGGAAGCCATGGTTTGGAAGGCGTGGATCGTTGATGTTGCTAGATGTGTTTGTTTAATGAACTTATAACGTATTTTTGAATAGTTAAATGACCTCCAATGAAAAAAATTGTCAACTATAAAGTTTTAGATCTCATCAAGTTCTACAACTTTGATATAAATTTTTCTTTCATACTTAAATCGTACTAAAAAGTTAATCCTTATTTTTTAGTTTTGCTTTCTATTTTAAAATATAAATACACATATATACATGAACGCTCACTCTAAAGATATAATCCTTCGAAGAGTTCTAATTCTAAAGCAAATGGTCAAATTGAGCGATCCTCGAGCCAAAAAGAAAGATACAAGTTTGTATTCTATTAATTTTCTTAAAATTTCTAATTAAAAAACAAAAATATTAAATAAAGCTAAACCTTACATACATTAATATTACCATATTCCTTTTGCCAAAGCTACATACTTAATATTCTCAAATTACACAGAAAAATACAAAAAGACAAGAATGTCGACATAAAGGGAAAAAAAAAAAGAATATCCACTGTATAAATAAAATTCGTATTTTCGGGCACGACGGGCCAGCCGAAACAAAGGACGCGCAGCATTGTCACCTTAGAGATGGCGTGGCAACACAAAATTTGATTGCCTAATCTAGATATCCAATTAAAAAAAAAAAAAAAATTAGGATCAGTACTGGTTAGCTCAGATGGCGCGAAAACTACCTCAGATTGTTTTCGAATCAACCTGCAGTTAAGATGGGACATGCTTCGAAACCTTCTCTTCACGAAAATCAACCCGCGCTCCAGAAACCCTCTCACAGCTACCACTATTCATACTCATGTACCTAACTACGAGGGAGATTAAAAAAAAAAAAAAAGAGAGAGCGCTAACGATGGCCACAGCGGCAAAGCCGCGTGGTTTTCTAGTATGCCAATCGACTAGAGCATTTTCACTTTTCAGCTACGATGAGCGAGCTCCGCCCCTCCGCGTCAACGACGACGAAGGAAAGGGAACGGAGCAGCTTCGTTCGAAACCTGCGTGCAAGTGCAAGCCTCCACCTCCTTCGAGTTGACGGACAGATTAGTCATCGATTCTGCCTGCCTTTTCCTATATACTGACCTGCGCATCCCACCTCCTTCGAGGACGGACAGGTTAGTCCGACTGGTTAAGCATAGGATTCATGGAGGCAGGTCTGTGTATTAATTTCCTCATCCTCAACTGATCCCATCTTAGCTGTCCTGTCTGTATCGGAATTCAGAAATAACCGCGGCCGTTCGAGACCTGAAGCCTTAAGGAAGGCAGCAGCTTTCCCAACCTGCGTCCAAGCCTCCATATTCTTTTGAGGTTAGTACGTGATCAATTCTGCCTGGTTTTGCTACTAACCTGGATGGTGATCGCCTGATCGGTGCTTAAGCACGGGATGCATGGCGCGTGGTTCTGTGTATTAGTTTCCTCAAATAATCTAATAATACTAGCTGTCCGTGCTTATGGAGGTGAGAGGTTTTTTTTTAAAAAAAAACTGAAAACAGAGAGACTGCGATTTCTGCCGTTGATGTCCCAACACATTTTTAGGAGATTCCAATGAAAGATATCAGTAAGTGCCGGCAACAGCATTAGAACAAACTTGACTCGATTTATTTATTTTTTGATAACGAACTTGACTTGATTAGTTTGGCTTCAAGTGGCCGTACAATGATGTAAACATGCAGAGTTCACTAAGAATGCGCGTCCTGGGTGGGGTTTTTTTCAACAACAAACCATTCAATTAAATTCAATGGGGTCAATTCTCAAAAGGACCGTGTATGCAACCACATGTGAAAGGTCAAAGGAGAGAGTTTTTTTTTTTTTTTTTTTTTTTTTTGCGCCGAGTAGAAGACTAATATATAGACTATTTCCCAACGGTTCACCAGCGTCTCTCATCTTTTCTCATTAAGATCACGCAGTCATAATGTAGCGACTAATATTTTGAACAAAACTTAGATGATGTGGAAGTCTAATGAGCAGAAAATGATAATAAACCTAATATTTAGAGCAATCTGGCCAAGTCAGGGATCGAACCTGGCTTAACTAGTATCAACTCGGCCTAGTCAGGGAAAGCGGATTAGCCTTTTGAATCCGGCCAAGCCTGTTTTGGTTGATTTTATCCTAGGACATTTTTTATTTTGAGTGAAATACACCGTACGTCCCTAAACTTGTCTCAACGCCTCATCTGGTCCGTGTATTTAGAAAACCAGGTAAACCAGGTCCTTAAACTTGCTAATCAGATCATCTAGGTCCAAAACCGGACATTGAGGCTGTTTTGACTGCCACGATGGCATCCAGGTCACGGGACCACCCAGGTCACAGGACGCCATGGCAGCCCTGGGACCTCAAGCTCCAGGAAGCAACGACCAATAATAATTCCATATAATATTTAGCATCCATATAGAGGTTTTCGTGCTATAATAGCATAGAGTATTTGACAGTTAACAAGAGTTATGGACCCATTATATATTACAAACAGTGAGCCCCATCTTAGACATGTCACTACCCCGAGCAAACTAACACATCCAACACACAGACCTCACAATAGGTTTGTAACTGTGTGTGTGCGCCATCTACCAGTCCCAAAAGGTTTACCAAAAGATGTACAAGTGTACCAAAAGCTATACCCAAAAAGATGTCCATGCCCATCAGTTCAAGTTTGGTGTTTTTTTTCTTCTTCTTTGAATGTTTCTCTCCAGCAGAAGTGTCATTCTTCTTCTTCGATCGACTCTTGCACTTCAACCTTCCTTGTTTTGTTGCCGTGGTGAGGACGGTTGGTCTTGAAGTGGGCTGGTTGTTGTCGATGAAAGATGAAGAAGGGAGAGGCCTGATGATCAAGTGACAGGTTAACATGATCTGTTACCCGTCACAAAATGAAGAAGAGAATGGATGGACACATTATTCACAATGCAAGCTAAAAAAGACAATGATCAGCTACAAGTTATTCACCTGTGATAACATTTGGGACAACATACTTGCTTCGACCACCAATGGTTGCACCGTGGGCCGTAGGTGTTCGTCATCACTTCCTCTACACCCCCGTGGTACTAAGTTCAAGAACATTTTCCTTCTCTCCCCGTTGTTGCTGCAAAAGGTGGTGGCTGCCTTCTCACTTGTTGTTTTCGGCCCGATGCCTGCCTTCTTGAGTGGGCAGCCCTTTGAATTGTGGTTAGGCTCATGGCACCAAGAACAGTGAATGATGATGCCATGCCCGGACATTGTAGGTCCATTTTTTCCTTGGATCTCATGGGGTTGCTTCCTCCTAGATTTGGGTGGCCTTCCTATCTTCTTCTCATATATTGGTGGCTCAATATTTGGACCATTCATTTTCTTCCCGTTGGACTTGTCAGCACATGGCATCACATTGAATCCATACACAGCACTATAAGTTTCAAGTAGTGTAGCATTGAGATATAAAATCTTCAGCGGGGGTCCTTTCATGCCTTAGGCAAGAGATGGCATGACTACAAGGAATGCCAATCAAGTTCCACCTCCTGCAGTCACAGTGCTTGTCATAAATCTTAAGCGTAACTGGTAATCTCTATCCTTCACCTCAAAAATACCTCTACCAGCAGGAGAAACATAACAAGTGTTGGCCCACTCTGAGTTTTGGAGAATTATTTTCCTAATCTTGGGACAAATAGGGCCTGGCCATTTGTTTTGAACATCATTCTGCTTGCTGTACACCCTGTTCATTAGTTGGTCTTTGATCTGAACAATCATGCTAAGGATGGGCATCTCCCTTGCATCTAGTATGTATTTGTTGAATACCTCACACGAATTATTGAGCAACAGATCACACTCAGGAAACTCACTAAAAAAATGCTCTAGCCCAAGTGTTGGGAGGCATATGTTCTAACCATCTATGTGCTTGTGCATCTAATGTCTTCATTTTCTCCATGTTCCTCTCCCGTCCCAAAGCTGCCACCGTGGTGGACCTAGCACAAGCCCGTGAGCTGGTTTTTTGAGGTTCTCACCTTTGAAGTGACCCCGAAAGTTGGAGTACAAGTGTCCGACCTACGTAACACGTGTTCGAACTGAAAAACTTCTTGGACAGCAGGTATAAGTCCCTAGAGATGCATTAAAACAATTAGTATATAATATAGAATAAGTTTACAAAATGAATAAGTCATGAAAAAGAAAAAAGTATAAAACCTTTTGCTTGTCGGTCATTATAGTCCATGGATAACTATTTTCAATCCCAAGATCTTGCTTGAGGGTTTCAAGGAACCATTTCCATGTCTTCTTTGACTCCACCTCGACATAGCCCATTGATATAGGAAATATGCAATTGTTTGGGTCTATTACAACTGCAGTCAGCAAACATCCACCAAACTTGGTCTTAATGTGACATCCATCTAAACAAATGACAGGCCTATAGCCAGCTAGGAACCCCCTTTTGCAAGCATCAAGTAAGAAATACATTTGACTAAAATGACCATTATTGAGACCAACATGGAAAGTGCTTCCTGGGTTCGACCTCCTCAGTTCATTACCAAAATCCCACAAAAGGTTGAATTGCTCAATCTCATCACCATATATCGTATCCATAGCCAATCGCCTTGCCCTACCTAACTTGCTCCTAGAGGGTGTCAGGTTCCATTCCTTCTGCACAATCCTTGCAAAATTTCCTAGTGTCATTTTGCTATCTGCTCTAAAGCTCTCAGTGTACTTCTCTGATAGCCACTTGGCTGTGCAGCTCTTGAGAACCCATTCCTTCCTACAGTTATGCTCTCCCACATAAGTTTTGACCATGAATGTCTTAGTTCTACTGTCCAAAGAAGCATACAATGTCCAGGAGCAGCCAACAGCACAATGAGCCCGAACCCTGCTTTTGTCATTCCTGGGCATCCTAATGTCAACTCTATGCTTTAGATTGTACTCTCTGATGGCTTTTCTTAGGAGCTCCACACTAGAGAATATCATGCCTACCTTAAAGGTTGGATTGATTAGATCCTCAGGCTTGAAAGATTTGAACTTTAGCTTCACTTGGCCTTCTCCATCTGAGTCATCGGGCAAATCCAGGTCACTATCTGACCCATCTTTGCCTTCTTCCCCTTTCCAAGCCACTACCTGACCCATGTTTGCCTTCTTTCCCTTTCCTGAACCCTCATCTAGCACCTCTTCATCTACATTTTCCTCAAATAAGTCATCATCACCATCTTCAAAGTCAAAATCACTGTCAGAATAGTTTGATCCTTCTGTGTCCACTTCTATGTCCACTGCCTCATCTTCTTCCTTCCCCGGCAACTGGTTGTCAAAGTCTGATGGATTCTCTTTTGGGTTGTACTGACTAGCAACTTCGTTGATTACAACATCATCCCAAATGTTGTTGTCACCTGCTATCTGGTTGTACTGATCAATATACAACACAAAATTGTTCACCCTACCAACAATTTGTTTCATGACTAAGGTTTCAGCATCAGATTCAATGATTCTAAGGCCATTATGCAACTGTTTGTCGGGCAAAAGCCAATACACCTTAGCCTTGTCAATCACATAATCAAGCTGCAATAGGAGGTCTTCTATCCACAGATAGCACCACCATTCTGCTTCCACGTCATCTTCATATGTGATTTTACCATCAACATAGGATTTGTTCTCACCATGACCGAAGAAAAACCCCCCATGATGGACTTCTAGCGAGAATTTTTTTGAATTGGGACCTAAAATACACAAAGCATCACTGAACTGGACAATCCCAACCAAACACCAGCTCCATTAAAACACTAAAAATTAGTAATTTAGCACACAATCCAACTACAGGCAAAGAAAGATTAGGGTTCCAACTAAAAATCAATAATTTAATCCACAATCTAACTAAACTTCAGTAAAGAATCAACAGTGAGAAAGAAGCAGCAAAACAAGGGGATTAGGGTTCGATGAAATCACCGTAGTTCGGGCGGTGGCTCTCCGTGAAGGCGAAAACCGGGCGCCCCATGGCTCTCGCAGCGCCGGTCACCGCTGCCCCCGTGGCCGCCGCAGCAGCCTAGCACCACCGCGGGAGGGCGACCGCCGCCGCACCGGTCTTCGCCGGCTTTGACCCGCCCCGCCGCAAAGAAGAAGAACAGCCCCAATGCAAAGCACCAACCGCCGGGGGGGGAGGGGGGGGGGGGCAGCGCCCTCTCCCGCGGACGCCGCACCAGCCCAACCGCCGGGGGGGGTGGCGCCGTCGCCCGCCGCGAAGTCGCGCGGCGACTCCGGGGCCGCCTCGGTCCGCCGCTGAAGTCGCGAGTCTCGCGACTCCCCGCCGCCGCCCGTCGCCGCGGGGCCTCTCCAGAAGGAGCGAAGGAACCAGCCCACCAAATGTTTTTTTTTTTTTTTGAAGCCAGGCCCACCAAACGCTGCATATTCGGTCATGGTCAGATCGGTCAACATTGCCACCGTGGCAGTCAGGTGGACAAAACAGCCTCCAATGTCCGGTTTTGGACCTAGATGATACAGCTTAGCAAGTTTAAGGACCTGGTTACCTGGTTTTCTAAATACACGGACCTAGATGAGACGTTGGGACAAGTTTAGGGACCTACAAAGTGTATTTCACTCTTTTATTTTTGTTGGAAAAAAAAAAGGCAAAACTTTAAGAAACAACCTCCAAAATTAGTTAAACTTTGCACAAAACTTGTATACCCCATGGTTAACCTATAATTAATTTGGATACTTGTTTGAAGGCTACGTACATTTGTACATGACGACAAATGGACTGTGAAGCTAATATGAATGATCTCTTGGAGCGCATGCTACATGATGCCAGCGCAGAGCCGACACAGCTGCCACTGTCACTTCTAAAAGCCATCACAAATAATTTCTCTGATGGTCAGCAAATTGGCAGTGGTGGGTTTTCAGTTGTTTATAAGGTATCATCAGTACTCTAAACCCAACACATATTTGTTTGTACTGTTCTGAAAATGCTCACATAAAAAGCTCAAGTTCATCATGCTAACAATGCAACATTTTCACAGCAGGGATTACTTCGAATGGGACATCAGTGGCTGTGAAAAAGCTGTCCCAAACGTTTGAGGTCGATGAGAAGAAATTCTGCCAAGAGCTTGACAGTCTGATGAGGGTGAAGCATAAAAATGTAGTACGATTCCTAGGCTACTGTGCTGACACACAAGGGAAGGTGTGCAAGTGGGAGGGAAGAATGTCATGGCAGAGGAACGACAAAGGTTGCTCTGCTTTGAGTTTATGCCAAAAGGAAGTCTTGATAAGTACATTAAGGGTACATCATCCCATCTTATATGCTCCATCTTTTTTCTAAAATAAATCACCTTTTAATGTTATCCTAATAAAAAAACTGTAAATTTAATCAACTTATATATAGAGAAGACCACAAATATCTACGTGCCCTACCATAAAAGTATATTTTCTGATGTATCAAACTTTACTAATTTGGTGTCATAAATATTTTTTTTTTTGTATAAATTCAGTTAAACCTAAGAGAGTTTGAGTACTTAGGAAAATTCTAGAAGTTAATTTATTTATGGAGGGAGTATGTGCAAAATATAAACCCTGCCATAAGTCATAAGCTCCTTCAGTGTTCACATGTTCTAAGTTTCTAGCAAGTATTATATCATTATATAAATCATTCATAATCTAGTATAGATATAAAAAGTTCATCGTGTTCCTATATTTTCACTTATAACCAGAGATGAAGTTGTAGCATTTTTTTATAATAGGGACTTCAATTATGTATTTATGTTACTATCATCCCTCCAAAAATTTACTACCATCCCACCAAAAATAAAGAAACAAATAAATTGGGTCTCCACTTTACAGATATGACCCAAGGACTTGATTGGAGGACAGTCTATAAAATAATCAAGGGAATTTGTGAGGGTCTACATTATCTTCACGAAAATAAAATTGTTCATCTAGATCTTAAACCTGCAAACATACTGTTGGATGATTACATGGTGCCCAAAATTGCTGATTTTGGCATCTCAAGGTGCTTTGATCAAAAGCAAACCCGGGCTGCAACATCAAAGGCGTATGGAACACTGTAAGATAGCTGCATCTATCTCTAAAAAGGCACATTTTATATGTTGCATTCAGTTCACTGTAAGTTGCTTAGACGACAGAGTTTTTTGTGCAGGGGATACATGGCACCAGAATTCTATAACGAAGAAATTACAATTACATTCAAGTCAGACATATATAGTCTTGGCACTATAATCATAGAGATGCTGACAGGGACGTAAGGGGTATCCTGACATTGATAATGTAAGAATTGTCTCTCCTGGCAAAGGGCCATGCATTGTTAAAAGTTAACATGCTACACTATTAGAATTTTCAGAGGTGTCTCCATTCTTTTATATACAATTGTGATAACCTAGAAATAGAAGAACAAGGTAGCATACCTGCATCTAGATATGGTCCTTAAAATAGATGTTTAGATACAGATTATTTGTATTCATAACTGCATAGAGAATAGTCATATTCTATATGAATGGGCATAATACGAGCTATGGCTAAAGACAGACATTAGACTATACATACTACAGATCGCCCTAGAAATAGAGTCTATGGGCCTGCTGAAATCATGCAATTGAAATCACCGAGTGGCATCCACAGCAACTTCCACGTGGGTCCTGCTATCTTCTCCCCCACTCCTGCATCCAAATCTCTCTTCCTCTCTGTCTAGTGCTCTAGAAACTAATGTTGATAGTGTAAAATGTTTTATGTAGTAGTGTTAGCTACTTGTGTGCATGAACTATATATTAACTTGAACTTATGTAAACGAAGCTAGGAAGTAGATATTGAACTACTGGTGCAAAAACTATCAATTGGCAAAATTTGGGACCATACATTTCTCCAAGCATTAGATCAGGTTGTTGTTTTTATGAACGTTCTCTTAAGTGACCTATAGCAATAGTTAACAATTACAAGGACATAAACAGAAAAACAACATTTACAATGGCAAAAACTATCAATTGGCAAAATTTGGGACCATACATTTCCTCGTTGAATGTTGAAATTCAAAGAAAAGAGTTTCATCTCTGCTTTTAACAAAGCAGTGTGATACATGATTCTGTCGGGGTTACTAGCTACAGAAACGAACCAAAAGCGCTAAGCCTATTATAGCACTTAGACAAATTCAACCCTCATATAGTGGAGTTATAAATATACTTATATTGTAAATTCATGTTTCCCTATTCAAACTTTTTCTGATGTTAATGAGTTTCATAACAATGTTGTTTTGACATTAACATTATTTTTCCATTTTATGTAATGAATCCTACGTACCTTATGGCTGTTGCCGTTTCTTAGGTACTTACAAATTGGAGCACTAGGTTCAGAAACGTACCTGCAGGAGACCCATGGTTGGAACATGTAAAAGCATGCGTTGAGATGGGCATTAAGTGCATTGATCTTAATCCACAGAGGAGACCGATTACACAACATATAATTGACATGCTTGTTGACATGGACCATACATATGGTTTTAATGAAACTGACTTCTGCGCTTCATCGGCAGCACATGTAAGTTTACTCATGGCACATATAGCCTATGCTTGAATACCTTATATTTCAAAATAGGAGTAGTTATTAAGTGTTTCGTTTTTGGAATTAGGAGGGACTAGAGGCCCCTATCGATCAAAAAATATTAGATAGTATTAGATAAGTCATTAAAAAAGGATTAGAAGTTCAAGAGACCGCGATCAATTAAGAAACAAAAAAAAAGTAACAAAAGACTTTTTATCCATAAAGCCAGTCTCAATGTATGATTTCACCTCACAGTTTTAAAAGGAGTAAAACTTACCATGAAACGGGTCTATCTCTCAATGGATAATTTCACTACACAGTTTCATAGGGTTATTTTTTAGCTTTCTGTGGATCCCACTGTTTCTCTCTCTCCCTTTTCCTTCTCTTCCCCACGGCTAATTTAATGTGCATGAAGAAGAAGTCACACGTTGAAACGAAGGAGAGCCTCTCGGTGAGGATTTCACTCCCTTTCCAACGTTTTGAAAACAACGCTCAAATGTTTCGTGGGGATGAAACATTTCCCTTCCTCTCCTCCTAGTTTCATGCAAAAAGCTTCTTTCTGCTGATGTGTCATCCTATTTAATGTGTATTAAACCAACCATGAAGCTCCATTGAGACTGACCTAAGCTCAAGGGTAACTCAATATAGTTGTTAACTGATTGTCTCATGCGGATTCAATGCATATCTTTGAAAATTCAATAGTTAAAGTAAAATTAAGATTTTTATTCAAGGTTAATTATTAAGATTTTTATTCTAGGGTAATTATTAGGATTTGATATCTTTTGGTATATGCCATGGCTTTTATGACCAAAAGGAGTATTATCATTATTTCCATCAGGTCCTATTCCTTTGACGAGACTATCCTTATATCTACAGGGGCTGGATGTCTACCCGCTCCATATTTGGTTCCCCTTCAAGTCAAGCAAGGTCATCAAATGCCCAGTGACCCTGACCAATAAAACAGACGATCTTATTGGTGTCTTGGTTGCACCGACCAGCTTAGATGCATGTTCCAACCCTGACTATCCATATGTGTGGGAGCAGCCGGAGCATATAAAGGACGGCCGTGTATCATCAATTTTCAGAAGGTTGGGGCCACATTCTAGCGAGACCATTTACTTGACTATGAGGAAGCAAGAGCAACACCCGCTAGAAGCAGCAGACGAAGGCAAATTTGAGGTGGTGATGGTCGCCACAATGTCCGAGAAAGACATCAAACTTTTGGATGATCATTGGAGATATGATACATGGAGGCAAGACAAGTCTGAGGACCTATTGAGGCGAGCCACGGAGTTCGGTACTGTGGTGCATCTAGCAACGATGAGGGCTGCTGTCACCAGTGACCCAGCAAAATGGCAGGAAGTACAGGTAAGCCGAGTTGATGGGTCATATAATTAAATTATATATTCGAATTGCATACATATGTACACGTACATGTGCCATTATGTATATTGAAGTCGTTGATACCAATGTGGTGGCGTGCAGTCGGTCTAATAAGGGGGTCGGTTGCTATTTGGTTGTATCAGTTAATACAAGCAACACCACCACCAGACGGGGAGGATAGGGATATCATCTACTGCATGGATGTTCACCCAACCAAAACATGGTAAATATATAGATAGATGGTCTCACTGGAAAACTCTCATTTCCATTCTAGTACTTGATTTGATTTAGATAGACGGACTCTAACTAATAGGGTGTGCACACCACAGGTTGTTGATGTGCCATTATAAATATGTTTCCATTTGGAACTATGAGACACAGGTATGAATACTGATATATAGTACTACACCTCTGTCATAACCTTGCTTGGTTATCAAGACGGTCGTTATGGGTCATCAAGGTATTTGAGTTGAAACTATATGAATTGGCATTTTCATTGCTAAGCAGGAAAGAGTCACGAAGTTCGAAGTCGAATATTTAAAAGAAAAGGTTTTTCATCAAATTTCATCGGTCAAATTTATCGCTGGAGAGCAGTGGTTGGCAGTTGGGGATGATTTCGGGGGTGTCCATGTCTATGCCTACACTAGCTTCGGTGCTCGAAAGGACAAGGTCAAGGAATTCGAAGCTCACGTTGGTGACTACAGTGCAGTGAACTATTTGGCTGTATACCCGAAACATACACTGCTGCTTACAGGTTCTTTCAGAGACAAATCAATCAAACTCTGGGACTGGAGTCAGGGCTGGACATGCACTCGAGCAATCGACACACGCTATCTTTTTGTACTGTGTCGAGGCTGGCCCAAGGGACGCCAGCACTTTCGCTAGTCGTGGTTACGACAACGTAATAAAGGTTTGTTTGCCTCTTCATTTTTTTCAATACTATAAATCATGTGTTGGGTCGACAGTGATTACCAGTCACTGACGATGATCAACCAACCAACTAATTATATTTTCTTATGGTGGTCAATTACACATGCATTTTTATTATAGTTACAATCATTTCTGCATGAAAATTGTAGGTTTGGGATATTCATTATCCGAATGCCATCGCCACATTCGAGGGGATGTCAGAGCCTACTTTTTGCACTAATGATCATCAGAATTTTCTGGCTACTCTTTCTAATGATAGCCATACCGAGTCGATGAAGGCAAAGGTATGTGTGGCATCCGCCTTTCTGTAGTGCTGGGAGCAGTATTGAACATTAATTTTCTCATGCAGGTTTGCAACAATTTCCGCATCTCTCTTCTGTAGTCATTCTCACTCACTATTTTTTTGAATTAGATTTGGGATTTGGAGGCAAATAAACACGTTCACACACTTTGCTCGGAAATCTGGGGTGGAACCTTGAACGTCTTGCTTCCCACCCAACGCTTCCAATACTGGCTGGCATCATGGAGGATCCGGGAGGCAGAACTCAGCGGGTGCATCACATTGTCTTGTGGGATCTTAGGACCTATAGGTAATAACTGTTGATTCATTTGTATATCCTCCACATGCCTACATGCAGTTCCGTGGATGAAAAACGTTGCCTTTTTTTTTTTTGAAGAATAACATTGCCGTTTATTACAAACTCTTCTATGCAAAACATACTGACTTGAATTAAACGAAATCACGTCACATGTTGTTGGTCTCAAGTCTAATTAATCCTAGCTATTAGCTAGGACCGTATATAAGGGAGCTAGGGAGTAGTATATAAATATCTATGAGTATGCACATCAATATAATATGAACTGATCTTTCGAAAAAAATATAATATGAACTAGGAGGATTCTCCGCACGTTGTCGCGGGTACGAGGAAGGAATATAAATGGGTTAGGATGTTAATCACTAAGAATTAGGAGATGTATATGTATACATACACATGATATTATATAGTGCATTGCTTAGTTGGACAACTTGCATGTTGAGATATTAGCTAGTGAGGCTTCGCTGAGTGGATATTAATTATATGTGATAGTGCATTGTCTAAGTGGATAGCTTGCATGCATGTTGAGAGAAATAACTAAGTGGCTATTAATTGTTTATGATAGTGTATTGCCTAGGTGGATAGCTTGCATGTTGAGAGAAATAGCTTAGCGGGGTTTGTTCTTATAGGAGTAGTAGATTACCAACAACCTCATGTGCTACTGTTCTTGAGTTGACGCGGCATGCTACAAAGTTATTTTGCAATAAGATACTCCAGCTACCTAGAAAATAAAGTATTAAAGTCTTTAAAATTAATACCACATTATAAGAAATTCTAGCCATTTCAAATATGGTCGTAGTCATTAATGGCAGGTCATGCAATTTGTGTTATTTAGGGTAGTTAATTCACCTAGGTATGTTGATCTATCTAGTCAGGTAATTGTCAGTTACAGGAAATGTTTTGGTTTTCCAATTACTCCATTATATGCACTTGGATACTTGATGATGGTCATGACATAGAGTTCTCAGTAGAAAGGACCATGCTAACCAAACCCAACAGTGACTTCTTCGAGACAGGATAGGAACCGAGGCATTTCCTCAAATCAGGGAAATCCTTGCTTACGTTTCAAAATTTCAGACAAAGCTAGGAAACCAAACAAGCAAGCTTGATCAGGCACATCATTATACTCTAATTGTAAACATCACAATTTCATCTTTACTGTGGGGATGGGCAACTATTTTTGTTATGTTTCCTAGAAGCTAATATAACTAATGGTGGTCTCCTATAATTACATAATAGGGTTATGAAAAGGGTTGAACTTCCTATGGAGGGTGACTATCCTAGGATGATATTCCATTGCACCGAGGACATAACAAGGTAATATCTTTTTCCTACTAATTAACATTGTAATTAAATCAGCTAAATTCTATGTATGTAGCATGTGTCCTACAATACTACATTGTTTACGTGAAGTAAAGACAGTAAACCCTAAAATACTCTTATCTTATGCCATGGTTTATAGTTTAAAAACACCATCTTGACATTGGAATAATTTCTTATTACCAGCAAACATTCAGATTTATCTTATAGACATATTCTGCAGTTTATAGTTTGTCTTTTTATCTAACTCCTCACTTCCTGACATTCGCAATATTTATTTGTTATGTGTAGACTTGTGGTCTTCTCCCGTAAACAGATATCAATTATCAAAATCAATGTGGCTACACTATTGACCAGTCATTCATAGTAATTGTGGGCAACACTCATGTGAGATATAGCCAAGACAAGAGTCCGCAAAGCACATGGATATTATTTAGGAGTTAGTTTTTTTTTTTTTTTTTTCGAAATCTCAAACCCAATTGTGTAGGCATAGACATGGACACTATTAGGAGTAGTGTTTTTTTGCGAAATCTTAAAACGCATATCAAAAGCAAGGCACATCATGAAACCGGCCACTTATAGCACAGTGGCCTTTTTCAAAAGAACACTACCCATTGTCGTTTGGATGCAATTAGTGTTTTGAGAGCTGTGAGCACATCTCTTTGGCTCTTGGCAGGCTAGTGAATGGAGTGTCCTTTCCTTCAGTTATATTGTTCCACTACCATATATTTGGACCCCATGAAGTTTAGTCTATATAGTATATAGCTCCTTCTGTTTTGGAATACATTCCTGTTATATCGATCTCATGGTTATAATTGTAGGTGATATTGAGGTTCCAATAATGAAACTGTGGACAGTTGTGTATTGTAACATGCTTGTAACAATCTTTAAATGCCCTTTCATTTCGATGGCCAATTATATTGCAAGAAATAATGGAAAGACGTTCTCTTTCATGTGAACATTAAGCTGGTCTTCATATATCACTCGCTAGACCAAGCAAACTGAGATGCATCTTTTTACACAAAGCACTAGCTAACAGACTTGCAAATCTGTGTTTTCAGTGCAGAATGTTTTTAGTAGCAGCGCTGGTAGATATTAAGATGAGGGTAGTGACAGAGGAGCACCTGACACCAAACTAGCGGTGAACCGGCCAATTTTGTGTTTTTTTCTCAATCACACATAAGATTTTGCGGCGTTTTCATGTTAAGAGAAGATAGTTTGATACATGGGGGTGCCAAAAGGTGTGTAATGAGCATAGGGCTGCCCCCTCGAACACACACACTCGCTAGGCTACTACTCGCTGTATGAAACACCCAAGGTGCGCAGCACCTGCTTGCACCGGCCAATTTTGTGTTTGTTGAGGGAACTGAGAGATGTGATATACTCCCTCCGCCCCATTGAGATTGTCGTTTTGGACTCGTGCCATTTTGTTTGATCATTCGCCTTATTCAAAAATTTTGTTTAAATGCTATTTATTTTTTCATAACTTATTTAATCATTGAAGATACTTTGATTATAATTTATTTATTTTATGATTTGCTAAAATAATTTGAATAAAACGAATGGTCAAACATGGTACTCAAAAGTCAAAAACGACAATCTCAAAGGGACGGAGGGAATAACAGCAAATTAAAAAAGGTGCTGATCAAATGGCATTGCATCCACTGGTACGTTAGAATTATTTCATTTTTGTTTGAGAGCTGGTATAGCCAAACGTGCTGATCAAAGGGACGGAGGGATACCCGTGGGCGCGAGAGCAAAGATGTAGCTGGAGGGCGCGAAAAAGCAGAGGAGGACCTCCAAGTCCAAGCCGTGACGCGCTGCGTGACTTGCCCCATCGATCTGCCCCTGCAAGTGGGGGCTGTGCTCTCTGATCCTCTGTGGAGTGGAACAGCCGGCGAGACGTAGGCGACTCTCGGTAAGGCCAAGCGAGTTACCACATACAGGACTGGTGGCCTGGTATATCTGTTTGGCTGGCTCACCTTGATGTTCCTCGAAAGGAAGGTTCATCAGCTGGTCTTGGAATGGAACCTCCCCAAGAGCGATGATGTTTCGATGGGATGTCAGAGATGGGAGCATGATCGATGGAAGCGTTCGTGAATTATGTCAGGAATGGCTGTGAGCAGGAAAGCCAAGAAGAGGAGCGAAGGTGCGGAAAAGCAGAGGAAGCCTCCAACTCTTGCCGTGGCGCGGTGCATGAGCTCGCCCAGCTAGCTGTCACTGTAAGTACTATCCCATCCAGACGTACGAAGTACCAGCAGGTGTAGCACGGCCACGCTGGGAATGGCCGTGAGCACGAAAGGCTCAGGTTCCACACCGGCGCGCCACGTACTGCAGCGTCGACGTCTAGCTGCCGAGCGAGGAGCCGAGGACCTTGCTTCACGTGCTCTGCTTTTGCTCTGCTTCCTCTGCTCCGCCCGGCCGGCGAGGTAGGCCATCTTGTGACATGTGTTACGTGTAGAGGTGGAAGACTAATTTAATTTGGACATTCATGGATTGTAGCAAATAAACTAGAAATTTAAATTTTGGTGAAGGACCATCTCTTCCTAGTTTATTTTTTTTGAGGATATCCATTGGACATCCAACTTCCACCTATGGTTACGTGTATGCACCGCATACTGGAAAGTGACGAGATCTCAAGAGACTTCAAAAGCAAAGACTAGTAATCCAAATGATAGATGAGTGTGTATATGATGTCTTCTCCATGTTCCCATGTGGAGAACATCTGCACACTGAATTGGTGTTCATATGATACTGTCATACTGACAACTGGGGTAGAGATAAGTGGATATGTTACTGCATTAACAATGCAGGTAGAGGTAGAGTTCCTCCTAAAAAGACACTGCAGCCATTGAGCAGTTTCAACTTTTACAGGGATTATAATAAGCTGATTAGGCAGAATCTGTTTTAGTTTGCAAGCTGGGTGCAGAGTAGGTTGGCCTCCAGGTGTTCCATGGATTTTTCAACACATTATATGCTTTTTCACTGATGTAATTGTGAGCTAGGGATGGTAACAAATTTACGTGGTAGCAACTAGCAACAGCGTGTGGCCCAGATATTCCACTAAAACGATATAGGCATCAATCCACCAGCCGTCTTATATTTTTCTTTATACTGAAAAAAAAAAAAGGAAGAGACTTTGTTTGGGGCTGGCAGCAGCTCACCGGGCCGGGCCGTGCTCATGCCGGGCCAAAATGCCGTGCTTGGTGCCGTTTGAATTTACAGAGATGGGCCCCCGTGGAGCTAGCAGGAATCCACTTGGCCACTTCCGAGAGCCACAGTGGAAACCGTGGTGGTTGGTGGACTTACATGTTTGTTCGACATGTATCTCCAGGAAGCTTCAACTATGATGACTACTCCACTCCTCGGCGTCAAGCCACCAACGACGACAAAGGCGAGCGCCGCGGTCCTTCTCTTCGCAGGATCTCAAGCAAGGGAAGGGAACAAGGGATCAACTTGGTTCGAAACCTGCGTGCAAGCCTTCACCTCGTTCTCGAGTACAGGTTAGTCATCGATTCTGTCTGCCTTTTGCTACTAATTAACCTGCGTGCGTGCTCATGAATTTGATCCGTGTTTAAATACGGGTGAATGGCCCGATCGCGATATTTTTTTTTAATCCGTGCTTAAGCATGGGATTCATATCATTGCGGTCTGTGTATTAATTTCCTCAAATAATGCCATGGTTTGAGGTCTGTGTACTAATACGTACGGATAGTACATAATAACTTCTGAATTTCCGATAGTTGTCCTATCCCCAACCTGCCTCCATATTCTGAGGTTAGTACGTGATCGATTCTGCATGCTTTTGAGGTTAGTACATGATCAAAATCAAAACCTGGCTTAGCTCGGCCGTGTCAGGGAAAGTGGATTAGCCTTTTTGAATTAATCGGTCTAAGCCTGTTTTGGTATAGATTTCAGCCTAGGACATTTTTGTTGGAGAAAAAGGCAAAACTTGAAGACATAACCTCCAAAATTCGTTAAACTTCGCACAAAACCTGTCTACCCTATGATCTACATATAATCAATTTGGATACTTGTTTGACAGAAGGCTACGTACATTTATACATGACGACAAATGGCTTATGAGGCTAATATGCACGATCTCTTGGAGCGCATGCTACAAGATCCCAGCGCAGACCCGACACAGCTGCCGCTGTCACTTCTGAAAGCCATCACAAATAATTTCTCTGATGGTCAGCAAATTGGCAGTGGTGGGTTTGCAGTTGTTTACAAGGTATCAATACTCTAAACCGAACTCATATATATATATGTTACGACTGTCTGAAATGTTCTTCACAGAAAGGTTCAAGTTCATGCTGACAAGGCAACTCACCTCTCAGGGATTACTTCAGGAAGGAACAGTGGCTGTGAAAAAACTGTCCCAAATGTTTGAGGTCGACGAGAAGAAATTCTGCCAAGAGCTTGACAGTCTGATGAGGGTGAAACATAAAAAATATAGTACGATTCTTAGGCTACTGTGCTGACACACAAGGGAAGGTGTGCAAGTGGGAGGGGAAGAATGTCATGGCAGAGGAACGACAAAGGTTGCTCTGCTTTGAGTTTATGTCAAAAGGAAGTCTTGATAAGTACATTAAGGGTATGTCATCCCATTTTATTTGATCCATCCATTCTAAAAAATCAACTTTTAATGTTATCCTAATCATGCAACTTTAAATTTAATCAACTTATAGAGAAGACTACGAATATCTATGAGCCCAAATAATTTACCATAAAAGTAAAAATTTTATGGTGTATCAAATTATACAAATTTGGTGTCATAAATATTTATGTTTTTTTTTCCTATAATCAGTTAAGCCTAAGAGAGTTGGAGTTCTTAGGACATTTCTAGAAGTTAATTTATTTATGGAGGGAGTATGTGGAAAATACAAACCCCGCTATAAGTCATAAGCTCCTTCACTCGATGCATGTTCTCAGTTTTAGGTTACCGTTATATCATTATATAAATCATTCATACTCCTGTATTATATGAAACATTCATCCTGTTCGATATTTTCGCTCATAACGATAGATGAAGTTGTAGCATTTTTTGTAATAGGGACTTCAAGTATGCTACTACCACCCTCCAAAACTAAATAAGACACAAATAAATCGGTCTTCCACTTTACAGATACGACCAAAGACTTGATTGGAAGACACTCCACAATATAATCAAGGGAATTTGTGAGGGTCTACATTATCTTCACAAAAATAATATTGTTCATTTAGATCTTAAGCCTGCAAAATATACTGTTGAATGATTACATGGTGCCCAAAATTGCTGATTTTGGCATCTCAAGGTGCTTCGATGAAGAGCAAACCCGGTTGCAACATCAAAGGTGTCTACGGAACACTGTAAGCTGGCTCCATCTATCTCTAAGAAAGCACATTTTATATGTTGCATTCAGTTCACTCTAAGTTGCTCGGACTACAGATTTTTTATGCGAGGGGATACATGGCACCGTAATTCTATAATGAAGTAATTACAATTACATTCAAGTCGACATATATAGTCTTGGCACTATAATTATAGAGATGTTAACGGGACGTAAGGGGTATCGACATCGATAATGTAAGAATAATGCCTTGACAAAGGACTATGCATTGTTAAAAATTAGAATTTTACAATTTTCAGGGGCGTCTTTGTTTTTATATACGATTGTGAAAATGAACCGCACCTTAAATAGAAGATGGTCCTAGAATAATGGCATCTAGAAATGATCCTAAAAATATATTTTTTTTAGATATGGGTAGCGACGAGAGTCAAACATAGAGGTATGTCAAGCTCCCGGGCAAAAAGGCACCCGACGGAGAGACCCCACGACCGACCCCTCTAGGATCGTTTGGGGTCTATACCCATCAGGTATGCTCATGCATATCCTTTGGCCAAGGTTCAGGCCGATCCTCGAAAGCATGCTCTTGGCCTTTACGGGACTTGGGGCTTGCCGAGGCCCCAGGCTCCCAACCGGCGATAGTTCGAGCCTAATCCACGAGCTCCCCCTCGGCCGAGCGAGTTCCCGGGCAGAATCCAATGCCTCGAGCATCACCCCTCGGCACACCGAGTGTTCGAGGCTCGGGGGATCCAGGCGGCGGCGGTGTTCTAGCTCTAGGCTGAGCATATCGTCAACGAGAAGGTCTTGCTGCGCGGTGCCATCCTCGGGTGCAACGAGGATTGATGTCTCCTCCTTGCGCAACTTCCTTTAGATCCTCTTGGGGCATGGCTCGGAGTGCCACTCTGACGATGCCGGCTACTACTCCGCCTCTCGCGAGTGCTTCAACCTCAACGATGAGGTCCCTGACGACGATGCCTCCGAACCTGAGTCCCACTAGCTGCATGAACCACCTTTGAGAGAACGCAGCATGCTAGTAGTCCTGGCAGGCATACCTCAATGCTACCGTGGCAGAGCTCGTGAGGCGAAGGGAAGAGTTAGAGTGGCGGCAAGCTGTTCAACCTAACAATGATGTCCACGCAGGGCTCCAGCCTGCTGCACTTCCCCCAAGAGAGCTACAACATGGTAGTCACCACCTACCGCCTAGAGGACATCTCTGACACGACGGACCTGAAGACCAACGAGAGGCTCCACGAGGCATGGAAGCTCCTTCATGTCGCCCTCGAGCAGCAGGCCAAGACCATTATATCACAATGTCACGCTGCAGCCTCAAGATCGTCCTAGTCGACACATGCCCTCAACGGGGACCACTTCAACATGCGTGCCTCACTAATGGGAGGCGACAATGATGACACCTCTACCCACAGCTCATATCGTCCAAGGACCAGGTGTGCCAAACCCTAGCAGGAGCGAAGGCGTGAGCCTTCCCTCGTCGTCCACCCACACACAACTAGATTGGTGACGATCGGGACGTGCATGACACCATCGAGGCTAGATGCTACTCTCATGCCTAGTCGCAAAGCCCTGAGTAGCGAGCAGGGAGCCTAGCCCTACATCGATTTAGCCCCTTAGCATTCGGGGCTAGACTCAGGATGGCTCCCTACCCCAAGCTCTTTTGGCCGCCGACCCACATCACCAAGTATGACGACGAGATCAATCCTGACCACTAGTTGGAGTATTATTGCCTCTCCATAAGGGCCTAGGATTCGATGATGAGTTTGTCATGCAGTACTTGCCGCTACTCCTGTCAGGCTCAATGAGAGCCTGGCTTGAGCAGCTGGAGCCCAACAACATCCGTTGCTGGGGGATCTTCGCTCAACCTTCATTGGGCACTTCCAAGGTATGTATGCTCAGCCCAACAACTCTTGGGACTCATGCAATTGTAGGTAGAGGGCCGACAAGACACTCTAGGAGTACATCCAATGGTTCTCAAAGAACTGAAATGAACTTCCCATTGTCACCGATGATGATGTGATCAATGCCTTCACCTACGGCATGACACGTGAGGTGCTTTCGTCCACACACTCACGAAGCAAGGCCCCATAAATGACGCAAGAGCTTCCGGACATTGCCACCAATGCGCCACTACTAGAATGCTATCCTAGCCAACTTTAGAGGCAAAGACAGGACCGCCATCCACGTTAGTGGTGATAACGACGGTGACCACCCTACTACTTCCCATCACCACCATGATAAGAAGGAGAAGGACAAGAAGTGCCACAGGGATGAGATGGTGGTTGTGGTTAACCGAGGCACTCGCTCTCAACCCCACGGGAAGGCCCCACACTCCGAGCACTTGCCGAGAAGGCTCTTGAGGCACCTTGCCCTTTCCACGGAGGGCAGGCCAAACATCTACTTAAGGATTGCACAACCATGAGAGGCTACATCCATGGCACTCTTGATCTGAAGGGTAAGGCCTAGAAGCCTGCCCCGAAGGCCAGCATGGAGCCAGACGATGGCTAAGGCAAGGACACCGAGTTCCCTGGGCCAAACAATGCCTCGTGTTCTTTGGGGTCTCCAAGACCTATGACCCGCTAGGCACATTTGCATCATCAAGTAGGAGGTGAACGCCGTTAAGACCCTAGCCATCCCGATGTGGCTCCGATGGACACATACGGCCATCACCTTCAATCAGAGTGACCACCCCAATCGTGTCCCTCCTCCAGGGCGGTACTTGCTTGTGGTCAGCCCGATCATGGGCACGACATGCTTGTCTATGGTCCTCATCCTCTATGCCAGCACCCCCAACATCCTCTATGCCAACACCCTCAACAGGATGAGAATCCCTGAAGGAGCCTTCGCCCAAGTAAGGTGTTGTTCACAAGATCATCCTAGGCAAGGAAGTTGTGCCCCTCAGGCACATATGGCTACACGTCACATTCAGGCAGCTGGGTAACTTCAGCAAGGAGCCACTCACCTTTGAGGTAGTCGACTTCCCTAGCACCTACCATGGCTTAATCTGAAAGCCATGCTTCGCAAAGTTTATGGCTGTCCTGAAGTACACTTGCTTGAAGCTAAAGTTGCCTAGATCCAACGGAGTCATCACATTCGAAGCAACTTCGAGCAAGCCTACTAGTGAAATCAAGATTGCATGACTCAGGCGATCGAAATCACCAAATCCTCTAGCTCTAGTATCTCCGACATGATGCCAAGGAGGCACCAGGGGAAGAGAAGGTCAAGGCAATGGCGTCGCTTGATCGACCATGCTCCAACAAGGCCCCCAACACCACTGGTAGTTGCGACGGCTCGATAGCCCCTCCATCCAGCGCTCGAGGGAGGGGCTAACCCAATTAAGGTGGGTCCTGGCCACTCCCCTTGTCGGAGGGCCTCCGATGAGCCCTCCATCCAGTAGATCGGTTCCCGCACCAAGCTGAGCCAACCCACACTCCTCTTTGACAAAACGCCCCAACAACAAAAAGAAAGATACATAGTTTGGCCTCTTTGGCCTTTCCTCTTCGTGTCTTGATTTGGCCTTTCAGTCTTTTAGCTAATAATGTGAAACTATGAACTTAATGTTATCTCTCCTCGATCTCTGAAGGGGCAATGATATCGGGGATCACACCACATCACAAGAGGCTGACCTACGCAAGATTAGCCAAATAAAGGGGAAGCCCAAGCGAGGACTAACCTTAACCCTAGACAGCCCCAATCGCTACATAACCGGATATGTCACCCTCTCCCCAAGCTCGTTCCATTATTTCCATTCCAATACTATTTTTGGTAAGTCGAGCCTCCCATTGCCTAACGGACATGGTGTAATCAAGGGTTTGAAGGCCAGCCCATGGGGTTTCAAGGCTGCCCGAGGCAACAAAGTTGGGAGGGATGTTCACAGCGGGCACAAGCAGCCAAAATTGGGTGCTTGATTTGGAACCGGCCGCCCATCGAATGATGTACAACTACTAGCCTAGAGCCGCTCATGATAACCCAACAAGGAGAGCAGTGAACTCCTGAGCATTGTTTGAACGAGCTCACGAACCAAACGAGCGGCTTGGTTAGGAAGCAGATAATTGCCCCCACCAGGGGGACCAAGGAATAGAACAACCAAAAACTTGGGGTTCTCACAGACATACCTGCTAGCAGCATGGGTGCAACACTATCAGTCATCGATGCTAGTGTCACAGTGAATCTCGCCCAGCGAGGCCACCCAAGACGCCGAGCATGATTTGAGGGCATAGGATCGCTCCCGATGGGAATCCTAAAAACTTGGGAATGACCCAATGGGTGCAGCACCCCCGAACATCGAGGCCAAGGCTGTAAGAAGCCCAATCCAATCCGAGCATGACTCGAGAACATGAGATTACAGGCGAAAGTAATTTCATTACAATGAGAACAACCTAGTTAAAATATACAATGGCAAAAACCACTTATATGCCACTGACGTGGCGTATCCCTCCACGCCATCGCTTCATAGCATAATGGGAGGACATCATGACCGAAGACCATGTCTTGCGGCCATAACGAGGGGAGCTTCAACGTCCCGTAAAGCCCTCCTGAGGGCAGGCGGAGCGAGTGACCACAGACAGGAGCGAGAGCTGACAGAAGAACTGATTGGCCCCACCCCTATCCGTGGTCACCTTACCACTACATGCCCACACCCTACAGGAGCCCGAGGGTGGAAGAATCTCCGAGCAATTGAATGTCACCAAAACCCTTCCACCTTTGAGGGAGGCGAAGTAGGCAGGGGCCCAAACGTGACCGACGAATGAGAATCTGTAGAGCTCATGGCACTTGAAGGAGGCATAGCATCCTTCCCTGTTTGTCGCCAGGTGGCAGAGATGCACCTCCTCGTGCCACGCCACAGAGACTCCTCCCACTTCACATTTCCTTGGCCCCAACTTCGATGGAATCGTTCCACTCTCGTGGGGGCGATCCACCTAGCATCAGAGAGGCTCATACTCCAACACCACCACCATGCCTGTGTGTGCATGGGGATGGATATGAAGGAGGGAGGATGTCGATGGTGTGCGAGAAGGAACTGCACCAAAGGGCCCCTTTTTATGGACTAAGTGGAAGGCCATGGGTAGTGTCAACACTCTGATTGCCCATCAATGATGAAACAGATGGGAACCAAGGAGCTAGCCTGGTGCCCTAGGAATCTAGGGCGCACGACGAGCGGTTGCATGAAGGTGGTCATTCATGTAGCAAAGGTGGAGTTACGTGGGGTGTTGATGGAAAGTCATCGCCCTCATGCCACTTCCCAACGGCGCGCAGCCCATTCCGTGCACAACTCGACATGGGACTTGAGGGGACCCGCCTCCCCTCAGAACTGCCTAGCCTCACCAACGCCCAAATCTGTGCACCTCAGGCACTACAACCTCTCCTCCATTAGATTCATGCCATGCGTCATGTGGCTTTGCCCCTCATAGGGCATGGGGCAGTTTGAGAATAGCCCGCCTTAACTCCTCCTACCAGTGCAGCGGCCAGAGCATCATCAACCACCTCAAGGCAGTAGAGGGAGGGAGGCGTGGATATTGTCAGTGAATAGTTTGGTAGGAAGTCAGGGCTGGGGTAGGAAGTCAGTGAATAGTGGGCCCAACGCTTGGTGCGCTAACCTGATCCTATGGATGCTTCCAAGGGATGGCCCGAGCCACAAAGTCCTGCTACTGAGCCCCTAGAAGGGTGTGGTCCGCCGAGCCATCAGATGGCACCGTGCTAGAGCCTAGATGCCCTCAATCACCTGACCCCACGGTAGAACAAGGTCAGAAAGGAGGGCGCCCCCCGTGGGCTCGTGACTGGCGGCTCCCCAATGAGTTCGCCAGGTCGTCACTCATGCCTCGACCTACATGGCACTTTACTGTATCAATGCTCGGCCCCCAAGCCGAGCATCTCGACTTATGCCTCAGGTGCCCCCAGAAGGGCATCTATCCTCCATCAACGGTTGTTGGCCCTGTCTCAACTAACTCGGTTACAACCCCTCATCGCCATCATATACTCAACCCAGAAGGCCACAAAGGGCTCACGGGCTCCTGACAAGTCAAACATATGGGTATCTCAAGCTTTCAGGAGATAGGCTACCGACCGAGAGACGGTGCCCCTACCAACCCCTCTAGGATCGCTCAAGGGATCGGGGGTTATACCCTTTGGGTACACTCATGTGTATCCTCCATCCAAGGATCAGGCTGAGCCTGAGCACACCCTCCACCTCTACTCAAACCTTGGGTCCTCACTGAGGCCCCAGGCTCCCAACCAATGGTAGCCCAATCCTGATCCCTTAGCACGTCCTGAGCCCGAGCGATTTCCTGGGCAGGAATTCAATGCCTAGAGCATCGCCCCTCAACCCGCTGAGTGTCCAAGGCTTGAGTGGCCCTCAGTGCTACTTCGACCAATGGGCACATGGTGTTGTCGCTTGCTTATTTGATAAAGTCATGTAGGCGGTGTGACACAAGAAGACAAGCCTTGGCACTGGCTCTAGGGGTGCGAGGGCTGCTGGGCCCTCTCGTCAGTCCCCGATCCTGGTGTCTTTGCCTCAAGGAAGCCTCGAGAAGACTCACCTAGTGGAGGTCAGCCCAAGCCAACACCTCCTGATGGTCAGGGCCAGAGCGAGGGGATGCCCAAAGCCCCTCCGACTCGACGATAACGCCAGAGTCCATCTGAAGCCCCTCCGACTCTTAAATGACCTATAGCAATAGTTAACAATTCTAAGGCAAAGTAGCTATATAGAAAACACATAAATAGAAAAACAACACAGATGGTTGTTTGTGGGTAGGTCATTTCCTCGTTATTAATTGATCGAATGTTGAAATTCAACTCTCAACTAGTGGATTTATAAATATAGTTATATCATAAGTTCATGTTTTCCTACTCAAACTTTTTGTTTTGTTATTGAGTTTCATAACAATGATATTGTTTAGACATTAACCTTAGTTTTCTTTAGTGAATCCTACCTTATGATTGTCGTTTCTTAGGCACTTACAAATTGGAGTACTAGGCTCGGAAACATACCAGGAGACCCACGGTTGGAACATGTAAAAGCATGCCTTGAGATGGGCATAAAGTGCATTGATCTTAATCCAAAGAAGAGACCGATTACACAACATATAATTGACATGCTTGTTGACATGGAACATACATATGGTTTTAATGAAACTGACTCCTGCCCTTCATCGGCAGCACATGTAAGTTTACTCATGGTACCTATAGCCTATGCTATGCAAGAATAATCATTTTCAGTGGTCATGCGTGGCACCATTTATAGTTTGTTGCTTCGAGTTGGTGGATGAAGTGAAGTGGTTAAATTGCACATCAGCCGGATCAAAAGAGGTTCCAGCAGTATAGTGGTATTTTTTCCTGGCAGTAAGAGCCGATAGTAGTAGTGACAAATTATTTCTTCTATTAGTAAATATAAGTCCATCTTGATGTATCACTATTTACCAGTTGAAAAATAACTATAAATACCATTTGCAGAGGCGTCTTCTTTCTTTAAATAGAGGGGACTCGATCTACAGTCACCTCTAAAAATGGTTCCTCAAATGAGCCACCTCTAGGAATGAATTTGTAGAAGCGGCTAGTATTTTAGATCCAACCGTGTCTGGGTATTGTAGTGGTTGATGGTGGCTCGATCTAGAGCTGCCTCTAAATGTCGATATGTAGAGGTGACTGGATCTAGAGTCCCTCTAAATATAAGTGTAGGAGAGTACAATTTACAACTTTTTCAAAGACAAGATGAAGACATACTCTATAGCAAAGCTGTATATCTTGAAGAGGGGTACAACTTTGTAGTTGATAACTTTTTTTTCATTTGAAGTCATTTAGGTCTAGCAAACTATGTTTGAAGTTCTTACATTTTAAAATTCAAATCTTTTGAGTTTCTCCAAACGCTTTCAGATGGAGAAACGACCAAAACTAAAGCTATGGAACTTGAAAGGATGTAAAATATTACAGCAGAGAACTTTTTATTTGAAATAATATATGGTCTGAAAGTTTAATTTGAAGTCCTTGCATATTAAAATTCGATTTTTTCAAACGACATCGGATGAAGAAACAATGAAAAGCAAAGTTGTAAATGTTGAAGTGTTATACAATTATGTAGTTGACAATTTTCAAAAATTTTGGAGTCATTTTCCAAGGAAAATTAATTTGAATTTCTCATATTTGAAATTCAAAATTTTCAAATGAACTCAAATAGAGTAATGGCCAAAACCAAAGTTGTAGTACTTAACGATTTCTACAACTTTGCAGTTGAAAAACTTTTTCATTTGAATTCATTTATGCCTAAATACTTATTTCAAAATCGGGTGAAGTGAATATGAGGGGAGTGTTTGTTTGTGCCTTCTAGTGACAAGTGACTTTGGGGTGACGTGGTCAGGGAAGCTATGCACAAGGCCTAAGGTTGCGAGTTCCCACCAGGCAACCACATATGTCTGTCATTGCATAGTCACAAATTATTTTTCAATTGGTGAATAGTGACACATCTAGTTCCCATCACATGTGGCAGCTCTCGGCAAAGAGCAGCTTTGCCGAGTGCCCAACGGATTGCACTCGGCAAGCTTGCCAGACACTCATCAAATAATGGGTTTCGTAGTGCGTTGTTCTGTTAAAGAGGTTGTTTTCATGCAGATTCATTTAATGTATATATTAGACAATTTATTTCTTGTAGAATGTATACTTAAATGAACACAATATTTGACAATGTTCGCTTCTTTTCCTCAAATAAGAACATCAAGAGCAGTGAAGGAGTTCTGAATCCTGTCAACAATCAGTTAGCTATGTCTACTTTAGAGAATGAAGAGACATTTAAGCAGCTGATGGGTATATTCAGGTAAGGCCGTTAACTTATTATGGCTGGTGCATCTAGTGATGCAGACGCGCACTCATGATTGTTTCCATCATCAATTTCCGTCCATATATTGGCAAAAGAACTGTTAACTTATCACTGTGTTCTAGACAAGCCGAGGCTTGAAGTTGTTCTTACCTAAAAAAAATTGTCTTGATTGTCCATTACTTCTCTTGTCAGCAAACCTATCGAGCCAGATTTCCTGTTTGACTGTCTACCGAAGTCTCTGCGGCCAACACTAATTCCTCCCAGAATATTGCCTCTCATGAATGACATAGCTCAGCAGTTGGTTCAGGCTGGAAATCAGCAAACTTGCTACAAAATCTACCGGTAGGCTTTGGCTTTCTCTATTATTGTTTTACATCTATTCTGAGCTCATTCCTTCCCCAGCATGCTTTCTGTCCTCAAATAGACACTTTTTTAATATAATTTAATCTTTTACCCGTTCTTCCTTCATTAGAGATTCCCGTGCTTCAGCACTAGAAATGAGCCTTCAGAAGTTAGGAGTGGAAAAGCTTACCAAAGATGATGTCAAGAAAATGCAAAGGGAGGCTTTGGAGGCTAAAATTGGAAACTGGATACACTTCATGCGAATTGCGGTGAGGATCCTTCTTAAAATGCACTCATGTTATGTACGTCCATTTCAGAATCAAGTTAACAACGTTTTGCTTTTCAAACAGGTCAAATTATTACTAGCAGGGGAAAGAAAAAATCTGTGATCAGATTTTTGATGGTGTCAACTTTAACAAGGGCCATTGTTTTGCTGAACTGACAGCAAACAGTATTATAACTCTTTTCAGCTTTGGAGATGCTGTTGCTAAAAGTAAAAGGTCTGTTGAAGTGGAGTTTTTGTTGCTTGACATGTATGAAATAATGCATGAACTTCAACCGGAGGTATCGTGCAAGTACCTCATAGAAGCCACTACACAAATGTTACATACTTTTTTTATGTTGTTGTGATTCTAAACTATTTGATGTTGATGATTATTACAAAGATGTCAATAGTAGATTTCCTTGAACCTTTGTTTTTATCAGATCGAGGAAATATTTGAAGGCAAACCTTGCACTGAGATGCGGGAAGCTGCATCAAGCTTAACAAAGCTCTTGTCGCAAACTGTTCAGGAAATATTAGCAAATTTTGAGGAAGCAGTTGAAAAGATGCTTCAAAAATTAATTTTCAGGACGGAACAGTCCATCTTTTGACTAGATATGTGATTCAATATGTTGAATTCCTATTCGAGTAAGTATTCCCTTTCTCATATTGTTTGTGAATCCATGGACATGTAAAATTGTTGGTCACATATGTTTGACTAACATAGTGTTAAAAACAGATTTTAACTGTGGCTTATGAGGCTTTATGCTTCTGATCTTCTCAGGATTATTATGACCTTCATCTCCATTGAGGAGACATATAATTAAAAACCATAGTTTTAGATGAAGTACAAAGGATTTCCATGTGCTAATATTTATAAGCTGGTTTTTTTAAAAAAAAATGTACCACAATACTGAATAAGATTTTGAACAAATTTGAATCAGGGAAGTTCTGCCTATAGGTTGTAGTACCTTTATGAAGCTATTTATTATAGCATCTTTTGATCTTGGTTTTCTCAACAAGCTTGGGCACTTGTGATAGAAAAAAATGGGCACTTAGTAGATTCTAGAAAGTCTTTAGTAATGAATTAGTTGTCCTTTTATTTAGTCATGAAGCAATGTCACATTTCTTTATTGTTTTGCTGCAGTTCTTTCTGAAATTCCATGCATAACAAATGTTACTCTGATTTGAACAGTTACCTGTCAACATTGAAGCTACTATTTCAGGAATCTCAGCTGGCTGCTGTTATCACAAGGATAATGCAGGCCCTACAGAATAACCTAGATGGAAAATCTAAACAGTGTAAGGATCCAGCATTGGCATACTTGTTTCTTACGAACAACATCCACTATATGGTTAAATCTGTTCGCAGGTATGTTTGAGTTTACAAGATCTGTGCGTTATGATGTTTTGATATCCTGTTCATTTAATGATCTCTTGTGTTGCCTCAGATCAGAAGCAAAAAAGATATACTTGATGATGACTGGATTCAGAGGCATCGCAGGATT
Source organism: Hyparrhenia diplandra (assembly GCA_015847255.1). Lineage (NCBI taxonomy): Eukaryota > Viridiplantae > Streptophyta > Magnoliopsida > Poales > Poaceae > Hyparrhenia > Hyparrhenia diplandra. The sequence goes on from JADLZK010009957.1 coordinate 591,961, forward strand.
GTGCAGCAAAATGCCAATCAGTATAGACGCGTTGCTTGCACAAAGGTAAGTGGATCAGAAAATCTTCAAGGATCGTGCATGGCATATTGCTTTTTTGTTTGCCTGAATGATGTTAGATGTGTTTTGGCCCTAAATAGGGAATGGATCTTTTTTGTTTTGATCAGACTGTTGTTTAATTAATATTCTTTAGTGGCTATCACTGAAAATACAGTGTGGAGGTATACCTGTTCAATCTGTCATAAATCATATATGACTATATGAGGGCACAATAGCGCTCCCTATACATGATACATTGCTACAGTTAGAATTTTGCTTCAAAAATACATCGCCGTTGAGTACGTATGGTCTGAACCTTGAATTCAGAAAATGTAACATTTGGAAGACCCTTCTGTACGTCCACTACAAAAGAAACTTTATGCACACACATGCCATTTTAACTTAGTCAAGCAAAATGTGTGGCAATGCTGAGCTGGCGTGGACATAATGTTTCTGGGCATTTTTGTTGTTTTTCTATACCTGGCAAAGCATTCTTTAATGTCCATTGGAGTTTTGGATTCATCAGTTAGCATGTTTGTTATGTATTATTGCATTATCATAAAATATTTTATGTACAGAACTGCACTTGACTTTGGGCTTGTGGCTGCTTTTCTTCTGTTATTTCAGATTCTTCAGACACTTTCTGTTCAAGGCGCAGGCAGCAGCGGTGACCTTACCAGCAGTGGTGTTTCAAGAGCCACGATCAAAGAACGGTGAGTGCTCGGAGGCATAATGTTCTTAACTGTTTTATGCAACACCAGAAATCAACTGCCCTCCCCCTTGTCTTTTGCTTTGTCAGGTTTAAGTCTTTCAATACGCAATTCGAAGAGCTTCACGCAAAGCAATCGCAATGGGTCGTACCTGATAAAGAACTGCGAGAATCCTTGAGGCTTGCTGTAGCGGAAGTCCTGTTGCCAGCCTATCAATCTTTTATCAAACGCTTTGGGTACTTCATCAAATAATTTCATTATCAGTCGCCTGCTAAGACAGCAGTTTTCCTGTTGTTTTACTAGAACACGAAATGACTTCTATGCTACTGTAGCAATTTGCTACATCTTGCAACTAACAGTGCTTGTAAGATATGACTGTAGTATTTTTGTGACTTTGCAGCACTGTTGTGGAGAACAACACGAACCCGCCGAAGTACGTTCGGTACAGCCCAGAAGAAGTGGAACAACTTCTAGGCCAGTTCTTCGAAGGGCAGGAAAGGGCGATGGTACAGTCAGATGCTAGTAAGTTCAATAGCACAGGTTTCTTCTTAAAATATGTATAATGATATACTCTCTCCATCTCAAATTGTAAGTCATTCTAAGAATCTTGGAGAGTCAAAGTATCTCAAGTTTCACCAAATTTATATTATACGATAGTAACGTTTAGGATATCAACTAAGTACCATTGGATTCTTCGTTAATTATATTTTCATAACATATTTATTTAATGTCACAAATCTTTGTAATTCTCTATATAATTTTAGTCAAACTTTCGATGCTTTGACTCTCCAAGATTCTTGGAATAACTTATAATTTGGAATGGAGAAATTGATATATAGTGACATGAACGTCTGCTCTGTAGAGCACCGCCTAAATTTCGTTCTTTTCTAGGCCAGTTTCTTTTTCTCGGCATTTGGGTGGCTAACACGGAAAGTTAAAGGCAAAAAGTGATGGTGGCATTTTCTTCTGTCAGTTCCAGTCAAATGTCAACAGCAGTGCAGTGCGGCAGTAAAATGTGGGGTTCCTCAACTTACTACACCGTGGTGTTGTGGGTTCACAATCAACAGTTCCAAAACTAACCTTTTGTTGGTGGCTTGGTGCTGTAGAGTACTATGTTTTCATCAGTATAGAATTCTATATTACAACTTGCAATATGGCATTGTATTATATCTATGTGTGCTTGTCCGTGTGCACCACGTCTTCATTTGCTTGAAAGCAGTTAGGAAATGACAATGTGGGACTGTCAGTTCCAGTCAAATGTCAACAGCAGTGCAGTGCGGCAGTAAAAATGTCAAATTGTCATTATGGTGCTATAATAAATAGACAAAATGTTAGCAACCCCAAACCTGGGCTACTGATCTCACTGCCAACAAACCTGGGTTACTGATCTCACTGCCAACAGTATCTAGAAGGCCCTAGAAGGAGCCACAGATAGAATCCGGGTATAGGGGAGGAGGAGAGAGTTGGGAGAGAAGATGTACAGTAATACAAGTAAAGGGTAAAGGTAAATGATATTTTGATTGATGATCCTTGCTTTGGCCTCCTGGTCTCCTTTATGTAGCTGGAGCCCTTCCATGCCAGACTGGCCATGGCAGGCAATATCTGGCATTCCTCCCTCCTTGAATGGCGGCTTGCCCTCAAGCCGCTGAGATTGTAGCCGAGGATATTGTTCATCACCTTCTCCAATTGTACAGAAAACCATTGGATGAAACCTTCTTCTAGCTTGGGAATGGAGTTGGGATCAAACATCACTTTGGAGCTTCTTTTAACTGGCCAATACTGCTCAACAGGAGGGAATCAAACAAGTGTGAACCCACCACGCTTCAGCTGTACAAAATATGTTGAGAGCACAGTTGCAGGTAGCAGCCAAATGACCTTGAACCAGAAAAACCCTAGAGGCACAATGTTCCAGCACCAGATCATAGCTTCTAACTGTTGCCACTCATGCAAATGTGCATGTCTGCATAGGGCTATTGCAATTGGAGTATATCTCACAAACTGAAACAATTTGTCAGACTGCAAGCTTCTAGTGGCACCAAGCAACAATGGATCATGGATAATACTTTCAGCTGCACAGGGAATGCATCCAAATACATCAGGTACTAATGTCTGGAGCTGAAATAATGACACCACTCTTGGTAGTTGACACTACATCAAAAAGGTTGCAGGAACCTCGACTGCTATTGACTGTTGTCATTTCCAGAACATGAGCACCACCGCCGCATTGCTTTAGGAAACATGTGCCTTGCACACACTGCCCAGAATTCCGACTACACTCTCGCTGCCTTTGTTGACTGGTAGTTAGCACATGTATCCCAGTAGTGAGATGGACAAGCCCCATCAACAAAAATTGCTCATGTCGTGTTCCAAATTCTGAATTTCGAGCACACCAGCTGCAGAAGTTAACAGACTGATTTGAACTGAGCCATATTGCAAAAATAACAGAGTTGGTTCTTGAGGTGGCTAAACTTCTCCAGACCATTGCCATCACACTCGAGCTGACCCTTCTGTACTTCCCACGGTCAAACACACAACAAGAGATACTTGCAATGGGATGATCACTCACAAGCACCTCACACCGGCACCTGATTTGTTGGTGAATTTGTACAGGCCATGGGGGCTTCCAAAGGCGACCACAAAACTGAATTGAGTCTCGTAGATTTGTGAATATGGGATTTGTATTGCTAGTGCATCCATTATGATTATTCTGCTTTTGCCCTTGAATTAGCTCACTAGCTAGCAACAGAACTGGCGATTTATATATCACCGGGTCCATATAGACACATCCTTTCGAACTACACAACAACATAGATCGGCAATGAACAATCCATCCGGGAAGCAATCTCTATTGACACCAAGATAGTGTTGGCTCCAAGCAATCAGCACACTGCCAATTCCCCTTGAACTTGAGCAATTCTAGCAATAGCAAAGACAAAGAGTGGTCGCGACAAATGTAGAAGAACTGTGAATGGCTTCACCATATAATATTAGAAATGCCATCACTATGTCAGCAAACCACTTGGGCACCATTAATCTATCCTTATGCCAAGCAAGGCTAAAAGTACCACCACGCTGTTGTTGCATTTCTTCCTGAATGAGAACAGGGAGACTCCACTCTATTATCAACATCCCGGGTTTCCAACTTTCCACAATTTCAGCATGCACACTTTCTGAGATATTGATGAGGGGGGGCATGGAGGCTTCCCCGACAGATTGTAGTACTTCCGAATACCAAGCTCATGAACTTGCTTTCCGAGCACTTGAGCTTGAGATGGTGGTGTCCACGGTTGCATGTCAAAGCCGTTGACGACCTCAGCGGACACCCAAGTTGGAGTAGAACCGCCGGTGCTGCGTCGGGCGTGGAAGTGAAGCCATTGTGGCAATACATCGAACACTTGGTAGTCACGGTCGGGAGTGTTGCCGAGCAATCGGGCGCCGCGCCAGCCACTTGTTGGCAGCATGGCGCTGAAGGAGCCGCCGAACAGAACATCTTGGCGGCGGTGACGAGCTCGGTGAACGCTATTGCGTGGTCGAGCCGGCAGAACAACTTGCGGCCGTAGTCGCCGCTGCCACGAGACCGGCACGCCAAGGAAGGAGCGGAAGAGCTCATCCATGCAGATGCCGCCGATGTCGCAGACCTCATGCCTGGGGTCGAGTGGACCAAAGAAACTTGGACGGGCGGCGCGAGAGGCCTCCAACGGTGAGACAACACCGCCGTGACGCGCGGGAATCCTTGAGGGGAAGGCGGGACACGATGTTGTGGAGAAGCGCGCCGGAAGAAGGAGGCTGAGGCGGTCGTTGCTAAGGCGTCGCCGGTGGAGGAAGGGGCGCCGGCCGTGAAGCCCTAATATGGCGCCCGCGGTCCGACTCTCGAGGAAGACGCGCCTCCGTGAGCCGGGGCGGCGGCGGGAGGCGGTCTCCGCCAGCTCCCGGAGGACGAGTTCGGGCCGCACGCGGGGCTCGGCGGGGGACGAGCGGTCGCCCAACCCGGGGATCCGTGGGGGCCGTCCGCTCGATATGACTAGCTTCGCCCGTGGTTGGTGAAGCCAAATCGGGCGAGTGTGAACACCACGATTTGTCGAGCCCGAGGGGACGAGGAGGAGTTCGCCGTGGGCCGCCAGAGGCTAAGGCGGCCGCAGAGGAACACGCCGCGGCCCAGGGCGGCCAAGACGGATGCAGAGGAGCTCACGCCGCGGCGGACTCTGAGCGGAGAGGGCGCCCGGGCAAAGGAGTCGCGGTCGAGCGTGGGGACACGGACACGCTTCGGTGAAGAGCTGGCCCGTTGGACAGCACGACAACGGCCTTGAGCACCTCACGCCCGGTGGACGGAGGACCTTCTCGTCCACCTCCGGCTTCTCCTCGCCTCCCGGATCTCGAGCGGGGACTCCTCGATCTCCACGGTGGTGGCAGCATCGCGGGCGAAGCTGCTCGCACGGCAGAGGAGAGCCGGTGTTGGGCGTGGAGTCGAGGAGATGGAGTCGAACGCGTCGGGAAGGAGTCGAATGCGGGGATGGGCTCATCGGGGCATCGATGAAGAGACAGCCCCAGTTGTCGGCAACCACCACGGCCTCATCGGGGGCGCCGATGAAGAGACCGCCCAGCTTGTCGGCAACCACCACGGGCCGAACTGCGCCGCGCAGAGTCCTTCGGGACGACGGCGTGACTTGACGGCGGCGGCACGCCACTTCCGGTACTTGAGAGGCACTGCCCCACCGGCATCGATCTCGCCGAGAGCCGAGGATCTCTTCGAAGGGGATTGAGGAATCCATGCCGAGAACCGGTAGAGCTGGTCGCTGGCGGCTAAGCTGGCTTGCCATTGGGGTCTGCTGACCCCAACAATTTTTAAAAACAAAGGAAGAAATACTGTACATGGTTGCTATTTGCTCCTAAGGACCCCGCCGTTTTTCACCCAAGACCCCGGTGGTCTTCTTGCCTGGCTTCGCCACTGGAGCTGATGCCAATGTTAGCAGCCCCAAACCTGGGCTACTAATCTCACTACCAACAGTATCTAGAAGGCTCTAGAAGGAGCCACAGATAGAATCCGGGTACAGGGGAGGAGGAGAGAGTTGGGAGAGAAGATGAGAGTTGGGAGAGAAGATGTACAGTAATACAAGTAAAGGGTAAAGGTAATTGATATTTTGATTGATGATCCTTGCTTTGGCCTCTGGTCTCCTTTATGTAGCTGGAGCCCTTCCATGCCAGGCTGGCCTGGTCCCACATGGCAAGCAGTACCTGAGACAAAAGTGTGTTAATAAAAAGCCCAACAGATGTTTGACTAACCCTGGTTTCAGTTTCTTATGTGAAAGCAACAGAAATACATGGCAAACTTAAGAGTTCTATTAAATGTCCGTTCATGCCATGCAAGCAAAGGACCGCACAACACCAGGTCGGCAACAGACTGATACGGTGATACCAATATGCCACGTGCATAGTTGTGATTAGGAATTTGGCAGTTTGGCTCCTAGCACGTAGGCATTAGGCAGGGAGAATTATTTAAAGGTGGTGCCCGATTCACTTCGAAACGAAATCACACAACCCAAACCTCACCCGTGGGCCATCCTTTGTCTCCCCATTCAATCCAATCTCTTCCCATTTGGAATGGATATATACCCCTTGTTATGCGCAACAACCCTCAGGTGTTTGAAACGATGTTGAGTATGGCACAAGCTCACACAGTATTAAGAACGATGTAGTCGAATCGCGTAGAAAAACCTAGATGATGGTGTTGAAGCAACCTGCCAGTGTTCATTTGAGGACCGACGAGTAAATTTATTTGGGTCGCGCTGCTCAAGGAAATCGATGGTGGCACTTGAGACACGGGAAATTATACTGGTTCTAGACGGAGCCCTACATCTAATTGAAAGGGTCGATTCGAGCTCGTGTTCCTTGGTTCAAGTGCCCAGGGTCTGTTCCTTGGTTCAAGTGCCCAGGGTTTTACAAAAGGGACCTCGAAGGCTAGAGGAGAGGAGGTAAGGGGACTGAGCTAAACAGGCCTAACTGATTCCCAAACCAGCCTGATCGGTTGTATTGCACTCAAACCGGCCTGGCCGGTTCTACTGCACGTCCAGTGCAGAAAACCTTCCAAAAATCATAATTCATTCATTTGGATTCCAAATGAGGCAATCGATATTTTTTTTGATCAACTCGGTGAGAGGAATGCAAGGGTGCAATCCATTCTTGCATTTGAGAAAGTTGGGAACTGGCTTGGCTAGTTTCAGCTGGGTTAGCCTCCCAAAAGGCTATTTTCTTCGTCTAGGCTCCAAATTAAATGAGACGATCCAAAGTATGTTTTCCGGCCGTCTTGATGATAGCAGAAACATGATGGCAGAGTCCATTTTGCACTTTGGACACTTTTGGGTGTCAAACACACCACCATCATATTTAAGGTGCATATAGAGGATCGGAGCCTTACATATACTTGCCTGTTACTGGCATACTTTATTTTGTTTTCCAATTGCTACATGAAGCATTTGGACACTTGATATATAATGGTTAAGACATACTGTTCCGAAATGACATGCTAACCAAAACTAGCACACTTCTTCGAGACAGGAACTGATGCATTGCCTCCAAATTAAATCAGGGAATTCCTTGCTCCACCTTGCCAAATTTAAGACAAAGCTACGAAATAAAACAAGCAAGCTTAGCCAGACACTTCAATGTACAATAGTTATTAACTATACAATTCTTCGTTATTGCGGCTATGGCCGCAAGTTTTTATGTTTCCTAAAACAGCTAATGGTGGTCCTAATTACAAAATATATGGTTATGAAAACGGTTGAACTTCTTATAGAGGATGACTTCACCCCTAATAAAATGCTTTTCGATGGCATGGAGGATGTAACAAGGTAATATTTTTTTTTCCTACAAACAACTTAATTGAATCACGTAAATTCCAATGAAGCATGGTTTCCTACAATAACACATTGTGTACGTGAAATAAAGACACTAAACCCTGAAATATTCTTCTCTGATGCCATCATTTCAACATTGGGTTAATTCCATATGCTGTTACCGAGACGTCCCGATCCGTGCTGTTTCGATCGGACGCCTCGACGCCGAATGGCCCGCCCACATTACACACATAATCGGACGCCCGACGCCAGATTCGCCCACAGAAATTTCATTTCCCCAAACCCGTTTCAAAATTCCACGACTCCCGTGTCTTCTCGAAGAAGGCATCTCGTCTTTTGCTGCGGCGACCGGGCGGCGCCGATGGTGTTCCTACAGCGACCTGTCCCATCAAACCCCACAAGCACCGCCCCGGCTGGCTGAGCCCGAGCCCCCTGTGGTCGCCGACCCCGACGCTTCCTCCGCCGCCGATGCGGCGGCGGCGCTTTGCCCGCCGACGTGGGCTGCACGCCTCCGTCCCGACGCACCAGCCCCCGTCCTCTCCTCGCGCACACGTTCGCGGCCGCCTCCCCGCGCAAGCTCTCCACCAGCGGGGACGCCTCGTCCCCATCGGCCCCGCGCCGCCTCCTCGAGGGCCTCGACGCCCGCGGCCTCCACCCCTTCTTCGCGGCTGCCGGCTGCTCCTCCCGACGGGCGCCGCCGCGCGCCCGAGCCACGCGCAGGCTCTCCTCTCCGTCCCGCGCTCCAGCCGGGCCTAATCGCGTTGCTCCTCGGCTCGGCGGATTTCCGCTGCGGGGACAACGTGGGAGGCTCATGGTGTCCCAGTTCTGCTGGCTCGATTTCCTCGACGCCGATGCCTTCGTCGAAATGCTCGTGGAGGTGCTCGTGGGCCTCGCCATGCACGAAGAAGGAGATCATCGGCTTCCTTACGGAGATCGTGGGCGACCTGAGCCACGCTGCCGTGGTTGCCTTCCTCGGAGATCGTGGGTGACCGAGCCACGCTGCCGTGGTTGCCGCGCCGAGAAGCTCCTACGGGAGGACTCGAGATCGTGGTCGCTGTACTTGATGTCTTTGTTGGATCTTAACCTCAACGAGGAGTTGCAGGAGCAGTGATGCATACACATTTTCTTCTTTGGTTTGTGTGTCCGCCGCTGAACTTTGTTTTGTATGTTCCAGATGATGTTACGACCGATGACGCCGTTCTCCCCGCAGTAAAGGATCGTTGCGCCTAACGACGTGCTGTCCAGCCTCGCCGCCAGCCCGCCGCGTCGCCGGTGGGGTCCGCAACAACATCTAGGTGTGCGGCTGCCGTGGGTCCGCAACAACATCATCTCACGGATCATGTTCTGGGTACTACACAATTGCATGTGAAATATGGCAATAGCACGAAGTTTCTGTTCTGCCATTTTCTAACCGTAATAGACAATGTTGCATTGGTGTTAGCCGGTGGTGACGGGGAGGGCGCCTAATGGACAATGTTCAAGTAGTATTAGTGGCATGTTGCACTATTATTATTTTAATGTTGCAAGTACTTCCTCATGATGTTGCAATGATCCTTATAACATGAGAATGTCCGATGGACCATGTTCAACTAGTATTAGTGGCATGTTGCAAGCAATACATTCTCGATGTTGCAAGTTTGAAACTTGGACATGAGAATCAAGGGCCACATTTCATAGTAATATAGAAATTCACATCGAGTGTCATATGACATAAAAGATTGTCGCCCCCGTGGATAGAGCAAGACACCTTCGCCCTCCTCGACGCTTGGGGCGACAACTTCGCCTCGGGGGGCACGACGATCCGCGCCGACGCAGTGGCTCGAGGTCGCACGTGGGGTGTGCGCCGCCGCGAGCCGCCCCTCGTGCTATTTTTCTCTCGATTCCTGCTGCAACCGAAAGTGGACACGCCGAGGAATAAGTTTGAGCCGGAGAGGGAGCGAGCGGCGTCAATCGCCGCTATGACCCCTTCTTCTCCCTCGGATGTTGCAACATGTATGTTTATATGTTGAAGTTGTCATTTGTGAGATGTTGCAATCGTCGATTTGTTACATTGCAACATGTTACATTTGATGTTGAAACTATCGATTTTCCGAGTTGCAAACATGTGTTTTTGGATGTTGCAATAGGCGATTTTTGTTAGTTGTTGCAATTGGTGATTTGAGATATTTGCAAAAGTTGAGTTGAGAAATTGCAACATATATTTTTAATGTTGCAAGCATTGATTTAAGATGTTGCAACATGTTTCGGATGTTGGAACAATCGTTTTTGAAGATTGCAACATTTGTTTCTCGGATGTTGGAACAACTTATTTTTTTAATATGTTGCAACATATTTTTCTCATGTTGCAACCGTCGAATTAACATGTTCCACCCCTTTGTGTCCCTAGCATTTCTCCCTAGATTGCAGACCTAGCCCATCATTTCATCCATCGGCCCCCATCCTTCCTCCTACTACTTAAAAATGCAAACACAAGCTCTCCGCGGCCCCCTTTTCCGGGGCGGGGCGGTGACTTCTCTGCCGTGGGCCCGTGCCAAGCGCATCTTTGGGAAGCGATGACGGCGATGAGGATGAATGCGGCGGTGTAGTGCCGCACCGAAGACGTGATGGCGTCTATGGCGGTGCTCCCGGCGGCGTGATGGAGATGGTGCTGCCGCCGGCCGTCGGTAGGTTCGCTCTCATCCCGGCGGTCGCGGCTCCTTGCCGCCGATTCGATTGCGGCCGTGCGGGCGCCAAGCTGCTCAGCGTGGGCGGCTATGGCGGCGCGAGACGGCGAGGGCGACCACACCGCGCGCAGCAGCGATGCGGCGCGACCCGGCTTGACGCGGGGGTGCAGCCTAGCGTGGGGCGGCTATGGCGGCGCGGAGACAGCGAGGGCGGCCGCGCGACACGATGCAAAGACGGCGAGGACGCCCGCCGCGGAGGCAACGGCGGTGGTGCCGCGAAGTTAGCATAGAGGTGGGCCGAGCTACCAATGGTTGTTTTCCATCGGACGTCCGATCGCTAGCTGCGCCCTAAGTATTTTTTTTACTGTTGCAACTACCTCTACAGGTTGTTGCATCTACTTTTTACAAGTGTTGCAAACTCCTTCTACATGTTGTTGTAACTACTCATGACTATGAAATCTCAGACTGCATTTCACCTTTGCATTACAATAGCAAATAATTGTGTTTTCATTGACACAAACCATATGCATTTCATCTTTCTCATTCAAGTAAGTGCATCATAGAATTCTGTTACTTGTAACATAATTAATTACTCCCTCCATTCAAGAATCTCCGCCGTGTGAGCAAAAAAATTTTCTCCAAAAATCTCCGTCAGATACGTATGGACCACAAGTTTGGCTCATACCATGCACCGGGGACTCCTAGCATTCCATGTGCATTTATTGCTCCTCACTCCTCTTTGGCTGCTTGGCTCTGCACATTTGTTGCTACTCACTGCTCCTTGGCTGCTCGTTGCATGCAGCTCCTCGCACACGCTGCATCAGTAACCATTAAATGGCAAATCGGCTGCTAGTTCCTCGCTCCTGGTCACTGTGCGAACACTAAAACGACGAAGATTTCTGGATGGAGGGAGTACATTTCAACCCGTGTGTTGGCCAGTGCTCCCTGCATGCATAGCGCGACGCCAACGCGTCGTGACGATGAAGCAGTGGTCAGGCTTACTCGCAGGAGCCCCGAAGGCAGCTGAAGCTGTGGGGTCCATGGGGATGAACTGCATCGGCGACGAGGTCCCGATGCCATCGCCATGCGAGGGGGATGAGCCTCCGTATGCGGGTGTCAGGGAGGTACCACCGTAGGCGCCACCACCACCATGGGCCGGCATGGGGACCCCCTAGGCGCCACCACCGTGGGGACGGGTGCCACAAGACGCCGCCGCCCGTGGGGACGGGTGCCTGAAGCAGCGCCGCCGTGGGACGGGCCGTCGGAGAGGACCCATATCCGCCGTGGGGACGGAGCCGCCGCCCGGTGGAGGGCGACGCCGGTGAGGAGCCGGCCGCCGTGGGGACGGAACGACGAAGGCAGCATCGTCCTGCCGCGGCGACGGCGCCGGGCGAGGCGGAAGGCCATCTAGGCAGTGCAGAACAACGGCGGCTTTGGCTGTTTGGCTCAGTTGGGCTGCTGGTTCATCGTTTCCATGTTCGTGGGTTTTGGCAAGGACCGCCCTATGGGCCTGAAAGCCATAGGACGTCCGATCGCCAGCTCCACCCTATTACTAGCCAATATTCACATTTATCTTATACCCAATTATTATTAAGTGGTTTGTTACAACAGTAGAAAATTCTCAACTCAATTGTTCCTGTTCAATCTGTTTCCCTCTTATTTTCTTAACTCCTCACTTCTGACATTGGAATATGTGATCATGTGTAGCCTTGTGGTCTTCTCTTATAAAGCGATATCAATAATTAAAATCAATGTGCCTATGCAATTGACCGGCTGTTGAAAGTAATTATGGGCAACACTCATGTGAGATAGCCAAGAAAACAAAATCCTCGCAACACATGGATTGTCGAGTCATACGCGGACATTGTGCGTAATTATGGATTGACCGCTTTGCAACCTCTTATGCTATTGACCGGCTGTTGAAAGTAATTGTGGATTGTCTTCCACGACGCCCGCAGGGCTATGTAGTGTGGGACAAAGCAAGGTTGTCGAGTCATATGCGGACATCGTGCGGAGGCCGGCAGCACCGATGCCGCCTCACCCGTGCAGCACTGATCGAGGAAGAGGCCGCGGTCCTCCACACCAGAGAGACGGGCGCGGTAGCGGCGACAACACTGCCCGGGGCGGTTTCCAATTCCAGGCCAAGGATCGTGGTCGTGGTTTTGGGGAGCATGCTGGCCGTGGAAGACCTCAGCAACCTCTTCGTGGTACGGGTGCTGCTGTCCAGCAGCAGGCGTATCGGCCGGCCGGCACTCTCCATCAGAATACAATTCCGCCTCCAGCGAATGACAACGGTGAAACCAGCCAGCAGGGTGCCGAGCGTGCCAGTTCACAGCAGCACACAGAGCAGGGTACGTTAAAAAGAAGAGGTCTTTTTGCTTTCGATGCAAGTGTAGTGGTCATGTCAGTGAGAATTGCAAAGCGGACCTAGACTGCATCATCTGTAATAAGAAGAACTCACATATCTCTCTAAAGTGCCCCATCTTGAAAATGCCAAAACCAGTGGCATGCTTCTATGGGTCGGCAATTAAGGAGCTGGCTTTTATTAGAATGCTTGAGACAGATTACAAGCTAGAGGTCCCAGAGCCAGTGGCCACGGGTCTGGTTTCTGTCACTGGAGGGAAACTTACAGCGGAATTAGTGTAGATGGAGCTCGCTCGCATTACTAGGGCAGATTGGAAGTGGGAGGCTCTACCCCATGAGGAGGACTCATTCCTAGTGGCATTCCCTAGCGACGAATCACTTCAGAGCATGGTTGATATTGGCTTTCAGTTGAAAAATCATGGAGTGACAATTACAGTGTCGGCATTGCAGCAAAACCAAAACATCGTCCCTTCTTATGAACTGGAAGAGGTTTGGGTTCACATCACAAGGGTGCCACCTACACATAGACACTATCTGGACTTCTGGGCTCTCGGGAATGTTATAGGAGCGACTATGGAAGTCAACATGTTAACTTACAGGAAGAAAGGTGTGATCAGAGTTAGAGTGGGGATGCTAGACATCAATCGACTACCTCATACCATCACTTCCACAAAGGAACCTGAACTTTTCTTACCAGCAACGGTTCCTCCTCCAGAAGATGATGACCCCATGGATCATGATCATTTCGGGGATTCAAACGACGGCACGGAGGAAGGAGAGAGGGAAGCATCCGCTAAAAAATTGAAAAGCTCAAATCAGTCTGGGAGTGGCACCGCATCTACGGGCATTGGGAATGGTCCAGCACCAATGCAGCATTCGATAGCAGTAACCTCTCTCGGAGCCCAGCAACTGACTGCTTCGAATGGATATACAAACAAGTACGTTTTTATGACACCACCGAAAGGAGGTTTCAAATCAAAGCCGGCAAAAATTGTTTCAGCTAATGACAATGTTGCTAATTCACATTGTGATATATCTGAAACAGGTTCTGGACATGGAGACGTCGAAACGACAAAATGCGCACCTCAAATGGAGCTCTTGGAGGGAGCTATCTTGGCGGCACATGTACAGGCTTCACCTGCAGGGTCGGCCATGGCTCCAGGGAGTGCGTAGCTAACCCTCCAGCTGGCCAATAGCCCCAACCGAGCAGGTCAGGATGAGGGCGCGACGTTGGAGGAGACGCCAACCTCCAAAGACATAGAAGATAAGGCTAGGACTGCTGGTGCTACGAAAAAAGTTAAGCGTACCAGTCCACGAGCCGATCCAAGGTATGGAAATTTATCCGTTGAATGAAAACATTCTTGGCTGTGGGAGGTGTTCACTCCTCTTTCACCATGTGTTGATGCAGCTCTCCATGCGATGTCCAGCAGCGCGCCCCCTCCGTTTGTCGCCGCGGACTCCGAGCATGGAGCAAAGGATGTCATCCGTCGCGATACCTCCAGCCGGTATGCCGTTTACCCCTGAGACGGGATCCGTTTTTTATGGATGGCAAACGTAGAAGTGCCCGCGCTAATAACTCGTATAATGCAGATGGTAATGCTGTTGTTGACGAGCTAATAATGGACAAAGCGATGAAGCGCGCTGCCACCAATAACTTGGATGGCCTAGCCGCAAGTACAAGCAAGAGTCCAAGGGCACACCCCCACGCAGGTAACACTTCACCCTTGTTATTTAACAAGTTAACAGAAGAAAACTGTAACAAAAAATTAAATTCTATTGGCGTCTTTCTGGGGGATAATAGTAAAGCAATTCATGTCCATTACAATGCACTTAAAAGAATAGAGATAGATAGAGCAGTGGTTCAATCACATAGAAACAGGCCAAGCAGGGAGGAGAAAGAAACAAACCCTTTTGATCCAAGTGATGAGGAAGACGCCTCACGTGACGAAGCCGTTCTTATCCCACTTGGTCAAGGAAGTAATCGATGTTGATTTCGATAACTCGGACCTGATGACAAAGATTTGTGATCTAAAGGGTTCCGCGCGAAAAGTCGAAATCATCAGTTAAGAAAGCAAAAGCCCGTGAGGGCGGTCCGGAAAGTTTATATAAAAGTGTTTCCCCATGAAAGGATTTTACTGGAATAGCAGAGGTCTTTTAGACTTGGCTAAATATCGATACATCTCAAAAGCAATCAAGGAACACCAACTCGACTTCGTGGCCGTTATGGAAACCGGGAAAAAGGACATGTCCAAAGCGAGTCTAAATCGCCTCTCGGGGGTGTGGATTTTATTTGGCAATCGCTCCCTCCTAGGGGACGCCCGCGCATACTGTTGGGAATTAATGCCTTAGTACTAGACTTATCCATAATTGTGGAAGGGGAATTTTTTATAAAATTTCATCTCCACAATAAGAAGGATGACTTCAAATGGATTCTGATGGCGGTGTATGGTCCAAAGCACAAGATGAATTCAAATCAGCTTTCTTGACTGAGCTCGTACGAACATGTCAACAGAACCCACTTCCAACTTTAATCATGGGGGATTTTAATATAATGAGACACATCAAAGAGAAAAACAAAAACAATTTCAACCCTCATTGGCCATTCCTGTTCAACGCAGTTATTGATAGTTTCGATCTTAGGGAGATTGAGTTGACAGGTCGTCAATTTACTTGGGCAAACTCTCTACCAGATCCGACCTATGAAAAACTCTATAGAGTATTAATGACCATGGAGTGGGAATTCAAGTTCCCATTGGTGACGGTTCATGACCGGACGGGGGTATATCTCACCACACACCACTACTCCTAGACACGGTGAACCTTCCTATACGGGATCACCAAGCAGTTCAAGATGGAACTGAAGTTGGCTGTCCCATGAGGACTTTAGGGACCATGTCATGGAAATATGGAACAAACCAGTCCATAGCCAAAATGCCGTACAACGGTGGAACCGAAAATTGGGGGCACCGCATAAGCATCTAAGAGGATGGGCCGGTAACCAACACGGAGAATATAAGATTCAAAAAACAAAACCTACAATCGGTGCTGACAACCTTAGATACCGCAGCGGTAAACCGTAACTTTACCGTAAGTAGAAAGGGAACAACTGGAAGCGGTGCGTGATGGCCTGAGCAAACTCCTACGTGAGGAAGAGCTCAAGTTTTATCAACGGGCTTAAAGCTAATGATGTCCTCCTAGGTGATTCCAACATGAGATACTTCAGATGGTTGCAAATGGCAAACATCGTGAAGAAACGATCTTCTCACCGAACATGATGGAGGCAAGGTAGCGGACAAAGTAACCTCAAAACCTATATAACCCAATTCTACAAAGAACTTTTTGGACCCTCGAAGATAACACCTTTTTCTTTGATGAGTCTAGAATAGATGATATCCCTCAAGTCAGCCACCTAGAAAATGAACTTTCACGGCATCGTTTATGGAAAACGAGGTTCGAGAAGCTATTTTTGACATGGAACATAATAAAGCACCGTGCCCAGATGGTTTCCCAACCTGAGTTCTATCAAGAATTCGGGATGTCATTAAAGGACATATGATGCAAATGTTCCATGAGTTGCACAAATGAGACCTCCCTCCTGTTCGCTTTGAACTGAGTAATCACTGCTGCCCAAGACTCAAGATGCCAATAAAATTCAACAATATAGACCCATCTGTTTACTTAACGTAAGCTTCAAAGTCTTCACAAAAGTAGCGACTATACGCATAAACTTGTTCGTGGAGCATTTGATCAGCCCTATGCAAACAGCCTTTCTAAGAGGACGAACATTCTCAAAGGAGTGGTTTTTCCTCCATGAAACCGCTCATGAATTACATCGTAAAAACCAGAGCGGGTAATCCTTAAGATAGATTTTGAAAAGGCATATGACAAAGTACGTTGGGACAAACGTGCCAAGATTACGAGGACGAAGTGGTGGAAGCTTAGAGGGGAAGCGGCACAATCGTTTAAGGAGAGGATGCTAGGCGAGGGGCCTTGGGAAGAAGGAGAAGATGCGACGATATGTGGTCAAGATGGCAACATGTGTACGGAAAGTGGCCTCGTGGCGCCGGGTGTGAGTAGGGGAGGCAAGAAGGAAGCTTTAAGGACACCCGGTGGTGGAACGACGAGGTACAAAGGGCTATTAAGGAGAAGAAGGAGTGCTTCAAAGCGCATCCATTCGACAAGAGTGCAGCCAACATCGAGGGCTACAGGATAGCGAAGAGGGCCGCAAAGCGAAGCCGTGAGTGTAGCAAAGGGTCGCTTTTGATGACCTTTGCCAACGGCTAGGCACGAAGGAAGGGGAGAAGGACATTTATAGGATCGCTAGGATACGTGAGAGAGGAAGACAAGGGACATAAACCAAATCAAATGCATCAAGGATGGGACAGATCGATCGGCCGCTGAAGGACGAGGAGATCAGGGCGACGATGGCGCGAGTACTTCGATAAGTCGTTTCAATGGGGAGAATGATAGTCCTACCTTTGAGTTGGACGACTCATTTGACGATACCTGTAGACGCTTTGTGAGGAGGATTCGTGAGGCGAGAGATCGTGGAGGCTTTGAAGAGGATGATGGGAGGTAAAGCGATGGGCCACGATGGCATCCCCATTGAGGTGTGGAGATGTCCGGGAGCGAGAGCAAAGAGGTATGGTCGACTAAGCTTTTTAACCTCATTTTCGGTCAAACAAGATGCCCGAAGAGTGGAGGCGAAGTATATTAGTACCAATCTTCAAGAATAAGGGAGATGTTCAAAGTTGTACTAACTACCAGGGGGATTGCCGATGAGCCATACGATGAAGCTTTGGGAGAGGGTTATCGAGCACCCCTACGAAGGCCGACAAGTGTGACCCAAAACCAATTTGGGTTCATGCCCGGGAGGTCGACCATGGAGGCGATTTTCTTAGTACGACAGTTGATGGAGAGATTTAGGGAGCAGAAGAAGGACTTGCACATGGTCTTTATTGACCTCGAGAAGGCGTATGACAAAGTACCAAGAAACGCCATGTGGTGGGCCTTGGAAAAAAAAATAAAGTCCCAACTAAGTACATTACCCTCATCAAGGATATGTACAAGGATGCGACGACATGTGTTCGAACATGTGATGGTGATACCAGTGACTTTCCAATTAACATAGGACTACATCAAGGGTCAGCACTGAGCCCTTATTTATTTACTCTGGTGATGGATGAGGTCACAAGGGATATACAGGGTGATATCCCTTGGTGTATGCTCTTTGCTGATGATGTGGTGCTAGTGGACGAGAGTAGAGCAGGGGGTAAATAGAAAGTTGGAGTTGTGGAGGCACACGTTAGAGTCGAAAGGGTTCGTGACCGAGTAGGACCAAGACCGAGTATATGATGTGCGACTTTAGCCCGACTAGGCACGAGGATGGGGACGTTACCCGGATGGACAAGTGGTGGCCAAGAAGGATACTTTTCGGGTATTTAGGATCTATGCTACGTAGGATGGCGACATTGATGAAGATGTTAGACATAGAATCGCAAAGCAGTTGGCTAAAGTGGCGCAAGCTTCGCATCCTATGTGACAAGAGGGTGCCACGTAGTTTTAAAGGGAAGTTCTATAGGACAGCGATTCGTCCGCTATGCTATATGGTGTGAATGTTGGCCTACAAAAAGGCGATTATGTCCAGCAACTGAAAGCGGATCGAGATGCGTATGTTGCGTTGGTTTTGCGGGCATACTAGAAGGGATAGAGTTCGAATGAAGATATTCGGATAGGGTCGGGTGGCTCCTATCGAGGAGAAATTGATTCAACATCGGGTTGAGATGGTTTGGACATGTTCAACGGAGGCCTCCCCGAGGCAACGGTGCGCGTAGTGGAGTTCTAGAGCGGGTAGATAATGTAAAGAGAGGTAGAGGTCGACCTAGACCGACTTGGGACGAAGTCGGTTAAGAGAGACCTTAAGGAGTCGAATATCTCCAAGGATTTAGCTTTGGACGGGAGCGCATGGAGGCTAGCTATCAACGCATGAACCATGACTTTGTTTCCTTTTCTATCTACCCTATCTTTATATTTTTGTCTTCGCCTTTCTACTTTCTTTTTATACCGCTTCATATGGGTTTCATCTCTAGCCTACCCCAACTAGCTTGGGACTAAAGGCTATGTTGTTGTTGTTGTTGTTATATGACAAAGTACGTTGGGACTTCCTAACGCAAAACGCGCCGTGATGAAGGGATTTTCACCAAAGTGGATCGGGTGGATTGGTCCTTCATATCAGCGGGAGCATAGCAATTAATGTCAATGACGAAGTCGACCTTATTTCCAAACGTAAAAAGGACTTCGACAAGGAGACCCATTGTCACCCATTCTATTTAACTTAGTAGCCGACATGCTTGCACTATTCATAAAGAGCAAAAGCTGAGGATCACCTGAGTGGGGTTGTGCCACACCTAGTCGAGGATGGCCTTTCAATCCTACAATATGGACGACACTATCCTCTTTTTGGAACACAACCCGGAGCACGCCATAACATTAAGTTAATTCTTTTCTCGCCTTTGAGCAGCTATCGTGGCTGAAAATTAATTTTCATAAAAGTTTTATCTTCTGCTTTGGTGAGGCAAAGGAATTCGAAAATCAAGACAGTGGTGTTGTTTGGTTGTAACATCGGTAGTTTCCTAATCCGATACTTAGGTATCCCGATCCATTATCGGAGACTATCAAACTCGGATTGGTCAAGATACAAGAATGATTTGAGAAACGCCTCAAGAGCTGGAAAGGTAAAAGGTAAAAACCTTTCCAATCGGGGCGGTTAACTTTGATCAACTCTGTTCTTAGCAGCCTACCAATGTACATGATGTCCTTCTTTGAAATTCCAAAAGGAATCCGTAAAAAGTTGGATTACTTTCAATCGCTTTTTCCGCGCATTTAACGAGCACAAAAGGAAATACAGTTTAGCGAAGTGGGATATCCTTTACCAACCCAAAGAACAGGGGGGTTTAGGGATGCAAAATCTAGAACTCAAAAATGTCGCCTTTCTTAGCAAATGGCTGTATGATCGTTGACAACGGAAGGTACATGGCAACATGATCCTCCGCAACAAATATCTAGGGACCAAGCCTCCGTGCAGTCCAGGTGGGAAAAGAGGGGACTCTCATTTTAAGGCAAGCCCGATGAAAGTTAAAAGGATTTGCTTAGATTCGTAACATTCATCATAAAGAATGGGTCACAAATAAGATTTTTGGGAAGACACATGGCTAGGCAATAGGCCCTCACGGCAACAATACCCACAACTTTTTAATATTGCTAGGAAAAAACAGGATATAGTGGCGGAGGTGCTTGCTTCATCAACACCCAATCTATCTTGGCGTAGAGACCTCATTGGCAATAAATTAGCAATGTGGAATAATCTGGTCAATCATCTTGCATCAATCAACCTTAGTCGAGGATGATGAGTTCAAGTGGGACCTTGACCACAATGGTGTCTTCTCGGTTAAATCACATTATAGGGGTCTAATCAACCAAAACATACCCAACATCAATAAGCAGTTATAGAAATTAAAAACACCACTCAAAATCAAAATCTTCCTTTGGTATCTCAAAGTGAGGTGTCGTCAGTAACTAAGGATAACCCGCAAAACAAAAACCGCAAAGATCTCAACAGTGCTGCTTACGGTCATGAAAATGAATCGATACAACATTTGTTCCTTGATTGTCGTTTTCACTAGGATGGTCTAGGGCCACAAAGGCACGCGGCATGGGGACTAAAAAGCCATCTAGTATAACTAGTATGTTTGGGGAATGGCTGAATGGGATACCAAAAGAGTTTAAATCACTTGTTCTTGTTGGTGCGGCAGCCTTGTGTTGGTCCGTCTGATTATGCAGAAATACGCTTGTTTTTTTAAAACAAACGATCTTCCTTTTACAGGTACTCTACTTGATCACGCACCGCCCTCGTGGGCTCGGGCTATCCTTCAACAAACCTACTTCCGGTGAGGTGCTTGTAGCGGCAACTCGGTTCTTGGAGCGAGTGGGCAAGGATTTTTTTCCCAAAGCATAGGTGGCGGTCTAGTCTTAGGATTGATAGTCATTAGTGTGTATGGTTCTTTTTAAACTCTCAAAGGCTGTGTGCCCGTGGGAAGAGTCCGAAAGATTTCAAGCCGTTGTATCACCTTGATGTAACTTCTTGAAATTAATAAAATTTCCCTTTTCCCAAAAAAAAAAAAAAAAAAAAAACTTTGGCTTCCGGCAGACAACTGAACGGTGCCCTTTGGTTCAGTTGTTCCATTACTATATTTGGACCCTAACATGTTTTAGTCTAAATATATACCTCAATAAGTTTTGCAACACATGCTAATGTTTTTTGGGAGTAGTTACTTTTTTTTTACATTCCTGTTGTTGGAATTTGTATGTCGTTACATCTCATGTGTGTGTAGCAAGTAGTTTTAGTTGCCAATAGTAACAAAACTGTGGTCTATTGTGTATTGTAACATCCTTTAAATGCCTTTTTTTCATTGACCAAATATATTTGAGGAAAAAATATTTGTTGTGTACATTAAAATGGCCTTCTGTAAGTTTCTTACATCATTTGGTAGGCCAAGCGCAAAGATGCATCTTTGCACACAGAGCAGTTGCTAATTGACTTTTGCAAATCTAAAGTTTCTTACATCATTTGAGTACAGTAGTAATGTAGATAGATATAAGATGAGGGTGTGGCAATGGAGCAGATGACAGCAGTGACCATGCACGTGGCACAGATTTTCTCTAGAATGATATAAGTACGCAATGGTCCCTCTTGTTATAATAGACGAAAAGGGGCAAAATATACTTGGAGGCAGGTAGCCACTAGCAGTGAACCAGCCTATTTTGTGTGTTTTTAGAACTTGATAGATGTGATAACAGCAAAAGGGATGCGGGTGGAATGACATTTTACATTCAAATTATTCAAAACAAAACTAAACACACAACTAGATATTATTGAATGCACAATTAGCTATACGATGATTAAAAAGTCACTCAATTACTATTTTACTTACATGGCATGTTTGCTGGCAAGATGCACAGACACCGAACGTACTCTCTAGTATCTACTTTGTTGGAACGCAAACAAATTGCCTTATGCTTCCCTTCTGAATATATTATACATAAACTGAAAAAGGATACAAAAACCCTAAGATGCAAGCACCTCACAATTGTAGATTGGGGAACAAACACTAATTTTGAGAGGATTTGGGACTTTAGGTTACCTCGTATAATACATGCAGAGGAGGGGGGTATTCCGCACTTGAGCAGTACCGAATCAACGGTGAGTAGTGGCGGCGGCGGCGGCCGTCCACCCGTTCGTCGTCGCCGTCAGCAACTAGTGGCGGCTGTGATCACGGGCCGAGACGACGAGAACGCCGACGCGCCGACGCGAAAGTTTGGAAGGTCGGACAAAGAGAAAAAATGAAGAATGGTCGAATGTTATGCGGCAGGCCACTGACACGGACCGCGACTTTCGGCCTTCTCCCTTGGGCTATGGGCTCTTGGCTCTTGCGTAGGCCTGCCATGCTTTTACGAACTGGGCTGCCTATTAACAATTTAGCTGTGTTGGGCTGCCATTGGTGCTGTGCCGCTGAGTAGCCTATTTATTCCCTTTTTCTGCAGGGGTTGGTGAAAAAAAATACATGTACAAAGGGTCTCATGGGTCAGGCATTCAGGCGGCCCCGACGGCCCGACGAGACCATGTAATTCGCCGCTGATGGAGAACGAGCCTGTGGCTCAGTGGTAGTGCTTGCCGGTGGGCAGCCTATCGACCCAGGTTCGATCCTCGATCGGCCTGGGGTTCTCACCGGGTTTTTCCCGAATAAAATTTCAGGTACACCTCTCCGTGCGTGGTGCCACAACGGTAGTGCGATGCTCCTCATCGCGTGCTAGAGCCCCTGGTGGCTTCCCGGTAATCTTCGGATGGACGCAGCCTTCGACGCCGCGTGTGTAGTTGTAGGTCCGTGAGTGTGCGAGTGTGTATAGGTGTGCGTTGTGGTGGTGTGAGTGTGTGAGTAGCATATGGACAGATGCTACAGCTGTACTCAGTAGGAGAGGTTTCAAAAAAAAAAATTCGCCGCTGATGAATATGGAGAATTTCATATTGCCTCTCTCGTCTCGGGTGGTCACGACAGGACCACCGGCCTGGCCTGCTATATCTGTTTCGCTGGCTCACCTTGATGTTCGTCCAAAGGAAGAGTCCTGGAACCTCTCGTCCCAAGAGCACTCGAGATGCATCTTTGCACACAGACCTGCAAATCTGTGTTTTCAGTGCAGTATGTTTTTATGAGGGAATTGGGTTTAGTATGTAACATTGGAGCACACGGTGAGTCGCTGACAGGCTGACAGCAGCCACCATGCATGTGGCACATGCATTTTTTTTTCTCTAGTAAAACAATACTTAATTTGAGACATCAGGCATGTAGCAAGTTAGCAGTCTACCGTGTGTATTGATGTCGTCTATATGTGTCAGGCATAGCAAATTACCAATGACTTGATGACCGGATGGAAGACACGCGCCAGACGTTGCTTATCGATTCAAGCGTTCGTCAATAACAGTACTATACTACTATGTTATTAGGAATGCCTGTGCAGTACTGAGCGCAGGAGGCTCATCAGTTGCTGCTGGTCCTGGATCCTCTCCAAGAGCTTAATGAGGTGGGCCGAGCCGACCATGGATTATTTTGACTTGAAAGCCCGTTTTGTTTCGGCGGCCAACCCATGGAACAAAGGCTGCTAGTTTCGGGCTCTTGGTGCATCCGGCACCCCAATATAACGTGATTAAGATTCTTTTGTGTGTTCTGCTATGATGTTAATATCCTCTTGTTTCTTCACTCTACATGTCCGGTCTAGTACAAACGAAAATTCAACCTCCCTCTGACCAAAAAAAACAGCCTAGCCCGAACAATTCTTTCGCGAATCTGTAGTAGCCAGGCACTGTTCCACGCAACGAAGAGCCCGTTCTAGCATAATCGAGAACGGTGCCTTAGAGCTCGATCGGTTCTGGACAAATCGTGTAACGGAAAGAATCCAGTTGGATTGGTTATGAGCGAACCGGAATGATTCCGGGACTCAAGCCAGGTCAACTGAACGATTTCTGGACAACCGCATGCAGTGCACCCTTCGCGTGATTCTTTATCAGGCGACTTGTCTACACTCTAGAGAGAGAGCGTGTTACTCCCTTCAAGGTCCCAGCCATGAAGTGCGAAGATGAGGATGGGGGCTTCCAGAAGGTGCGGTCAGCAGTACCACGCTCTTTTGCTGTCCGTGCACTAGATGCGGCGTGGCATGGGCTCCGCCGACGCCGCTGGACGGCCTCCATGGCATGGCGGAGAGTGTTGCCCCTCGACGGGCCGGTGAGGTGGGCTCGGTGGTGTCTGACTACCTGATGACACTTAAAAAAACTGAAGCCGGGTAGGAGTGAAACCAGTTCAATTTACCTCTCGATCTTTTTTCCTCCGTAAGCTATATTTTTTTTATCTTTTCATCTTTTAAGACCTTATTATGTTTTTGCACTTTAGATGATTTATTCACTGATATGGCACCTCGTCGGAGAGGACAAATCAAACTAAGTCAAAAATTAAGAGGTAAATCGGACTAGTTATATATTGAGTTGGGCCGATACGGGTTAAATGCACCGTAAAGGGGGCATGTGTCTTAGAGCAAGTATTATAATCGGCGAGGAGACGACGAGATCCTACATGGAGAAGAGAAAAAGGTGAATAGATAGTGAAACGGGCGGCTCACCAGATGCCAGCGAAAAGCGGGCGAGGATAGACTATTATATGGCAGCTAGCATGAATGGGACTTTCTTACGGCCGGCTAGCGGGCGGAACCACCAGCCTTGCTCTTTTGCATTAGGTGTGTGCATACTTCTTAATGCGAATCCAATAGTAGAAGTGAGGTGCCGTCAAGTCTAGGTGTGTGTGGTGTTGCCGTGTTGGGGTCAAGAGGTGGGGCCCAGGTGGGTTTGTTGTGCAGCCCAAGGGCCAAAGGGAGAGAATGAGTCAACGAGCAGCTTGCCATCGTACGATATTTTGTATCAAAATAAATATCAGACGCCTAGCAGAGAATGAGTCAACTGGAGCATTTTCGTAACGAAGAGAGAGGGGAGGAGGAAGACGACCCAGTCCATCAATATCCCGTTCCCATTCCCCTTCTCCGGCGACACCTAGCAGCCATGAATTCCACCGACGCCTTCCAGCGCCGCGCCGCCGACCTCCTAGCGGACCTCCTCTTTGTCCCAGCCGACAACACCGCCGCAGACATCCTCTCCCTTGCCTGGACGCAGCGCCTCGTAGACGCCTTCCTCCTCTGCCTCGAGGAATTCCGCGCCCTGTTCGTCGGCTCCGGGAACGGGGAGTCGCTCGCCGCGCGCCCCCGCTCGACTACCTCATCGCTGACTTCTTCGACCGCGCCGTCAAGGCGCTCGATCTCTGCAACGCCGTCCGTGACGGCCTCGACCTTGTCCAGCAGTGGCGTAAGCGACTTGACATAGCCACAGCCGTCCTTACCTCCCACTCCGACCACGACACGCTGCTCGTCGTCGGCCGCATCCGCCGCGCCCTTGAGGTGCTTACTGACCTCACCGTCCTCACGCTCGACGATAGCCACGGCGGAGGCTCCTTCGAGGCCATCAAGGAAGCCCGCCCCCACGGTCACGGCGACCTCAAGGCCCTGTCCTGGAGCGTGTCCCGGCCGTGGTCCGCCGCGCGCCAGCTGCAGGCGATCGGGAGAGGCCTGCCGGTGCCCCGCCCGCAGGACAATGCCACCACGGGAGGCCTTGCTTCAGCGGTCTACACCATGGGCGCCGTGCTCTTTATCGTGTCATTTGCACTCGTGGCTGCCATCCCGTGCCAGAACCGCGGCCTCCAGGCGCATTTCTCGGTGGCCAGAAAATTCCTCATCTCTGGACCCGTCACCACGCTCTACAACCGAATCGTCGATGAGTCAATGAAGAAGGAACGCAGGAACTCATGTGGCCTGCTCAAGGAGGTACAGCAAATTGAGCTTTGCTCCAAGCATTTCATCGAGATCACTGATGGCGTAAAGTTCCCATTGTCCAGTGAGAAGGAATCTGAAGTGCTGGTGGCTGCACTGGACCTAGTGCAGTTGTCTGAATACATCAAGGAGGAGGTCGGTCCACTTCAGGGTCGGATCAGGGAAATGTTTCACCAGATTGTGCGCACTCGCACTGAAATCCTTATCGGCCTGAACTTGAAGAACAAGCAGCAGGTTACTGATACAGTTCATCAACCCATTGGCACAGAAACTTTGGTCAACAGGGGCATGTCTACCGGGGGACATAGCCCCGTGACCAAGTTGTTGGATCAGGAGCAGTCCATGGATATTTCTGCAGCACCATCCCAGGGGCAGGGACTCATGACGTGGGGGAGTCTGGTTCCCCAGCCTGAGCCAGGTATCAAAGCTAGGCGGCAGATGCGGCTGCCTGGCCAAGGCCCCCAAGCAAGGGTTCCAACCAAACACCCCCTCAATGTAGCGGAGCTACCTCAGGAGAGTACCGCTGAGGTAAGTAGTCTATTACTACCAATATTCACAACCAGAATTTCTAATATTTCTCCTAGTGAGGTGGCTTCTTCTAGTGTTTTGTCATTCAAAATTTAGTATAAAATTTCCCTACTAAATGCATCCTTACACGTACATGTGCTACAACTAGAGGTAGTGTTTTATTACTGACTAAAAACACTAGAAGAATTTCACTATCCTGGTAGTGATTGGTTAATTCCAAGGAAACAAAACGTGTTATTTTAAGTGGTTCAAGGCTGCAGATAAGCAACATGAGTCTTTTGAGCTCCACTTTCCCTTGGAAGTTGGAACCAGCAAAGCGTGCTTGACATAACAGTGAGCCAGACAATGGCAGACCGTTATTGTTTCCGGACATTGGGACATAGATCATGCCATTGTACCTAGAGGCATGACCCTGTCATGGACGTTGGGTCCATGGGGACAGTGTCTTCTCCGGCGAGGTTATACCCCTCTGCCGCAGGCTTAGGTTCTAGGGTAGCAGCCCTAGACGCTTGAGAATCATTGGGGAGGAAGAGAGATATTTGATTGATGTTCTATTGCTTAATCCTCAAGTGCCGAGTACAAGAACTATATATAGCCATTGGCTCTAACAAACTTGGAAAATAGTCAATCTAATCTTATTTAGAAAACTAGTCATGCGGCTGTAACAAAACCTGAGAACTCTAAAAATAGGAAACCGATCTCCACAATTTGAGGGCTGATGGCCCCCGCCTTCTAGCCACTCTGCATGGCCGCCCTTTGACGCCCATGACATCCCCCTCCCTTGAGGACCAGCTCGCGTCCTCGAGCTGCATCTTGGACGGTGGAGGAGGAAGGTGTCGGTGCCGACATCGTCCGGGATTCCATGGGAAGAGCGTCGGCTTCATGTCGGATGAAGGAAGGATGTGGCAGCCAAGCAGTCCGCTGGGTGCCTGAATAGACGAGACATCCACCGCAGTTCGTGGTACAGACTGAACTGCCTGTGGTGCCTACCCTGCACGACAATGGTTGGTGCTGGTAGGCACCATACCTCGAACGTAGCAGCAAAATATAGGCAGGCGTGAGTGGCTGATCGCGCACTGCAAGGAGGAATTGAACAGCATGCGCATCTTCCGCATGCCCGCCGAACAAGGAAACCGCGCCCTGTAGCTTGCAGGCGCACGGCGGCTTTGACGGCCATGGGATGGCCCTGGAGACCACAGCAAGGTGCTTCTCCCCACGAAGGGACAAGACCCGGCGGCGTTCCAAGAATCCGCGCGCTGCCGCCTGAAGGCACACCGCTGCGTGGAGTTCCTTCTCTGTTTTCTCCTGGTGAGTAGCCCAACGGTGGAACATCATGACGAATTGATCCCACCGCTCTGCGAAACGGTCCATACCCTCCGCGAGGGCGAGTGAATGGATCTGGCGGTGGAGAAGGCGGGTGGGAGATTGTTGTTGCTGCTGGTGATGTTGGTGGAGAGATCGGGTGGGTGGGTGTGGATGACCAGGAGGCGGACATGGTGACCGAAACCGGATCTCTCGATACCGGGTGTCATGGACGTTGGGTCCATGGGGATAGTGTCTTCTCCGGCGAGGTTATACCCCTCGCCAAGCAGCTTAGGTTCTAGGGTAGCAGCCCTAGGCGTTTGAGAGTCATTGGGGAGGAAGAGAGATATTTGATTGATGTTCTATTGCTTAATCCTCAAGTGCCGAGTACAAGAACTATATATAGCCATTGGCTCTAACAAACTTGGAAAATAGTCAATCTAATCTTATTTAGAAAACTAGCCATGCGGCTGTAACAAAACCTGAGAACTCTAAAAATAGGAAACCGATCTCCACAATTTGAGGGCTGATGGCCCTGCCTTCTAACCACTCCGCATGGCCGCCCTTTGACGCCCATGACAGACCCAACCTTTTGTTTTTGCTTTGGTAGTATATCTATCTGAATCGGTTTGCGCCTCAAAACCGTTTGACACTTCACTACCTGTGTGACTAGTATATATTTGCATCATGGGGTAGTCTCTGGAATCGTCCATTTCAATTTGAAATATGAAGTATGTTTTATTTCCAACGTTAGAGATGTCCTGAATAAAGTTCACATGGACACAAACTCAACAGCTGTAGTAGCCATGATATAACCGATGAAAACAACCGAACTTTAATTTTCAGAAAGTTCTGGGATTTTTCTGTAGTTAATGTAGCCGAATTTTCTGAACAAAAAAAAAAAAAAATGTTACTGTTGCAATAAGCAAAGTCAATTTTGTGCATTAGGTTGTGTCATTGCTTATAGATAAAGAAAAAACGCTTATAATCGTTTTCATTTGTCCATGGCACTAGAGAGCTATACTACACGCACTGCCGGTACCGGATTCGCCTACTTTGCCGAGTGCCTAATGCACTTGGCAAAGCCTATATTACCCTCGGCAAAAAAGTAGTCGGCAAAGAGTGCCCTGATGGCGCGGCACTCGGCAAAGGCGACGGCTTTGCTGAGAGCCGGCCACGTGGTACGGAGGGGAGTATAAAATCTATCTAAATTGTCTGCATTTTCCAATCAGCTTAGGCCTTCGGATATAATTGGTTTGTGCATGAAGGTCAAATTATTTTGCAAGTTGCATAATTTTCATATATGCCTCCACTTCCTTTACAGAGCCAAGCTCATTAGTGGCATTCATGCCTTCCCTCTGCATGGGTTTGCTTCTGCTGTGCATATGCAAAGAGGATATAATTATTAAGTGGAATCTACTATGCTTTTTATAGGGGATGACGGATGCTTCTCAGGGCATGCTGGAGGCACCGGTGAGTTCATCACTAGGTGCAATGGGCTCCCTTCTCAAGAAGCTCAGTATACTGCTGGCGCCCAATTACCCACTACGAAGGTCACTGAAGGATGCAATCAAGCTTCTCAAGGAAGATCTGGAAGAAATAGGGGATGCTCTCATTGAGCAGTCGATGGTAGATTACAACAAAAATAAAGTGAAATACTGGATGGAAGAGGTGCGTGAGCTCTTGTATGACATTGAGGACAGCATTGACATCATGATGTTCTCACACACTGCTGCCTATGCTACGTCTAGATCCATCCATGGCCATAGCCATAGGGTTTTTTCTCGGACACGCAGGAGAGCTGCGGATCTCTATATTAAGAATAAAATCCACAGGCAGAGGGTTTCCCATCTTAAGATTCATTGGCTTCCCAATATACTCAAGCTGTCAACAAGGGTCGCAAAAGTTTCAGAGCTCAGGACTCTGCTGTGGGAGGCGAACGAACGGTACGAAAGGTACCAGCTTGATGGTTGTATCTCAAATCCAATGTTTCTGTCCCACATACGTAGTAGTCGGATCCCTGTTTCTTATAAAGTTGTTCACAATCTAATTGGCATGGAGGAACCAAAGAAAGAACTTACCATGTGGCTTACCAACCAATCGGAACAACAGCTAAAAGTATTGTGTATTGTTGGACCCCTAGGGGTTGGTAAAACAACCCTTTTGCTAAAGAACTGTATCGTGAACTTAGTGGGCAATTTGAGTGCTGGGCTTTCATACGGGTGTCACGGAATCCTGACATAGGTAGGCTTCTTGAGGAACTATTCTATCAAATACAGTGGCCTAAACAAAGTTCTGATGCCTGCTCACTTCAAGACATCATTGACAAGATTAGTAACCACCTCCAAGATAAGAGGTAATTCTTTATCTGCTCGCTAAACTTATTAGTTAGATACTTGCTTTTAATATATTATAGATCTTACCTTTAGTTGTAGAATATTAAATTGTATGCTGTGCCCCGTGTGTACTCTGTTCTGGTGGGTGTGCTCTGTTCTAGCCTCCTCTGTTCTGCTTTTTTTGTACGATTGACCTGTTACATACTCATACGGAGGACTAATGCCTACTTGTATTGGATCTTTTTTGATTAGTATAATATGTGCTTGGTTCTTTTGTTTAATCTTTTAAACTTTGATTAGTATGATACTTACTGATTAGTAGTGCTCTTTGATTATTGTGCTGGGCTCAAGAATTAGGAACAACGTATGATGTACTGCACTAATATCTAAAATTCTAGTTTACACAGCGCCTTCATGGTGCCTAACATGTGTGTATGGCGTCGCCTAGGCGTCCACCCCAAACGCCTTGGCATTGTGAAGGGGGTAGGGCACCGCGCCTCATCGCAACGCCTCAAAAACATGGGTCAAATCTCTTTAGTTACAGGTCAGGCCATTTGTATCGTATAATCACAATGTTTTACACCACTTGTAGGTCTTGTGCACATGTTTGCAACTTTATTTATATCACTTAAATTACACTTATGCAACAGATTCTTATTAGTCATTTCCACAGAATTTTCCAAAAACCAAAGCTTGAGTGAGGCACGGAGTGGAATTTTTGTGTAGGAATAAAATCCATAGATTGGTCATGGAATCAAAAATGAGAGGGTATGAAGGAGCAAAGAAGGTCTTTCATTAAGTTAACAGGGATAACTTACTTTTTAACATATAGGAACTTATTCTTCCATATGTTCCACTACTACAACAAAGCTCTATAGCAACACCCCATTTTTTGGGAAGGGGCGGCCAACTCTCCAGCCGTTCTTACGGTGGGCGCCCCGGCCCTCGCTTGACACCAGCCGCCCCTACAAATGACACAATAGGGCACAGTTGATGTTATGAACCACCCCTACTGTAACGATTTGTAGGGGGCGGCTGGGAAAACCACCCCTACAAATCCAAGATTTGTAAGAACGGGGGCTTAGGGGCGGCTGGGAAACCCGCCCCTACAGAGGGTCACCAGCCGCCCTACAGCCCGAGTGGCGTAGTGTTCCATAACTTCAAAACAATAAGCTGAAAATGACTTATTTTCTTGTATTACTTACTTTTTATAATCGATATAAATTTTTCAGCTCTGCTCATTCATTCATTACTAATTATTAGTGCTTAGTATGCCATAAATTTGTAAAGTTTAAATATTTTAATATTCCCTAAATTCCATGTCTTTTTTTACAATATATATGTGCTAGAGAGTATGGTGTTTGATACATCATATAGCATGAACAACCTTCATGATCTTAGTATACTTTGGAGATTTGGAGAGAATTTTATTAGATCTAATGCTTGCAACGAACAGGAATAAAAATAATCATATGAAATATTTTGTTATTTATTTTCCTTGCAATTTATGTTGGAAGTGTTTATAAAAGCCATACGTTTTTTGCCTAAACAATTATATAATAATTCCGCAGGTATTTTATCGTAATTGATGATTTGAGCGAACCGGAAGCATGGGATCTCATGAAAAATGCTTTTCCGAAAAGCAATAAATGCAGCAGAATAATAGTAACGGGTGAAGTACAAAATGTAGGTGCTGAATGCTCTGGTTCTCATGCTGTTGATATTTTTGAGCTGAAGCCTCTTGGCAGTCAAGATTCTGAAAATCTGTTTTTAGGTAGAGTGTTTAGCTCGAGAGATCAATGTCCTGATTCGTTGAAGGATGCTTCCTGTAGAATGGTAAAAGAAAGTGGAGGTTTGCCATTAGCAATCATCACTTTAGCTGGTCTTTTTGCAAGCCTGCAAAATAACTCAGATATATGGCACCAACTACAGCGATATGTTATCTCCAATTTGTCAAATCTGTCTTTGGAGTACATGCTAAAAGAAATGGTAAACCTTTGTTATGATAATCTTCCTCAAGATTTGAAGACATGTTTGCTATATCTTACCATTTATCCAGAGGGATGCACGATCTGGAAGGTTGATTTGCTAAAGCAGTGGACGGCAGAAGGTTTCATTAAATCAACAAAAGGAAATGAGGGAGTTGCAGAGAGTTATTTCGATGAGCTTGTCAAAAGGGAATGATCCAACCTGAGAAAATTACACACAATAATGTGGTGCTATCTTGTACAGTACACCATATTGTACTTGATCTTATTATATGCAAATCTAAAGAAGAGAATTTTATCACAGCAGTAGATTACTCTCAAACCAATGCATTATTTTTTATGAAGCCCCGTCGATTGTCCCTACACTTCAGCTGTGCTCAGTATGCAACCAAACCAGAGGATATAAGACTATCACAAGTTCGATCACTTGCCTTTTTGGACTCCCTAAGTGCATGCCTTCTGTCATAGAATTTAAGGTTCTACGGGTTTTAATCATTGAACTTTGGGACAACAAGGATGATTTCAGCAGTCTCGACCTATCAAGAATTTGCAGATTAGTTCTCTTGAGATATTTGAAGATTTCAGGTCACATCTTTGTGTATTTTCCATCCAGTATCCAGGGATTAAAATTATTGGAAACACTGGAAATATTTGCAAGAGTTTCTACCACTCATAATGAAAAAGGAATGGAAATTCATGCAAAAGAGTCTGCTCTTCCAAATGATATAGTTCATCTCCCAGGGTTGTTGCATTTGAGCCTTCAAGAGGGGATACAACTACCTGATCGGATCGGCCTTCTGACATCTCTGCAAACGCTGAAGCATTATGATCTTGAAATAACTCTGAAAACTGTATACAGAGTCTTGGTGAGCTGAAAAACCTGAGAGATCTTCACCTCACCTGTTCCACAGCACTGTCTCATAAACACTTGAAGAGAAGACTTATAGCTCTGGCATCTTCACTTGGGAGACTTACGAACTTAGAATCTCTCACACTGGCTCATGGTGCTGTGGGCATGACAATGTTTGTTGAGCACTCAAGTGCCAGATTCTCCACTTCCATGTTTCTTAAGAGACTTGAGGTTTTGCCGTCTATTTGTGTCTTTACCAGACTTCCTGAGTGGATTGGGAAACTCAGCAGACTCAGCATTTTGAAAATTGTGGTCAGAGTACTGATAAGTAGTGATATTGATATCCTCACTACATTGCCTGATCTCACTGTTCTATCCCTTTGTGTTCGTCAACTCAATACAGAAAGAGTCGTATTCAAGAATGGAGCATTGCCAGTTCTCAAGTATTTCAAATACAGTTGTAGCGCTCTTTGCATAGACATTCAGGAAGCGGCACTGCCCAATCTTCAGAGGTTGAAGCTTTGTTTCAATGTCCACAGAGGTGAGATATATTCCCATGCGATTTTTAGCATCAAGCACTTGTCAAACCTCAAGGGGATTGCTTTGAGGATTGGGGCAGCAGTTGGTGTTGATGAATCCGACAGAAGAGCTGCTGAATCAGCATTTGTTAGCTCCATACACAAACATCCAAGGTTTCCATTTTACATGAATATAAGAAGGGTTGATTGTGTAGATGAGTAAGTACTCCCTCCGTTCCAAATTATAGTTCACTTTGGCTTTTTAGATCCATTTGTTTGTCTATGTATCTAGACATAGTGTATAACTAGGTGCACAACAAAATCAATGTATCTAGAAATGCCAAAGTGAACTACAATTTGGAACGGAGGGAGTATGATCGTGTGTGGTTTGGGTTTTTTTTGTGTTGCCTGCTGCTTGTTTATGTACTTATTTCAGATGTTGGGAATGCTTTAAAACACTGTTCTGTGATTTTCATCCGAAATTAAAACTGGGGATAATGCCTTTAACAGAAGAGCTCAATAAATTGTCCTTGACCTTGTCCCCGGGTGAGATTCAGGTACTTGACCTCTCAAACTGTCATTTCTGTGTTATAAAACTTGTCTTGAACTCGAATGCTTCCAGGTCCCTACACTTCTCCGGAGCAACCATATCTAGGCCTCCGAACTTATCACATGATGTCATTGTTAGGAATTAGATTTTGCCCACCACTCGTGGCTTCTCGACTCTTCCACTCTGACTTCACAGGAAGAGATTTCAGATCTTGTAGAAGTTCATCATTAACGGTTTCGCAAGTCTGTAACCAACTACCAAGTTACTTCACTGGTGGGAAGATTCGGTTGAGAACAAGTCAATAGCTGCTGTTGCATGATAACTGGACTTGACGGGAAAAAAACATTGAATATCAGGCCACAGGAAAGGAAAGGGTGGTGACCGGATCGAAATCTAGAGCTTTGGTCATGTTAGAATAGCGAGGGGTGCCATGTTATCAGTGGTGGACCCAGGGGCGGGCTTGCCTATGAGGTTGATTTTCTATGGAAATTATTGTAGCTTAGGCATTAATTTACCATTAAATCTCTTGATTCTAGTTAAGTGTCCATTAATTAGCCCCCTGAGACCCATATCCTGGCTCCGCGCCCATAGTTAAGTGTCCATTAATTTTTGGCCTATGTCGTGCCACCGAGGCACGCCATGCATTGCGGGCTGGGCCGCACCGGGCTTCATGCCTGACCTTGAGCCCCAGGCATGTCCCACGGGTCAAAAATCGGGCCCGATCAACCTAGTGGGCACGGCGCCAAAAGTCGTGCCGGGCCAACCCACGGCCTGTTTTTGAAAAACACTCAAACTTCATTTTTTAACACACAAATTTAAGAAAATTTTATGAGTTGTGTGCAATGTTGCCTCGTTAAAAACATTTATAGTTAAAACTCACTCTTGTGAGATAAAACCCTATAAAGGAAAAGTGTATAGCACAGCTCATAAAATTTGAATTTGATTCCATGTTCAAGTTCAATGTTCAGTCACAAGACTCACAACTCACAAACTCAACTCAGACTCGATACAAGTGCAAGTGCTCAACTCACTCAACTCTCAAGTCTACCAAAAGCTCGAGCAGCCAAAAGGGCAACAGGCAAAAGGGTCATCACCTCAACTTTAGCTAGCACGCCTTGTTCCTCTTCCTTTGAGTTCAGAAGCTCTAGCACCAGGTCCAACACCTCTTCCAGCACCAGGAACAGAACCTGGAGCAGGTCCTCTTCCTTGAAGAGATGAAGCACCAGCAACATCTCTTCCTCCAGCACCAGCAACTTTGTACAGTCCTCCCAGGATTTCCTCGGCCTCTGAAGCTCCTCTTCCTGCAGCACCAGCTGCATCACTTCCACTTGTAGCTTCTCCAGTTGTACCTGCAGCTGCAAGATACTTAACTTCACTCACAATTCAAAATAATCAAACAATAAAATCAGTTCAAGTGTCACTGTACCTGCACCACCTTCATCAAGAAATAAATTTTCAAAGGCCTCACACAGCTCTTTATTGTCAGTTACAACAGTATGTTGTTTCCTCTTATCTCCTAGCTCCCAATCCTTTATGCAAGCCAACATTTCAACATGTTGAGGCAACAAACGTCGACGACGCTCCTCGAGGATCCTTCCTGCTAAGCTGAAACAAGATTCTCAAGATACAGTGGACACAGAAACTGCTATAACATCTCTAGCCAAGATAGATAGGACTGGAAAGGTTAGATTGTGGTCTCTCCACCAGAGAAGTATGTCAAAATCTTCACCATATTCTGTGAGTCTGTCACTGTCAAGATAAGTTGACAGCTCAGACAAAGCACTATTAGAAACAGGACATGTGGCAGTGGAAGGACCAACAACACATGTACCTCCAAATATCCTCCCCCATGCCTGTAATGGTTGGTGGCTGTGTAGGCCTCTAAGTCCTAATAGTACCAAATTTTTTCTTATATTTGGTAAACAATTTCTCAAGCTCAGATCTCACATCAACATAATATGAACTGTAACACAACGGTGCACTCCCTAAGCAATACAAGGATATTACAGAGACCTATCATCTTAGGTCTAGGATCAAGAACCAAATGCACAATTGAGTACAACATGGGTATGTCTTGCCAATACTTTAGGTACTTAAGTTCATAGGATACACAATTGAATACAAGTTAACACCGGACTTCAAAGAACATGCAATTGACTACCAATATCAAGTAGGTGGTGCGAGAACAAGTGAACTGGTTGGATAGTAAACACCAGACAACACAACAGTTGAGTCATAAAATACTTCAAGGAACTCTAAAATCTTACCACCAATATGCCAATGCCTAGTAGTCAACAGTTCAGATCCACAATTAGAATTAATGAAAATAGAGAAAGCACCAGAATACTCTATAAGATGTTTGAGCATAAGGCATGTAGAATTCCATCTTACTTGCATGTCCACACCAAATTTTCTAGGCCTAATTCCTTGAGCAATGCAATAGTTCTTGAACATAGCAATTCTATGATTAGATGAATTCAAGAAATTGATTGCAGTTCTAAAATCCTCTAAGTATGCTTTGAATCTCTTTAATCCAGATTTAATAATCAAGTTACGTATTTGGTGAACAAGATTGTAATCATCAAAAAAACAGGTTCAACACCTAAATATCCACCAAACAAACATTCAAAGTATCCATGTCCTTAGAATTAGAAGATGCATTATCCAAAGTCAAAAAAAAAAAACCTTATCAATCAAACCAAACTCTGAAGAACACAACCAACCTTCTCAGCAATATTACTACCAGTATATTGGCAATCAATCAATCTAAAACCTATTACTTTTTTATAACTCCTAATCTGTAGTGATATAATGAGCAACAACAGTTATATAGTCTTCTTTAGCATTACCACTCCAAATATCAGATGTCAATGCAACAGATGAAGCACCAACTAAGACATGATCCCTAATTACTTTCCTACATTCATCAAACAACTTCTCAAGATATCTAGTGGTTGTTTGTTTAGACATAAACTCAAACAAAGGGTTGTGAGCACGCTGAATGTATTCTTTCCAAGCATCAGTTTCACCAATACTCAAAGGCAGATCAAGTCTAGCAATCAAATGAGCTAATTCAGTTGTAGCAACATCAGGTTTATACTCTCAGTTATGCAAATCATTAGGACTACTAAGAGCAAGCCTAGCTTGAACCCTAGCACGCTGATCAGATTTTTTTACTACAAGATTTCATATGTCTCTTTTAAGTGGCCTGTACCATGAGTAGAGATAGCGGACAAAATACTCCTACACAGTTTGCATCTAGCTTTAGTGACTGTAGCAACACTACTAACATCTTCAATCTGATCAAAAAATTCCCAAATAGGGGATGTGCGTTTACTAGGACCACCGCTGCTGGGAGCAACAGCAACACCAATAGATGGAGGATCGTTCGGACCGATGGTGGGGTCTCCCGTGGTCGCCGTTGCCCCATCAACCTCAATCGGATCCTCCATATGGATACCGAACAAGGCAGCAACATCCTCATGAAGGTCGCCCTCGCCCTCGCCCTTCCGGTGCTCGGCCCGCCATGAGGACGCGTCCTCCCGCCATGGCCTCTCGGCCCGTTCGCTCGACGGTGCGGGTGGCCACCGACGGCGACCTCGAACTAAGCCGCAGCTAGACGAGGATGCATCGGCTACCGACCTACAAAAAGAATAAGAAGAAGTAAGCTATTGAGATGGGAAAGGGAAAAGGGAAGCTAGGGTTTCGTGATTGGGCTTGCTAGTCACCTACGCAATCAGTAGCCCAAAGGCCGGAGATGGACACCCAGAGAAAAGACGAGAACGAGACAACGTTAGCAAGAACAGCGAGCGGTGGAGGATGAGGGGCAAGAGTAAAACTCACATCACCGAAGTCGAGAAAGGAAGGGGAACGGAGAGAGGAGGGAAAGCAAGGACGGGGGAAGGGGAACTCGGAGGCGGATCGAGGTCACCGGAGGCGAAGAACGCGGTCATTGGAGTCCAAGTCGCCGGTCGTCGAGCGAGGACGATGAGTGCGGCGGCAGATGCAGATTTAGAGCGATTTGGGGAGCGCGAGTGGGAGCTGGGAGGAGATTTGGGGGCGGGGGGAGGGGCGGACGGCCGCCCCGCGTTATATTCTGGGCGGGCGGATTGGGCCTTGCCAATTTAGCTGTTGGGGCTGGAAGCCACCGGGCCGCCACAGGCCTTCCCAAATTGGTGTGTCGGGCCGTGCCGGTATGGCAACATGCTGGGTGGCCAGCCCAAGAACGCTGCCACCGGGCCGGGCTGTGCTTTGGGCCGGGCCGTCGGGTCATGGTCACAGGCCATCGCACGGGATTTGCGCGGGTCAGCTGGTGCGCGCGTGCTATCCACGCGGCCCACCTATGTGCGCGTCGTCTGCGCCATCTAGACGCGGACCGCCACGAGGCTCGCACGGGCTTCTTCTTGCGCGTGATCCTGCGGCAGCGTCGTCCGCCGGCGTCATCTTCCACGTGCCTGCCTCAGTGCTCCTCTACCGCATGTGGAACAGAGGAGTTCTGTCCCGTCGTCGCATCCTGTCGTCCGTCCTCCATCAGCTCCATCCGAGCAGGAGGGAGGCCAGCCCAGGCGCGCCCGTCCTCAGCCTCAGGTCCCAGCGAGATCTCTCATCCAGGAGACATCTAGGAGGCATGACATCTATAGAGTATTCTGCATCTGTGGGCTACTGTGTTCCGCTGGGACTCCTCTGCTCTGCACAAAGTCCAATCTCTCGGGTAGCTAGTTGGTTCTGGAGGCACCCCACTCTGCTCTGCACAAAGTCCAATCTCTCGGGTGGCTAGTTGGTTCTGGCTAAGACGAGGCACCCCAGAGCTTGAGTTCGAACCCCAGGCCAAGCAAGTTTGCTGGCCAGTATGGGGCAAATTTCAGGGGCTCAGGGTAATAAAATCCGCTCACTGGTCCCACTTACAGATTTGTGGTTGTCTCATTCACGGGGATGTGATGCTGTTGTATATGGGTGGAGCTGGGGTTCACGGGGATGTGATGCTGTTGTATATGGGTGGAGCTGGGGTTCAGGGGGTTTCCGCGAGCTGTGTGGAAATTTCTTAGTCATTCTCCCGGCGGCTCATGTTTTTTTATATGCCTTTAAAAACTCAAACAAATTTAAACTCGTACATAATATTCTCCTCATATGTAACAAAATGACTTAATAGTTTAGAATTCAGAGAGTAGCATGATGGCTGACATAACGAAAAAAGAGGTGACTCGGGAAAACTCAGTACATTGATTATGGCGGTACCAAAAGAGTACAATAAACAAGCAAGGATTGTCAAGGGTTTATAGAAACACCAAATTGACGGCGAACCTTGCCTAAACCAAAATCATCTACCATAAAACCCCAATGGCGCACTCAGTCCAAGCCCAGGGCGTTACAGCCCATATAGCTGTGCTAATGACCCAAGATACAGTCCATAATACGGCAGTCTAACACATAATACAAGATGGCTAGTTGACTATAGTTTTCTATTAGAAACAGTGATTGATTTTTATAGAAGTGCAGGATACCTACCTGCACACATGAATGGGAAATTAATGACTGAAAAGAAGAAGCAAAATTAGGACAGCATCCTTCAAGTGTATGAGAAGGCACCATGCCGTGCATGCTCAGTAATTGACAACTCTGTTGAAAGAGAATCCTCGGAAAGCCCTGTACTCTTGAAAGCATGATTCTGTATATCAGTATTCTACCTCTTTGGCCCATCAATGGACAATTGTTGGTTCTTGGTTCACTGGTATTTGAGTGTCAATCTGTTCTATTGTTTCAGCTGTCGAAGCAGAATTGTTTGCAGATTCAACTTTGGTTAGCTCTACTGGAACAGAAACCGGCATAGGTTCACTTTCTGCATTACTAGCAGTTTCTGACAAATTGGTCAAGGGAGAAACCTCAAAAACTCCCATATTCGTTCCATCATCTGAACTTTCTTGGACTGCACAAATGCTATATGTCTTTGGTTCAGCAGATGATTCTAATCCTTGGTTTACTGGCATAGTAGTGAACTTGTCTTGTAAGCATCCTATTGACGTGACAGAATTTTCTGTGAACTCAATTTTGGGTGGTACCAAAACATCAGAATCTTCTGTGGGCACCCATTTTGAAATTTCGGCTGTTTTAGATGGCAAAACCTTTGGCTTATTTGGATGTTCCTTCGCAGCCTGTTCCCATTTTACCCATGTATGTGGATCAATTTCATCATGAAGAATAACCTCCTTAAGGAGTTTCATGTATTCCATTTTGATACCACAAAGTCCACGTAGATCCTTACAGACCAACTGAAGTGTCTTGAGGTATTTCATAGATCCTTCTTGAATTGTTGGAAATGTTGGATGTTGCAGCACAAAACAAAGACGCAGCAAGCTGGGGAATGCCTTAGCTTTTATGTTGAACTTCTCAAGGTCGTCAGCAATCAGTTTTAAATATTTCAAGTCACTCAACTGAGTCAAAGCTTCAAGAAATCCCGTTGTAAACTTAACAGATGAAAGACATAACTCCTTGAGACCACGGAGTGAAATAACAAACTGAGGTAATGCATCCAATTCACCATTTAGTTTCAATGAGCTCAGGTAACAGGGTCCTTTTAGGGAATTTAGGGAGTTTTTAAAGGTTCTGTCAAAATGAAGTGATAGAGAACGATCACCAATATTTCTTACATTTTTATCCTGGATGAACCTCTGAATGGCTTCCTGAAGATTATTCCACTCAGTGCCACCAGCACCTGGTGATGACTCGCACCAAACCTTCACCTTTCTCAGTTTAATCATATGGTCCACAAGTTTTGAGTAACTTTGACTTCTGTCAGCAATAAATCCTGCTAGAGTCTGCAAGACACTTCTTCGTTCCTTTGGAAAATCCACTGCATCAGGTAGCTTAAACTTGCCAAAAGATGAACTAAACAAGGCATATACAAGACTTCTGCCCGAAGCTTAGCTACCATGGATGCCCTTAAATCAAGTGTCTCCAAAAGTGTCAGTTTTGAAATATCCTTTGGAAGTTTGGTAACATTTTTCCAAGGCTCAGATATTTTAGAAGCAACAGACAACATATGTTTTTGACATGATTGTCGTTCAAGTCATCACACCTTTCTAGATCCAAGACTCGAGAAGGCTTATACTTGCTGAAGTCCAAAAATACCTTCACTAGGCTTCCCAAAACTGTCAGAGATCGAACAAGAGATAAAACACTAGTGTCCAAATTATTTCCACCTATAGCAGCACTTTTATGGAGAGAAAGACGTCGAACATATTTGTGTTCGGTCATCTCATCACAAAGTAATGTGACGAAGTTCTGAGAAACTGACATGTGCAAAATATACTCATGCATCATGCTGTAAGTTTGGCATGTCTTCACATTTTCATTGTTGCTTATATAAATGGGCTCAATGATGTTCGATCCTTGAGCATATCAAAAGCAGTTGCAGAATCTGGGGTGGTAGTTGAAGGTTGTAATTCAACAAATCCCTCAGCTAACCATAGTCTCAACAAACTTTTTCTCTTGATCTCATAATCACTTGGGTACATACCAAAATATAGCAAGCAGGCTTTCAGAGCATGATTTGGCAGACTGGTGTAGTTGTGGATCAGCACCCGCCGCATGGCCTCAAAAGTTCTGTCATTCTCCAAATGATAATGTAACTTGTTGCAAATATCTTCGCATGAAGGTCCTATCGGCCAACCCTGTTTTTTCAAGAATTCACCTATGGTTACCAGAGCAAGTGGCTGGCCACCACATTTCTTCAAAATTGCTTCCGGATCCGCTGCTTGTAACAGGAATATTCCTCTGGGCAAGTTTTAATGGTGAACAAATGTTTGAGCATCCTCATCGAAGTCTTCTCATTTTGTGCATATAGCTTTCAGCGGAGCTGCAGGCAATAGCTACTGGTTGAATAGTTGTTGTCACCAGTATTCTGCTGGAAAAACCATTGTTGTCTGGGAAGGCTGAATTGATGTTTCCCCACATATCTTCTGTTTGAATGTCATCTATCACAATGAAATACCTAAAATAAAAAAATCAAGAAAGGACTTAAATATATTCTATAAGAAGCATAATTCGTTAAAAAAAAAAAATCAAAATCTTGTGTAATAGTCTGTTTTACACCCTGAAAATTGACCTTGAAATGCATACTTAACATATCACACTCAACAACTAAAATTTATCAGTTTAATTAGTACTACAATAAGCCAATTTTGCAATGCTAGAAGTTTGGGACATATATGACACCGCAAATTTAGGTACTGGACAAAAACGTGTTGGATTCACGTCAGCGTTTAGTTATCATGCCACATTGGTGAATGGAGCGGGACCGTTAGTTTATTCTACTCTAAAATTTATGTTAAGCTACAATATCTATCAATTTATATCGACAGAAAGCAAAATGCAAGATAGCCGAGTAGTTTTGGAACATTCTGCACTGCAGTCATTTGATTCCCAAGCTACTATGTCAGTTCTAGTAACTGAAAGTGTGTGCAAGAAGTGGTTCAAGGTAGTTTGTGGCCGGAGACAGAAACAAAACTCCCTTTCTGACACACACACCTTGATTTTGTAGACAGAAATACAACCCAAAATTACTGCCCTTCGAAACAAATGCTGTTGATATAAACAATCAAATATTTCCTTTGTATAAATATTTTAATAAACTCAATAGATATTGCAGTAACGGAATTGGGCTTAAATGCTGTTGATATAAAATGATTAAATTAGCAAAATAAACGACCGAAATTAAGAAGAAGAAATTGTTTTACCTCTTGTTCTGCAACTGATTTCTTATATCTTCGCAAAGCTCCCTTGGCGTTCCCTTGGACGAACCGGTGCCGGCGTTAAGTTCCCTGAGCACGTCAATGAGCACCTCCGTTGGCCGCTTGCCGGCTGCACAAACCCACGCGTGTTTCTCGAATCTTCCGCCGCCGGTTTCCCTGTTGTACACTTGAGCAGCCACGGCAGTCTTCCCCAACCCGCAGAAGCCGACGATGGAGATAACCTTCATCGGTCCTTTAGCATCAGCCAGCTGCTCCAGGAGCTCCGCCCGGAGCCCGTCGACGCCCACCAGATCCGTGTCACCGACGCTGCGCGGATGGAATACCGACGACGACG
Organism: Hyparrhenia diplandra; assembly: GCA_015847255.1. Taxonomy (NCBI): domain Eukaryota; kingdom Viridiplantae; phylum Streptophyta; class Magnoliopsida; order Poales; family Poaceae; genus Hyparrhenia; species Hyparrhenia diplandra. The sequence continues at coordinate 634,719 of JADLZK010009957.1, forward strand.
GCGACTCACACATCGGAGCCGGAGCAGCAGCAGCCAAGTGCTGTAGATGGGGTGGGCCCGTGCCCGCCGTGAATCTCTTCCTCCGCTCGTACGCCTCCGTCGTCAGGTTCCTCAGCCGCCGCCGCTCGGCGGAGCCGGCGAACTGCAGGCGAGCGCGCAGCATCTTGGGGAGCCGAACGATTTTCTGGAACGAGGCCGGCTGCTGCTTCCAGATTGTGTGGTACATGAGACTGTCCTCGATGCCGAAAGCAAGCTCGCGCAGGTCTTCAATCAGCAAGCCCGACACGACCCCGAGGTCCTCGCCCTGCTCGGAGATGCCGTCGTCGATGGAGCCGACGATCAAGCGAAGCTCCTTCACGAGGAACTCGATGTCGCTCTTGACGCTCTTGTGGAGCTTGTACCTCTCGTGGCCCAGCGAGATGAGCTTCGGCACGATGGCTCTGATTAGCCCGCCCAGAAGAGCGGCCTCCATCTTCGCCGCCTTGAGATGGAACATGCGCTGGATCAATTGAGGACCAGCTTCGTCCCAGATCCTATATCCGAGTCCCTTTTTCGCAGTCGGGATCGGGACTCGCGATTGACTGAGAAGGGGATCTCAAGCTCACACCTCTCAGCTTGCGGGCATGAAGACTTTTTTTTTAGTTGCCTGGTATATGGGTACAGCTATACCATCTGTTCATACATACGCACACCACTCTACACACTACACACGCACACCACACACACACCACCAGTGTACGATCAGACCTACAACTACACACAGATATGGAAGATCGCGTCCATCTAGATATCACCGGAATAACTCCGTAGACGATGAGGAGCGTCGCCACGCGACGAGACAGACGCTCGGACAGAGTCTGAGCGATAAGCGGGGAAAATCCCCGGTGCAGCACCAGGTTTGATCCCACTAGGAATCGAACGGTGGGTGCGCTCCACGACGGGAGGCAACACCATCGCGCTACGCGCGCGTCTGCCGGGCATGAAGACTTGGAACAGTATGCTTCAAAGTCGTTTGGTTCGGGAGGCTAGAAACGACAAATTAGTGAGCTCTCTCTTTTTTAAGGAAATTAGTGAGAGCTCGTGATGTTCTAATTGGCCGGCTGCATGTTGTCTGAACGTTGGCATTCGGTTACTGGCATACTGTCGTGTCAGTGGTATTTATTTTTGTTGTGCAACTTGCATTCCTTCGAATTAACAATTGGGAGGATACAAAAGGCCATCTCCAACGATTTTCTTTGACAACAACATAAATTATATACTAAAGAAGCGAAAGTACATAGAGGTGCTCATAGGAAGACCTAAAAACATGACGGTCCTGTGACCGGAAAGGAAGATAGCATCGTCGACTAAAGTGCAAAGGCGGGGTTAAAACTGCGGGGAGGGGGTATACGGGGGGCGTCAAAGACGCATGTATTATATATGGACCGACCGCAAGATAGCATCGGTTAAGAGAGGGTCGGAGGAGCCATCGTGGGAGGAACAAGCCGACAACTAAATGATCTTGTTGTTGATGTTGCCGGAGATTGAAAAAGCTCGAACCAAGAACCCGGTGGAGGCGGTAGTCGTCGAACGGCGCCTTAGAAGTAGCTGTCTGGTTGGCGTAGAGGACACGAGGACCGAGTGAAGAGCCTTGTAGTAGTCCATGGCGATCTGTTTTGGTGCTGGGCCCCATGGCGCAGGAAGTGGGCCCCATGGCGATGATTGCAGATGAGGCAGGAATCGGTGGTGGTGGTAGTGGAGGCCACCGAACCCTTGAAGGGAGCTGAAGTGAATAAGGCCACTTTTAGTGGGATGCAGTGTAAGAATACTTTAATTGTTGTTTTAGAAGTCTTAGAATCTTAATTTTGGCTAAAGTTATATTGAAAAGAGCTAGCTTTCATGATACAAAATAAATATTATTAGTAATTAATTACGAAATATACTTTCTTAGTAAATTTTATTGGGGACATAAATATTAATGCTATTTATTTATTATAAATTTGCTTAAACTTCAACTAGTTTGAGTGTCACAAATATCATAGTTGCATTCTTTTTATGGACCGAGGGAATGCTAGTTTTCAATGCTCTCAAATATTAGAAACAGTGTATATAAGTTTCTTTATCATAAAACTCATTTCATCCTATGAAATTTTCATCACCTTTTTTCTTTATCTACTATATGCCATGTAGTTTATTTAGTGCTCATAAAACACCCATAAAACCTTCACTAATAGTGGCCTCAAGCGAAAGGAAGAAAATTTTCACGAGCAGGGGGTGGAGGGAGGTGTGGGGTGAGCACATGAAGGCGGTGGCATTTCTTGGCGCCTAGCGTGGCACGAGCTTTGGTGGCGTTTTTGTGAGTGGTGTGACACATAGTGTAGCGATTATAGGGACGGTAGAGGCGAGGCGTGGTGCGAGCCTTGCAGGCTGCAACCATGGTTCTGAGGTTCAAATCAAATGGGTCGAATTTCACTGAAATTCATCCAACTTAGAAGGGCTTGGGAGAAAGTAAAAACTGCCAAAAAAAAAAAACGGTCCTCGAAAGTGGCAGATCCACTAAAGGATAGTTGGAGTTACATTTGGGACAATTCTAGACACACCGAGAAGTTCTACATGCATCATTTTGCACGCATCACACCTCCTTCACCATTCTACTGAATCTAGAAATATTTTTATTTTGTGGATTGGCTTAATACAAGGAATATTTTTGCGGAGACAAAAAAGAAAATTTTAGACAAAAGGGTATAATTGTGTTATGTGCGAGGAGGCCATTCATGAAACTTCATTCCATCTTTTCTTTGAATGTTCTTTTTAGTGTAACACATTTGTTTCAAACTTGGCATACGGTGGTTGCTACATGACAGTACGTATTTTTCATCATTATTAAGTAGAAAAGGAAATCTTTATGATTGGTGTTTGATGTATTTGGAAAGAGCGTAATGCCTTCATCATTTTCAGCAATAAGGTGCCTTTGGTTGCTACATGGAAGATTCTCTTTGCACAGGAAGTTAAGCTCATTTGTTTCGCTAAAAAAAGTAAGTTAAGCTCATTTTGTGCTGGTTAATTACCCCAAACTTGGCACACTCAGATTATCAATTGGCTGAACTCTTTGTAATATTCGTTTTCTTTGGCTCCGCCTTTGGTAGCCCTTATAATTTGGATGCTCCTTTAGGCCTTGTTCGTTTCGGGTCGGATTGGCTTCATTCCGGACGGATTGATTTGGCCTAGTTTTGAATCCGGTTCATGCTAAAATGGACGTCACTAGTACCGATTCGATTTTTGCGAGCACAGGGCGACGATCTTTTCCGTGGCGGGCACAATTCCCACCCGCCCGCGAAAAAGATCGGGCTCTATCTTTGCGGCGGGGCAGCCCTTTCACGTGGCTAACATTTGTAATATGTTATTAGCTACTTCTTTTCGCAACCCTAGCTAACATTTGTACCGCCGCTTTTGCAGGCCAAAATCCCCACCTTATGTCGGGTTTGTCTCGGACGAATGCCCCGGCTCGTTCGAGTTTGGGAAGTTCATGATACCTAAGGCCCGGCTCATCGATGCCGAGCATTGGGAGACTTCGGAAGTTCCATGCATGGTATATAGAGTGCACAAAGCGTGGATTGCATAGCTTCGGTGTCCTTCTTCGTAAGGAGTGCTTCCACTACCACACCGATGTCGGTTCGCCGTTGATTTCGAAGACAAGTCGAGACTATTTCGTTGACAGGACCTTGACGTTGCCCAAGTCACCTTGTTTGCTATGTAAGCGCAATTTTACTTCCACATGTCCCTTGCATCCGTATCTAGATTCTTTGTTTCAAAGGTACCTATGCCACAACCACATGTCCTTGTAGGTTGATGGCCGATGCAGGCCAGAAGTTAAAGAATGGTATTATTTACCTCTCTCCATCGCACATTAATGAGAGACAGATCATCGGATTTAATCTAAGAAAGGACCATCCAGATATGGTGGACTTGACGGAGACGGAAAGAGAGAAGATCCGGAAAAAGCAAATTCGAGATAAGAAGTTGGAATTATCGAGTACGTAATAGCAGCAATGAAAAAAGGTCAAGCCAAAGGGGTATCGATGTATTATACGGCGGCTCACCAATACGGAATAGGAACCGTAGGACATTGGATTTGTTTCATGATCTTTCCTCGGGGACGGGGAGGGCCGTTGTCTTTGACTCACTAAGAGGCTCAAACCCGCACGCGGCTACCGACACTTTGAACAAGTCTTGAAATTGTAAGTGATCGATGAACTCCTTATTCAATTACTAGAGTCGAATATCATCGTTGACAATATAGTGCATTCGCATACAGCTCTTACAAGCAGTACTTGAAGGATCGGACAGCTGGGATCGAAGGTCCGAGAAGTGTAAGGAGCGCAATGGAAATACACTCAAAATCAGGCGAGATTTCCGATGCGTATATGAAACCTAATTTTTCTTAGAAATGCGACTACCTAGCTATTGCCGATATTACTAATAACTTTGGTTTATTGTGTTCGATTGCCTCAAACAACCATTTGGAACAAACTTGTGTGGTTTCTTCGATGCGTGAGTACCTCGGGGCACGCAAAAAGTACTCATCCGCTACCGGCAACTTAAGGACTCAAAAAACAAGTGGTACGGGATAGTACAAAATGCAACCGACGAGATGCGGTTCAAGCGCACAGTAGCAGACATATGCAAGTTTGTTCTAGACCAGGTAGTTCATGAAGGCCAGCCTTACTTTAATGTGGACAGTGAGTTGGGGCTGTTTCCGGAGTTTGCGCCGCTAAGGAGATGGGACACCATGCTAGATCTTAAGGACTATCTTCATCCAGTCACCATATAGCTCGCGGTTTTTTGTATGGATCTTGTAATTAACTCGTACTTTTGTTGGATATGAATGAATGGATCGATCGGTGAAACTTGTATATATAGATACGCAGAATCGATGTATATATATGTATGATATATATTTGAGTACCTGTCTTTCTTATATATATGTGTGTATGGATTGATAGCTGTATATGTGTGTGTGTGTGTATATATATATATATATATATGTGAATATTGGCATTTTTTAAAAAAATCAAGCCGTGGCGGGCAATATAAAGGCGCCCGCCACCCATAATCGCCCGCCACGGTTAACAATATTATGCGTGGCGGGCGAAGTTATGCCGCCCGCCACGCGGTGCCGTCACGTTGTGCCCGGTTACGAAAAGGCCACGATTAACCGTGACCTTTCGTTGGTGACGGCAGCCGCGTGCCCGCCATAAAATGAAAATCGCCCGCCACAAAAAAGCAATCCGGTACTAGTGCGTTCGGTTAAGGAATTGTTTGGACGGACGGAACTAGGCTGGTTTTGGCTGGTTTTGAATCCTCCCATTTTATATACCAAACCACTCGGATTTGTTCCACACCTCTTGAGGTCCGGAACGGAAACAACCGGATTGAGTGACACAGGTGGATTCACTCAATCCGGCCCGAAGTAATCGGACGGGAATTCAATCCGACCAAAATGAACAAGGCCTTAGTGAGGACTCCGCTAACTCCATTGTATTTGTTCTTATCTTGGCGCTACTGAAAGGCTGGGAAACAGTGCTCCACGGTTTTCCTCAGTTAATAAAGGAAATTGGCCCAGTTTAAATTTCTACAGCCCAAGGTCCAAATTGGCCCATCGATGCCTCTTCCATGTATAAATAAATGCGTGAACCTCCCTCATAAAAATAAAAAAAATGCGTGCACCACAACCTGAAATACCTAATTTGTAATCCATTAGAGTGAGGACTCCGCTAACTCCATTGTATTTGTTCTTATCTTGATTGTTGATTTTTTTTTCCCCTGAGTTGCGAGACCTAGAACTCAACTGTATTGACTATTTTTCATACATGGTTCATGGCATAGTTGTAATACAATTGGTTGCAATCTTGCAGATTAATTACTTGTTTCCCTTCTTCATCATAAGGATATCTCTTTTGGAATAATGTATTGTGAGTGCACGGTTTTTCTACTTCATCAGAGTCTTCTCAGTTGATGCTACTTAATTCATTGCCAGTTTTTGGTTAGTGATTTCTGTACATGAGGTTTCTTGCGATTAATAAGCTTTTTGTTATATTGAGCAAATTAGCACTTGCTTATTTTCAACACCTATACATGCCTTTGAAAGGCTACCGTGTTTGATCAATAGGCTTTTCTTATATTCATACTATATGACTTTGTATTTGATCAATAAGCTTGTATTCCGTATTCTGTGTTGAGCTGTGCATTTTTTATATTAGAATTTATACGGAGATGAGGTCTGATCTACCAAACTGGTTTTGTTAACAATCTATTTTTTGTCGATTAATAGGAATTGTTTTTAGCTAACTCATATGATCAGCAGGTGTTGATTCCTTGTAATCTTGCTTGCAGAAAAATGCACACACGGAGCTGATAAAGGACAGAACAAAGAAAGATCTTCAAATCAAAGCTAAATAAGCGGAGATTCAAAATTTGAAAAAAATCTAATGTGTAAGTACAATTGGTTTCAGCAACTCATTATTTCAATCACCATGATGGTCACTGTGAGTTAACATACTTGTCATCTATTTAAATATGTATAACTCATTCTGAATGAAGCAACACTTTGTGGTTGAAGTTGGGACTGCTAACAACAGTGAGCCTGTTCTGCTTCCAACAGGAGTATGATACATATATTATTTTAGCCATATTGTGATAATTTGTTTGCCTGGACACTCCATAGAAGTACTTAAATCTATTGGTCAAATGCAAATTATTTCTTTCTCTGTATAAAGTGTGCAATTCAATTTCAGCCACGGTTTATGCAGCTCCTAGCTCCCCCTGGCTTGGACATAACTATAATTCAGAGCAAATAGCAGAACTAGATGTAGTATTATCTTGTAGTATGCTTTGATTGTCATCATAATGCTTATGGAAGTCTCCTTTAAAAAACCTGTCAAGTAGTTGTCCTATCAAGTGTACTGTGAGGATGTGAGGTTGTTGTTCGATAAACAAGTAATCTTTGGGTTAAATATATGCCCTGTTCTTGAGGTTAATATGTGCCCTGCAGGAAGCAAGTGAACTAATAATTTCTGCTTTTTATGGAGGTTTTGATTTAATTTACTTAAATGATCCATGCAAGATTTCTGATATTTTGGTTCTCAAGCTCCTCAAACAAGGGTTTACTGTGCATTCTCAATTATTGGATTCCCATTACTAACTGACTTCTCATTTCCCCACCTTAACACTGATTTGGTTCAGGTATAGCTTTTGTATTCAGTAGCGCTCGGCTTTCCTCATGGTACTTACGTGTCCCATAATATCTTCTCATTGCTAACATTATCCATGCTGTCTTTTATTTGCAAGGACAGTTTTGTGGTGGCTGGGTGGGCTAATTATGAAATCCATCTTGAAATATCATGGCATTTTAAAGGAAAAGGGAACTGAGCGCCCCTAGGCTCCCGAGCCCCCCCCACTACGCCACAACACCGAATCACTGATAGAACGCCTGACGCTAAAAATTTTTCTTTATCGATGGATGATCTGACGCTAAACATTACTAAGAGAAGATCTGACGCGAAATCCTTGTTTACCAATGTGCTATCTGACGCTATAGATATGTGTCGACCTATCTGACGCTAAAATTATGTACAACATCACACTATCCGACGCAAAAAAAAAAGTGGGCCAATGTAACTTGAGCTGGCGACTGATATTGGGCTCCCGTGCCTAGTTTACCCGGTGCAAATTTTGGCCTGGCCCACGTTATTGGGAAACCCTAGACGTTCGTCATCCCCGCCTCCTGATTCCAAATCGCCGCCGCCCTCCCACCTCTGACCCTGGCCCCTCCCCACACCGCGCCGCCCTCCCTGCAGGAACCCCCGCCGCCGGCCCCTGCTCCCACATCTCCCGACCCCAGCCCCCTTTCGTCCGCCCCTGCACTTCCAGCCCCCTCCCACACGACTGCCTGGAGCATTGGACGGAGGAAGACGCGCCCGCCCTGCTCCCAGGATAAGCCGCATCTCTCCCCTGCCCCCGTGCTCACTTCTTCCCCAGTCGGTGGCGGCTGGGTTTCAACATCTGCCGCGAGCTCACTGTCCCGGTGGTGGATCTGCAGCGCCCCTCTTCTCTTCTCCTTCCTGAGCCCGCCCCTTGCAGCTTTGCCATGGATGTTGCAGCTAGTGACCACGGTAACCCAACGCAGGACCTCAACATCCCCCTTTCCCTCCTCTGTTGGTTACGTTTACATCTTGCAGTACTGGTTTCGATTTGCTTGTATGATGTGTGAATCCCCTGTGATGCTTGTATGACATGTGAATTCGATTTGCAAGTTTCAAGACCCTGGCCACAGATCTGCTCACTCCCTTGCATCCCACCCCATGTTTGCCCTGTTGTGTTTGCTCAGATTTATGACTCGATTTGTTCAAATTAGTTCTCTCTGTAACACTGTCAGTGCTTAAGCACTTGACCTGTTTGTCTGTGTTTTTTTTCTACTGAGTCCATGAAATTGATCTCTGAGGCCAACTAATTGATGAGATGTGTTGCATTGTGGCCTTTATTTAATCTGAGCAATCGGTTGGCCAATGATTAATATGTTCATTATGATTAAGGACACATTATTACTTGTCTATAACTGAATTTGCATAGAGTAGTCAATGATATATGAGCACTATTGTTAGCCAAATAGAGTTTAGTAAAAACTTTTAACTTCAGCTTTGCTGTTTGCTTGCCTTGGTTCAGTACGTAGCAGTAGTGCAGTACGGCTATAGGTAAATTTCAGATTTATTGGCTAATTTGGATAAATTTTGTACAGCTTTATTAGCTATTTGCATGACTATTGTTTGGACATCTCAAATAAATATGCTTAGAAAAATAAGCATATTTTTTGGACATCTATTGTCAGCCGCGACTTGTGGGCAATAAAGGTGTATTTGGTTAATTATCTACCTACTGCTTGATGTATTTTTAGTACTGTATATGCTGTTGATTTAAGCGTGCTATTGCCCCTTGATGTGAGCCTGAATTGGCCAATTCACCCTCATTTGCATCTGCGGCTCTAGTCATGTAGCAGTAATAGAATGTCTGCCTCACGTTTATTTACTTTGTTAGCCTGCATTAAAATTTAAACTTCAATTTCGCAAGTGACTGTTTGGTTTATCCATTGTTTTTTTTTTTTGATAAAACTGTTAACTTCAAATATGTAGTACTAACTTATAGGAATAATGCATGTTACTGTGGGTGAGCAATTAAATAGCTGAGAACTCATGCTATTATTTAATGAATGTTGTTTAAGTTTTTATGCTGCCACCATATGGAACATTCTAATTAGATGTTAAATGTTACAGTGAGTCCCCATGTATCTAGCTATCATATAGAACTTAATAATTGCAGGAACATATATTGACTAGCTGACGGGTTCCTCACTTGATTTTTTTTCAATCTCTATGCAGATGCCACTGAGCAAGAGTTAGCTAGCCACTACAGCCTGCTGCAGTTGTTGGGACAGTCACTGAGCAAAAAGGTTATGCTGAATCTTACTGCTCCTTCAGATTATTAAGTTTGCCTCACCAACTTCTGTTGGAGCTGACTGCATTGACCCTGTTTGTAGCTTGGTTGAACAATGGTGGTGCCACTACATAAATTCGAATTTTGTAGTGTGCAGCTACAAATTCAGCTTGCTTTTTATTTTTTTCTGAAACCGTTGAAGCAATGGCATGTATTATTGCCTATGTGTTCTTTTTATCCAATTTCTCTGTGATCTTTCCTGCTTCCCATAGCTTATAGTTGTATTTTTGTTTCTTAGAATTCACCTAGGTAATGAGATCATTTAACTTATAAGTCAGACTTTGGTGTGATTATATCCATGTAGCCCTTCTTCAGACTTTGCACATGCAGTAGCCTTTCCTGTCATTCATTTTGCTTGAGTAAAATTATGTTTTTTGTTCCTCCTTGTGTGACAATGTTGAACTGTACCAAGAACCACAAGGATAAGTAGACTCTGAAGATGAATCTTGTTACAGCTGAGGCAGAGTTATATCAAAAGCACTCATATATGTCGTCGAGATTCTTGTGTTTACCTGAGTGGCTTGCTAACCAATCATTTGTTTTATTGCCTGTTCTTGTTGAAGGTCATCACATTGAGGAGAACAAGGTTCTTGCTGAAGAGAGCATAAGGTTGTTGTGTTTGTCAGAGAAAGAGTGATGGCACCTGTATGAAAGAAAGAAATTGTCATGTACATCCACCAAGGTAAATAAATAAATTTTGTTGGAGAAAGTGATGGCTTTGTTGTCTGATGCTGCATATTATCCATTTAATCTGATCACAGTGAACAAACATTGTTCTCTTATATAATGCCCCTAGGTTTCTTTCAAGAAATAAATACTAGTGGGCCCTTATTCTTTAAGCTAAATTATTTACTGTGTTTTTAACTAAATGTTCTGATGCCTAGGTAATAAGCTTAGAGAATTGTAAACATAATGCTTCTCCTATTTGCTGCAAAATACTATAAAGTGGCAAAATGTGGTGCACAGCCAAGCAACTGTAGCCCTGCAAAGAAGTGCAGCCAAGCAGGTTGATACTCTTGGTTAGTCTTTTTTGAACCTCCATGTAGACAGTATATGCTGCAGCTAGTTCTGCATGTAGCTTTGTGTCTTTCTGGTAGTTTCATGTTGTAAATGAGTAGATGTGTCCTTCAGCCTAAATTCACACTTGACTTCACATCTTTTTCCTTCATCAGTGATGGGCATCAAATTCTAATTATTGGTACTTCTGCAGATAAAGCTAAGAAGCTGGGCATCAAATTCTTCTCAGCTAGTAGCAAAATTCAGTATGAAGGTATGGAAATCCTGATGATAAGTACTACTTCTTCATAGATAAATTTTTATTCATCTAAACTATCTTGTTGAACCCTAGTGCAAGCAAGTAAAAGCAATAGATATCTAATTTGCATGCGTCTGTATGGCAACATTAGCTTGAGTAACACAAGTGTTAATTAACTAGCTAGGCGATTTGTTAACTTGTTTTATATAAACTGAACCTATTTATTTGTAGATATATAAATTGAACCTGTTTTTCTATCAGCATGTTTACATTTGGTTGATAACAAACTTGTATTGTACAACAACTTTACATATTTTCTCTACTTGCATAATGATATGGTTATATTTTTCGGGAAGTGCCGAGCACAAGTCTTTGGCTTGAGTTCCTAGAAAATGGTTCTCCACACATAACTTGATGGATGTGCTCTGTTGTTGGCATCCATTGATTTTGTTTTTTAGTTTGTAGAAATGATTGTGTGCACAAACCTTACTACCTTAGTATCTCAAACACAAACTACTAGCCTTTTGAGATGTGCTTTCATGTAATTTTTGGGGGCGACCTTTGTTAGACAATAAACCGTGTGCAAGACAATGTATATTGGTATATATGTATATGAGTTGACCTCCATGTGATGTATGTGTGTGTATCTTTATGTGATGGACCTTAAGTTTGAAGCTGGGTATCATGTGTGATACTTTCTAATTTTTTTTTTATTTTTGCATATTTATGTAGTCTGTCGGACAATCTGACGCTATAAATGCTTTGGCTGTTGGATGATCTGACGCTATATGTATGCTAACAGAGTATCTGATGCTAAAGAAGAGCAATGGACGGGTCTGACGCTAAAAAATTCACAGCAACCGATGACTATGGGCGCTATAAGTCTGGTCTGACGCTAAAGAGTTTTAGCGTCGGGACTTACAGCGTCGGCTGAAGTCTGACGCTATATGTTCTCGGGGTCAGATCATCGACGCTATATGTGGCTTCTGCGCGTCGGACCATCCGAGGGTAATTGGGGTGTTGTGGTGTAGTGCCCGACGGGCGACTTCGAGGCGTCGGCGGCTGCTGCCGCCCGCCAACCCTCTCCCCGGCCTCCCCACGGGCTGCCCTTTCCGCTTTGTTGTGGCGGTGGCGGCCCGGCGGCGCGCGCCCTCAAAAGGGCCGCCGCCCTTCCGCCCCTCCCTACCCCCCCACCTCCTCCGGCCCCTCGACCTTACTCCCGGGCGCTTCCGGTGGGTCTCGAGGGGCTGGCCGCCAGATCTAGCCCCTCGTGGGACGGGATCTAGCGGTTGGCGCCGCGCACCCCTTCATCCGTCGCCGACGACGTTAGTGGGTGGCCATGGCGGGCTCCACTCCGGCGTTGAAAGGTCCCTTGTGATTTTTGGTAATTGAGTGACAACATTAGGTGAACTAATAATGTGTGATTGAGATAATACACGTGAGATTAGTTCACATAAGATGACGCAATGAATGAGCTTTATTGTATATGAAACATGACATGGAGTCATGTGACCAAGGTGGTGAAGATCAAGACAAGACTTGGCTTGATGGACCGGTTGCAAGTGTGAAGGGCAAGTCGAGGCAGTGAAGCGATGGACCGCGAGGCGGTGAAGCTTGGGCAAGACTTGGCGCCGACGGACCGACGCAACGGTGAAAAGCAAGTGAGGTCAAGATCGATGGACCAATAGTGTCGCGTGATGATATGAAGTGGATCATATCATTTGGTGATCGTGTTGGTGCATGTGTTGCATTGGCACTTGGAGATGGAGCGGAATGGAAATGCGCAAGGCAAAGGTATAACCTATAGGGCATTTCATTTCGCCGGTCATAGGTGCTTAGAGAAGTTTATGACCGGGTTTAGGATAGATGGCCGTACTATCAAGAGGGACAAACTTGTTTGCATATCGGTCATCTAGTGCCACTTGAGCGATCTAACTTTGCGATGTGTTAGGATCGAGTGGCGTGGTAAGAGCTAACCCGTTCTTTGAAATGATTGTGAAAATGCTAACACACATGCACATGGTGATGTACACTTGGTGGTGTTGGCACATTTGCAAAGGCGGCGATGGTTTTGCGAGGGTTGAGTCGGGTTTGGGAACCGCTCATCCTCCCGCCGAACTTGCGGCCGGGATTCGGCGCTTTCAAGAAAATGAGATGCATATTTTCATTTGCGTAGGATGCAAGTTGGTGGTGAAAACATGCTATCCCTCGTGCTCAAGTTGGTATACTTGATTGGGTAGCATGTCGAAGCAAAGGCGACGGAGTTTCGCGGCTTCGTAGGCGGCCGGACCCGGTGACGGGGACTTTCGGCCGAAGCACGCGGATCCCGGACCGGGACGGTCCGGTCGGTGAGTCGGTCAGGATTTCCGGTAAGCATGTTTTGGGGTCGGTGTCGGGGATCGACCGGACGCATGCACCGGAAGCATGGACCGACGCTTGAGCAGGTCGCGGTCGTGGGGCCAAGGGCGTTGTCCTTTGTGACCGACGTATTTGTTGGGGGGCGGCCGGACGCTTGACCGGACCGTGATGAGTCAGTCCGGTCGGTGCGTCCGGTCGACGCGCAGGAAATGGATTTTTCCTCCCAACGGCTCTATTTGACTTGGGCCCTATATATACTTGTCATGGTCGGCCGTGGCGGTTCTTTGAGCACACTTGGGCCTTGGTGGCTTGTGTTGTGGTGCTTGAGAGCCCTCCCACTCACTTGTGATTGATAGTGTTCATCAAATCAAAGTGAGGAGTGATTCTAGTGCATTCGCGTTGAGAGATCGCATTCGTGGCACTAGGTGATCGTGTTGCAAGCCGGTGTGCTTGTTTCTCTTGGAGGTTGCCACCTCTTAGGCGGCTTGGTGGCAAGAGACTTCGTGAAGCACGCAAGCGAAGATTGTGCGGTGCTCGAAGGAGGATTTGTGAGAGGTTCGTGCTCACCTCGCGGGGATCGCGAAGAGCGACACTACTAGAGCGTGTCGGTGAGTACCTTCCTTGTGCGTGTGTGGTGTCTTGCGGTGCCTTGAGAGGCTCACTTGAGAGTGGTGTCTTGCGGTGCCTTGCGGGGCGTGCCTTGAGGGGCAAGTGATGGGAGAATCACACCCGAAGAACCATCTAGGTGAAACACCAAAGGAACCACCCAAGGTGTTGGTCGACACAACGAGGAGTAGGGGAAGTTGGCAAGCTTCCCGATACCTCGGTAAAAATCACCGGTGTCAACTTGTCTACTCTTCTCGGTGGTTTGCATTCTCCAAATCACAAGCTTTGTATTTATATTCATATATACCTTGTGCTTGTGCTTGTGGAGTAGCTCTTGCAATTACTAGCTTGTGTAGCTTGTTTAGTTGCATTGCTTAGTTTTGCGTAGCTAAGTAATTTAAGCCTTTGGGTTAGGCGTGTGTCGCCTTGTCCTTAGTGCATCTAGTGAGCTTAGGTTGGCTTTGTGCTTTTGCTCATTAGAATTGTGTAGGAGCTCACCCTTGTTTGAAGTACTAGTGCATAGGTTTGTGTGACCTTGCTATAGAAAGCGGTTAGGAGCTCAAGCTAGGCTTATCACCTCATTTGCTTTGTATAGGATCTTTTGTGTGAGGTGATTTAGAGTCATAGCTAGAGGGGTGAAGTCTTGGCTAAAGCGAATAGTTTCAATTCCGCATTATATTTGTTTAGCCGGCGCAATTAGTTTTAAAAGGACTATTCATCCCCCCTCTAGTCCCCATCTCGACCTTCTGGCGTCCGTCTTTGGGTAGCGGCTGGCCGGATCGAGCCCTTATGTCTGGATCTGCCGCCGACTGCCCCCAACCTACCCGCCTGGCGGGCGCCCGTGGCCGGCGGCCATGGCGTCTAGGCCGGCGGTGGCCCGGCGGGTCGGGGCCCTCGGGCCCTGGATCTGGCGGCGGCGGCGGCGACTTGTGCATGGTTGTGCATAGCGGTGGCGGCGTTGTCCATCCTGCTCGGAAGGGCTGGCGGCGGGGGTGGCGGGGCTTCTGAGCGGGGTGAGCGGCGGTCACGGGCGCGTGGCGGTCGCGTATGTCGTCTTGCACCATGGTGGTGTGGGCGGCTGCTCTAGCGATTTGCCATCGACGCCATGGTGGCGTGGATGGCGACGACTTCGCTCGTCTCATGGCGTGACTTGGATGCATGGAGATGCGGGCGAAGCTCGGCCCGACGTGGCGGGCGGGACGTCGGCGACGCCTTTTGGCGCCGCACCTTCTTGAAGGTGACGTCTTCGAGTCTCATACTCGTCACTGGCGCCAATTCGGGCGAAGGCCTCGCCTTAGCTCGCCAGCAGCGATGGCATCCACGGCGTCACCGCCCTTCTTGAAGGCATTACCGAAGAATCTACGGCCCGCCCGCGCTCCTCCTACGTGGTCGCTATGGTCGCCTTGCTCGCTTGCTGCACCTATCTGCGCTTCATGTTTCTCCTCACCGGGGTTTGTCTAGCTAGTGATTGTTGTAGCCATAGCCGTGGTCGCTTTTGCAGATGCTTCGTTCGAGGTGTTCTTCATTGCTTGGGGCGATTGCTTTGCCGCCCGGTGTATCTCAAAAAGGTAAATCCTCCTCGGTCGTGGTCCTAAGGGCTTTGCCCTTAGTGACTCGGAGGAGCTCCTCCGGCAGATGCTTTGCCGCCGAGGTGGTTCCGGTGGGACGCTTTGCCACCGAGGTCGCCGTCTTTCTAGCGGATGCTTTCTTTCGCCGAGGTTGGTTGGGCCGGATGCTTTGCCGTCTAGAGTTCTAACGGATGCTTTTTTGCCGTTATTCTTCTCTCGACTCGATCGCTGCTGGCTACCTAGGTGTTGAGTTTTCTGTTGTATTTGGTTCAGCTTGTTGTTGTATGGTAGAGGGTGCGCCCTACCCCCCCCTAACATCCCGGATATTAAAAAAATAATTAAAATTTAAAACATGATCATCATCATATGTAATTATCAAGTATCATGGCAACAATGCATTTCATGTTTCAATTCTATCATATGAATGTTGCATATGCCATGTTTCATTTATTTCATGAAATGCTATTTATGTTAATAATTAAGGTTTTGGTGAATTAATAAATTTACTTTTCATGATGAATAAACTTTTCAAATTTTTATTCCGTGAGTTGGTGTGATGCTTGAGCTTTAAAATAATGTTAATGGTTGTGGTGTTTGAATATGTTTGTTTACTAATTAAATACCGAATTTAGAAATGAAATAAGTATTAATCCTAATTTTAAATTTAAATTTGGAAAACCTACTTTCAAAAATAATGAGAATTTGGTGATGGTCAAGAAGCAAATTTGTAGAACATAAAATTTTGAACAACTCTTATGTTGGGAGTTTTCCAAGTTACAGTATGGATTTGGGAGATATTTGATGAAGAAGGAAGCAAGACGTACTAGTACACTATTTCGAGAAACAGCCGTAGCTGCCACCTACGTGCTTGCCTGCCTGCTCACCGCCGCCGCTTCCAGAGAATTGCCACCTCCTGTTTCGTCGTGGCAGCACCAAGTCGAAGCTGGACATCCTGAAGCCTATCCATCATGCTATAAGGACCAGAGCCGGCCGTCGTCTTATTCTTTCCTCCCCTTGCTGCTCCGCCGCCAGGCCGTCTCGCTTGCCGGCAAAGTCTGCCGTCGCAGCGTCACTACCGCCCGATTCCTCCTGCACCCGGCTGCGCCACCTCGATGTGCATCGTTTCATGGTAGTTGTGCCGTCCGTCCCTGCCGGAATCGGCTGCGCGCCGGAGTTCCCTTAGCGGTGATCCGCCATGGCCACCGTGGTCACCTCGCCGTGGACAACCATCTCCAGTTCACTTTCGTTCAAGACGTCCTCGCCCTAGCGTTTCCCATCTCACGCTGCAACTCCCGCGCCCATCCTCCAACCCCTACCACCATCGGAGCAGCACGTGCAGCGGCCGCCGCCGGCCCGACCGCTGCAGACGCCGCGTGCACGCGTGGCCAGAGAGCCACAAGCCACCTCCGGCCAAGCTACAGGCACCTACAGGTGCGGTCCGATGCCTCCATGCTCCCCTGCCACTCCCTCTCCGTCAACAAGCATCACGGTGGCCGGAATCGACGTTTCCCCGAGTTCCTCTGTTCCCAAATCGCGACCAGGGACTCAGGCTGAGAAGAAAAGCTTTGCCAGGGGCCTAACTGCATAGCTGGTGACTCAGGTGAATAGTGGTGCACAGTGCAGTTTCTCTTTTTCCTTTTCAGATTATATGCTGATTTTGTTATTTTCATATCTATTTATTGGTGCACGATAAAATTATTGAATTTATTCTGTAGCCTTGTTATATGATGCTCTTTCATGGAAAAATATTAGTTAGCCATAATCAATAGTTTTGGTATGAGATAAAAATACCTCTTTTAATTAAGAAATGCAGCTTCCATGATTTTTGTAGGTTAAAATAAATATCTGATGATCATGAAACTTCCTGTGTATCTGTTTTATGCTCGTATCAACCTTCACAGAAAGTTTGGGAATAATTTGATGATGTTTAAGTATATCCTTAATTATATGCCTTAATTATTAGTTAATGATTATCAAATTGATTAGCATAAATCGTAATTTGATTTGGATGGATTTTTGGAGTTGATTGTAGACCTGGGAACGTGATCACCTCTGTTGTTCCTCGGCACTGGCTTAGTTGTCTGTGATGCTCATAATGAACTTGTGGTAAATAACTAAAGTGTTTTATGCTCATTTACTTGTTCTGCATCGCTGAAGGAAAGTTGTAAACTTTCATAAGTTGTTTAAAGTTCTTTTATGCACTTGTATGCTTTTCATCATGCATCGTGGCATGCATTACGTTATGTTAAGCAATGCATCATGTGTTACATGTAAGTAAAACGAAAGAGAAAGGTTGGAAGTTGCAAGTACCAAGCGTGTGATGCTTTGGTATCATTCGGAACTAAGGCAAGTGCATGACGAATCTTTGTTTGGAATTTACACCTATTATTCAAGTTTTTCTTTGCTTTCCAATGTTCAAGTATTATGTTTACGGTTCAAGTTCAAGTTTCTTGTTCATGAGATTCAAGTTTCAAGTTTCCATTTAAATTCAATTCGGTGCGGTTTATCAGGAGGTGCAATTTGGTTCTTATATTCAGGTGCCTGTGAGTAAGTGCTGGCCCCACTTGCTCGGCTTTACCGGTAAATGCTAAGGAGTATTCAAGTGCTGTCCGTTTGAGGACGGAAACTATTGTTTATTTGCTATTCTAGTAATTTGTTCGGATTCTCATGAGAGAACAGTTCTTTTCGGTTCTTAATGTACTTGCTGAGTTTTTTACTCACCCTTGTGTTCATTTGGTTTTTAGGTGCTAAACCATCACGACTTGCATGGGGCTGGGAGTAGCACCATCATCACAAGTCCTCACTTTTCGTTTACAAACGCGTAATCTTTTTACATAGCGGCTGTAATAGGTTTGTTTTAGTCTTAGTGAATGTGTTGAGGGGTAGCCCCGGTGGTGTTTCTAGCGGGGCGTTACCCCCCCCCTCCCGGTTTCTTCTTTTTTTTATGCATTGCACTGTGGGACCCGTCAGGTGTATCCTTTGTAATTTCTCACTTCTCTTAATGAAACACGTGCCAATGCACGATTTGAAAAAAAATAAATATCATGGCATTTTGTGGTATCCATGCATCTGTACAAAGGAATAGGTGTCTGTTGTTTGTGCTATACATGGTGATCCACTTCTTGGCGTGGTGGTGTAGGTCTGGTAGCTCCATTGAGTTGACCTTCAACGAGACGTGTCGACATTGACCAACTCAACATTGATGCCATGTCCTGCTGACTTACATAGTGGTTTTTGGGTTGAGTAAATAGCTTACTGAATTTGTGGTAATGGTTAGTGACTAGAATCAGAACAGCGACGAGGTGCTATGAAACAAGAAGAGCAACATGCTATTCTGATATGGACATGTATGACAACTGATTTTCATTGGCCATCAGCTGCTTTGATGTCTGCAATATTAAATCGGTCATTATTGGAAACCATGATGTTTTTGTTGGTAATTGGAAACCCAACCGAGAATGGCATTTGTCTAAAGAGAATGACATTTGAAGCAACCATCTGATCACTTTTTTTTTGGATCACAAGTCAAATCTCATTTTATGTTTAATTAGCAAAATATATATTCCCCAAGATACAATTGTGTAAAAGTTAAACTATGCAATTTTTTTTTGTTTATATCAGCTTGCCTAAGATAAAGCCGTAGCGTTAGTACAGGTATTATACTAATAATTAAGATGCTCCTTTAGTGAGGACTCCGCTAATTCCATTGTATTTGTTCTTATCTTGGCGCTACTGAAAGGCTGGGAAACAGTGCTCCACGGTTTTCGTCAGTTAATAAAAGAAATTGGCCCAGTTTAAATTTCTACAGCCCAAGGTCCAAATCGGCCCATGGATGCCTCTTCCATGTATAAATAAATGCGTGAACCTCACCTCAAAAAATAAAATAAATGCGTGCACCACAACCTGAAATACCTAATTTGTAATCCATCCTTTAGCTAATTCCCTCGCGGACCATAGACGAGAGTTCCGGTAGCTGGGAGGAAGGCATAGTCGTCAGACAAACTGCCTAATGGATCTCATTAGCAACACGGTTACAAATGTTGTTTAGTCTCCCTAGCTGTGTAAGCAATCCAGGCACACTCACTCAAGGACGATCAACTCACGCACGATGCCACGGTCATTGAGACCCCGCACGTTCCACACCAATACATTTTCACATAACATGCATTAATACACAGGGCTTCGTGACTAATACCACCCTAACGTGGATGATCCACATCCATGATCAGTAAGGTCCGTCCGTGTTGGGGTATTAGAGCATCTGCAGCCAGCTCTCAAAAAAATGAGCTTCTATTTCTAATTATTGCTAACTTACCAAATTTGAGGACCTAAATTTACTTCCAACTTCAGTGCGCCTTCTCAAATTAAAGCCCCAAACATGGGACCCTGTTGTCAGCGGTTCAACAGACGACCCCTGAATCTTCGGGCAAACGGCAGACATGAGCTCATGATTCATGAAGCATTGGGCTTGATTTTTTTTTGGTAGTAGTAGTAGTGGACCTGTCGAGGTTAGGAAGAAGTTATTAGACAAAAAGAAGGTAATGAATAAAAAGTAGAAGTAGATTGTGAGTTCGTTCAATTAGGTGTTTTCAATCCCCTCTTGATCCTTTATATCTGTAGATAAATATTTACAGCAACGTGCTTTATGTTGTATGAATAATATTGATCATAATAGAAATCTAGTACATACTTTTTTCTTAAGTATGCACCTTTTTTACAGCACCGCCTTAATTCATATTGATCACACAGCGGCAAACACATTTCGCGCCGATTGTTTAATTTCCTCACCTAACATGTTGTGCCCCTTTTGTAAATGAATTTAATGTGGTGTTGTTATGCGCTCAAAAGTTGGCACGATGGTAGGTACGTTTGTTTCGTAGCTGCTTATGAACTGGACCTCTCTCCTTGACTCGCTGCGTCAACGACGGCGAAAGCTATCACATACATTTCCCTTCTCTATATATTTTTGCCTAGATAGATGGCACGCAGCAGCATCCATCTTTTTTTTTTTTGAAGCGAATCAGGCGGGAGGCTGCCGATTATATTAAAAGAAGAGTCCCAGATTGGGCAGTACAGCGCACCAACAACAAAAGAAAAAGAAGAACCAACTATACTCCCCCGGTTGGATTGGGGCATCAACACGGGTTACCACTCATCGGCGGTCGGATTGAGATCTCAACACGACCAACTATCTACACAACAACCTCAACAAGGCAGGAAAACTGAAACTGAAACCGAAACAAAACTGCTCGTGGCGTCCACGAAAAAACCACTCTCAAGCAATCGTCGAGAGCCTCAAGTCGTAACCTGCGCCCGATCGGACCCAAGAGAGCAGACCGCGACCGCACCAAGAAGGCCGCCGCCATGCAAGACCTCTCGCCGTGATACCGCTGCAACACCGCACACCTCGGCGAGGGGGTGGAACCACCAGATCCGGACCTCAAAGCGCCGCGGAGGCCTTGCCTCTTCCGCCGCTGAACTCCACCTCGCTCACCGTCGCCTCAAAGAACACCGCACGCGGGGGCCTCGCCACATCCGCCATAGCACTCCACGTCACGGATCTGTGCATAAGATCACCATCAGATAGATGCAGCGGGGGCTGCCCCACCTCCTAGGGACACCACCAACAACCAAGTCACCACGAAGATCGACATCGTCTGCCGTCGCTCCACCAGCGCACAAACCTCCGCCACCGGAGTCAACAAGACAAGGAAGTCGCTCGCGCCATCTTCCGACGATGTACGCACCGGCATAGCCAGCAAAGCTGTGCTACGCCGCCAGTCGTTGCAAGCCAAGTCATCTCAATATGTCGTTGCGCAAGCGCGCGTCTTCGGCCGCAGTCCCACGCCCGCCACCGGCGATTCGCGAGCGGCGCCCGGCCGTCGCAGTCCGCTGCAAGCGTCACCCGACACACATCGACAACCCTTGTTCGCCGTCGAGCTACGAAAGTTTCCACGAAAGCTTAGCAACCCCCGAAGCTCACCATCCGCACCACGCCGCCACCGCCACCAGCGATCCCGGTGATTCATCGCGCCCGGAAGAACCATCGGCGAGTTGGGTCTCAAGCGACACCTCCAAGGAGAGCGGCGGCGCCATGGCGCCGCCGTCGTTCGTCGAGAAGTGGACAAGGTTTTCACCCGGATAACCATGTGCCGCCCGGGGTGAAGCTCCAAAGATGACCCCCCTGCGGGGAGAGCGGCGCCCAAGCTGGCGCCGCCACCATCAGCGCCCGGCAAGAATACCAGCGAAGGCTTTTCGCGAAGCATCCATCCCAAAGCAAGCACACCCGGCTGGTCTTCCATGAGCAACAACCATGGAAGTCCACTTTCGAGGGCGGCGCCCGTTGCCGTGCCTCTTCCCACCGCGCTGCCAGGATCCCTCCGGCAGCCCGATCTTTCGCATCGTTTGGCGCTGACTGCACCACCATGGCACCATCGCGCCCGGCCGCCCGTCCGTGCTGCCTTGCCCTGCGGCTCAAGCGAACTCCTCCAAACCACGCGCGAGGCACACAGCATCGCCTTCACCCGGGCGCTGGCGTGCAGCGCCCACCTTCGCCGTTACGACGCGCCGTCGCCGCACCACGCTGCCAAACATCGCCACATCGAAAGGTCTTCAGACCGCGCCACCACGCCAGATCCGGTCGATGTAAAGAAGTCGCGATCGCGGCCGATTTGACGTCGACACCACACGCCGCCACCGCGCTTCATCACCTCGCAGTTCGCCACCGCCGTTGTCGCCAGCGCCGCGCTTCACAGCTCTCGCCGGGTTTCACTACCGCCGGGCGAACCGCAGATCCCGCACCGGGCCACCGGATCCGCCACGAGCCGGGATCTCACCGCCGCGCCGCTCGCCCGCCCGCCGACGGCCGCCCTCGCAGCGGCCGCGCCCGCCCGGCGAGAGGAGGGAGAAGGGGTTGCGCGCCCCGCCGCCACATCCTGCTGGCCGCGCGGTTTCCGCGCGCCAGCCCGCGCGCGCAGCGAACGGGAGGGGTGGAGGGAGTGGCGCTGGCGGCGGGTTGGGCGTCGCCCGTGTCGCCCTGCGTGGGGGCGGCAGCGGGGAAGAAGTCGTTAGCAGCATCCATCTTCAGCTCCTCTCTTCCAGATACTTTGCTCACATCTTCACACTGGAAGCAGCCTTCGTACCTGCTATCAACTTCCAGGTTAGTGACGACCCATTTGTTTTGCTATAATATCTCCATTGAGGCCTACCTACGTGCGTGCTACAATATTACTTACATTTCATTCTTGCTGGCCAGCTGATCCGATGCAGGTTTAAGTGTTTTGGGCGCGGGATCTGTGTTCCTGGCAAATCCATCCATTGTCCGTCATATTTTTATAAATCGCATATACTAGCTGAGTGTAGCTGGAAAAACCTTGTGTTCTGTGTGCATATGAATCACCTGTTCCCGATTTCCCCTGATCTGCTATTATGCTGTGTTATTTATTTTTGCTGATAGTGAGCGCCTTTGTTCTATGTGTGCGTTACGTACTTAAGTCACCGGATCTACCACTTTTGTCTGCATCACACTAAACTATATATGTTGCATAAATGTTCTGTTGGTTTTTTCTTAAGAGCATGGCTAATAATACCTGGCTGCTGACTTTGGTTCTTTGCATCCACTCTCTCAACTCACCCATATAATAGTTACTGGTTGCGTTACTTCTACTAGCGGTAGCCTTAAGAAAACAACAGGTAAAAATACATTTATATAGGCTGTTTTATTAACCAAGCGCCACTACAAATAATTTAAATTCAATTTTTAGAGTTTCTGAAACAATCTTAGACCCTATTTGGTTTAGGGACTTTTTTAGGTGTTGGGCTAAAAAAGTCCCTTTTAGTCCCTACCAAACCAAACAGGGTGGGACTTTTTTTCTGCTTTTAGTTAAAAGTCCCTAAAAGACCCTCATGGAGAGCCTTTTTTAAAAAGTCCTAGGGACTAAAAATGTCCTAGAACTTCTAAACCAAACACCCCCCTTAGATGGAGCAATGGTCTAAACAAAAGTTGTAAGTTTAAAAAAAGATCTATAAATTTGTAGTTGCCAACCTTTTTTATTTGAAATAATTTAGACCGCTGAACTTATGTTCTAATATTAATGGTTTTAAAAATCATTTTTTATTTTCTCAGATGATTTTGAATGGAAAAACGATCCAAAGTGAAGTTACAGATCTCAACAAAATCCAAAACTTTGTATTTGAAACCTTTTTTGTTTGAATCCGCTTAGGACTTTAAATGTCTTTTTTCAAAATTTGCTAGAGTGAACACTGAGGGAATATTTCAGCTATTTAGTCATAAGTTACTTTGGTGCGTAGTAGTAACGGGTATAACGTGCGGAGCTTGAGATGTCAGTTCGGTTAATGGTGCCACATATGCATGAATTTCTTTCAAAAATGAAAAAAAAAATGCTTTGTTTCCCTATAGAAGTAAGAGGTATAATGGGGCTGTTTTTTTTTTTTTTTGATATTTTTAGACTGATCTGGAATTTAGAAAATCATTTATAGTGGCAGTTTTCCTGTGAAAATATTTTATATATGGTTCTCTAGAAGATGCCTAGTACATGATTTTCACTATGGCTATTTACCCTGGCGGTAGTTAAAAACGCTAGTGAAAATAGGTTTAGAACCACTAGTAGTAATGTTCTGTATACTAGTAGGTGTGGCTGGTCAATGTTTTTTTCTTTTACTTTTCTTATTTTGATTGAAGATAAACCAAGACATATAGTAGTTATCCTTTTCCACATTTGCAACTTAATTAGTTGTCTTAGAGCTTTCAGCAGTAGCCCAAAAAATAGAGCCCTTTTTTTTTCCTTTGGGGGCTTCCCCTACTTGACGGCCCTGATTTCTAGGCTGCACTCCAGCAGGAGCCTCCAAATTAGAGGCCTCAAAACTTTTTTCAGAGAGAATGATGTGTAGGACCCACTTGTCATACTCATCCTATCTTCTCCAAGGAGGATATCGGTTCACAGATGAACTTGGCCATGCGGGCGAAGAGGACGGGAAAGAGAAATACCTCGTGCTCGCCCGAACTAGCTCCGCCTTCGGTCGACCTTAGGCCTCGGCGGCGAGCAGCAGGGGAGTAGATCCCGGAGGAGCGCTCGAACTGGCCCCACCGGCGACTAGGGAGATCAAAAGAGAGCTTCGCCATGGATGTTGAGGAAGTCATGGTCTTCGGTGGGGACAGATTCGCTCGCCGCAAGGGATCTGCTCGCCCGCTATGGAGGGCGTGGCCTTGCTAGATTTGTTTGCAGGAGCACAGACAAGCTCGTGCCGCTGCGGGGAGGAGTTGTTGCGCACAAGTTGAGTCCCGACCTCTCCGCTGGCTGGTTCGCGCAAGATACGTGGTCGTCACGGATCTCGCGGCCAGATCTACGCCATCCTTGCCACCGGGCAGTTATGGACCACGGCACGCGGGGGGGAGCACCGAGTGGGCAACTGTGTCAAAGGGGTGTGTTCCTTCCGAGCGTGGGAAACCGACGCTCAACAACCGGATGGGGGCGGGAGGGGGTGACCCATCAAATATGTTGGCTCGGGGTGGATTTTGTTGTCCTAACAAATTTGGGGTCCGTAGTAGGGGCCCTGTAGGAGCTGGATTTTTGGCCTGAGACCCCATATTTAGCTATGGTCTATGGGGGCTCAAGTAGGGGCTGAAGTTGCTCTTAGATTTACTTGTTTTCCGTAATTATATGTTTAATTTCCCCTTTTATGCAGGCTGTTATGCATTTATTTCCTGGAATAAATATCCATACATAATCATGATGTTTGACCATTCTGGAGTGACACCAAAAATCATGTCGCTGGAAACATTGAAAGAAATTACAAATAATTTTTCCAAAGAACGAGAACTTGGTGGTGGGACATTCGGAATAGTTTACAAGGTAAGCATCCATTCTTTTGTTCATATATAGCTACTACTTGCTAGAAGATATGATGTTTAGCCAATAAAATAGGATGACGAACCAACAATGACACTGATAAAAATTGTGGACAGCGTACCATACATTATTTTCATTTCATTAACCAACATTTGCTATAGTAGCTAGAATAACACATTCAGTATACAGAAATAATTATGATCGATGACGAACCAACAAAGGCGCTACATTTTAAATTTTTTGATATTAATGTCATACTAATGCAAAAGATCAATGAATGCCCAATGTTCATAATATATTTTGATTAGGGCGTGCAAGATGGTGAAGAGATAGCTGTGAGGCAGCTTCCGATGGCACAAGGTCGTGGTGATGATCACAAGAAGTTCAAGGCGGAGTTTGAGAACCTTCGGAGACTCAGGCATCCGAACATTGTACAGCTACTTGGCTACTGCTATGAAATAAAGCATGATCTTGTACGTCTCAATGATGGAATTCGGTCCAATAACATCTACAGAGCTCTCTGCTTTGAGTCTATGCACAATGGAAGTCTAGAAAAGCATCTTTATGGTAAGAGATGATCCTATATATTGACTATATTTTTGCCATATAAATTAATTAACTTACATTTACATTTTTTTTCTTTATGCTTGCTTATTTAGATGAATACCATGGACATGACTGGCAGACACGCTACAACATTATTAAGGGTACTTGTGATGGTTTAAAGTACCTACACGAGGGACTAAACATACCTATGTACCATTTGCATTTAAAACCTGACAACATATTACTAGATAAGAACATGGTGCCAAAACTTGCTGACTTTGGCTTATCAAAATTCATCCACAACGACCAGACCCAAGCTACACGGAGTTACATAGGAATGAGGTAACTGAATTCCTCTTTTTTGTAAAATTGTAATTATAAGTTAACTAAACTTTTTTGCATAACACTCTTCCACCCATCATTCATGATGTCATGCAGGGAATACTTGCCTCCAGAATACAATTCGAATGGTGTAGTGCCCAATAAATTTGACATTTTCAGCTTGGGTGTTGTAATGATAAGGATAATTACCGGAAATGAAGGCTACTTCAAGAAAGCTGAAATGTCTTCCCAACAATTTATTGACCTTGTAAGGTGTTGGAATTTTAGATGGGCTTGGCCCAATAACAAATTCTGAAATTCCTAGAGAGATCTCAAAGGCCCATACTATATTTGGTTTCTTGGCCCTCAAGTTGTAGAGTCCACGAGCCCGACTCACGAGTAGAGAGTCCTAAACCGTCGTGATCGCGACACGATGTTAGGGATATATAAGCGACCTACCGGCCACGCCAAAGATCATAGATCAGATATCTCATATTGGTTTAGAGGTGTCTCTTGAATAGACAACCTCTCTACTCTAGAGATTTGAGATAGAGTTTTTACCTCTTCTTGTTGTTTCTTGTAGCTACTCGGCCCGATTGCTTGCGTGCACTAGCAACCGGGCGCAGCAGGTCTCCGAAACCCTCGTCTTTGCGATCTGCGGCGGGAGAAGGCGAATAAGGTTTTTGGGAAGCGCTCTTGGCGACTGCTCCCGATCTTTCGCCACGGCTCGTCTACGGGAAGGACACGCGGAGGACCGCCCCGGCGCCCGTCTTCATCGACAGCTTCTTCGACTTCTTCAAAGCGGTACCCGATCGGCGACAGCGGCGGCAACTTTGGAGGATCTCGGTGTCGTTTTTGGGAACCTCTTCATTACGTTGTCCTCAACGTCGGCCCGGGTATTCTCGAGATCCAATCTATCGGTGTGCTAGTTGGATTTACACTGTTGCTATGATCATGCTACGTGATATCATGATACGTCCCCGCTAGTATATGCGATATCTTGATACATCATGCTAGTATGCTTGACATGCTTTATCTAGTAGGTCTATTTGTCATGATTTATATTTTAGAATTAATGCGAAATTGCCTAATATCCCAACAATCCAAAAACCTTATCATAGGCTTTTTCTTGATTTAACTATGGCTGTTTTTCAGCGGCGTCTTTGAGACTAGAAAAGTTTTCTAGTGCACATATAAAGAGGTGGCGAGTTAAGGCCATGCTCGGCTAGAAGCTAAGATGTTACGGGTTCTTGTTGGATCGCCTCGAGGGAAATATCTCTAGAGATAAGAGAAGATTCCGGGGAGACAACACTATCCTTAGAAGAACAATCCTAAATAGTCTTGCTAGTCATCTAGAAGATGCAAACTTGCACTTCAAGATGAGAGGGGCATTGTGGGATCAACTGAATGCAATCATTGGTACATCCGAGTTGTACATTATGGAAAGCTTTCATGACTACAAGATGGTTGCTAACCGATCTATAGTCAAGCAAAGCGCATGAAGTTGAACACATGGCAAGAGAACTTGAACTCCTTAAGTATGTCATACCCGATGAATTTATAGCGGATGCATTATTGCTATGGTGCCTTATTCATGGAAGAGCTTTGGCACAATTCTAAAACACAAGAGACGAGAAAATATCGGTTGTAAACCACATTAGCATCTCTTGATGTTGAGAAAAAGATTGGGTAAAGAATACTATTGAGAAGGGGAACAAGAGCCATTCTAGCACTAATATTGTGCAAGAAAACCCACATGGCAAGAACAAAGGGAATAAATCTTCCAATGCCAAGTTAGAAACTACCTTTGAGAAGAAGAAAAATAATGATGAGGTGCCTTGCTTCACTTATGGACAGCTTGGTCACTTTTTCAAATGGTGAGAATAATAAGAATGTCAACCTCGTGACTATTAGCAATCTTTGATGAAAAGCAGTCATGTTCCTCTTTGTACTATCGGTATTTCAATCACCAAGTTGGTGGGTTGATACAGGTGCTAATATTCATGTGTGTGCCGACATCTCTTTGTTTTCTTCTTATAAAGAGCTACAAGGTTCTTACGTTCTAATGGGGAATGGGTCACATGCTTACATTCAAGGTGTTGGCACGGTAGATCCGAAGTTTACTTCGGGTAAAATCGTGCAAGCTGAAAAACGTACAACATGTCCCTACTATTCGCAAGAACCTTGTTAGTGTTTCCCTTCTTTTAAGAGATGGGTTTAAGGTAGTGATAGAGTCCAATAAAGTAGTTATGTCTAAGCATGGACAATTTATTGGTAAGGGTTACGATTGTGGTGGCTTGTTCCGCCTAAGTTTTGGCAGATTTATGCAATAAGTCGAGTGAATCATATTTGTGGCACAATAAATGATAGTTCAAGTGTTTGGCATTCTCGTTTATGTCATGTGAACTTTGGTTTGATGTCACATTTATCTAGCTTGAAGTTAATTCAGATTTCACTATTGCCAAAGGTTCTAAGTGCCATAGTTGTGTGCAATCTAAGCAACCTCGAAAGCCTCACAAGGCGCGGAGGAGAGACACTTGGCACCTCTAGAGCTCATACATTACGATTTATGCGAGATGAATGGTGTGTTGACTAAAAGGTGGAAAGAGATATTTCATGACATTGATTGATGATGCTTCTAGATATTGCTATATTTACTTGTCGAAAACTAAAGATGAGGCATTAGACTACTTTAAAATCTTTTAAGGCTGAAGTTGAAAATCAATTAGAGAGAAAGATTAAGCGTCTAAGGTCGGATCGTGGTGGTGAATATTTTCCTATAATATTTGATGAGTTTTGTCTTGAACATGGTATTATTCACGAGAGGACGCCTCCTATTCGCCCGAATCCAAGCGGAATTCTTGAGAGAGGAAAAACCGCCTGTTGGCCCGACTTGGTTAACGCCATGTTAGACAACCTTTTTGGTTTTATCTAAGGCATGGTGGGGGGAAGCTATATTGACTGCGAGTCATGTCCTGAATAGAGTTCCAAACAGAAATAAAGAGACAACGCCATATGAGATATGGGTTGGTAGAAAACCATCACTTTCATACTTGCGCACGTGGGGATGCTTGGCGAAAGTCAATATTCCAATTAATAAGAAGCGTAAGCTTGGACCAAAGACGGTAGATTGTATCTTTCTTGGATATGCTCACAACAGCATTGCCTATCGATTTTTAGTAGTAAGATCTGAAGTTTCTGATATGCTTGTAGATACTATCTTTGAATCTTGTGATGCTACATTTTTTGAGAATATATTTCCTTTGAAATATATGCGTAGCAATGTTAGATTCTCTCTTGAATTAGCTCGATGATACTATATCTATCGAATACCCTGTTGAGGCATTTGAACAACCACTTGAGAAGGATGACAATGAAGTTCTGTGAGGAACAAGAGACAAAGGATTGAAAAATCTTTTTGGTGATGATTTCATTGTGTACCTTGTGGATGATACTCCCACCTCTATATTAGAGGCATATGCATCTCGGATGTAGATGATTGGAAAGAAGCTGTTCGTAGTGAGATGGACTCGATTCTTTCTAATGGAACTTGGGAGCTATCGATCTACCATTCGGTTGTAAATCAATTGGATGTAAGTGGGTGTTCAAGAAGAAGCTTAGACGATGGTACTATTGACAAGTATAAGGCTCGGCTTGTGGCAAAGGGTTATACTCAAAAGGAGGGCGAGGATTTCTTTGATACTTACTCACTGTTGCTAGAATGACCACTATTGAACACTACTATCCTTGGCTACCTCATATGGTCCGATCATTCATCAAATGGATGTAAAGGCGGCTTTTACGTATGGAGAGTTGGATGAGGAGATTTACATGGATCGGCCTGATGGATTTGTAGTAAAGGTGAAGAGCAAAAGGTGTGCAAGCTATTGAAATCTTTGTATGGCTTGAAACAAGCACCTAAACAATGGCATGAGAAGTTTGACACTACGTTAACTAGTGGGTTATGTTGTCAATGAAGCCGATAGGTGTGTGTATTATCGACATGGTGGGGGCGAATCTGTTATATTATGTTTATATGTTGATGATATTCTAATCTTTGGTTCCAACATTGATGTGATCAATGAAGTCAAGTCTTTCTTGTCTAAGAGTTTTGACATGAAAGATCTAGGAGAGGCTGATGTAATTCTAAACATCAAGCTAATTAAGGAAGAGAGTGGGATTACATTGTCGCAATCTCACTATGTTGAGAAGGTCCTGAACCGTTTTGGTTTTATGAATAGAAAGCCTTCTCCAACACCTTATGATCCTAGTGTGACATTGCGGAAAAATAAGAAGAGTACTAAAGATCGGTTGAAGTATTCTCGATTGTTGGTTCACTCATGTATTTGGCTAGCGCAACTAGACCAGATATCTCTTTTGCTGTGAGCAAGTTGAGTAGGTACATGTCCAACCCGGGTGATGATCATTGGCATGTACTAGAGAGGGTCTTGTGCTATCTTAGAGGTACAATGAGTTATGGCATACACTATTAAGGGTACCAGTGTGCTAGAGGGATATAGTGATGCTTAACTGGATTTCGATATTGATCAAATCTACGCTACTAGTGGGTATGTATTTACTCTTGGAGGTGGCGCAGTGTCATGGAGGTCTTGTAAAGCGAGACTATTTTGACTAAGTCAACCATGGAAGCAGAACTTACTGCTTTAGAAACAGCATCTGCAGAGGCAGAGTGGCTGCGTGAGCTCTTGTCGACTTGCACGTGGTTGAAAACCGGTACCGGCTATCCTTATGAACTGTGATAATCAAACGGTGATCACTAAAGTGAATAGTGCTAAGGATAATGCGAAGTCAACAAGACACACGTTAAAAAGACGTTTGAAGACCGTCGGGAAGTTGAGAAACTCGGGAGTAATAAGCGTGGCTTATGTCCAAACGGATAAAAACACGCGGATCCCTTTACTAAAGGGCTATCACGTAATGTGATAGAAATTGCATCGAGGAGATGGGTATGAGACCCATATGAGTTTACTGATAGTAGTAACCCAACCTTTTTGATCGGAGATCCCGTGACTAAGGATGCAGGAAAAACAAGCTATTGGTAAACCGAGGGAGAGTATATTTATAACCCTCTCTAAGTGAAGATGCAATAACTCTCAAATGCGTTGAGGCCTTTGATGGCAGGTTGGCTAATGCCTTAATATGTTCTATTGGCTTTAACAAGCAAAGATGCGATCCTCTGAGCATTCTTGAAAGAACATACCTATATGAGTTTGACTGTTAAACGTCGCAGTCTATGAGACTTGGGTGATCTCTAGTAAGCTCATGAAGAGACCAGGGAGTATGACGTATATGCTCCACCCACGGGGTAAGGCTACTGGCAGCCAGGTACTAGTGTGGCTTTAAGTAAAGCTTGTTCGCACAAAACTTGCAATTCAAAGGCGTAGTCCATTGTTCAAGTTGTGAATAAGTGTAGCTTAAAGACTTAGGCAAACTTGTTCAAAACTTGCAATTCAAGGCGTAGTCCATTGTTCAAGTTATGAATAAATGTAACAGGACCTAGGCGAAGTTCAACTTCACGATCTGCGCGAAATACTTGGTATATTAAACAGCAGCAAGAATTGGCAAAACTCTAAATGGGTATTTGAGATCTGGTGGGGGATTGTTGGAATTTTAGATGGGCTTGGCCCAATAACAAATTCTGAAATTCCTAGAGAGATCTCAAAGGCCCATACTATATTTGGTTTCTTGGCCCTCAAGTTGTAGAGTCCTGAACTGACTCTGAGTAGAGAGTCCTAAACCGATCGTGATCGCGACACGATGTTCGGGATATATAAGCGGCCTACCGGCCACGCCAAAGATCATAGATCAGATATCTCATATTGGTTTAGAGGTGTCTCTTGAATAGACAACCTCTACTCTAGAGATTTGAGATAGAGTTTTACCTCTTCTTGTTGTTGTTACTTGGCCGTAGCTACTCCAGCCCGATTGCTTGCGTGCACTAGCAACCCCGAGGCGAGCAGGTCTCGAAAACCCTCGTCTTTTTGCGATCCTGCGGCGGGAGAAGGCGAATAAGGTTTTTGGGAGGCGCTCTTCCTTTGGCGCTCCCGATCTTCGTCGCGGCTTCGTCTACAGGGAAGGACACGCGGAGGAGACCCGTCAGCGCCTCTTCATCGGCGGCTAGCCCGACTTCTTGGCGGCGGCTGCCGATCGGCGACAGCGGGCGGCAACTGGAGGATCTCGAGGATCGTTTTTCGGGGAACCTCTTCATTACGTTGTCCTCAACGTCGGCCAGGTATTCTCGAGATCCAATCTATCGGTGTGCTAGTTGGATTTACACATTTGCTATGATCATGCTACGTGATATCATGATCTGTCCTGCTAGTATATGCGATATCTACGACCGTCATGCTAGTATGCTTGACATGCTTTATCTAGTAGGTCTATTTGTCATGATTTATATTTTAGAATTAATCTGAAATTGCCTAATATCCCAACAATTTAATCTGGAAATTGCCTAATATCCCAACATAAGGAACCTCCTGATACCAAGAGATCCCCATATATATTATTCGAATTTGAGTAGTTCGTTTGATGTGTATGTGTATCAATCTCCTCGTAGGTGTATGAAAAGTGGAGAAATAGGCTACACTACACCACGCCAAGCGGCACAACGCCGGAAGCTAAATGTGATCAAGTGAAGACATGCATTCAAATTGCGCTAGATTGTATCAATGATGACCAAAAGAAAAAAAGGCCTGCAATAAGGGATATTGTACGTAGGCTGAATGAATTGGAGCCTAGGGTATCTGCAGCACCATCCCAGCCACAGCGAACCAGTGTAATATATCAGGGGACCCAAAGAAAGTGATACTCATGTAAGTTAATTAATTCCTAGTACTACCATATACGCCCAAAAACAATTCAATTCATAGGAGCAAAGCATGCTTTAGGCAGTCGTTCTTCTCTTTTGAAGATGGTGAAAATCCAAAATGGTCTCTAATACAATGTTCTCTATCCATTTTGAACATACAAGGAGTACATTGTTTTCATTTCTTAATCAAGACTTGACCAACAAATACTTTGTTAGTACATAAGTTTACGATGCAAAATTGTATAAATGTATTTGTATTTATAAAAATACTTGCTTTGTATCACATATAAATATGGAACACTATCAGAGTATTACTAGTCAAAGCTAGCCTTGTCCTCATAAAGTGAGATATGCAATCAATTTTGTGACAGATCATAGGCAGTATGTGGCACAGCAGCACAAGCATGTTCTTATGACATTCAAGCATCATTTTAACTAGACCTTGTTCCCTGCTGCACCAATTTCGCTTTCTATCTTACAGTAACACATGTAAGTCGTTAATTGTATTGTCTGTAGGTAAAGAAGGGTTTGACTGAACTGCCAAAAACTACAACTAATGTGCTAAGAAAGACAAGGTTTGAGGTAAGTCCAGTACCATCCACTTCTAAGTTTCTAGAATATCTCTGCCATTTATAGCGAATAGTAAAATCTACTCAAAAGGTTCGATGCACAGCTAAAGGCCATCCAAATAAATCTTACCTGTATTTAAATATTAGAGATGACATTTCCTATCTGTATTAATCATATTATTAGTAGTCAATACCCTCACATATAACACTACAAAATCTGATAAAGGCGCTTGGGCCCTTGAACGTCTAGAAGTTGGTTATAGTTGTGGGTGCAATTTCAAAGCGAAGGACATGGATGGTAAAGAGGAGAAATGGTTGACGTACAACCATATTTTTGGTTTCTAATGTTTGGGATAGTATCCTTTGTGACCTACTTTATAATGTGCAATCAAACTTTAATTCACTCATGCATGGTGGGGCATCGACAGAAATAATCGATCATCAAACTTTCCGGACATTAGAAACTTTAATCTCATCACCACATATACTATGTGATCGATTGTTGATTTCAGGTAGCCACCCCAGGGTCTAACAAGCAGCTGGACGAGCCACCGCTGGAGCTCCACTTCCCCTTGAGGCAAGCATGGGCATTCAATGCCACAGGACACTGACTGACAGATGTGAGGAGGTCATCAACAAGACTGCTGGTAAGAATTTTTTCGCATCTATTCATCAGTGTTGTTTGTTAAGCAAACCTTCTTATTCTATTCCTCCAATTCATTTGTTATCGTCAGGTGTGTCACAGAGCAGCATAGACACAACAGAGCAGAATGTGATGGTCTCTAGTTTGATGAATTCAGACACCGTCATCAAGAAGCTGAACAAGGTGGGCAAGCCGGTCTACCAAGAGCCCAACGTCAGCACCAAAGACCAGGAGAGTGGTGCCAGTAGCAAAGATGCAAAGATGGTGTTGCCACAGCCAACGGTGCAGCAGCCTCAGCAGACACAGACGAAGGAGCTGAACCCGTGGCAGCAGCCTAAGTTGACAAGCTCCAAGATACCGTTACCAGTGGCAGAGCCTCCCAAGTCTATCTTCAGCACCCTAGATAGGGACATTGCCAACATATTTGGCTTGATCAACAATGCTGACATCCGAGAGGACTCGAGAGACGAGAACAGCATGTCCAATGGGTTGTTGCACACTGACGGTGAGAAGGACTTCGACGAGCATCAGAGTGTCAAAACCAACGGCTTCAACGCTGACTTTTATGCCATGACGCTGGGTACTGGCGGCAGTGGTAAAAATGGGGGAAAAGGGCAACTGCTGAACGTGGACAAGGTTTATGGTAAGAAATTAAGAAAGAATGCTTTCTAGAACACAAATTACTTGATTTTTTTTTTCTAATCCTTACTGTTCTTTGGTACAGAACTTCATATTCTTGTTTCTCCATTTCATTTGTGATCAGCAGGTGTGTCCCAAAGCAAGATTATTGCAGAGCAAAACGAATTTGTTGTCTGGTTTGATGGATTCAAAACCATCGCCGAGAAGCAAAAGAAGGCCGGAAAGCTGGTCCAGTCGCTGGATTCAAAACCTGACGCGATCAGCCAGTTTAAAAACTTCACCTTGGCGGGGGTTCTAATGGCCTGCCCACCGTTGACACCAGTGGAAAAGATCAGAAGAGTAGATGCAGCAAAGATGTAAAAAGATACCACCGCCGCAGAAGCTTTACATCAGTGAGCCCCAAGATGCCATTGAACCTCTGTGAGGAGGAAGGCATCGGAGACGAGTCAAGCATGTTCGGCATTGCCGCTGACATCAAGACTATGGCTTTGCCACTGACATGCATAAGCCTAAGATGATAAAAGGAGCCCTTGGTCATGCCGCTAGTTACTGGCAACGGTGACAAGAAGGGTGTGCGAACACATGGTTGATTTAGGTCACATGTGTTTAGTTTTGTGATTAGTGATTGTCAACAGTCAACACTTTACTTCTATTTTTGTTTATCTTTTATGCCCGGCTATGTTCACGGCACACGTGGAGTGTGGCGAAGACGTATCTCTTGGTTCGTGTTGTAGAGGGTGTGGAGCTCGAAGATGGTAGCTGACCGGCAGGTGAAGGGGCCAGGAGGACGTCTTTGGGCCGACGGACCGCGGAGGTGAAGGGCCCGGACGGAGGCTTGGACCGAGGGACCAGATCGCGGGTGGCTAGCCATGGTGGCTGACACCGCGGGACATCGTCTTAATGCAAGAGGGCGTGGCGGACCGCGGTCGATCGGGTCAAGACGGCGTGCAGGCAAGAGCGGGAGCTCGGATGATGACTTGGCGACTTCGGGCGGTCAAGACGGCGATGACACGCGTGTCGAGGAGGTTTGGTGGTTTGTCCTCAAAACCATCGGTCGCGAGGTTTCGTGGTTTGGGCCTCAAAACCACGGGAGCGGGTTTGGTGGTTTGGGCCTCAAACCATCGGCGGGTTTTCGCGGGTTTGGGCCTCAAAACCGGGCGAATGTTCGGTGTGGACGGAAGGGCGGTGGCGTGGCGGCATCGGGAGATTGCGTGGAGCAAGGCTGCGCAGATGAAGAGCGGCGGCGTCGTCGGATCAAATTATTCGAGTCGGACTAAATTAGCTTTTTAGGGGCTAAGAGTTCTGGCTACACATGTATCTAGGGGTAGTTTGGGAAAGAGGATTTTGACTACATGTGGAGGATGACACCCTCCTCCCCTCTTTGCCTCTTTCATTTACGTTTTTCCCCTTCTAGCTAGGGTTCTTGGAGAGAGGTCCAGGTGTGATGTAGCTGAAATTGGAGATTGTGAACCCGTGATTTTTTGTGTGGGGAAGGGCTGCCCTAACCAGCCTGTGCCATGGTGGCGTTTTTAGTTACGGCAGATGTGTGTTCAGCTCTGTGTTTTTCGTTCATGGTGTACAGCAGCTGTTCTTATTTTCGTGCATATTTTCGATCTGCTTTTTTTCCGGAGTTTGAGTTCATCTCAGGTGATGATCTTTTGGAATCGTGTTCGTAGCTAGTTCAATTTCACCTGTGCAAAATCTCAGATCGAGCCTTTTTGATTTGGTCCACTTTTCGTTGGAATTTTGGAGCGCACGTTTCTTTTCTGTTCGTCGGAAGCGGGAGGCAAGTGCTCAGCTTTTCTCTGCGCGTGGGGCATCAGGCTTCTTTGAAGCTACCAGAATTAACTCTGGTCTCCACCGACGGACAAGGTTGATTTCAGCAGCCACAGGTGCCGAGCGCCCCTCTTGGTTTTGGTGTGCGTGCGGAGTTCAGCGTCGTCCTGTTCGTTCGGTCTCCGTCGAGCAGCTTCTCGTCAGTAGCAATCATATTCAAGCAGCTTGCGAGCTTTCCTTCAGCTATTGGTGTGCAGGTGCTCGACCGTGGGATATCGTGGTTGCTGCTCTCCAGCGATGAGTGCCTCAAGCAGTCAGCAGCAGCTGTTCGTCAAGGTGCAGCACGTTCGCTGCTTCTCTGCAGTTTATTCGAAGATGCACAGCAGGTCTCAACTTCGATGACTGCAAGGTAAAGCAAGTCAGGTAGCTTCATTCTCTAGTATCCAAATTGGTATTTTCAGCATTAGATTTCGAGCAGCAGCAGCTTGTCCTCGATGCTTGAGCTATGACTTGTTTTATTTAGCTTGGAGTACTTCGGTTTGCATAGAGCAGTTTTGTTGTTTGGGAAGTAAATCAATTCAAGTTCAATACTTCAGTCTATTATCTTGCTTACATGAATTACTACTCCTATCAATCATGAGCTAATCATTGGAGCTTTTATTTTATCTCATTTGTTTAGAGTAGCATTAACGCTTTGTACATTCCCCTTTAGCTATATTGTGCATGTGCTTCGTTTCTGCGGGTACAGAGCTCATTGTTTTGAGAGCATTTTCGGCTTGCATGTTTTGTCTCGTAGTTTTCACATCCAACTCGATTTGAGATCCGATTTTGCGATGACATTCTATTGATCCGAGGAATTCTTCTAAGTACTCTCGCCATAAGTTGGCGTTGGTATTTTAGTTTGAACTCACTTTCTTTTCTATAGAAGTCGAGTGACTCTTTTTTTTCAGTCCTCCGGGTTCGATCTTTGCTCTCGCCGGTCTTGTGCGTAGTTTAAGGTGTCCCATTTGTGTCCCTACTTTTAACATCCACCCAATCATTTGGGTCGTGGACATCTCGGTGCTCTCTTTGCTTGTGACACCTTGCTACGGTTAGCACGCGTGTTATTCGACCTTTGTGTGAGTTTGCTTTTGGGATCGGGTGTTGAGCCGATGACCCGAAATTGAAAAGGAAAATCGAGGCTCCATTCACCCCCCTCCGGTCGCCGTTTGGTCCTTGAGGTGCCAACAGCAGCAAGACGCGTGTTGTAGGCAATGAGATGAAGGTACATGTACATATCAATGGAAATGGAAACATATCGCAAGAGAGTCTCTAGGGTGACGCAGAACCAAGGATCTCAGTTTTGCTTCACACTAGAGACTCTCTTTCCGGTAGACACTAGCATGATGAGGCCAAATTTTTGTTAGTAGTTCCAATGAAGCAAAACATACTTATGCAGTTGTTCTACTTCGATATGACAGAAATCCAATAACTGATTTCTACCTGCAGATAGTAGGCACCCTCAGGACTAGCGACCTACCGGACGCCCAGCTGCTTGAGCCCCCTTTTCCAGCACACAAAGTGAAGCGTAATAATTTGCTTTAATAAATTCCATGTTTGTATTATTTCTGCTAATCTTTGGAGAGGTGTACTGAAGCAGTAATATATGTTTTCTTTTCTCTGATTTTTGAAAGTGAGTTTTTTTGACTTACAAATTATATTACAATGCATGACAGGGAAACAATGGAACAAAAGTTCCTTGAGAGTATACTTGATGGAAGAAAGGAGCCATGTAATCTAACGTTGACACTCTTAAAGCATAGTATCACAAAAAAATTTCTCTTGTGAGTATAAAATTGGTCATGGTGGATGTGGAGAAGTTTACAAGGTAAAATACATTGTATAATGCACCGCCCATTAAGTTTTATCACATATAAAAGACCTGAACTTTATCTAGCTAGTGCTCATGGTCATGCTCACAAAACAATTCAACAGGGCATCCTGGCAAATGGGATTGTTGCTGTGAAGAGGCTTTTCACAAACTGTACAATTGAAGACAAGATGTTTCATCAGGAAGTGGGAAGCTTGATGATGGCTAAGCACCAAAACATAGTAAGGTTTCTTGGTTATTGTTCGAATACACAAGGAAACTTTGTTCTGGCTGAGGCACGAGAAAGGTTTGTTATGGCTGAGGCACGAGAAAGGTTACTCTGTTTTGAGTATATAAGCAATGGAAACCTTGAGAAACATCTTACTGGTATGACAAGACTTCTTGATGTCTAGAGTAAACACTACAGCTGAATTCTATATATCATCATCTTCCCCTGTTTTACTTCTATAACTTTTATGTCACTACCGATTACTTATATGAGAGACCGAGCAAATAAGCTGATTTTGCATACATAGGTAACTATATTGGGACTTGAAATATCTTAGTTTTTTCTTTTACTCACAGATGAACTGAGGGGACTTGAATGGCATACACGCTATCAAATAATTAAGGGAATTTGTGAGGGTTTGAATCATCTCCACAAGGAGAAAGGTATTATTCATATGGACCTCAAACCTGAAACATACTAATAGATGATCATATGGTGCCGAAGATTGCAGATTTTGGTCTATCAAGGTTTAATGATATATCACAAACTTTGAGTGAATCACGTCTTGTTTCAAGGTGAATAATACATTGTATCTCTTATCATCTTATACCCTCTTACGTTTTCTTTTATGTTTGTTATAGTGCATTAAACTCTTACTTTTCATGCAGAGGTTATTGTGCTCCAGAATACATTGAGGATGGAAAAATATCACACAAGGCAGACATATATATAGTTTGGGAAAAAATTATCAATGAAATGGTAACAGGATGTAAGAAGGAGCCCAACATTATTACTGTAAGAGTTGTTCTTCACACCAAATAGCCCCTTCTATAATTATATCTATAAGAATAATCTGTTGTGTGCAGCAATATTTAGATTGGGAGTACGAAGCTATCAGACTGATGTATGCTTCTGTGGCCTGCATGGTTTTGTTAGTGTAAAATTAGTACAAAGTTATAAAACTGTTTGTCGAGAGATACGAGAGGGCCGAGAGTCCAAGGATATGCCTTGATCTATAATAAGGTTGGCGGAACATCGTGTTATTTGTGCCCATCCTTTGGATTGAAGAGAAACTAACAGAGGATAATTTGGGAACTGATCTATAGCCTATAGCTAGGTATTCTGCTCTGAGTCGATCTTAATTCTTATATATGTTTAAGAAACTGATATGTTACAAACACATAAAACATATATAGGTTTCTGAAAAATGAGAAAAATGACTAAATCCTTTATTGGTCGCTGGACCGGTGCTGCTTGTTTATCTCCTGGGATAGGCGCACCCTAACTAGCTAGGTATGTAACAGTGTTTGAAACTAAATTAAATGGCAGGTCCTCAGAAGGTGGCGTCACAGGTGGAATAAACTTCCAAGTCATACACTACTCTGGTACCACCAAGTGTCCAAATGTCTTGAGTTGGCGCTACGCTGCATTCAAAAAGACACAAATAGAAGACCTTCCATATGCGAGATAATCCATGACCTCAACAAAATAGATAATAATTATGAGCAAATTGAAAAGGCCACTGAATCTACATTTGTTGCACAGGTACAAGCCTCTATGCTTCCATGGTAATTATACAACCTGTTTTGATGTATGTTGCCTGACTACTTTTTATTTATTGCAGCTCATAAGCCATTGCTTGAGGGGCATGCTTGGGGTCGATCCTCTGGAAATCCATTTTCCATTAACACCTGGAAAGAAGTTACCGAGCTGTTCAATCAAGCTGGCCAATAATACCGATGATTACATTGGATTCATGGTTTCATCAACAAGCCTACTCTCTTACAGCATACAGCCAAAGAAAGGCATTATTCGACCACATGACAATCGTGATGTCACCTTAACATTGCAGCAAGCACATGAGAAGGCAGTGCTACATAATCACTGCAGGGATGAGTTCTGTGTTCAGAGCATCAGAATACATGAGAGTCTTTCGACTATGAATGTTACTGAAGACATGTTCCGTGTGGAGGGTAGTAACGAGGTTGATGAGGTTAGTTTAACTGTTGTTTTTGACACACCACCCACACATGAGGAGTCTTTAAGATCTGTCCGTTGCTCCTCGACAACTTTTGGGCCAAAATAGTACAATTATCAAGAGCAAGGGTACCATTTTTTGACTGCTGGAATCACATCAAGAACAAGATTGTGACAATAAAGTATGTGACTATTACATACTAGAGAGGAAGTGCTCATACTTTTGTGCGCTTGCATGATGGCCTACAATATGTGTGCTTGTGCTAGCAATGTTGATTATTATGTTGGAATCATCGTGTCTTTTATATATGCCTTAAGTAATTTGAATGCTATATGTATAATATAGAACTTTTTATGGTAAGTATTGGTCCAAAATTTAAGAGAGTTATTGAAATGTGTGTGCACCTTCAAAAAAGAGAGATAGTATGATATTGTGTCCGATCCATTCTATGGGAGACACAGAGGATCCATAAAAGAACTCTAAACATTTAGTATCAAACAATTAATATACCGAATATTGTATTTTTTTATTAAAACTTGTTTGGATAAATCATTCCCTTGTAGGGATTCTATGGAACTCGGATAGATAATAAGAGGGGCATATTTACGTTTTATATGTTGTAGATTTCATCTTATCTTATTTGCAACAGACTCTTCACATTAACTTTCGATCTTTAGCCAGCACCATGTCACAATATAGAGTTTAGGGCAGAATTAGCAAGGAATTGGGGAAGAATAGCATGAACAGCAATGGGGCAGTTGAGACGAATGTTTATTCAGAGAAAACGTTACGCAATTCAATTGTTTGATGCCTTCACCAATACATTTATAAAGGAGTTACATACTCTCCCCACTCGGACCGACTCAACACTATGGCCCATCCATGTACAATCTCATCAATCAAAGCCCAACAAGATCCACCAATATATCAGCCACTGGATTGCCTGACTTCTCCATTGTCGGACGAGCTACAATCACTGCCTTCCTTAATTCCTTAATTCTAACATTGCCCCGTCCATGAGAGCCAGCTTGCCCCCAAGCTGGACAATCTGGGAACCGTCAACGAAGATCTTCGGCTTCCTCCCATTTCACCATAATCTGTGCAACCGTTGATGCCGCTTTTCTTGCACATGCGAGAGTCTAGTAATTGGGCCATTGGGTCATCAGGGACTTGAGAAATATCATCTTCCACTCCCACAGATGGTGGCACATGGCGCTTCAGTTGAGACACATGCTAGGTGAATCTGACACTTTGGAGGGAGTTCCAATTTGTATGATACAGCGCCGATACGTGCTAAGATTGGAAAGCGTCCATATATAGTACCTGAAACTCAGCTTCTGATTGGATCTTGGCGCCACTGAGCTTTAATTAAATACTCCCTCCGTATTGGTAAAGGAAGTCATTTTGGACAAGGTTTGGGTCAAACATTGGGAATATAAACCATCAATAACTTTTAAATTGTTGAATTTGTAAATGTGAAAAATATATGACTAGATTTGTCTTAAAAAAGTAGTTTCATAAAAGTATACATATATCATATTTCCATAAATATTTTTATAATAACAAGAGGTCAAAGTTGTGTTTTTAAGACCGTGTCGCTGTCCTAAACGACTTCTTTTACCAAGACGGAGGTTGCAGTTTTAGATAAACCAAATAACTCACATGAAATTCACGCTCGAGTGATCCATGTCTGCATATGACTTCATTTTTGTGTTGTGGTCATTGCAAATGATGTTGAATGACATCAGATAGGTGCCTTTCCAATAACCTTTGCTCTAGATCGGGGACAATTGCAGCCGCATTTACAACTCAATAGATAGACCAAACAGTCCGGGAAAATACCCATAGAGAGCTTCAAAGGGGAATCACCTCTGCTATTGTTAGCCATTTATTCCATTGCCTAGGGCAAGCATTCATAGCACACCCACCCTCCAAACACTGATTCAATTCAAACACTCGATTATCCATCTGTTTGGGGATGATAAGAGGAACTCATCATTAATTGAGTATCAAACAACCTGAAGAACTCTCTCCAAATAGCACATGTAAAAAAAAATATCCCTATCATAGACAATTCCATCTGGCAATTCATGTAACTTGTAAATAGAATAAATATAAGCATGTGCCACAGTTGGGGCTAAATATGGATGACCCAAGGGCATAAAATGCCCATATTTTGGGAACTTGTCAATGACTACCATGATAGTATCAAATTTCAAGGATTTTGGGAGACCTTCTATGAAATCCATACACACTATCTGCCAAGCCTGAGTAGGAACAGAAAGTGGCTGGAGGAGTCCAGGAGACTTGACATACTCCAATTTTGCCTATTGACAAATTGTATATTCTTGCACAAATTTAGCTATTGTATCTTTCATACCTGGCCAAAAGAATAACTGCCTGATTCTATAGTAGGTTGCCTAAAACCCAAAGTGGCCCCCTACCCAGAGCCGTGAATGGCTTGCAACACATGTTGTTGTGCTAGAGCATTGGACCCCAATCAAATTCTTACACGATGTTTGATTACTCCATTAGTAAATAAAAAATCCCCGGTAGGACTGTTTAAACAGCTTGCATTGCCTAAGGGTCGTCACAATAACCCAATTTCACCTTTTTTATCTAATCAACAATTGCAAAATGATACAACCATGATAGTGTTAGAAGGATTACAACGAGAAAGAGCATTAGCTACCTGATTCAGAGGCCCTTGCTTGTATTGATTTGTAAACTAAATATCCATCAACTTCAACAAAAGCTTATGTTGGAATTTTTATGTAATTATTTGCACAGTGACATGTAAGAGACCTTTCTGGTCTATTCTTACTATGAAAGGAGCATGTTGCAAATATGCTCTCCACTTATCCATTGCTAGAATAATGGACATGCGGTCCTTCTCATAGCTTGTCACAAACAACTTTTTCTCAAATAAGCCACTAGATGAGCATCTTGTAATAACACAACTCCAAATCCCACATCACTAGCATATGTTTCAAATACAAGGTTTATAGAAGTCATGGATTACCAAAACAGGGAGGTTTGATATAGAGGATTCTTTAGTTGACTGAAGGATTCATGAGCCTTGGATGTCCATATGAATGGTACTCACTTCTTCAATAGCTCTATCAATTGCTTTTTCGATAGGCCCATAATGCTTAATAATTTTTTTGTAATACCCAATGAGTCCAAGGAATCCCCATGACACTCTTTAGCATTAGCATTCTTGGGAACATGCCATTATGCAATTCTTGAGAACGTTTCATTTTTAGTAGCCACTCCCCATGGCGAGAAATACAATAGCCTAGATATTCAATTTCCTTGTGAGCAAAAGAACATTTGGACAATTTGATGAACAACAGATGTTTCCTTAGGATTTCAAAGACCAATTTCAATAAAGTCACATCCTCTTCTAATGTTGTTGAATAAATGAGAATATCATCCCTGAATACTAGGACACCATTCCTTAATAGTGAAGCAAAAATGAGGTTCATCACACATTAGAATGTCGCTGCAGCATTAGTGAGTCCAAAGGCCATTACCAGAATCTCATAGAGACCATTGTGAGTTTCAAATGTTGTCTTAGAAGTACCATTAGGGTGAATGCAAATCTGGTGATACCCTGCTCTAAAATCCAATTTAGAAAACCATTGTGCACCTGCTAATTCATCAATGAGTTAT
Source organism: Hyparrhenia diplandra (assembly GCA_015847255.1). Taxonomy (NCBI): domain Eukaryota; kingdom Viridiplantae; phylum Streptophyta; class Magnoliopsida; order Poales; family Poaceae; genus Hyparrhenia; species Hyparrhenia diplandra. Next base: position 678,957 of record JADLZK010009957.1, read on the forward strand.
CTACAATGGGCATAGGAGAGGTCCTGGTTAAGTTGGCGCTCGATGAGGACGTCGACTCCTTTGAGGGGGTGTATGTGACACCCGGCCCAATTTGGATGTGGCCTAGTAGTGGCCCATGAGTGCTGAGTGCACATGTTTAGTACCACCTTGCTAGTTCAGCAAGGGTGGAGCCAACTTATAAGCCTTTGCCTTCCAGCCACCTTCGGGTTAACCCTTTTACATGAAGCGAGGACGAAAGTGTAAGCAGAGTGCTATGTGTACGCATGCACGCCCCTCGGAAGGGTTGTGCAGTGCAGCTTTGGGTGGTGGGGTGTTACACTCATGTTCAAACCGGCCCTATGAACAAAACACATCATACCCATTATTAATCAACTCTAAAATACTAAGCTGATAGATTTCGATATTCATGTGTCACTATATTTAATTCGTTGTGAACTGACATGACCTCCTACCATAAGACAAATAATATCATTAAATCACTAAATACTAAAATAAGGGAGTTGCTATATCTCTTTCACAAGAAATTTGACCAAGATTTCTTGCAACAACCTGGACCGTACGTTTCAAAACCAATGGTCAGACTAGTCATCCAGTCAATTGAGTTGAGAACTGAGTAGACACCACAGTAACGGGCCCGCCTACAGTAATGCCTACAGTAACAGGTTTCAGATCTAACCCGTTTACCAACAGACACCACAGCCACGCATGACCTTTTAATACGTTATTACAGATTTGCCCCTGAACCCTCAAAGAAACTACACGAAGGGAATAGGCTGTTCCTCGTACCACCCGATCTTATCCGGATCTACAACTAAAAAAAGGAGAAGATCAACAAAAAGAAGGGAAAAGAGGCCCAATAAAAGCATACACAGGAAATTACAACTTTGTCTTTGCTAGGTGAACAACTACAATATGTGAACATTGAAGGAGCCTACACCTACACCTCATGTGACTGCACCATCTGTGAACATTGAAGGAGCTCCTGCCACTGCACCAACAGCGGCTGTGACAATTCCACCTGCTCCTACTTCTGTGGTAGCAATGATTGAAAGTGCACATAATCTAGTAAAGGGCAACAACGACTCGGGTCAAGCCGGTGCTCGCTATAGATATGGTGACGATGATAAAGCTTTTGCCGGGAACAACTACAATCTAACCCTATTGACTGCAGTCCACCAATGAACTCCTGGCGAGTGAATTCACACATAGTGGAAGCTTTCATATGCCACGATACAAGCTGTTAACAGGGAAGAGGTGATCAAAATGCATATATGAACAAAATAACACAAATAGTTGTATCCCAGTGTCAACTTTCTGATTTGAACTTGAATCAAAAGCATTTGGTTAGTGTTCTTAGAGAAAGTGGATACAAGATAAAATCTGAACGTACCATAACAAAAATCCACGACAAAGGTTGCCATTGGCAGCATCCCCACCCATATATGAACAAGAAATTTGCACACAGAATCGATCGGCCCGACAACATCCCCAATCAGTCACCATGCATGGATCGAGCAAATCCTCCATGCGACAACAACGAAGAGGGAAACAGGGACGTACCACCTCGGAGATCCCACGCAGTGGAGTGGAGATCCACGCTGTTGGCCTATGCCGGGGAGGGGAGGGCGGCCATGGCCTCGCCGCGGGGGGGAGTTCCGCCCGCTTGGGAGCGCCGCCCGGAGCTGCTCACATCATCCGCGCCGAGGAGCTCCGCCCCGCGCCGAAAAGCCTTGCCCGCAGGTCGAGCCGCAGGCCACCGCGAGGTCCGTCGCGACCACCACCGCCGCCGGGGTGGGGAGGGGAGCGAGCGATTGGGAGGGGGGGAGAAATGAGAGAGTGAGAGGACTCGGTTCGATAACGGTTCGTATCCAATTAGACCCAAACAACAACGAACCCAAAAAAAAAATAGCGGACCCAACAAACAAACGGACAGAAACACCACGTGTCACCACCAGACGTTGCAGAGAGAGAGCCACGATTTCTTACAAAAGACAGATAGGAAAAGTGCTAAAAAATAAATCTAGAAAATAAGAGAAAATACATCAATGTCTATGTCGGGTGGTTAAATTTCAAGAAATAAAATAAACTAAACAGATGAGCTACGCTCGATTAATCTTTTGGCTGGCCCTTCCGTGTGTATAATTTCTGGCTCCACCTCCTGGTGATAACTCAGCCTATTCCATTTCCATAAATAAATCAAATAAAATATTAAGCACTGAAAAGAAAACCGAGTACCATATTCATTAAATAAACTAAATCGACCGAATTTGTCGTGACATGGGACTTTCATTTTCAACAAATACTAAACGAGCGACAATTGGACAAATTAAAGTCTTCTCCTGGCGGTCGTCGCGCGTCGAGCCACCGTGCGCCTGACCATACTCTTGCAGCTAATTCTCTTCAGATTTTTGCTGCTGCGTGGCTCCGTTCGCTTTGAATTCGACAATACATTGCTAGTCGACGACTGTCCTTGTCGCGATAATAACATTGCTAGTCGGCATATACATACAAAAGAAGAAGCAATAACGTAGAAGATGCATTAATTTATTAATGACCAGAAGAAAAAATACATTTCGGTTGTCGTTTAGCAGAGAACCCGTGTTGCTAGTCTTTTTTTTTTTTTTTTTTGATTTGGTCTTTTTTTATATATAGGTATGCCGTGTAGGACCCGTGCTGCTAGTCTTTTTCATTTGATTCTATAGGTAATAGGTATGCCGTGTTGCAGGAAGCCAGTGACGTGATCGATGATGTTTTATTTTTTTTCATATATAGCCAAGTAAGCGTCCATTGGACAGCTATCTAATCTATCCGAGAGAGCAAGCAAGGCAGCAACCAACATCATGGCCGCCATACCGGCAGCCCACTTCTTGCATCCCAAACACGAGCTCAAGCTGAAGGAGTACCACCTGTCACGCCAGTGTGACCTGTGCCGGGAGAAGCTCACCGGCAGCGGCTACAGCTGCCACCACTTCCTCTGCGACTTCGACCTGCACGAGGAGTGTGCCAGGTACCCGGAGACCCTGCACTCCTTCTTCGCGCACCCGTGGCACGACCTCGCCCTCTCCCACACCGACGGCCGGCGCTTCTGCGACTTGTGCCGCGAGGAAGTCCCCGCCGGCGTGTTCCTGTACCGCTGCGCGCCGTGCGGGTTCGATGTGCACCCGCGGTGCTCGCGCCTGCCGCAGACGGTGCACAGCGAGTTTGTCCACCCGGACCACGGCCTGAGCCTGACCCCCCATGCCCAGTGCGGGAGCACCGTGCGCGGCGTGCAGCAAGCCCTGCGGCGTTTGGGTCTACCGCTGTGGACTGTGCGACGTCGACCTCCACATCGAGTGCCTGCTCGGCGGCGCCAGAGGGAAGAATGGAAAGGAGGGTCCGTCGAGCCTGGAAGGTTTGAATAACGTTTTGAAACTGGCGAGTAGCGTTGCGAAACTAGTGGGCTCGCTGCAACAGCAATGAATCTGTTTTCTTGAGAACCCGTGAGATTCTGATCCGTATGGGGACATTCATCGGTTGCCTGGTACTTGCAGTACTGTATCACTCTATGTATCTATATATGTAAATCCACGTTAAGGAGAATTCATAAATTAAGAACTCCTACTCCTGCTCTATCTCTCTATCTCTCTCTTCGTTAAATTATGATACGTGCGTATATACTGATGATCAATATAGCGATTTTTAACATTATCTCTATCATCTATGCTGAAAGCTAGTTGTATGATATTCTTTTCGTCCCAATTCATAAATCGTTATAACTTTCTGAAGCGTTCAAGTATCTCAAGTTTGAAGGTAATTTTGGTTAAAAAATATAGTAAATATTTGATAAGGCTATTGAACCACAGAAAATGATGAGGACATCCCAGTCATGACTATACCAAGTTCAACCAATGCTAGATACTTGAACTCACTTGGACAATTTCGATCAGTTTCCGATGAATATGTTTCTTCAGTTTTCCATGCACATGCTGGAGTCTGGAGATTACCTACCTCTATGTATTACTTCATCCGTTTCAAATTATAATACAGTTTACCTTATGCTAAGTTAAATTGCTCTAACTTTTATTCATGTTCAAACAAAAACACACTAACATTATTTACAAGATAAAATAATTTCATTAAATTGTCAAAGAAAATATGTCAAGATAGATGTTTTATTTATCTGTTTCAACCTCAATATACCTCTTCAAGGAAACTTGTTGGCTGTTCGGCTGATAGTTTTCTACGGCTGATATGGCGGCTAATGTCGTTTTGTTGTGAGAGAAAAACATTATACCATGGCTAATGTTGTTAAAGTTAGAGAAGTTCACTACCACAAAAATATCTCTTCACGCAATCTACAACTTTAACCGTTTAGAGTATCAAAATATTGTTTTAAGTTCATGGATATTGAAATTTAAAATTAATTTTTTTCAAACAAACTCAGATGTTGACATGGTCTATATGAAAGTTGTTCTTTATAAAATCTATAACTTTGTCGTTTAGAGTCCCAAATATGTATTCTAACCATATATTTTGAATTCCAAAACAACCTTAAATGTTTGCATAGTTAATACCAAATTTGTAGTGACCAATCTAAACTACATATTTGTTGTTGATAAAATTTTTAATTTAAAGTTTTAGTGTCTCGAAATTTTTATTTTAAATTCATATATTTTGATATTTATTTTTATTATTTTTCAAACAATCTCTAATGGAGACACATCCTATACCAAAGTTGCAGCGCTTGACAAGACTTGAACTTTCTAGCTTTTTTCATTTGAATTCATTTAGTAGTCAAAATATTTAATACAAAATTATAAATGTTAATATAGAAATATAACATCCTTTTTATATAGTCACAAATAAATGTGTGGTGTAGTGAGAGACTGGTGTTACGATTGACCAGCAGGTCACGTGTTTAATTCCCCAAAGGCACAAGTTGTGTTAATGGATTTACATAGACTTTAATCGAAAATGGCCTTCTCCGACAGTGCCTCCTGCAGTAGTGGTTTGACTTTGGATAAAACTAAAGTGAACTATAGCATAGGATGGAGGAGTAGCAATAATAAAGCTTTTTCAATTTCACTCAGTTAACATATGTATGCACAATTGAACCATGTCTGACTTGGCACAACTGAGAGCCTCCCCGAATGCATTTTTTCTGAGTGCTTGGCATTCCAATTAATATCGTCAATCGGCAGCTAACAGAGTTGTCATGGAAGAGAAGTACGAGTAGTGGTGGCGGTCCCAGTATTTAAGGTCACGGTTAGGGTTCTTAATTAGGGCTTGGGTCAGTGGTCGATTATTTTCGTCGCCCGCACTCGAGGGGGGCCGGACGGAGTATGTAGCGAGCATCCATGGCATGGAAGCGGGGGTTTTTTTTTTTTTTTTTTTTTGAGTGGAGCACTGCCTTTATTCATTTAATGAAATATATTTACAAATGCCATGGGAAGGCTTCAAAAACCACACATGTTTATCTACTAGTAATTTACAGAGCTTCTATTTAGACAATGTGCATCAATATTTGAAATCCGCAAAGACGAAATCAATCTCTGCGTTGTCCATCCTAGACTCCGAGAGGTTACAATGGGCGGAAGCGGGGTGGGACGCAGAAAGTGCAGCAACAGCGCGGCCTCCACCAGTAGCAAATGCGCCCTACGAAATAGAGGCCTCTGCGGCCGAGATACGTTAGGTGGGCTGGCGTGCAGGGCTGTGACAGTTTTGGAGAAGCTGGGCCACGGCAGCGTAGGCCGCGTAGACCAAGGGAACGAGGAGTGAGGTAGGCCGGTGGATAGGCTGGGCCAGCCCAAAGACGAAGGTTTTTCCTTTTTCCTTTTACAGAGCTTTCAAAGTAGTAATAACTCAGTTTCTCAAAAAGAAAAAAAAAAAGTAATAACTCACATTGGCCAGTAAACTCCAAGTAAATCCAAATTTAAAACCAAGCCAAATTACGTACAAGAGTTGCACCAAATAAATTATAAACTTTTGTCGTGTGAATAGCGGGAATAGACTTAGGTTTATATCCAGAAATGAAATATGGTTTGTTTAAACTGAATTCCAGTGGCATCTTGAATTCAATTTCACTTTAATCTGCAAAAATAATTGAATTTAATTTATTTAAAAAACTTAATTTATTCTCGACAAGTTATACAATGTTTTAATTGAAAACCTGTACTTTAAATTCTAAATTTGGGTAAGAACTGGAGAAATGACAACGTGTTGATCTGATCACTACATGCACACACATATTTAAACAATTTTTTTAAAAAAATTGTTCGTATTTTTTATATTAGACAAAGCCGAGATGTTACACTTAGGCTCTACTTACCAACAGCCCGACGAAGTAACTATAACCTTCTGGAGTGTATTACCACACTACACTATACATAATCAGAGAATGTGGAAACATCAACGACCAAATAAATTAACGGTAAAGACAGACTTTTACTGCTTACAAGTCTAACATAACTCAAACCAAACAAACCATAAGCTCCAACATATATATGGGAAAAAGAAAGATCCAACTAAAACGAAACCTCCCAACCCTAACATTACAACACATTTGTCTAGATATCTATAACTCAAAAGTGATGTGCACATGTCTAGTTACTCCCATCCCAAAGACATCCCTCAAAGCTCATGTACCTGAGACGGAGGAAATAAGCGTACGAGGATTATGAAAACCTTAGCAAGCTAACTGCTTTACAAAAGTTATTCTCCTGGTTGTCGGTGTGGAAATACGGACAGCGGCGTAACAGCGGTGGCCTTTCGGTCACTCCACCGCCATCGCTAATCAAATCATAGGAGAGGATGGGTATCGGCTATTCCTCGGAACGTTGGTTCCTCGATTATCCGAGCCTCCCCACCAACAGGTGTTGTTTGACGAGGGGCCACAACCTATGGTCGGTCGTTTGGGTCACTACTATAGAAAAAAAAATTTAGGAGGTGTTTACAAAATCATAACCGTAGCGGTCATATATAGGAAGCCCGCCTCGGTTAAAAGGTTGAGCCCACTCTAATTTCCAAAAGCCCATCACAGCCCGATATTGCACTCAGCGTATATAAACGAAACCTCCCAACCCTAACTCACTCACTCCCCACCCATCCCGCCACCCCAGCCCCGACTCGTGAAGCCTTGACGCGAGCGTGTCGGTCCGTCCCTCGCCCCCCGACACGCTCTTCCTCAACTCTCTGATCCTCTACTGTCTCCCATCTCCTCCACACGACGGGTGGCGACACGGGGCCGGCGGCGTGGAGCCCCGGCGGCGGAGGGCTCCCCTACTGATGGTACCGGCAGCGAGCTCGACGGCCAGGAGGAGCCACGACCTTGGCGACCAGGAGGAGGCCATGACCCCTCGACGGCGTGGAGAGGATCTGGCCTCCTCCAACCCCGGCCGGCTTCCGGGAGGCAGATCCGCCCTCCACAAACCCCCGATCGGCACGGGCAATCGGTTTTAACCGGACGATTGATTCGGTTGTTCGGTTGAGAAGAATTTCAGTTTTGGAAAATGTTGCCACCGATCGGTTCTAGAGGAAAAGAGAAACCCATGATTTCGATTTCGGTTTCGTCGGTTCGGTGTTCGATTTCAACCCAGATTTTTGTCTTGCTCGCAGCTCCTCCCAGCTCCGGCAACATACCTCGGTCGATGCTGCAGCTCGTCCGTCCCGCGCCTGCCCTGCGCGAGCTTGCCGCCGCCCTAAGCGGTTGTGCCGCCTTGCTTCGAGCTCGCCTGCGGCACACCACCGCACCCTCGCCCTTCGCGACGCCGCGGTGCTCTCTGCTTGAGGCCTCGAGACGCCGCCGCCGCAAGCTCCCTCCCACACGGCCTTAGGCATTTAGGTTTGGATTGGCAGCAAGACCAAAACGTGTGGTCGTGGTAGGTGATGGGCTTTGCTTCCTATTGGGCTCCAGCAGATTCTTGGGCCACGGCGGGAAGGTTACAAGCGCACGAACATGCATGCTGGACTGCAGGAAACGAATGCTGCTTGTGTTGTTCGGTTCGAACGGCTGTTTGGCACGGTTTGAGGCGAAAACCGATCACCGAATCCACAATCGAAGATCCCAAATGCAAAAATCAAAGCCGAACAAGATCCACCAATATATCAGCCACTGGATTGCCTGACTTCTCCATTGTCGGACGAGCTACAGTCACTGCCTTCCTTAATTCCTTAGTTCTAACATTGCCCCGTCCATGAGGGCCAACTTGCCCCCAAGCTGGACAATCTGGGAACCGTCAACGAAGATCTTCGGCTTCCTCCCATTTCACCATAATCTGTGCAACCCTTGATGCCGCTTTCTTGCACATGCGAGAGTCTAGTAATTGGGCCATTGGGTCATCAGGGACTTGAGAAATATCATCTTCCACTCCCACAGATGGTGGCACATGGCGCTTCAGTTGAGACACATGCTAGGTGAATCTGACACTCTGGAGGGAGTTCCAATTTGTATGATACAGCGCCGATACGTGCTAAGATTGGAAAGCGTCCATATATAGTACCTGAAACTCAGCTTCTGATTGGATCTTGCGCCACCGAGCTTTAATTAAATACTCCCTCCGTATTGGTAAAGGAAGTCATTTTGGACAAGGTTTGGGTCAAACATTGGGAATATAAACCATCAATAACTTTTAAATTGTTGAATTTGTAAATGTGAAAATATATGAATAGATTTGTCTTAAAAATACTTTCATAAAAGTATACATATATCACATTTTCATAAATATTTTTATAATAACAAGAGGTCAAAGTTGTGTTTTTGACACTACAACAAATTTGACCTTCTATGACAATTAGCAGTTTTTTTTGTCATAGAAGGTACCTTCTATGACTATTTTTGTGACAATTAGTGATCTGTGACAAATCGTGGTAGACTTTTTGTCACAGATCACATACATTGTGACAAAAATAGCTTGTAATTGTCACGTAAGGTCTTTAATGACCCGGCTTCTATGACAAATGTAAAAAACTGCTAATTGTCATAGAAGGTCAATTTTGTTGTAAGACCGTGTCGCTGTCCTAAACGACTTCTTTTACCAAGAAGGTTGCGCGGTTTCGGATAAACCAAATAACTCACATGGAATTCACGCTCGAGTGATCCATGTCTGCATATGACTTCATTTTGTGTTGTGGTCGTTGCAAATGATGTTGAATGACATCGAGATAGGTGCCTTTCCAATAACCCTTTGCTCTAGATCGGGACGGGTCAGCTGCAACTCAATAGATAGACCAAATGGTCCAGAAAATACCCATAGAGAGCTTCAAAGGGGAATCACCTCGCTATAGTTAGCCATTTATTCCATTGCCTAGGGCAAGCATTCACAAAGACACCCACCCTCCAAACACCGATTCAATTCAAACACTTTCGGATTATCCATCTGTTTGGGGATGATAAGAGGAACTCATCATTAATTGAGTGTCAAACAACCTGAAGAACTCTCTCCAAATAGCACATGTAAAAAAAAATATCCCTATCATAAACAATTCCATCGGCAATTCATGTAACTTGTAAATAGAATAAACTAGGAGAATACCCTCGCGTTGCGCGGGATTTTCTAAAAATAAATCTATTATAATACATAGCTTGTATGTTAATAGATTAAAGATTTTTAGTATTTAGAGATGACATGAGTATTTTTTTGTAACTAATAATGGATGATATAGACTTAGTGGAGAATGATGTGGACTTAGTGGGGAATGATATGGACACCTTGCATGAATAAATAGGACTCACTTAGTGGGAAATGATGTGGACACCTTGCATGACGATAGAATTCATCTATTGTAATTAATAATGGATGACATGGACTTAGTGGAGAATGATGTGGACTTAGTGGGGAATGATGTGGACACCTTGCATGAATAGATAGAACTCACTTAGTGGGAAATAATGTGGATACCTTGCGTGGACGAGAGAATTCATCTAGTGGGGTTTATCTTTATAAGAGTTATAGATATAAGCATGTGCCACGGTTGGGGCTAAATATGGATGACCCAAGGGCATAAAATGCCCATATTTTGGGAACTTGTCAATGACTACCATGATAGTATCAAATTTCAAGGATTTTGGGAGACCTTCTATGAAATCCATACACACTATCTGCCAAGCCTGAGTAGGAACAGAAAGTGGCTGGAGGAGTCCGGGAGACTTGACATACTCCACTTTTGCCTATTGACAAATTGTATATTCTTGCACAAATTTAGCTATTGTATCTTTCATACTGGCCAAAAGAATAATCTGCACGATTCTATAGTAGGTTGCCTAAAACCCAAAGTGGCCCCTACTCCGCAAAGCAAAGATGAATGGCTTGCAACACATGTTGTTGTGCTAGAGCATTGGACCCCAACCAAATTCTTACATGATGTTTGATTGTTTGATTACTCCATTAGTAAATAAAAAATCCCGATGAGGACTCGTTTCACGATTTGCATTGCACGAGGGTCGTCACAATAACCCAATTTCACCTTTGTTATCCAATCAACATTGCAAAATGATACAACCATGATAGTGTTAGAAGGATTACAACGAGAAAGAGCATCAGCTACCTGATTCAGAGGCCCTTGCTTGTATTGATTTGTAAACTAAATATCCATCAACTTCAACAAAAGCTTATGTTGGATTTTTTTATGTAATTATTTGCACAAAGTGACATGTAAGAGACCTTTACGGTCTATTCTTACTATGAAAGGAACATGTTGCAAATATGCTCTCCACTTATCCATTGCTAGAATAATGGCCATGCAGTCCTTCTCATAGCTTGTCACAAACAACTTTTTTTCTCAAATAAGCCACTAGATGAGCATCTTGTAATAACACGACTCCAAATTCCACATCATCACTTGCATATGTTTCCAATACAAAAGGTTTATAGAAGTCATGGATTACCAAAACAGCGGGGAGGTTTGATATAGAGGATTCTTTAGTTGCCTCTGAAGGATTCATGAGCCTTGGATGTCCATATAAATGGTACTCACTTCTTCAATAGCTCTATCAATTGCTTTCTCGATAAGCCCATAATGCTTAATAAATTTTTACGTAATACCTAATGAGTCCAAGGAATCCCCTTAACACTCTTAAGCATTAGCATTCTTGGGAACATGCCATTATGCAATTGCTAAGAACGTTCCTTTTTTAGTAGCCACTAAAATGGCAGAAATACAATAGCCTAGATATTCAATTTCCTTGTGAGCAAAAGAACATTTGGACAATTTGATGAACAACAGATGTTTCCTTAGGATTCAAAGACCTATTTCAATAAAGTCACATGCTCTTCTAATGTTGTTGAATAAATGAGAATATCATCCATGAATACCAGGACACCATTCCTTAATAGTGAAGCAAAAATGAGGTTCATCACACTTTAGAATGTCATTTGGAGCATTAGTGAGTCCAAAGGCCATTACGTAATCTCATAGAGACCATTGTGAGTTTTAAATGCTGTCTTAGGAGTATCATTAGGGTGAATGCAAATCTAGTGATACCCTACTCTAAAGTCCAATTTAGAAAACCATTGTGCACCTGCTAATTCATCAATGAGTTATCTACAATGGGCATAGGAGAGGTCCTGGTTAAGTTGGTGCTCGATGAGGACGTCGACACCTTTGAGGGGGGGTGTATGTGACGCCTGACTCAATTTGGATGTGGCCCAGTAGTGGCCCATGAGTGCTGAGTGCACATGTTTAGTACCGCCTTGGTAGTTTAGCAAGGGTGGAGCCAACTTATAAGCCTTTGCCTTCCAGCCATAGCACCTTCGGGTTAACCTTTTTACATGAAGCGAGGACGAAAGTGTAAGCAGAGTGCTATGTGTATGTGTGCATGCCCTCGGAAAGGGTTGTGCAAGTGCGGCTTTGGATGGTGGGGTGTTACACTCATGTTCAAACCGGCCCTATGAACAAAACACATCATACCCCATTATTAATCAACTCTGAAATACTAAGCCGATAGATTTCGATATTCATGTGTCACTATATTTAACTCGCTGTGAACAGACATGACCTCCTACCATAAGACAAATAATATCATTAAATCACTAAATACTAAAATAGATCTAGAAAATAAGAGAAAATACATCAATGTCTATGTCGGGTGGTTAAATTTCTAAAAAAAATAAACTAAACAGATGAGCTACATTCGATTAATCTTTTTAGCTGGCCCTTCCATGTGTATAATTTCTGGCTCCGCCTCATGGTGATAAATCAAATAAAATATTAAGCACTGAAAAGAAAACCGAGTACCATATATTCATTAAATAAACTACATCGATCGACCGAATTTGTCGTGACATGGGACTTGCATTTTCAACAAATACTAAACGAGCGACAATTGGACAAATTAAAGTCTTCGCCTGGCGGTCGTCGCGCGTCGAGCCACCGTGTGCCTGACCATACTCTTGCAGCTAATTCTCTTCAGATTTTTGCTGCTGTGTGGCTCCGTTCGCTTTGAATTCGACAATACATTGCTAGTCGACGACTGTCCTTGTCGCGATAATAACATTGCTAGGCGGCATATACATACAAAAGAAGAAGCAATAACGTAGAAGATGCATTAATTTATTAATGACCAGAAGAAAAAATACATTTCGGTTGTCGTTTAGCAGAGAACCCGTGTTGCTAGTCTTTTTTTTTTGATTTGGTCTTTTTATATATAGGTATGCCGTGTAGGACCCGTGCTGCTAGTCTTTTCATTTGATTCTATAGGTAATAGGTATGCCGTGTTGCAGGAAGCCAGTGACGTGATCGGTGATTTTTTTTTTCATATATTGCCAAGTAAGCGTCCATTGGACAGCTATATCTAATCTATCCGAGAGAGCAAGCAAGGCAGCAACCAACATCATGGCCGCCATACCGGCAGCCCACTTCTTGCATCCCAAACACGAGCTCAAGCTGAAGGAGTACCACCTGTCACGCGAGTGTGACCTGTGCCGGGAGAAGCTCACCGGCAGCGGCTACAGCTGCCACCACTTCCTCTGCGACTTCAACCTGCACGAGGAGTGTGCCAGGTACCCGGAGACCCTGCACTCCTTCTTCGCGCACCCGTGGCACGACCTCACCCTCGCCCGCACGGACGGCCGACGCGGCTGCGACCTGTGCCGCGAGGAAGTCCCCGACGGCGTGTTCCTGTACCGCTGCGCGCCGTGCGGGTTCGACCTGCACCCGCGGTGCTCGCGCCTGCCGCAGACGGTGCGCAGCGAGCTTGTCCACCCGTACCACGGCCTGAGCCTCACCGCCATGCCCAGTGCGGGAGCACCGTGCGCGGCGTGCAGTCTCTCCCAGGTTAAAAGGTCTCAGGTAGATGGGACCATTTCACTCAAGACTTGAGAAACAGATGTTTCCCCCTGCATATACATTTGCCTGTCAAGAAGGTGAGTTGAGGTACCTGAATATGAAGGTTGATCAGGTAATTCAGAGCTTGCACGATCAGCTGCACCCAGTGCTTTCTTCAGTACGAAACATGGAAAACTGGATGGATCTTTTGCAATCATCAGGTAATGCCAGTTCATGCCACATCATTGATCTTGTTGAGATGGTAAATGGACCAAGTAACGGAAAGACAGTTTTTTGGCATCTAGTTTTGCCAGAGTTGTCTCAATATATGGCTGATTTTCACAAACACCGAAGTCACCAACTGCAAATGATCTAGGTGAACGATGCTTTATCAGCAGCTGACTTCATTTTTCTTTGGGCTCAGCAAATGTTGTTTCACCAATCGCTGTATAGTGTCTCGGTCTTGGAGCCATTCAGTCAACTCTGGGTCACCGCAGGACCCTGGTGGGGAATGCCCAGCTCCCTTGATGCTGCCCATAAAGAACATGGAATGGTGTGGTACCCAAAGAGATGAGTGCAATGAAGTGTTGTACCAATATTCAAAATTTCCAAGGAAAGAAATCCAATGTGCCCATTTAGTAGGGACTGAATGAGTAAAGCACGCAGTAGGTTTCCTAGACACCGATTTACTAAGTTCAGATTGTCCACGGGCCTGCGGATGGTATGCACGCTGAGGTTGAGATCACTTGACAAGATGTTGAATATTTCTCTCCCAAACATGACTAGTAAAAAATCCTATCTCCTCATTAAAACCACCACTTGAGGCAAGCCATGAAGCTTCTTTAAAAGATATGCCCGTGAAAATATGAGCAAATGTCCAATGCAGAATGGATGAGACATTGTGTATAAAATGGGCATACTTTTAATGCACTCTGTTCAATTGGCCAACCAAAATGCAGCTTAAATGTCTTGGATCTTGAAGGTTCTCTCAATGAAATCCATTGTAATGGATTGCCACATTTCATCGGGGACGTGAAGTGGTGCCAAGTAACAAACCAGGTAAGCACTCCTCTCTTTGCTTGTCAATGCATAACACAAGTAGAGACATATTCCTTAACCATTTTCTTTAAGTTGAGGCCAAGCAAATAGTCTTTTGATCTCTGCATAAGTTGCCTCAAACTCGAAAAGTGGCCACCAATTGACCGGAATGGAAGGCCCGTAAGATCCTGCGAATTGAATGTCCTCGCATTGCCAATCCAGACTCTTGGATTTGAAGTAGATGATACCCCTTTGTTCGTGAGAATATTGTCCACTAGAGATCAATAGCCACCTTGCAATAATTTGTGAACCAGATCAACAAAGGTAGGCGCATCAGAATAATGTTTGAACCTATGGTGCAGTAAATGACGTATACCGTGATTCAAATCGTGAGTAGGTGCATGAGTGGTTCTAGAGAGTGCATCACCCACTCTATTTGATGTACCTGCTTGTAAATGATTCCCATAACTCAGCCCCCAACACCTTTGTCAAGGCTGTATGCTGCCATGGTGTTGATAATCTTTGGTCATCTAGGTGAACAAGACTCTTTTGATCCGCTTTTAATAAGGAACCTCAATGCGTTGTAGGTATGTCTCCGCAATTCATTGCCAAGAGTATGGCATAGCATTCCTATCATAAGTAGACAGACCCTGAGACTTTGGGCCAAGAGCTCTACTGACAAATTTTGCAATAGGATGGCCTTCCCCGCTGGAGAACTCCCCAATACCCTATCCAAGCATCCGCCTCTATCTCAAAAAGTTTTACCGAATCGCAACCCAACACCGGTGCAAGAATTAAAGCATTCTTAAGTGCCCTAAAAGAAGCTTCAAGACGCTAGGTCCAGGTATAGATAATACCTTCTTTTAACAGGTTTTGGTTTCAAATGGCTCGGAGAGCATCCCAAAATTCCCCGACATATTTCCCCGTAGTACCCAAAACCATTCCCAAGAAACTTCTCAATTCTTTTGACATTTTGCGGTGGTGCCAATCGTAGATATTCAGATTCCTAAGCGGTGATCGCTGACACGCCTTGAGGAGAAAATGACATGGCCTAGATATTTAAGTTCTTGCTTAAATGAACATTTCTTCAACTTTGACAAATAATTGATGTTGTTGAAGTAACAGCCATTTGTTCCACATGATGCATGATCCTCCCCAAGTAGGGCTATAGGATTAAAAAACACATCATCTATAAACACTACAACACAATCGGGCTCTTTAAGTAGTGGTGCTACTATTGTGTTCATGGTTTCTTGAAAGGTGCCAGGTCCACCAGTAACTCCATAAGGCATGACTTCATATTCATAATGGCCATTATGGGTTTGAAAAGTTTTCATATTTTGTAAGAATAAATGTCCTCACCCATCCTTTATTCATGGAAACCGGCCAAATCCGTTGAAGTAAACCAAGTTGCTCCACTTAACTCATCTAGAAGCTCATCAGTAATCATGTGTGTAAAGGGTACTGGCTTTTGATTGTCAAGGCATTGAGCTTCCTATAATCAACACAGAGTCTCCAATCTCCCCGCCTTTTCTTAACCAGTATAATGTGAAGAGAATGGGCTAGTACTGCGGTTTAATCCAACCTTTTCTTTTGTGGCATTTCCTAATTTGTTTCTTCAATCTCAAGCTCGAGGGATTGTATCCTGCATGGTCTTAATTTGAATGGCAGGCTACTTCTGGCTGCAGAGTGTATAGAATGGTCTCCCGTGATTCCCCGAGGGTAATCCCCGTATGGGTTGGAAAAAATATCCGCGATATTTACTTCACCGAGATGCTTGATCTCCTCGGGTAATCGTGGCCGCTCTAAGAACACCGACCGCTGATCAATCGTGGTGCAAACGGAAACTTATGCATGAGTGAGTCGTGACGGCCCACCATGGCTTCAACCGCAGTAGGTATAATAATAGGTGGCCCTACCACAGCATCAGCCTAAAATACCTTGACTCTCGGCTGCCAAGTGTTCCATTGATTTCCCAACTCGTACTTCCACTTTTGGCCCTAATGAAAATTGATAGGACCGGTGCATCAAGGCCTAAACCAATCCATACCAATAAATAACATCATAAGAGCTTAATGGCAAAATTGAAAGTATTTCCCTGCTAACACCTCAATAATATGCCATAACTTGTCCAAGCATACAAATTCCATGTGTGCGTGTGAGGACTTGACCATTGGCTACGCTACCTTAGCAGTCTTTAAGGGTTGATCACAAGCTTAATTTGTCAAAGAATAAATGCGACCGATGAAGCAGTTGAGAGCTCCTCAATCCACTCAGCATATAAAAATTTGGTTTTCAATGAATCCTCTAAACTTCATTGTCTTGTGATCTTCTAGACCATTCATAGCTTTGAGGAAATGCCACGCAGATCATCATCTCCGTATAGAATCATCAATATCACCGCTTCGTAATTACCGTATGAGGAAATCATCGAGACCAATGACCAAACTTCTTCCATAGCATGTAATCAAATCGCTTTGATACCCGCGGACTATGACTCCATTTCCACATTTAAAAACAGAGCCCCTTTGCCTTTCTATAGTTTTTCTAGAGTAGCCAACTTCTCTTCATTGACTTGATCTTTGCATCTTGTGGCTTCTATCATCACTCACCGCTGAGTAATTTGTACTCGCTCTTGGGGTGTACCTGCACGTCTTGGTGCTTCATAATAGACTTTTCCTCGAAAATGACTTAGCTTCAGCCTTTTTACTGCCGGGATTAGTCTCAAATGGCTTCTTCCCGCAGATGCAAGGTAGTCAAGTGTAATCCAAATCCCGAGGTTGATGGTATCATGACAACATATTTAATTTCCCTTTTCTTAACCTATCAACAAATCTATTAGTGATAATAAATGGGATAGATGTAATCATGGGCTAGTATTTGGTGTATTAAGTCAGCTGTAAATTGGTGGTGTACCTACTGACAAAGTGATGTTTGGGGAAATATGAAAGAATTGTCTCTTACAAGGTGATTAAGCTCATCCTTTTACCAAATTTGGTGCTAATCATGGCTGAAAAGTCTCTCCCAACTCATGTCATACTACTACTGGTTTGAACTACTTGGAACCATGTAAAGGTTGCTGATCCAAATAGGGTGCATAGTACAGCTTAATCCATTACGTGCGTTTCTATCCCATAGAGGTCGGAAGAATGATTTGCAGTTTTTCACCTAAGGCACTCTGGGGTTGCTGCTTAACAACATTGAAAGGCGGGTCCGATTTGGGGATAACGGAACTGCCGCGGGCAAACATGGGTATCATGATCCATATATGTATGACAGCATCGGCGCACTGTGACTGAATTACGTGACGGTGCGATTTTAATCTCACCATGAGTAGTTGGGGACCCGGGCAACGTATACACCCCCAAAGCCCCGAACAACGCGGGTGGTCTATTGACTCGACGCCCCCAAGCTGGGTTGTGCCTGCGGGCGGAGCGCCGCATCTCGACAACGGTGGAAGGTGAGGTCTCCTCTCACAATGGGAAGACTTTTACGCTGATGGTGACTTCGCCAGACGCCTCAAAGATGGTGTATCGGGTACAGCTTGAGGAAGTGAGTCAGGGCGCTGTCGATCTTCGCCTCGAAAGGGAGGTAATGCGTGGACTCCAAATTTCACGCGTCAGCCCATCTCGGCTTCCACATGATGTGAAGGGAATTGACGAGGATCGCCAGCCTCTTTCGAGGTCTGGAGTTCTTTTGCTCGCCGATGCCGCAGGATCCGCCGAAATTTTCCTCCCTGAGTACTCCGGCGCCATGACGCCGACGGGTACCAGAAGGGGATGTGGCTTTGTTGGGCGCTCACGCGAGGGACGTATGGTGATTTATTGCAAATTCGCTACCGCGAGATGAAATCTCAGCGCCAAACTCGTCTTATAACCAGAGCCGTGTCCTGCTCATCAAGAATGAACGCCACGGTGACGAGCTGGAGACGGAACGACCGCGTGGTAGTGAATCGGAGTTGGGACGGCGGGAATTTTTGCAGGCAAATGGATGGAATCGTGCGACCGTTTAATCCGGATACGTATGTTACCGCCCCGTACTGAGGAACGGATAAACGAATTAGTAACTGGAAGATCGCCAATTCACCACCGCCGAGCTGCCGCCGCTACCGCCACGAGGCACGTATTGTAATTCAGATACAAGCCCGAAGCCCAAGTTCTCTCTCTTCTCTTCCAAGCAATACATAGAGCAACAGCCTCACCCGTTACATGCTTAGCGAATGGAAATGATAAGCAGGCCGAATCTCACTTAGAAGCCCAATCAGGTCCAGTAACGCGTGGATTTGCCGTCCGGGCTCGCGTGCTCTTCCTGACGTCGCCCCTGTGCATCAATATCAGCCGCAACGGTATGACGGGGTACAGCCACCGTAGCCTGGTGGGTGA